>OY282451.1:31674295-32874295 GCA_958295655.1 Palloptera scutellata
GGCTAGGTGCTCATTCACAGGTATGAACCTAGAGACTAGATGACGCAGTCTCTTCCCACCACAAGACCATCACCAAAGTCGTGTCTCGACCCATAATAGCTGTAGTAGATCATAGGATGCTCTTCTTGAGCATTTACTCTATAGCGGTGATTTCAGCTCTATATCTTAGGTACCTTCCCTGTAGAGGGTTCGGACACTCCAGGTGCATATCCGTAGATCATTGTCCTTTGGGGGCTCCTTATCCGAGGCTTCATTAGAGGATACATTGGGTAATATTTTAACGTGGTGGGTTGCAAGCTCACGGTGGGTTCAAGGCCACAGAGATGCTCACCGCACACATTAGTTAGCTCACTGACGGGTGTCAGACCGCTATCTAGGGGACACCACGAGGAGGCTGTGTGTCGACTTGAAACATAGAGAAATCTCAGCATAGACCTACTTTATTATTTCGCATAAAGCCTACAACTTCCAATCCATCTATGACATCGGCCGATATATTATGTATCAAATTTCTTTTTGGTGCATCTGCGTCAAGAATTCAAATACATTCCTTTTAGTACTTTAAATATTACATGTTATTAAATTGTTTGTTATTAAACCCACACATACTAATTGCCCACCCTGCTTCGATGTAGAATAATTACTACGTCGACATGACCGCGTAGTTTTTCTTCATCTTCCAAAAAAAGTGATATGATTTACTCTATAGTTGTTACTTAACTTACTTTACTTTTAATGGCATAACAGTCCGTGGAGGGCCTAGGCCGAACTTTTCGCATTCTCCCATGTTGTGCGTGTTATATTTGTACATGAATGGAAGGACCTACAGTTTTAATGCCGAATCCGAATGGGGAAGTGAAAAGCTTTTCATGGCAATTTTTACTCTTGTAGGTTTGCAATTGCCTGCCAAGAGGTGGTACCGTGTAGAAAAATTATTTGTCTCCTTTTTTTTTGTGTTTTGATTTTGCCTGTGGCGAGATTCGAACCCCGGACACTCTGCGTAGCAGTCCAACGCATTACCACTACGCCACAGCGACCACTCTACAGTTGTTATGATCTCATATTTGGCATAACATTGCCAGTCACCCACACATTTGCCTTTGCTTTGGTGCCAAACATCCAGCTTCACTCCACAGTCAACGGTGCTGTTTCAATTTAGGATCATGATGGTAGACCCAAGTTTCATCCAACATTATGAAACGATGCTTAAAATCCGTTTTATTCTGTTTAAAACGTTCAAAATTGCACTGAGAAATTCGTTTTCGATCGAGTTTTTGTTAAATTTTCCAAACAGCTTTTCCATATGCAGTTCTTCATGTAAAATGTGGTTTACTCGTTAATCTGAGATGCCTATGGTATCAGCTATTTCACATATAGTCGCACTTGGCTTTTCACAATAAAAATAACATGTACTGTTTCAATGATTTCTGGTGTCGAGGCACTTTTTGGACGTCCAGGGCGTGGTTCATCTTCAATACTTGTATGCCAGATTGATTTGATTGATTTCGAAAGATGAAATCATACACTGAACATAAATTCACAGCTCCACTAGTGCTATCTATGTGTCAGGCTAGAAACTTTTCAAGTGACCCGCATATGTTAACGTAACATCTGCATCCTCCATGCAGTTAGATTGTGTATAGAATTGAAGGAGTTTAAGCGATAGAAGTATAGCTATAATAATATTAAGTTCAAAGGATTTTCCCCAATGTCCTCCCTTTGATCGAATATAGGAAAAAGGGTTTCCTGATTGAAACGGTCAGAATAAAGATCACATTAAATCTTTGCTGAATATTTCTTCCGCTAAGCCCAATATCCTATTAATTGTTTGTATTAATCCATCCACGCAATGGATTTTATTGTCTTTGTAATCAAGGCAATATACACGAGTGTGTACAATTTTGAGTGTGGTCGCTGTGGCGTAGTGGTAGTGCGTTGGTCTGCTACGCAGAGTGTCCGGGGTTCGAATATCGGCACAGGCAAAATCAAAAAGTAGAAAAAATAATATTTCTACACGGCACCACCTCTTGACAGGCAATGGCAAACCTACAAGAGTAAAAATTGCTATGAAAATCTTTTCACTTCGCCGTTCGGATTCGGCTTTAAACTGTAGGTCCCTTCCATTCAAGTACAAATATAACACGCACAACATGAGTGGATGTGAAAAGCTCGGCCTAGGACCTCCATGGGCTGTTGTGCCATTAAAAGTAAAGTAAAGTAAAGTAAGTGTACAATTTTACTATGATTTTTATAAAATTTCTTTGCGTTTTCTTTCTATGCTTTGGCAAATTTTTTTGCTTGATATTTCGCAATCAAGGACGTACACATAAGCAACAGCAAATTCTTTCGTTTCTTTACTGTATTTTTAACTCTCTGGTTTCCTCACTCTCTTTATTTCAAATAATATTTTCTCTTTCTGCATTAACATAAATTTTTATGGGGACAAATAAATGTATGGAGTGAGACATCTTTATCCTGGGTGAAATTTTTATTTTACGAAATCAGTTTGAATTTTTGCTATATGAAAAGCTTATTTCAAATTTAATTTAATGCGCTAGTCAAAAGTTATCGGTTGGTAAACATACGCTCCATAATTATTAATAAAATTCAAATCGGTTCAAAATGTGGAAAAAGCAGAATTTCGTATACTAAAAAAAAGATTTGTCGAAAATGAATCTATAAAAATCGTCAGAAAACGAATCCGGCGTAATTGCGATAGGACAACACTAAAGATGGCCGGAAATGTTAATATGTCGCGCGAATCATTAAGATTCCTTTTGCGTTACGACCTTAATATGAAATCCTTAAAATAATGTAAGGCCTCATCGGCGAAATAGTGGAAAAACTACTACAAAGATCCAAATTGTTGCTATCTTAGCACGTCATCGCCAGGATGAAATATATATATATATATAGAAAATTGTTTGTATTGGAGGCACCACACGTAAAATGATAGATTGTGGGTGGTATCTTACAAGGACATCCCAAATGATAAAAAACATATTCGCAGATACAAAAATTCCTCATCTGGGGTGCTATATCCACAAAAGAGACCTTCCCACTTAATTTCATTGACAAAGGGATAAAAATCAAAGCAAAATACAACCTAAAAGAAGTTTTTCAAAAACATCTCAAACCCAGCGTCGAGATGATGTACGGTGAAAAGCTAATTTTGCTGCTCCAGGATGAATGGCCGGTAAGCTCTGCTCTCTAGACTGTAATCCTTTGAACTTTTGAATATGTTATATGGATATATGTTGCAGTAGCTAAAGGTTTATTGTAGGGTCCGAATTACTTTGGTTACAGCTTTAGATCCGCTCCATATTGAGTTCGTTTCATTGCCAGTAAATCATCGATTTCATATACGACTTCAGAATATACCAATTTGAATGATTTTAAGGCGGCCATTATTGACTTATGGGACAATATACCAATGAAATTAGTGCGTGCCGCGAGTAACAGTTTTCATGGGAGTCTTAAGTGGGTTTGGACAAATAAAGGCAGGCATCAATTGAAACACGAAACATCATTAATTACATTAAATAAATATTTTAATAAAAAAAATCTACTTTGTCTTTGTATGAACATACCTATATATTGGTCACACTGTGTATGTATATATGTGGGATCCGATCGTAAATCTCTTTAAAGATTAATGTGCAGCAGAAGATATTCAACATCTACTTATAGCGGCCGGAGTTCCTAGAGTTAATGGCCAAGTCGAAAAGATTCACAAAATCGACATACCATTGGTACAAGCACGTATATCAAATGCAGCAATTGATCAACAACACATCCCCGCGCAGCACAAAGTCTTAGCCTTTCAAAATATTAACGGAATATTCACAGAAATCCAAGATATACTACAGATATACTACACAATATTGCAGCCATCCAGCAAGAAAATCGAAGAAACTTTAACGCGCGTAGCAAAGCTGAAGTCGTATATAAAATCGATGATTTAGTGGCAATGAAACAAACACAATATGGAGCGGGTCTAAAGCTGTAACCAAAGTTATTAAGACCATAGCTGAATTCATTCGGGTCGCATGAAAACACAGGATGTCCGAATGTGGGATCCGATCGTGTTACACGAAGTGGATACACCTTTGACCATACGAAAGTAACATAAGAAGCAACACTGCGCTTGTAAACTTCAACGAAAAATTGAAGACAGAATACATGAACTATCGACACTCTCTGACTGACCGACGACCGTAAAGCTATCATTAATTAAATAAACATTTATAAAGTGAACACTCGGCATTTTATATTCCACATAAGTATATAAAAAAACATAGTTTCATCAGAAAGAAATTATTTTCATTCGCTTATCAAAGAGTTATTTTCATGAATAAAAACATTGTTATCAAGTACTGTTACAATGGGTTTGTGGTATCGTAACAGAATCGCCATTTGTTTGTACCTCGCGTATTTTCTTTCAGTGTACATTCTTTCAAGTCTAGAAATTTCTAAATGTTTTTGTTTGAAATTTGACGAGAAAAGGATGGGCAGCAACCTCTGTTAATCAAGTACGAAAAAATTGAGGATTCATATGTCTATACACATACTTTTTCATGTTTGTACCTCGCGTATTTTCTTTCAGTGTACATTCTTTCAAGTCTAGAAACTACTTTTGTATCATTTACATGTGTGTATACACATACGCATCTTAACTTTTTTCATTCTCGATTGATAGAGGGCGTGACAATTTTCGTTGCGACGCTCATCTTTACCCCCGGCGTAAATATGAAAAACGATTCCAAAAAAGTAAACTTCAAAACATAGGTATATGTCGTTACCTTAATGTAGAAAGGACGTAACTAACATTTATTTCCCACTACATATTTTTTGCAAATTTGAATGGGTATGGGCTGTACTTATAAGCATCAGAATCTGCCAAAAACTCGGTATGAAAAGAATGTTAGTTCGGACCTTTCTCCATGTATATAAATATAAATTAAAAATATTTAGACAATAGACAAATCACTTTGGTAAGCATAAATAAAATAAAAATAATAACATAAATGGTTAATTCGCAATTATTAATTTTAACGATACCTACCTGGGAACTTGAACTAAGGAATCGAGTATAAAAATAACTTGGATCGCAACAAATACGCTGAGTATGTACTTGCATGAGTTACTTGTAATCTGGTAACATCTAACATTTGGAATTTGATCTACTGGTTATGTTGAGTGTTTTTTATTTAGTTTTATATTTGCGGTTAACAAAATCAACATTCGCTTGAATAACTTTGGGATGTACTAAAAATTTACTTGCAAAATGGTATAAAGAAAGTGCCGAAAGTGTAAGTAAATTTCGTTTAAAATTCGGTAGAAGATAAGCTCCTTCCACGCTATTTGTGCATCAATTTATGAAACTAGATTTTTATTAGATAAAGCAAAATGTTCTTGCACTCCTACAAGAATTTGCCGAAAACCATCTGTGCGCACAATCGAAAAAAAAGCTGCTATTGCTCAAAATGATACAACAGCCGTGCAATAATCGATCTTTTGCGTAAGAAGTTTGAAAATTGAGTTGTTAGCCGTTTTAGATTTACATTGGCCTCCGTTGGACTATTATCTGTAAGGAGCCGTTAAAGATAAGTGTTACGCTAACCATCCAGCAACGATTGAAGCTCTTAAGGTCGAAATTGGTGCAGCCATCAATCAAGTACAGCTCCATACAGTCAAAAATTTATTTTAAAATTGTTTTCCAAAATTAACCGGTTTGCAGTTTCGAAAAATAACAAAAATTATTCGCTTCTTATTTACATCAAATTCCAAATTATAAATGGTATATATATGTACCTATATTCAAAAGCAAACAATCGGCAAATTGAGGGTCACATGTATTTTTTTCCATCTCATTTACAATATATTGTAATGATTTAATTGTTTAAATAATTATAGTTTATTCATAATTAAAAACTAATCGTCTGTCATTTTTGTATGGCGGCAGGCTTAGCAGTTTTAGTAACTCGATGGCCAGGAGCTGACGGTGATAAACTCAGGGGTGATGACATATCGTGTCGTTTATCTTGTATTGATAATGGAAGAAACTGATGCTGTCGTTTTTTACTCAAGCCGTTGACAGAGTGGTTATTTTCACTTTTTCCAAATAATATTGTTAAGTGAACAGCGCAAAAAAGACCAAAACTCTGAAAAGTATAAAAACTAACGGTTAAAATAGGATGAAACTACAGACAATTATTAATAATTTTATTGCATATAATATTACGTTGTTTTATATACATATAATACAAATAGTAGAGATTGTAAAGAGGTCACATTTCTTTTCAGTGTTGCTGATACATTTACTTGAAGACTGTAACCAAATACCTTAATATAAATTTAAAATAAATTCACCTAAGAGAACATGTGAAAAGCGAGAGAGCAAGAAACCAAAATAGCAATGCTACTGCTTCGACTTTACAAGAGGGAAGGGAGACAAAAGTTGCGTCAGATATAAAAAAAAAGAAAAATGTAAAAAATCATCGTAATTTACATATTGTTGTGTGTACTGACGAAATATCAAAGCATAGAGTGCAGTTGTACTTACTTTCAAACAAAGATTTTTGTCAAAACAGAAGCAAAAAAATTTGATTTTCGAGTTTTAATATAGATAAACAATTTTTCTGCTTTCTTTGTACAAACAAAGGCAAATGTGTGGGTTAGTGGCAATGTTATGCCAAATATGAGATCGTAAAAACTGCAGAATAAATCATATCACTTTTTTTCGAAAGAAGAAGAAACTACGCGGTCTTGTCAACGTAGTAATTATTCTGCATCGAAGCAGGTGGGCAATTAGTATTTGTGGGTTTAATAACAAACAATTTAATAACATGTAATATTTTCGCTGTGGCGTAGTGGTAGTGTGCTGGGCTGCTACGCAGAATGTCCGGGGTTCGAATCTCGGCACAGGCAAAATCAAAAAGTAGAAAAAAATAATTTTTCTACACGGCACCACCTCTTGGCAGGCAATGGCAAACCTACAAGAGTAAAAATTGCCATGTAAAGCTTTTCACTTCGCCGTTCGGATTCGGCATTAAACTGTAGGTCCCTTCCATTCATGTACAAATATAAAACGCACAACATGAGTGGATGCGAAAAAGCTCGGCCTAGGCCCTCCATGGGCTGTTGTGCCACTAAAAGTAAGTAATATTTTATTAACGATTTAAAAAAATATTTTTTGAAAACAGAATGATTACAAAAATTGGATATGTAAATTATATTAAAATTAATGAAAGTTAGATAGAACAAAAAAATCCACCAAATTTAATTTTTGGACATATCCCATTAGTTTTTTGTATTAATCCATCCACGCAATGGATTTTATTGTCTTTGTAATCAAGCCGATGTACACAATTGTATACAATTTTACTAAGATTTTTATAAAATTTTCTTTGCCATTTCTTTCTATGCTTTGGCAAATTTTTTTGCTTGATTTTTTGCAACACTTATCCCTCCTTTTTCCTCCAACCTATCAACCTTCCTTCCAATCAACACAATGCTCTGCATTTATAGGGGTACCCCTGTGTGTTGATTATATTAAAATATATATTGTGGTCGCTGTGGCGTAGTGGTAGTGCGTTTGACTGATACGCAGAGTGTCCGGGGTTCGAATCTCGGCACAGGCAAAATAAAAAAAAAAAGTAGAAAAAAATAATTTGTCTACACGGCACCACCTCTTGGCAGGCAATGGCAGACCTACAAGAGTAAAAATTGCTATGAAAAGCTTTTCACTTCGCCGTTCGGATTCGGCATTAAACTGTAGGTCCCTTCCATTCATGTACAAATATAACACGCACAACATGAGTGGATGAGAAAAGCTCGGTCTAGGTGCTCCATGGGAGGCCATTAAAAGTAAAGTTAAGTATATATGGCGGCAGGCTATGCAGTTTTAGTAACTCGATGGCCAGGAGCTGACGGAGATAAACTCATATCACATATCGTGTCGTTTATTTTTTATTGATAATAAAAGAAACTGATGCTGTCGTTTTTTACTCAAGCCGTTGATAGAGTCATTATTTTCCAATAATAATTACTACGTCGACATGACCGCGTAGTTTTTCTTCTTCTTTCGAAAAAAGTGATATGATTTACTCTATAGTTGTTACGATCTCATGATTGGCATAACATTGACATATTTGTCCTTGTTTGTACAACGAAAACAGAAAATTTGTGTATCTACATACGTATGTATATTAAAACTAAAAATAAATTTCTTTGCTTATGTTTTATCAAAAATCTTTGCGAGAAAGTGCAAGCTACAAGCGAAGTCGCTTGTAATCTGTTCATTGATATTAAGCATTTGCGAGTATGTACAATTTTACTATGATTTTTAACAAAATTTCTTTGCCATTTCGGCAACGTATCCATAAGCAATAGAAAACAAGAACACTTGCTCTTTCGCTTCTTTATTGTATTTTTAACTCTCTTGGCTCCTCACTCTCTTTCATTTCAAATATTTTCTTTTTCTGCATTAATATAAATTGTTATGCTGACAAATAAATGTATGGAGTGAGACATCTTTATATATTATTAAGATTAGCTCTTCACTTCGCCGTTCGGATTCGGCATAAAACTGTAGGTGCCTTCCATGCATGTAAAAATATAAAACGCACAACATGAGTGAATGCGAAAAGCTTGGCCTTTGGCAAGCAAGTAGTTGGCAAGTATATACTCATAATTTCATGAACTGCTATTCACTATGAATCGGAAAAATTTGTGTTACTTTTAACACGCAATTTGAATTCGTTTTTACAAGTATGCTTCATACTCTGACCTCATGCCGCCAGATGTTGTTGTTGTTGCGAGAGGGAGATGAGTATTTCCCCATACACGTTAACGACAGCAGCTACACGTTAACGACAGCAGC
Source organism: Palloptera scutellata (assembly GCA_958295655.1). Lineage (NCBI taxonomy): Eukaryota > Metazoa > Arthropoda > Insecta > Diptera > Pallopteridae > Palloptera > Palloptera scutellata. The sequence goes on from OY282451.1 coordinate 31,683,180, forward strand.
TACACGTTAACGACAGCAGCTACACGAACCCAGGACTACTAATTGTCTTCAACTTGATCACAATGACAGCTACAGCAGCAGCACCAGCACAAACGCTGGCAGTTCTCTTCACTCCCTCTCTTTCCACAATTGTAGTTGGTGGTCACGTTGTCGTCAAAATAAACATCTCCATAAGAACGTGTGTTTCTACAATTTGACAGTTGTGGTCGTGTAGCTGTCGTCGTCAATGTGGCGCATTTTATAAAGTAAAAAGAAAACAAAAAGAGGTGTAGTGCATTTTTCTAGAACTCAAAAAATTAGGCGGGATATATTAACACGTAATAAATAAATGGTGTTCATTGATTCTTATGCGGATACATAAGAATTCAATGTAACTGAATAATCTATTGGGTAAACCTCAGATGGGTATGGCAATTAAAATACCAATTAGAATACCGCCTCTATGTTTATGAAGGCGATCTTTTCTAAAAATTTGAAAATTAGTACAAGAAATTTCAGCATATATACATGGTTTAATCCAAGTTTCAGTGAAAGCTAAAATGTGCGCGTTAGAAGTAAAACTTTTAAGATATATGTACTAGGTTGTACAACCTCTGAAATTTTGATATATTTTTTTCAAAAAATCAGTTATGCCCACTAGTTTTTTGGATCCACACGAGGAATGCGCATAACTCTCTCTGAGTCTGGCCTAAGTTTATAAACAAATTATTTCACAATTTCACCTTTTGCCAAAAGTTAATATCAACGATTTTATAAAACACAGGGTAAACACCCAGTTTTTTTTAGCAGGCTCAACACATTCAACTACTGTTAATTTTTTTGGAACTGGCATAGCACATTTCAGTGATAGATGAAAGTAATATTTTACTCTCAGTCGAAGTTGAGATTGCAATAGTGGGAATAACTGGGGATTCATCAATAACTATGGAATATCAATTCGTAGCCAAACGTGAAAAAAAAATGTTGGAGAAACGTCGATGGCACTGGATGAGGTAGCATTGTGAAAACGTGCGTTGTGAGGACGTGCGTTGTCTTGATGAAAAATTATTTTTTTCTTCCTTAAACCGGGACGTTTTTCGCGAATTACTGTATCCATTTTATCCAAAAGGTTACAATAGTATTCTGAGTTTATTGTTTTACCTTTTTCAAAATAATCAATCAACAAAATCCTTTTTACATCCTAGAAATCAGTAGCCATAACATTTTTTGCCGATAGTTCGTGCTTTGTCTGCTTTGGCGCTGAACATCCAGCATCAGTCCACTGTAAACGTTGCTGTTTTAATTTAAATAAATACTCAATGGCACGATTTTTAAATTTTTCCGTTAAATAAAAACACTGTCAACTTCAAGCAGCTGTTAAAAAAAGAACGGATTACCAGATTGATTTGAAATCATACATTGAACATAAATTCACTACTCCACTAGTGCTATCTATGTGTCAGGCTAGAAATTTAGTGTTAGAATGATTGACGATGAGAAATTAATTGATCTGGTGCGATGCAATGATATTTTGTACAATAAATTCAGCCCAGGATATTGCATTGGCACAAAAAAGAAGACGATGTGGGCAAGGGAACTGGAAGCAACAATTATACACAGTTATGTTATTTTTTTTTTAAGAATAATTCAGTAATAATTACGTAGTCTACACTCTCGCGATCTTTTGATGCTGGTTAGATATGAAATGGCTGCCAATTTGTTAGAAATAAAATAATTGGGTTCTGTTTTCACGGAAAGGTGTAAAATTTATGACATTATTGGGGAAAAAAATATCGGTCAAATGACCACCTTCTGAGTTGATGCAAATTTATGCTCGTGTTTTCAGCATTTTGAATTTCCAAATTGGTGTTTTATTCTTCAATGTTGGATTTCATGATTTGCTAGGTTTGTGGTTTGCTGTGGTAAACGCTAGATTACGAAAAGTAAAAAGTATGCAGCGGTAAGATCTGGCGATAGAGCCGGCCAGCTCAAATCGTGAAAACGGGCGACCACACCGCACGAAAATTTTTTGTTTCTAAATATCCATCGTTGCCCGAGCTGTGTGGGCAGTTGCTCGAGACTCAATTCAACAGCTTGCGGAAAAAATACTCGTTTAACATCTGTCTGTACTCACTAGTTACCATTACGATGGTGCCGTCTGCGCCACAACAAACAGTCGCAACTTTTGTTTATTCACATAAGTGAAAACGAGTTTTGTCGCTCATTATGATTTTAGCTACAAAATCATTTTCTTGAATCAGGTTTAATAGATCATGACAACTAGTTAACTTCACTTGACTATCAGCAAGCAGCAATTGGTGAACGGTTTGCACTTTGAATGGGAATGAACATCTTCAGGTCTTTCACAAAAATTCGACTTAACGAACGTCTGTTGATGCAAGGTGCCACCGTTGTTTTGTCGTTGTTTCTGGCTTTTATCCGACGTCCTCAGACATATCAGCGATTTTCTCGGTTGGACGATCAATACGGTGCTGCCTACTTCTTGTGACATCTCTAGTGGACCCAGTTTGCATGAGACGCTCTGCCAAACGGTTAATTGTTCGCGAGAAATTCACGCTGCGTTAAAAACAACATACCGTAAATTGGTCTAATAACCCGTACAATAAGTCCGCGTCCTTCAAGTGTGTATCGCTCCATTGCTTGTTGTCAAATCATTCTTTATATGTCTACAACATTAATGTTAATGCACAATGACATTTGACGCCATTAGTACATTCAGATCCTAAAACGAATTAATTGTATTAAATTTTTATTAAAATATTTAAATAATATTTAATGTCACGACGTGAAATTCTGCCCACACGATATCTTGGTCCAAACTTCGTGTGCGTTTTATGACTAATCCAATCACTACATGGTTTGCCTTGAAAGAATTGGAGAACCGGTGCGTGTTTTACGTCTAATTCAATCACTAAAACATATTAATTTTATTAACTTTTTATTAAAATATTTAAATAAATGCAAATGACACGATGTGAAATTCTACCCACACGACGTACAAGTTGGTCTAAACTTCTTAGTTGATATCCAACAAATTAGAAATGAAAAAGACAACTAATAAATCTCATTGATTTTCAGATTATACAATCACGTATGGGTATTTCATCAAAACAACGGCAAGCACTGGCTCACAAATTGCCCTCTATAATCATCGGGACAAACTTACAGCAAAACTTGCAGCAACTGATCGATTGCAGTATTCACAATCAGCTCATGTGCTACTGCAAGCACATGCATCCAACAAAGCAGCTTTCAAAGTACGCAACTCAATAATTACGTCTGTAAATCATGTTTACTAAATTCCCGCGACTTAAAATTGTTACAACTACATACCTAAATTTTTATTTTCCGCACCTTTTTTATTACTTTTGCGTACAACAGATTATTATTTCACCGCACGTTCATTATAATCAGAGCAATAGTGTTTTGTTACGAATTAATGATGATTTTACTTTAAACGTCAAATCAAAACAAACGCAAAGCTTAATCGCGTTTTAGGTATAAAATTATTAACTTTGTGCACAAACTTAATAACTTTCTTATGTTTTGGAATCATTTATAATAAAATAAGTAATTAATTTTAAAATATACATATGGATAATTCTATAATTATTTATTATTTGTTTGCTCCATAACAAAATATTGAATAAATTCGCAAGTGCTTTTAAACGAACATGCCCCAATGTACTTAAGTACATTAAAGTCCATTTGTACCAAACCTAACAAAACAAATTTAATTCGAATGGTAACAAAAGTAAAGCAAAGATTGGAGTTATTATTATGTTATGCGTTATATTATGTTTTTGTACCCCAAAAAATTATTTTCAGTAAATAAATAAAAACTTCTGAATAGATATTTTACCTGAAAAATAGCGATGACAGCAGAACTAAATGATGTTAGCAATAATCTATATTTTATCTGCTCAGAAACTACTGCTAGGCATCCTCTTTTATAGTGCGTATCACATGCAGATTCATATGCATGTTCTGGTCGTGAGCAACAGGACCACGGAAGGGACAATCTACGGTAATCTAATGGTCCATCTACACCACAACATTGTAGCTAAATAAATAAAAATGTCTTTAATGTATATGTAGTAACATATTGAAAATGTTTCTGTACCTGTGATTGCATACGATTCCACAAATGCAAGTTGTCAACCTTTGTTCTGGAAAATTTATCAAGAAATTCTACAAAAGAATCATCAATAAATATTTCTACAGATGACGGTAGATTTTCACGCATTGCTAAAGACCAGCCACATATGATGAACTGAACACATATACAAGCCACCAACAATGCAGTAAACTATGTTATAAAATAGAAACGGCTTTTAATCATTGATAACCTTAGATTTTGCAAACCTACCATTCCTAATAAGCAACGTTTTCTTTGATTTGTTGCTTGACATCCCATCCAGCATAGTATAAATGTCACGGGTCCCAAACATAATAAGATAGCAGCTGGCGCCCATAATTTGTTTTGCACAATTCCATAATAACCCGAATGGCCCCATAGTAATGTAGTTCCTATAAGTATTTGAGCAGCACCAGTAATCTGGAAGCAAAATTTATATATTTACTTACAGTGTCGGACAATGAAATAAGAACACCTTGTTCTGAAACCTTAAAAAAATATTTCTCTAGGCTTATGATAAATTTAAAAGATAATTTACTTTCATTTGTTTATTCCCTAAGTTCAATTTTTTCTTGAAACAAAAACAAAATCAATTCAATGTAAAAACATAAATTTAAAAGTTATACATAAAATCACATTTCAAAAGGACAAAAACATAAGAAAACTTCAATTAAAAAAAAAATTTATAAAATATTCACTCAAATTGTTCACTAATGCTAATATTTTGTGGAATAGCCTTTATTAATTAAAACCGCCTTACACCTTCTAGGCATTGATTCCACCAGAGACGCGCAAGTAGCCTGGGGTATGGCATATCACGCTCTTTGAATGCTTTGCCACAATTCGTCTTTGTTTTTAACTCTGGTACTGCCAATCTTCTCTTTGACAATATTCCATAAGTTCTCGATTGGATTAAGGTCAGGAGATTGTGAAGGCCAGGTCATAGCGGGAATTCCATTATGGGAAAACCAATCTCGCGCAAGGATCCATCGTTTCTTTTATCCAATACAGAGGGCCCACACCATACCAAGAGAAGCATCCCCATACCATGATGGTTCCACCTCCGTGCTTAAACGTCTTCCTAGTATATTTTGGGCTCAATTCTGCATTTTTCCTTAAATGGATCGCATGCCGCCAAAATTTAATATGCGATTGTTATTTACACTTGTAGTTATGCAGGGCCTACCTCTCTTGCAATGAAATGTTTGAGGTAATAAATATTGGTAGGCAAATGTCGAGGATCTGCTAATAGTTTTAGCTATTTGGCGGATGCTTTGTCCTTCATTTCGCAGTTTTTTCACCAAATTACGCTCAGTACAAATTATAAACAAATTTAAGTACAAATTATAAACAAATTTAAGTTTTCTTTTTACAATTTTTTTTAAGTTTTCTGCTGTTATTGAATTTTCCGCCGTCGAATGCTTCACTTCAACTTTTTTGTTTGGGAATCCCCAAAAAATATTTAAATGTAGTGTTGCCACCTAGAAATTTATAAAGTATATACCATACCATTTTCTTCTCTATAAAAATTTTGTTAGCCATAAGCAGTCCGATAAAACAAAAATCAATGAAAGGTCTATAGTGCAAGGTGTTCTTATTTATAGTCCGACACTACTTTAAATATATAAATGATTTTAAGAAGTATGTATATTCGGAAATATTAAAATAATATTTTACATATACTGTATATAAACTTATATGTAAGTAGTAAATATGTAATTTGCCGGTTTGAGCGCAATCCTCATTCTAACACGATTTTTTATGTTACAATCCTCATTCTATGGTAACATAATTTAACATGCTAGAATAAATTCAACATAATTTATTATGTCAGAATAATCTCTAACACAATTTTTTAATAAAAAAGTTTGATCGATAATTACTAATCCTCATTATATCGAGAATTAGCATGTTACAAATATAAATTCTAACTTAAATATCATAATATAATGCAATCATCTTAACGCAAATCATCTTAACGCTTAACACGTTCAGCTAATCTTTTTTGATAACAAACTATACCAACTTACTACTACTACTGATCCGTTTTTGTGTATGCTGATTCATCGTGCATTCAACGTAAGCATTGGAAAACAGGTGCGCGTTTTATGACTAAATTAATCACTGCATGCTTTGAAAGCATAAATGGAAATAGAGAAGTTTTTTAAAGTTTCTTTATAAAAGTTATAGATCTAGAATATTCCCCCAGAGTATTATACTGACATGAGTGTGAGACAACGGATTGCAAGGCAAACATAAATTTATTAATGAAATTTTGTACGTTGTTATTCTGCTTTATATAATTCACCTATAACTGAGTCACAATTTAAATCATTTATCAAAATGTAAGGATAAATTTTACTAATATAAAATATTTCATGTGTCCAATGCTTTTAATGTAATTGTATTCTAACTTTATCACCAATTTTAAAAGTTAGTTTTCCTAAATTTATTCTCCGATAATACATTTTATGAAAAAATTCTTGTTCATTCTTTTCATTCACATCACAATCATCTGGTTCATATTTATCTAAAACTTCTTGAAAATGTTTATTTAAAAATTCTTTACCAGAATGTATGTGAAGTAATTTTGGTGAATAAAAAGCTATTTTAATAATTTTTAAAAATGCTTCAGGGGTACTTTTCCATCCTTCTATTTTAATGGTTTAATAAAAGAAAATTTCGAAAATGTGTCAATTATATTAACCATGTATTTGTATTCTCTATTAATTCTAACATTAACAGTTATCATAATTAGTAAATCAGATGCCAATAATTCATTTAAGCCTTTAGTAATAATTTTTCCTTCGGAAACGGTGGCCGAAGCAAACTTGATGAAAACGTTTACTTTCGTAAACTTTATAAAAATTTAGAAGTTAAATTAAAGTTCCATCAGGGAACCAATTGAAAATTCGTTTCGCGAATTGATGGCTCTGCAATCATCATGTAAAGAAACAATTGAAAAATAATTGGATTTAACTTTACCTAGTACACCAAGTGCTATAAATGAAACCTGTACAATTTATTTCAGAAAGAATTGGAAGTATGGCAATGAAATTTAAATAATTCCAATATGAAATTTTGTGACAGTATTTTTGGTCTAAGGTCTGACGATGGAAAAGATTTATGGATTGGTAATAAGTACTAGAGTAAAAATTAATAATAATGGTATCATTTTAAATATCAGAAAACAAAAGGATTATGGGAATTGATTACTTTAAAAGAACAATCAACATCAGTTACAAATGATAATTTAAAAAATTATGAAGAAATTATTTTATCTACATATGCTCACATGCAAAATAATGATAAAAAATTTTAACGTATTCTCTGAGAATGTAATGCCCCCAAGTTTACAAATATTGTTTAAATGATTACTTACTTACTTAGCTGGCACTACAACCGATGATCGGTGTTGGCCGCCTCCACAAAGCTTCGCCAGTCACTTCTGCTATGCGCGCGATGGCGCCAGATGATAAAGCCAAGTGCAGTCAGGTTGCCCTGCACCTGCTCTTTCCAACGGAGATTAGAACGTCCCCTTCTGCGTGTTCCTCCACCGTGGTTCGAATAAAACACCCTCACCATTCTAGCCGGAGCGCTTTCTTCCATTCGCTCAACATGACCCAGCCAGCGAAGCCGCTGGAGTTTTATACGCTTGACTATGTCAGTGTCGGCGTACAGCTCACACAGCTCATCGTTCTATCTTATTCGATACACGTCGTCCACGCATACTGGACCGTAGATCTTACGGAGTATCTTCCTCTCGAACGCTCCTAACAGCCTCTCATCATTGATGGTAAATGTCCACGTCTCTGCGCCATACACTAGGACGGGAAGGATGAGGGACTTATAGAGTGTTATTTTCGTCGGTCGAGCGAGGGCTCTACTTCTCAATTGCCTACTGAGCCCGTAGTAACACCTGTTGGCAAGAGTTAGTCTCCGCTTGATCTCAAGGCTGACATTATTGTTAGTGTTTATGCTGGATCCTATACGAAATCCTTGACGACTTCAAAAGTGTAGTTGTCAACAGTGACATTTTGTCCAAGACGCCATGACTCTTTGTTTGTTGACGCAAGGCATTTCGTGCAGCATTCTCCAACCTTTCCAGGTTGGAGAATGCTGCACTGACTGCTCGAGCGTTTTTGCCAATGATGTCAATATCATCAGCGTATGCTAGTAGCATGACACTCTTGTAGAAGATAGTGCCAGAGATGTCGATGTTTGCAGCTCGAATTATTTTCTCCAGCATAAGGTTAAAGAAGTCGCACGATAGGGAGTCACCTTGTCTGAAACCTCTTTTGGTATCAAATGGTGCGGAGAGGTCTGTTGCAATTTTCACTGCGCTGGTGGTGTTGGACAGTGTCATTTTGCAAAGACGAATGAGCTTTGCAGGGATACCAAAATCAGACATTGCGGCATACAAGTGATCCCTAATTGTGCTGTCGAAGGCGGCTTTATAATCGACAACTAGGTGATGGGTGTCGATCTGTTTTTCTCGTGTCTTTTCCAGGATTTGGCGTAATGTGAATATCTGGTCGATAGTGGATTTACCAGGCCTGAAGCCACACTGATAAGGTCCAATCAGTTTGTTGACGATGGGCCTCAGTCTTTCGCACAGTACGCTCGATAGAACCTTATATGCAATATTAAGAAGGCTTATCCCACGGTAGTTGGCGCAGATCGTGGAATCACCTTTCTTATGGATTGGGCTTTCATCTGACCATATTCTGCATAGAAGCTCATGTATGCGTTTTTTGAGCTCTTCACCTCCGGTCTTAAACAACTCAGCAGGCAGCCCATCTGCACCTGCACCCTTATTGTTTTTCAGCCGAGCAATGGCTGTTAAGACCTCCTCATAGTCAGGCGGCGGTACTTCAACGCCGTCAGTGATTGGGGTTTCCGGAGTAGATTCCGCAGTGGCGGGATTATTGCCGTCATCGCTATTAAGCAGCTGCGAAAAGTGCTCCCTCCATAATCTCATTATGCCCTGGACATCTGTCACCAGATTTCCGTCTTCATCCTTGCAGGAAGAGGCCCCGGTCTTCAAACCAAGAGTCTGGCGTCTTATTCTTTCAAAGAATTTTCGGACCTCGTTCCTGTCCCGCAACATTTCGATATCATTGAACTCGCGTCTTTCTTCATCTCTTTTCTTGCGCCTGAAAATACGTTTCTCCTCCCTCCTCAACTTTCTGTATCGCTCCTTAGCAGCTCGCGTTGCAACTGACTGCAGGGTGGCTCTGTAAACTGCGTTTTTTGCTTCAGTAGCATCTCGACACTCTTGGTCGTACCACATATTTCTCCGTCGGAAATGTGCGTCCACTGCGCGTATATATCATCAAGTTGAGGGGTGTTTTGCGAAAGGAGAAGTGCAAGTTGGTTGGCAAAGACTTTGGCTGTCTGTTGTGATTGCAGCTTTTCGACATCCAGCTTTCTCTTTGTTCCTATCCGTACGCGATTGGCTAAACATATACGTGTACAGACCTTGGCTGCAACCAAGTAGTGATCTGAGTCGATGTTTGCACCACGTATTGTGCGTACGTCTAGTACATTGGAAGCGTGCCTTCAGTCGATCACAACGTTATCAATTTGGTTTCGTGTGTTTTGATCAGGGGACAGCCAAGTGGCCTTATGGATATGTTTATGTTGGAATCTGGTGCTACTAACTGTCATGTTTCGTGTGGCGGCGAAGTCGATCAGTCTCATACCGTTATCGGTGGCTTCGTCGTGGAGACTGAATTTTCCGATCGTCGGACCAAAGAGACTCTCCTTGCCCACCTTGGCATTAAAGTCGCCTAACACGATTTTAACATCGTGGCGGGGGCAATGCTCATAAGCTTTGTCGAGGAGCTCGTAGAAGTCATCTTTGGTCGTTTCATCCTTCTCATCCGTCGGGGCATGGACACAAATTAGTCTGATGTTGAAGAATTGTGCCTTGATGGGGATAGTGGCTAGGCGCTCGTTCACCGTCGTGAACCTCGAGACTAGATGACGCAGTCTCTTCGCAACCACAAATCCAACACCAAATTCGCGTCTCGACGCATGACAGCTGTTGTAGATATCACAGGATGCTCTTTTGGAGCAACCCTGTCCCGTCCATCGCATTTTCTGTATAGCGGTGATGTCAGCTCTATATTTTTGGAGGACATCCACCAGCTGGATAGAGGCACCTTCCCTGTAGAGGGTTCGGACATTCCAGGTGCATATCCGTAAATCGTTGTCCTTTGGGCGTTAGCGGGAGTCGTCAACATTAGAGGGGTTCTTTATCCGAGGCTTATTTTCAGGATTCATTGGTGGGTATTTTAACGTGGTGGGCTCCAAGCCCGACGCACAACCATTCATGCAAGGCCATGGAGAAGCCCGCCGCACACATTAGTTAACTCACTGACTGTTGTCAGATCGATATCCAGGATCGCTATCCAGGACTTTAAACGTATAAGCGCAGACTTTAAACGTATAAGCGCAAGGATCGACCATGGACGCACCTGCGACTGTCACGAACTTTACCTTGTGTCCTACGCCCCAGGCCCTCCCTGTTTTTTGATGTATCTGTCTTCCAAAATAATGACAAGTGATAATAATTTTTTACAAATTCATCTTGTTTTAGCTTTAAAATCCTTATTATTTTCATCTAAATACTCATTAATTTTATTGGCTCCAGAATATATTTTTCCATTCATTTTCGCATCTAAACGCTACTCAAAACTGCTAGATAATGCTATTTAAGTACCATTTTCTCGTGTATTTTTGTTATCTTGAGAAAGCATGTCTCAACCGTTTGATTTACCCTTTTTTAATATTATTAGCTACAAGATAATTTTCTTTACTTTCGTTATTACTTGTATCAGTATTTTGATTAGATTTTTTTTTTAAATATTTTTACACCAACTCGTTCTAATCCTTTATTTAATATATGCAAACTATTATGTTTCTTTTTACAAAAAGAGGTTTTAGAAATATTTTTATGAAGGCTCATATTGAGGTACTCATATGCATAGTTGATTGATCTATATTTTTTTTAAATCGTTAATATTTTTTGGTACTGATGACCCAACTTTTGACATATCAATACTTTTAATATATAATTTTATTTTATTGATAATAGAAGGCTCTTTATTCTCTTTTATACATTTCACTTCAACCATTTTATTATTTACATTGAAATCTTGTTTAAATATTCTTTTACATTATAAATGTCATCTGTTTAAACTCTTACTGCAATTAGCTCATCGAGTAATCCAACAATAAAATTAAGATTGGTGGATCAGAAATATGTTAATAATAAAGATATGAATGATACTAAACAATTTGTTAAAATCAATAAATATGATATTATTAAAAAGACTGTTATTGTAAATGAGTTAAATGAAGCATTAGATAATACATAATTTTATGTTTAACTATGGTAAAAAAATTAAAGAACTTGAACATAATTTAAAGCATGCTGAAAGTGAAAATAAATTAATGCGAGAAACTATGGAGCAAAATAAAAATATATTTGAAATACAAGAAAAACAAAATTATGATGCACCTGGAAAAATATTGGATAATATAAAAAATATCAAACTTAAATTATAATAGTATTTCATATTCTGAATTCACTGAGTTAGTAAGACAAGCAAAATCAATGAAATGATTACAATTATCAATATTAAACTAATCATTATAACTGTACACAATAAATAATTTTTGAATCTGGTATATAAAGTATTTGAAATATTAAAAACATTATAACCAATATTTTTACTAATGTATTCACTTACTTTAAATATTCCAGTTTCAATGTGTTAATCATCTACATTTTGTGGTATCAAATTGGCAACAATCATTTATTATTATAATAATACTACATAATAATTACGGAATAATTGAACTACTTAATTAAATGAATAATAATAAAAATAATGGTGGTAAAGGCAATGATCAATTTTCAAAAATAAATTTGATGATTTCAAATAGAATATTATCAATATAATTATGGTTTTATACTGTAGACTTCAATTGTTTTAAAAATGTAAAAGAAATTGTTAGTTAAATAAATGAAAGAAATAAAAGGTATATCATATGGTTTTTATGAACATTTACCCTCTAATTCTACTCTTTTAAATGAACATGGTAGACCAATAGAAAAAAATATTAATAATCAAGATATTAAAACATGACCTTGTAAAAGTCTACTTAATGTTAGACGATTTAAAAAGATAAGTATGGTAGAATCTTAGATAAATTTAGTTAATAGTGTTGTATTGAATTTGATTAGTAAAATAACGTACTTTGTTTATTCAGTTTAAATTGATAAAATAAAAAATCCTGGATTAACAACAACAATTAAAGGATCGGTATCATTTTCTAGTGATCTTGCATTAATTAATGCTGGGTGGGAAATTAAAAATAAAGGAAATATTTTAATAAAAAAGGATATTTTTCTGTTAGTATTCCATTATACATTATACATTTGTGTTGATATTAATGGAATTGATTCATGACTACAACCAAAAATTTTATTTTCAGAATTAATCAACAATTGGAATTAACAAGATCAAATGATGACTTAAATTGTTTAATTATAGATAATAGTTGACATGATCATACTTGTTCTATTGAAATTAATCAAGTAATATGGAGAATACCTCACGTTAAAATTTCTGTTGAAGTTGAAAATGAGATTAATAAAAATATTTAATAAAATAAAAACTTTAAAATGTATTTTAGACATTGGAGATTTTATTGTACAATTGCAATTCCAGCTGTAAGTAATTATACTTGGAATATAATCTCAGCTAGTGTAAACCTTCGCCGTTCGGAGTCGGCGGAAAACAGTAGGTCCCTTCCATTCTTTGGCGCTACATGCGTCTAAACTCGACACTGATAAACTGAAGTTCATTGTGGTAAAGGTATAACACTTGCCACAATGGCTGAATATCTCTTTATAGGCGTCTCTCATTCTCCCTCTTCTTTATCCCACCTATCAGCCTTCCTTCCATTCAACACAATGTTCTGCATTCATAGGGGTAAACTCTGTGTGTTGAATGTATAAATACATAAAAAAAAAACCAAGATATTTTTTATATCATTTCAAACACTGAGAATCAGAAGTAAATTTGATCATTGTAATTTAGAAAATGTTGTAGTTAAATTAAATACAGTTAGATACCCCATATTATGATATGCAATTATCTTTTACTGATAATAAGTTTGATACTTTATGCATATGTATAGCATGTTTCTAGACTTTATAGATTCTTATTATTTTTAAAAGAATATCCAATAATTTGTATTGATACTTCTAAACAAAATGAAATAATTGATTGATTGATAACTTGATCTTCTCCAGCACATTTTTTTTCAAGGAAATCGGGTAACAACATGACTATAATTAAAATTAAAGCTTTAGATTATAAGAGTAAATTACCTATTAAAAATTCTGATACCCACAAACCAATAAACGATTAAATGAATTATTTCCAAACATTTTAAGAGTAATTATGGAAAGAGAAACTTATTATTAAATATCTTATCAAAGATTTATTATTCTGTTATTATAATTTGTTCAAAAACATATTATCAAGAAGATTATGAATACTTAAGAGATATGATTAAACCATTTAATAAATTATGTATCACCAATATTGCCAATTACTTTGCTTATGGTAGAGACAATAATTTTTATTTTTTTTATTTACGTCAAACATACTTTACTTACTTTTACTTTTAATGGCACAACAGCCCATGGAGGGCCTAGGCTGAGCTTTTCGCATCCACTAATGTTGTGCGTGTTATATTTGAACATGAATGGAAGGAACATACAGCTTAATGCCGAATCCGAACGGCGAAGTGAAAAGCTTTTCATAGGCAATTTTTACTCTTGTATGTTTTCCATTGCCTGCCAACAGGTGGTGCCGTGTAGAAAAATAATTTGTTCTACTTTTTGATTTTGCCTGTGCCGAGATTCGAATCACGGACACGCTGCGTACCTGTCTAACGCAATACCACTACCCCACAGCGACCGCAAGTCAATCATACTCCAAAAGTTAATACGAAATACCTAATTTTATTTAAACCAGATATGACATGTATTTGATGATCATTGTAATGATATTGATTCATTTAAAAGTATGTGTAAAGAGCAATCACATTTTTTGGTTACATGGTAACGAGGGGTGATTTAAAAGAATGTTTGACAATCACAGACAATTAAATAAAACAAATTTTTTTTTATATTTTCACAGAAGAAAATTTTTGTCTAATTATGACAACTGTTAATGTTAGAAATAATAGAGGATACAAATATATGCTTAATGTAATTGCCACATTTTCGAAATTTGCTTATATTGAACCATTAAAAAAGGAGTTTTGAAAAAGTACCAAAGCATTTTTAAAAATTATTAAAATAGCTTGTTATTCACCAAAATTACTTCACATATATTCTGGTAAAGAATTTTTAAATAAACATTTTCAAAAAGTTTTAGATAAATATGATATTAAAATGTGTCAAACATTTAGTGAAAAGAAATCTACAATTGTAGAAAGAATAGAACAATTAATGAAAAATTAAAAGTACATTGTGAAATTCAACAAAATTAATAAACTAAATGGATTGATCTAATTAATAAACTATTGCATGAATATAATTATAAAGATGTGCACAGATGATTGTGATGTGAATGAAAAGAATGAACAAGAATTTTTTCATAAAATGTATTATCGGAGAATAAATTTAGGAAAACTAACTCTTAAAATTGGTGATAAAGTTAGAATACAATTACATTAAAAGCATTGGACACATGAAATATTTTATATTAGTAAAATTTATCCTTACATTTTGATAAATGATTTAAATTGTGACTCAGTTATAGGTGAATTATATAAAGCAGAATTACAACGTACAAAATTTCATTAATAAATTTATGTTTGCCTTGCAATCCGTTGTCTCACACTCATGTCAGTATAACACTCTGGTGGAATATTCTAGATCTATATCTTTTATATAGAAGCTTTAAAAAACTTCTCTATTTCCATTTATGTTTCAAAGCATGCAGTGATTGATTTAGTCATAAAACGCGCACCTGTTCTCCAATGCTTACGTTGAATGCACGATGAGTCAGCATACACAAAAACGGATCAGCAGTAGTAGTAGGTATACTTTGTTATCAAAAAAGATTAGCTGAACGTGTTAAGATGATTAAGATGATTTGCCGGTTTTTACGCTGTTTTTTTTTATAACGATTATATTATGATTGTTAAGAATTTATATTCGTAACATGCTAATTCTAACTTAAAATTCCCTATATAATGAGTATTAGTAATTATCGACCCAAGTTTTTTATAAAAAAAATTGTGTTAGAGATCTGACACAATAAGTGATGATGAATTTATTCTAGCATGGTAAATTATGTTACCATAGAATGAGGATTGCAACATAAAAATCGTGTTAGAATGAGTATTACGCTCAAACCGGCAAAATACATCTACTTACGTATACATATTTATTTTTTTTTCTCTCTCTTTTTTTCAATCTGCCATAGTTATGGCATATATGCATCCCGCTGTTTTAACTATTGATTGACTTCAACTGAAAATAAAATTTAACCTCCATCTATCACTGAATGTGCAGTGCCAGTTCCAAAAAAACTAACATTAATTGAATGTTTTGCAACACAAAAAAACTGTTTTTATATCACGATTTTCAAATGACACTTCAATCGATGGCATAAAATTACATATATAATCCAAAATTTAACTTGATGATCTTTCCGTTTTTAAGTTTAACTTTTCACATCAAAAAAATATTTCTTCTTTTAAAATTAGAAAGTATGGCGGTTGGGATGTATAGGTACATATGATAAAATCGTTTATGTTAACTTTTGGTCAAAAAGTGCAATTATGAAAGAGTTTGTTTATAAACCTTGGCCAGGTTCAGAACTGATTTTTTGAAAATTATACCATCTATATCAGAGTCAGAGCTTTAATTCAAAGTTAAACAACTTATATCTTACCGTGCACATTTTAGCTTTCACTGAAACTTGGCTTAAACCATCTTTATGTGACGCTGCAATTCTTCGTATATACTTTAAAAATTTTGTAAAAGATCGCGTTCATAAACATTGCGGCGGTTTTTATATCCATCTGAGGTTTACCCATTAGATTATTCTGATGACATTGAATTCTTATGTGTCCGCATAAGAATCTATGAGCAATATTTTTTTATTACATGTTCGTATATCCCGCTAGTTCAACCGATGATATTTATCTTAAGCTTGCTTCTTTCTAAGCAACAATTTGTTCTAAAATGAAAACAACTTATTCGTTGTCCTTGGTGATGTTTTAAATATGCCGAGTGTTACTTGGAACTTTTGTGCAGAAGTTCAGCATATTTATCGTTGCACTGCTATAGAACACAATAATAACTTTTTGGATACACTTTCTGAGCGCCTGAGGATGGTCATCATCCTACCTTGGCATTATCCTTTTAGAATTACCTTTAAGTCTAAATATTGATATAAAAACTGTTAAACTGTCACCTCTTGTCGGTTAGATAATGTGAACATTAACAGCTGTGTATTTCTATTTAATAATACTTTATATACCTAAAACATTTGAACAATCTGTACCATCTGTACCAAAAGTTAAAACTTCTTTACAAAGAATTAAAAAACTTAAAAAATCGGAAGTTGCTACCTTTAAATCTTATAAAAGAAGAAATATTGATTATTGCAACTATTCTCATCTACGTCATGAATATCTAAAGCTAAATGAAGAATGTTATAGAAACTATTTAAATTATATAAAAATTTTAATTCACCACGATCCGAAATCTTTTTATGACTTTGTAAATTTGCTAGGTTACTAAGCTGGATAGAGTCATACATACTTATATTACTAACAGAAAACAAAAAATTATCTTCCGAAATCCCTTATGAAATTTAATGAACATTATAATTTATTTAGCATTTCTGACTATCTGGAGCACATCAAAACAGACTTACTTATTATACTAAATAGTTAAACACCTGATGATTTTAAATCTGTAGTTGTAAGGAATGACTATTTGGGTATACGCGGCTAGTTACTTATTTTCGTTTAAAGCGATCTGTACGTTATACGGATACGTCCCTCAGTCGTGTTGGGCGGGAGGAAAGTAAGTTGCAATTCGTTCGTTTATTAACACAAAAGAGAAGCTGCAGACAATTTTTTTTGTTTTTTTTATTGATGCATTCAACTCACAGGGTGTACCCCTATGAATGCAAAACATTGTAAAGAAGGTGATAAACGTAAAGAAGGTGATAAAAGTTATGATCCGAACCTTAAAACACCACTTTCTAAAAACATTATGATTCCTGTTTTGCTGTAAACTGCCGTTATTGAAAAGAGTGCGTAACTTATAGAGTTAGTGCCAAGAACAGAATACTGTCTTAATTATACAAATGCTGAAGTGCAGCCTGAGCATCTCTTTAAAATTCCAGTCTCAACACTTATTTGCTGAACATGTATGAATCGAATCCTATGATGCTGTTGCTGAGGAAACAACTGAGCAAACGCTTGTTAATGACGTAGCAGATCTAAATTACATTTGTCCTGATGACCTAAATATATTCCGGGAATGGAACGACCAGTGATTATACGCGATAGACGAGTGGTTTTTTATGAATACTTTAACGAGATATCTTCAATATCCCAGCAGAAATATATTCGACATCAATACTAGCACGGATAAAAGAACAAATTCAAATTAAATTAATATCTAAAGCAAAGTGGTGGTATTCTAAATCCGGTGATAATCATGCAGATGTCAAATCTAGAGTTGTTGCTTATGTCCGTTGTCTAATCATCAATCTATATTATAATCACTTGTTCCCAGTGTACCTAGTTAACATTAGAATAATTAACGAGGGAAAGGGCCACAACAATAAAAAATCAACAGCATGACACCAGTAAGAAACGACGCTTGCAATACCAGAAACAGCTGGATACAAATAAATATATTTTACCATTGATCCCGTTCTTGGCCTTATCAACGACGATTTTCTGCTAGACGAGGAAATTGCGCTAATTTATATTGACGCCAAAAACATGACATGTAGTCGCTTACACGAAAGGCACAATAGTATAGCAATAGAAGAACACTAGGAGGCAATGTCCTCTTGGCAATATGTTAAAACATGTTCCTTAAAATGTTCATACATAGCAGAGAACACACAAGTGGTGGTGATCTCCACTTGAGTTGGTCGGATCCATGTATAGTCTGAAGCATGCAGCTGATCGTGAAGCACTAGAAGAAATATAGAAGTTGCCACCACAAAGATGGTCCTTGTGGTGGCAGCCACAATTCAGTAAGGATTCAGTATTTTACATATATATCATCTAAAAATATACGAGGAGAGAGGCAGCAGGAAAATAAAATTGAAGCATTGGAAGAGCTGAATCAACAGAAAAGTAGCTCAGCTCGTGATTTTATAAATTTTTTCCCCCCAATTGTCCTTTATAACAAATGGAGAATGAGTGAGAATAAGAAAACAAAGGCCATTATTTGCAGATTGGAAAAAACATGATTTATTTGTTTACAAGCATGGAATGACCCATAGCCTAATAATATAGGTAGCCGCATCTGGGAGTTAAACTAAGCTTTATTGTCAAACTATGAAATTAGAATGCTGAACGTAGTGAGCGACAAATGTCAAAGTTGCCCAATTATGTATTTTATTTTTAAAATTGGTGTAAGTGAACAAAAAATTAAATCTAAACAAAATTTAAAATATTGGTTTTTATATGAAACTAATGAAAGTGGTCGCCGTGGCGTAGTTGGTCTGCGTAGTGTGTACGGGGTTCAAATCTCGGCGCAAACAAAATAAAATACGGATTGAAAAAACAGTTTTCTTCTCGACACCACCTCATGGCAGGCAATAACAAACCTTCATAAGAGTAAAAATTGCGTAAGAAAGCTTTTCACTTTGTCCATTCATGTACAAATATAAATTTAGCACGCACAACATGAATCGTTACGAAAAGCTCGGCCTAGGCCTTCAAGGGCTTTTGTGCCATTAAAATATAAAGAAATAATGAACGAGATGAGCGTAGCATTATCAACACGGCAAGTAATTCAATAAATAGTGAATACCAAACTGAGTAAAAATGTGGCTTAAACATCTTTCATACATCTCGTGTTTTAACAAGAATTAAAATTGGAAAAATATGTATAATTTGATTTTGTATAATGAGGTGCCGCACATAACGGTAAGTGTGAAATGAAAGAAACTAAGTTTTAAAATGACAAACGTTTGTTTTGCAAATTAATATACTCCATCAACCATTGATGACCTGCAGATTAAACTGGGTGCAATGAAGCAATAGCTTTTAGGAAGTAGCAATAAAACCTAGAATTGCAAAATCAATTCAGATTGTATTTTTTTTTGTATCTTCATATTATACATTATTTAAATAATACTAAAAGTAATAATTTTAACGAAAATACTGCTTGTTGTGTGTGTTCATGTAAGTAGTATATATGCGCAGATATATCTGGCACAAGATTTAAGCCATTCGAAGGTAAATAATCTTGACAAACTATTTCAAATCGCAATATACAACAATTTACAATTCATTGTCAGAAACAGCTTACTTTCTTTGACAGTAGAGATCAGAATAAAAAAGGGAGCGCAAAATAGTAGTAGCTGATAATTAACATTGACTTCAGCAGGGTGCACTGAAATATAAGAGAAATAATTGTGCGCAAGCTATTATAAACCCTGACTTATTACATCCCTGCGTCAGCTAATTGCAGGCAAAAATGCCCTTTGTTATAGTCGCAAGATAAAATACATTTGTTGAAATAGAATATACAGAGCGATCCACGAAATAAGGAAACATTTCAGTAAATTATAAGGAAATTGTATTTAAAATGTCTCCTCGTGTAAAGTGGCATAAAACAAAAGTTTGTTTACTTTTTACGTTGAATTTAAACATGGAGCAGAAAGTAAGTAACATATACATTACATTTATTTAAATATACATTTCAAAAATTTTATCTTTTTGTGTGTATGAACTAAAAAGATAACGCAAGGAAACTGGACGATGGCCAGAAAGTAAGTAAGATGTTCCAAATAAATCTGCACCGAGAGATGGCGATACTGCAGACTTTGCACAACAAAATTCGAATTTCATTGAAAAACAACTCCCAAAGACAGCATGAATGGCAAATGAGTTCATTAGAGCCAAAGTCCCGAAATTATACAGCACGAAACAGTCATTGAGGAATTCCCAACTTCTCAACGAAAGAGAAGGGCAGAAGATTTACTTGAAAATTTGGAAAGAAAACAACTTGCATCAGCACAACAAAACATAGACGACATTTGCCAACATTCTAGTCAACCTCATAACATTCGGAAATTCTCAGACCGGCAAGTGGCAAATTTTCCACCTGTTGAAATCATACAACCTGAATATTTGATGATGATGATTATTATAATGATGATGGTAATTATAGTGATGTAGCAAATAAATTCGCATGCTTTAAGTATCAATATTTTGATGGAGGTGATGATTTTGCAGAGGGCGTTGCATGCATTGGAATTGCAGACGATCAAAATTAAATTAATACAGATGTAGCACACCTGGGATCAGATAACCATCAAACTGAATCACACAAAGCTTATCGTTTGCATAAATCAGCACACAATCAATTTTAAAACCTGTTAGTTAAGAATTCCTTCGGCCACGACTGTAATATCTGAGATAAACTCTGGTAAACTTCCGCAGGGCATCTTACAATTACAAGGCACAAAATTTTTTATTTTATGATGCCAATATGCTTACCTATTTACTTAGCTGGCACTACAACCGGTGATCGGTCTTAGCCACCTCTATAAAGCGTCGCCAGTCGCCTGTGCTATGCCCAATGGAAATTAGGACGTCCTCTTCTGCGTTCTCCTCCACCGTGGTTCAAATTAAAAACACCCTTGTAGCCGGAGCACTTTCTTCCATTCGCTCAACATGGCCCAGCAAGCGAAGCCGCTGGGCTTTACTATGTCAGTGTCGGCGTACAGCTCATACAGCTCATCGTTCCATCTTATTCGATACACGTCGTCCACGCATACTGGACCGTAGATCTTACGGAGTATCTTCCTCTCAAACGCTCCTAACAGCCTCTCATCATTGATGGTCAATGTCCACGTTTTTGCGCCATACATTAGGACGGGAAGGGAAGGAGGGACTTATAGAGCGTTATTTTCGTCGGTCGAGAGAGGGCTTTCCTTCTCAATTGCCTAATGAGCCCGTAGCAACACCTGTTGGCAAGAGTTAATATCCCTTGATCTCAAACTTGACATTATTGTTGGTATTAATGCTAGATCCTAGGTAAACGAAATCCTTGACGACTTCAATAGTTTAATTGTAGCGAGAAGTATCGCTATTAAAAAATTTTTGATTCCAATCAATACTCTCAATAATAGCATTAACATTTTCATAGTTGCATAAATTAAAATTAAAGTTGAAGTTTAGCTTATCAGAACTCTCAGGCAGATTTAAATACTCATAAAACTCAACATGGAGAACGAGTGGAACATGATGCATGTCAGAAGGAGAGATAGGAAACATACATTCTTCCAATTTATGTTTGAATGTATTGCTAGTAAAGATTAAATCTAAAATACGACCTAGTTTATTAAAAAAAAAGGACAAGATCATACCAGAAAAAGCTATCAAGCACATACATTTCATTTGTGGTATTAACATTTATTAGAGTGAGATTACATTCATTTGCAATGTACGACCAAGAGAGTTTATTGAGATTAAAATCGCCTAAAATACAAAATTAACATTTAATTTATTAAATCCGTTAAATTTAAAATATTATCTACATGAGCAAAATACAAAATGTCTGAGCTATTAGGTGGTATATAGGAAACACTAAAAATAAATTTTTTTTTCGATCCAAAAACAGAAACATAAAGCTGATCAAGCAAAGTGTCACAATTACTTAGATTATGTACAGATGAACGCAGCGTACGCCTTACAGTAATCAGAACACCTCCACTTCTATGACACCCACTTATTAGAGCATCTCTGTCTTTACGATAAACATGGTAAAGAGAAGGATACAAAAATTCACCGTCGCCAAAATCTTCGTTGAGCCATGTTTCCACAAGAACAACAACATCATAATCCATTTGAGATGTAGTAGGCAAAACAGTATTCGATTTTGTCCTAAGACCAGATATATTTTGATAGTAGATCTTTATCTTGTTTTATGTTGTTTCCTTTGAAGACGTCGATTTTTGAAAAAAATCGAATGGACGGACTTTAATATTTGCTGGCCAGAGCGTTAGATCGAAGAGCTTTTCATACAGAGTCCAACTTAATATACATGCTTCGTAAGCTATCAATATTCGCATCTTTTTTTTGTCAGACTGTAGCAAGCCAGATGATTTTCGTCAATGTTTCCGAGAGAGGTTTCATTTTTATGAATTTCTTTCTTTTTACAATTACATCTAACTCAATGCTTTCGCTGCTCCCGACGACTACATTTTTATTATACTTAATTTTATTTTTTTCACCTTTTTTCAAGGCGAGGGGTGAGAAGCAAGCGGGTAAGGTGGAGCATTAAAAACAGCAAGCGGGTAAGGTGGAGCATTAAAAACAGAAGGACAGGTAGAGGCAATCAAAGGCACAGTGGCAGCAACGATTTCGGAGAAGGTAGGAGGAACGCCCTGAGTGCAGGTAACAGAAGTAGCACGCGATGTTGAAGCAGGGGCAGGAGCGGTTCATGATGCATTAAATTCAGCAGGGATAGTGTGATAGCCCCCGTCAAGAGACGGGGGCCAATATTATTTTTCAACAAGTGGTATTTTATTATTATTGTTTTGCTTTGCTATATTAGTATTAAAGAGTTTAGGTTTATGGTTTAGGGCATTATAAAGAGTTCCGCGTATAGTTTTCACTTAATTTGTAAGAGAACAAATTGCAGACGTAGCATCATTTTCGGCTAATTTATTCTTTACAGAACAAAGTTGTAATTGCAAATTGACAATTTTCTTATTTAATAATTGTTTCTCATTTACTAGACAGCTTATCATTAAAAGAGCGCTTGCATTATCAGATTTAAGAGAAATGACTTCATTATAAATAGATATTTCATTTTCGGATGGTCGTTGGGTTGAAACCGGTTTAGGCTGTTGTTGCATTCAATTTAGTTACATTGCACTGCACTTGTTGCTTGGGCTGAGTGACTGTTTCTATTGAAGAGACCGTAGCATTGTCATTATTGTCTTTTTCTTTTAACGAGACGCAAGCATTGTTGTTATTGCCGACAGGTTTTTGGTTCACTTTAGCTATCGGTGGGGGCGTAAGTATGGGGTTTCACCGCGCAACAGAACAGGCCTTGCAAATATATGGGTTGCATAAATTTTGCATAAAGTCCAAATCAATTTGCGTCAAATTAACACATTTTAAATGAAAAAAGTTCATTGCATACTGTACAAAGTACCGTGGGTTGACTACGATCAACCTTTTGATCACATACACAAGGCATAATAAAAATAATTTAAAAATTTGCACAAAAGTCAAAATAGTTTCCAAGTGAATGATTTCAGCCGCAACGAGATGGAAAACTAACTCCAAAGAATTGATCGCTGCGAACGTGCTCGCGGTGGATATATTTTGAGATTTAAACTGCGATACTGCCAACAGTGTGGCACCACTGATTAGTGGATTCTAAGTGAACCTTAGTGAAAGTACGTTATTGTGGGTGACAAGAACAGCTGATATTGCTATTATTTATTTCTGATACGACTGTCTGTATCAGTACTGAATATTATTGATTTACTGTTTTTTAATAATCAATTCAATTTTAAGATTATTAATATTTCACAAATTAAAAAGCTAATAAGTGCAAACTAGAGTGCTTGCTTCGACTCACAAACACAACAAAGTCGTAACACAGGCGCCTCGGATTAAACTGTGCGATCTTAAGGTTTGTACGACTAATATAATAGTTTTTTGGACATTTCAGAGAGGCTTAAAAAACACGTCCGAACGATTTGATATTCTCGATCACATTTAGATACATACTTTCCTCCACCAACCGCCTCCGCCATTTTCGAACTTCGTCCGGAATAGGCGGATTGCGGAAAGTGAAAATTTCTTGGTGAAATTTTTTTTCGTGATTGGAGGAAAAGGGATAAGCCTCCCCAGGAATTTCTATTCAGAATTGGGCTGATATTGTAAATTAAAATAATTCACGAAAACTACTTATTGGTTATATTTATTACATGTATATTTAATTTAATTTGAAGTTAAATTATATTTGGTTCTAATAAGTAATTAAATAAGATTCCACGGCGATTTGTTGCTTGGTCTATAAGCTCTTCAGCGGAACGAAGAGTGGTTCTTCTGGGTCACTAATTTCACACAAGTCATCTTTAATTTTACATACTCGTATGTATGTTGTGGATTATACCTACATACACTTACAATTGATATTGTTACTGCATATAAATCCTTATGTTCCGTGAATTTCAGTAACCTTCCGCACAGTCCTTTTAGCAACGCGAATCTATTCTCAGTATCAGTTAAATTTTCATTATCTTTAAATGGTGGCAACAACCAGCTAGTGGTAAAATATGCAGAATTACCCATAATAAATGATAAGTTTTTCTGCGTAAAACTAACGGGATTTATTATATTTTTCATTATAACAAAACTAACGCATGGTTACTCCTACATACAAGATGGCGATACTTGTCTACTCAGGAAACTTAAAACACCAAGTAAGTAATTCACAATAACAGTGAAGAAATGCAAACTCTAAAAATATGAACTGAACATATGTACATACATATGTATATTGAACAAAACACATTTATATCCATAGCATACTGTGGGCAAAAAGTAATAAGACTTTTTAATTTAAATTTCGCGCGGAAACCCATTCATCAAAATATTATTTTTTTAAGGTTAGTATGACTGTCGGTGACATCTGTGCCAAATGTCACATCAAAATAATCATTAGTGTTTAGTATACGCTTGTCTTTCTGAAGTATAAAAAGCGCATTCGGCGATTTTCACAATGAGTGAAATTATTCAACAAAGAAGTTCCATTAAATTTTGTGTGCGGAATCAAATTTCTGGTGCCGAAACGTTCAGCAAAAGGCCTTCGGTGATAATTGTATGTCGCGAGCAAGTGTTTTTGATTGGTACAAATTGTTAAAAGATGGTCGATAACGCGTTGACGACCAACCACGTCCAGGACGGCCATCAACATCAACTGATGATCAACACGTCAATAAAATCAAGTAATTGGTGCTCGAGAATCGACGATTAACAGTCAGAGACCTTACTGGCATCGTTGGAATATCGGAAGGATCAGTGAAAACAATTTTAAAACATCATTTGGGCCTAAGAAGAGTGAATGCACGATTGGTTCCAAAATCACTGCATTGGTTTTACGAGACCATTTTGCCAAAAATTCGACTGATATCGTTCCGCAACCACCCTATTCGCCTGACTTAGCACCGTGTGACTTTTGGCTATTTTCTAAAATCAAAAAACCGCTTCGTGGACACCGTTTTGAGTCAATTGAAGACATTAAACATGAATCGCTAAGCGCATTGAAGGCTATTTCGGAAATTGACTTTAACAACTGTTTCGAGAATTGGAAAAAACGTTGGCACAAGTGTATTGGGGCCGGGGGTGATTACTTTGAAGGGGACGAAATAGATTTGGAAGAATGAATAAAAAAATTTGAAATTATGAACAAAGTCTTACTAACTTTTGCCCACAGTAGGTAGATACAAAAATTTCAAGGGAAAAGCCATACAATATATAATTTTTTCACATACATACGGGTACTTATATACAACAGCTTTGGACATAAAAAAATTATTGTGATTAAAACGAAAAACAGTCCAAAGAAAAAGATTATAATGTGAGTAAAAATAAATTCAGCCGGTTTCAAAGTAGCTACCTTTGGCACGTATATACAGCTTCAAACGCTGGAAAAATGTTTACCTATAGGCCGCAGTTCCTCCACCGTTCACGATGCAACGACTATTTCAGGGAATGCAAATTTTTATGACGTATAGCACAGACCCTCTAAAATGAATTACAGGCTGTAATCCATCTGATTGAGATCCGGAAAATATGGTAGCCATTCTTGAGATGTGATAGAATCAGGAAAATAAGCCCAGAACCATTCTTGTGTCGTTTTGGTTCTGTGACCTGGCGCAGAGTGTTGCTGGAACGTCCGATCATTATCACCAAGTGCTGTCGGGCCCAAGGGAGTACCACGGCGGTATACTTCTTGGTTGCCTTGCTGCACAAAAATAAAGTGTGTCTTACCATTTGCGCAAATCCCACTCATACCATGACGAATTACAGATTTTGTCGATGTTGAATGATGAGCTTGTGTCAACAGTAAACAGCTTTTCATCTGTGAAGACGATTTTTGCCTATCCAATTGCTGCGGCCCAACGTTTAAGTAGACGACATCTTTGGAATCGTGCGTGCTTGTATTCATCCGTAGGTAACTGGCCTTTGAGTCCTAATTCGTTTTTTGCTATGAGTCGAACTGGTTCAAGATTGATGCCAGTTTCGTGAGCAACGTTTCTTATTGAAACCGTTGAACGATTGCGATTCCTAGGAGTATTAATGGTGGATTTTCTGGCTCTTCCTGGAAGATCATCTTTATGACCCAGCTCCTTAAACTGTTTAACATCACGAGAAACTAACGAACGAGCAATGCGAAGCTTGCGTGTAATCTCACAGTTGCAATGTTATAATAACTGACCGATTATTTGACAAAATAAATAACTAAATAAAACATTAAATTAGTTGTACTCTCGATTACATAGAATAATACAATAATTAAAAGAATTGCAGGGCGGGGTGATTTCGTCACGAATGTTTGCTTTAAGCTCGTCAATGGTCTGAGGCTTGCTGGCGTACACTTTGCTTTTCAAATAACCTCACAAAAAGAAGTCCGTAGGGAATTTTCGTTGTAGAAACTGAATTGTTTGATTTGCAGTTTGGCATGGCGCACCGTTTTGTTGAAACCAATAACCGTCCAGACCTTTTTCAGACATTTGTGTCTGGCCACTGATATCGATTCCCATCGACTGTTTCGCCTTCTCTGAAGAGAAATGGCCCAATGATGGTTTTGGCGCAACGTCGGCCCCAGCAGTCACTTTTTGGTTATGCAATAGTGTTTCATGGATATCGTGTAGATCTTCAGTTCCCCAAATGCCGCTAATTAGCTTGTTAACGGCGCCAGAGAGTGTGAAATGTGCCTGGTCGGTTATCAAATTTTACTTGCAAAAATCAGGTTCA
Organism: Palloptera scutellata; assembly: GCA_958295655.1. Classification (NCBI taxonomy): domain Eukaryota; kingdom Metazoa; phylum Arthropoda; class Insecta; order Diptera; family Pallopteridae; genus Palloptera; species Palloptera scutellata. The sequence continues at coordinate 31,710,631 of OY282451.1, forward strand.
GTGTCAACCATTCATGCGACAGTTTCACCGTATACCATGCGACGTGGACGGGTTCATGGTTAAAATTGTGCTGAATTTACGTTTCAAAAACTTGTTTATACATGTCAATCTGTTGATAAATGTTAAAATTATGCGAGAATTCGACATAAAAAATAGCGCACTCTGTATATATACACATATATATCGCTGTATCGCAGTTGGTAATTCGTTCAAAAAGTAGAAAAAACAATTTTTCTATAGGACGCCACCTGTTGGCAGGCAATGGCAAACCTACAAGAGTAAAAATTTACTATGAAAAGATTTTCAATTTGTCATTCAGCTTCCGCATAAAACTGTAGATCCCATGCATGTACAAATATAACACCCACAACATGAGTGGATGCGAAAAGCTCGTGCCATTAAAAGAAGAAAGTAGAAGAATATACTTATATATATTAAATAATTAATAAATAAATATATTTATTACAGCATCTGTCACATTTTCGATAGTGGTGGCAAATTTTCAATGGTTATGGCAAATTTTTGATATCATACCTAATTTTGGATGCCTGTTTCTTTTGTTAAGCATTGCTAATGTTTATATGCTTCAAAAGAATTACGTTTTATGTATATGCCTATACTCCTCTTTTCGCAAAACACCCCTCAACTTGATGATATATGCGCGCAGTGGACGCACATATCCCGCTCTATGCGTACGGTTGCCGAAGAGGTGCTAGGCTACCACCGTCGACGGAGAAATGTGTGGTACGACCAAGAGTGTCGCGATGCTACTGAAGCACAAAACGCAGATATCGAAATGTTGCGGGACAGGAACGAGGACAGGAACGAGGTCCGAAAATTCTGTGAAAGAGTAAGACGCCTGACTGATGGTTTGAAGACCGGGGCCTCTTCCTGCAAGGATGAAGACGGAAATCTGGTGACAGATGTTCAGGGTATAATGAGATTATGGATGGAGCACTTTTCGCAGCTGCTTAATGGCAATGACGACAATAATCCCGCCACTGCGGAATCTACTCCGGAAACCCCAATCACTGACGGCGTTGAAGTACCGCTGCCTGACTATGAGGAGGTCTTAACAGCCATTTCTCGGCTGAAAAACAATAAGGCTGCAGGTGCAGATGGCCTGCCTGCTGAGTTGTTTAAGACCGGAGGCGAAGAGCTAAAAAAACGCATGCATGAGCTTTTATGCAGAATATATTCAGATGACAGCATGCCAAGTAATTGGAACCTCTGCCTAATCCATAAGAAAGGTGATTCCACGATCTGCACCAACTACCGTGAGATAAGCCTTCTTAATATTGCATATAAGGTTCTATCGAGCGTACTGTGCGAATGACTGAAGCACTTCTTCAACAAACTGATTGGATCTTATCAGTGTGGCTTCAGGCCTAAATCTACCATCGAACAGATATTCACACTACTCCAAATCCTGGAAAAGACCCGAGAAAAACAGATCGACACCCATAATCTATTTGTCGATTATAAAGCCGCCTTCGACAGCACGATTAGGGATCACTTTTGCGCCACAATGTCTGATTTTGGTATCCCTGCAAAGCTCATTCGTCTTTGCAAAATGACACTGACCAACACCACCAGCGCAGTGAAAATTGGAACAGACCTCTCCGCACCATTTGATACCAAAAGAGGTTTCAGACAAGGTGACTCTGTCGTGCGACTTCTTTAACCTTATGCTGGAGAAAATATTTCGAGCTCCGAACATCGACATCTCTGGTACTATCTTCTACAAGAGTGTCATGCTGCTAGCATACGCTGATGATATTGACATCATTGGCAAAAACGCTCGAGCAGTCAGTGCAGCATTCTCCAACCTGGAAAGGGAGTCTCGTCGAGTGGGTCTAGTGGTGAGCGAGGGCAAAACGAAATACCTTGTGTCAACAAACAAAGAGTTACGGCGTCTTGGACAAAATGTCACTGTTGACAACTACACTTTTGAAGTCGTCAAGGATTTCGTTTATCTAGGATCCAGCATAAACACTAACAATGATGTCAGCCTTGAGATCAAGCGGAGACTAACTCTTGCCAACAGGTGTTACTACGGGCTCAGTAGGCAATTGAGAAGTAGAGCCCTCTCTCGACCGACGAAAATAACGCTCTATAAGTCCCTCATCCTTCCCGTCCTAATGTATGGCGCAGAGACGTGGACATTGACCATCAATGATGAGAGGCTGTTAGGAGCGTTCGAGAGGAAGATACTCCGTAAGATCTACGGTCCAGTATGCGTGGACGACGTGTATCGAATAAGATGGAACGATGAGCTGTTTGAGCTGTACGCCGACACTGACATAGTCAAGCGTATAAAAATAAAGCGACTTCGCTGGCTGGGACATGTTGAGCGAATGGAATAATTTTATTCGTACCACGGTGGAGGAACACGCAGGAGAGGACGTCCTAATCTCCGTTGGAAAGACCAGGTGCAGGGCAACCTGACTGTACTCGGCCTTATCAACTGGCGCCAGCGCGTGTAAATACAAAGGCGACTGGCGAAGCTTTGTAGAGACCGATCATCGGTTGTAGTGCCAGTTAAGTAAGTATATGCTTATAATTTATACGGGTAGTATTCACGATCTTTTTGGTCTTGTATCTTGTGTCTTCTTGGTTTTTGTGGTAAATTTTGTAACTTTACAAAAACAAAGACATGCAACTGAAAGTACAACCAATTTACCAAATTTAGAATCGCAACACGCTATTGTAACATTACGTAATGTATTTTCTTTTTATCTGTACCAAAAATACTCATCTCTAACAAAATGTAAACAAGATCAGCTGTTTTTGCAAATACTAAGTATTTACAACGTGGTGATTCAGGATATATTGTAAAATTTGATACATGTTACCAAAATTACTACAAAAACTGCAGATCGTGAATACGACTATTGTATTTTGCATGTAGCTAACTCTGTTATCTTGTATGCAAGTACCATATATAAGTATCAAAATATTTATCATTTTGAATGTCTGCATTTTCGAATATTGTTGTACAGGTGAATTGTACCGTTGTCGACTTCCTACACACACATTAGCTGTGTTTCTTTTGACTCGCATCCCTGTTTAATTTTTTGTGAATAAAACTTGGAAGCATTAATTTGTTTAAGACGGTATGAGCGACTATAGAAACACAGTACATTTTATTTTGTTGAACTGACTCTGTTAAATATAGCAATAAAATATGCTTATTACTTTAGTATATTGTTATTTGCGTCACAATTTCTTGGTATTTGTTTTGGCTTTCGCAATTACATGAAGGAAAGTTTTTTAGAAATTTTAACTGATATGCTTGATTTCTTTTAAAAAAAATTTCATATATGCATTTCATGTATTTATGTTTTTATTTTTATGTATTTATGTTTTCAGAAAATTATGACAAATAGAATGCAAATTATTATTACAATTACTACTCTGACCCGTGGGAAAAAAATTAACATTAATTACATAACTATAGATAGAAATAAGGAGGTAGTAAAAATTAGAATAATACTGCTTAAATTACAATGTTAACACCTAACATTGATGGAATAAATCTAAGGACACAATTTCATTACAATTTACAAATTTGCGGTTGAGTAAAATTTTAGCAGTAAAGGCTTAACATTATTAACATTTAGATTTCTTCTGAGATGTAAAGGATTCCATAGTCTAATGGTGTTAATAAAAAACATCCGAGATGATTTAAGGTATTAAGAACAATAAAATTTTTGGACCTTGGCGGCTGAGAGAAAATCATATAAGCTTATCATATAAATATATTGGAGTCTTTCTTATAATTAATTTAAACAGAAAAATACGGTTCCTAGCTTTCAGATAGTTAGAGATACTGCAGCATAGAATCCGATTCCCATATGAAGTGAAACCTTTTTAGATGTATCGTGTTGCATTATTAAAAGCCACTTCAAGCTTGTGGAGCGGATGAGAGAATCCACCTTACTGTAAACAAGCTCAGTATGTTGCAATAGCCAATACTAACTGGATTGCTAGTTTCGACTTAGTTTCCACAGGAGTAAAAGCAGCAGAGACTCTTAAATTACGGACTTTTTCCTAAAAACACCTAGATTAGTTATTTTGTCAACGAATGCCGACCTTTTTCACATCCACTATTGTTGTGCATGTTATATTTGTACATGAGTGGAAGGGATCTACAGTTTTATGCCGAATCCGAATTGCGAAGTGAAAAGCTTTTCAAAGCTAATTTTAACTCTTGTAGATTTGCCATTGCCTGCCAAGAGGTGGTGCTGTTTGTTTCTAAACAGCAATGTCGTATAAACCCCATTTCACAGTAGTCGGCTTCTCTTTCCCGATAAAGTGCAATCTGACACGTTTTTTAATCACCATACCAACATATGAATCATACAACGGGCAGGATTTATCTTTTACATTAACAGTACGGAGTGGCAAGTGAGTATCTAATAGTCCATTCATTATTGAAAGATATTATCAATAAAGAATACATAAGAATACAAAATGTGGATGGTATTTTCAAACATGTTAGAAATACATACTCGTATCTATTGTCTTTTGACAAACAACATCTTTCCAAATGCGAGGTTACATCTTATCTTCTAAATTGTACGAGCTTTTTCTTTTTCAATACCTGTATTTCTATGTACTATTTACTTCTGTTATTGTGAATTGCTTGGTGTTTTAAGTTTTTTGAATGGACAAGTATCGCCATGAGTTAGTTCTCTTTTATAGTGAAAAATATAATAGATCTCATCGGTTTTACGGGGAGCGTTGGTTAGGCCAGGTGCCACAGGTACGCTTACAAACTTGTATGAAAATCCGGGAAAGTAAAACGGTTTGTAAAACTCAGAAAAATTGTATTTATGCTAGCTATATAGCCACTCAGATGTTCGGTAGGATAGGAGCGGTCAGTCTGCCCCCAAATTAGTATCAAAGTCCGGAAATCTTAAACGTTTTTTTAAAATCTGAAAAATTCTATACTGGTACGTATGCAATAAGATGCATAATTCCTCTAGTCAGTGAGAACACTGATTTGTAAACTTACACGATAAATCGAGTAAATCGTAAGTAATCTCAACAAAACTGGGCAAATACGTTTCTGATAGTTAGGAAGAGGTTGAGTTGTGAAATAGGCAAAATCGGTCAAGTGGACTTGACCCGACGCATATAAGTGAACATTTCAGAGAGTGATATTGAAGAAAATTACAAATAAAACTTAACTAAATTTGGTAAACAAATAGTGTAAGTAGTATTTTGACCAATGATAGTTTGCTTATAAGATATTTTTGAATTTTTTTCATAAGAAACTTTTGTATTCTATATTGTTGTAAAGCTCTCGCCAATTGCTATATTTTCTTCTTAGTTGTTATTTCTCTCCGAATTCATATTTCACTCGTGAAGTCTGTAACTCAAAGTTGTACCTTCTTAATGAAATTTTTTCCCAAATTAAAGCCTCTAAAAATCCTTCTTGCGCAAGTAGTGTTCAATTAAATTCATAAACGAACAAGTTATAGCTACTTAAATTTGTCTTGCGATTCTTATAATCTTAGATTGCTTCATATTACATAAAATACGATATAAAATTCGATGTATCGGAAGATAAACATCGATGGCTATGACTATATCGGCAGCCATCCTATCATTTTCCTTTCCTATAATTTTCTCTATCCTTATTTCTTTTTGTTCTATATTTTGTTTTCTGTTTCTTCTTTATTTTACTTCCTTTTTCTGTCTCTTAGTTCTTCTCTAGAACAAACACCGGTCGGTTGGGCTCTTAAATAAATTTGTTGTAAGATTTTTCTTTCCAATAAATTTGTTAATCTTGTTTAATTAAAAATACAAATTACTTTTGTTTTGAAATCTAAATAACTCACTTCTGAATTACTCACATTGCAATCTATAATTTCTGACGCATCGACCCAAAATATCGATATATGTGTATCGCCCATCACCAAGAAATAGGTGCGGGGAAGCTCGCCGTATTCGTACACCACCAGCAAGAATATTCACTAAGGATTTGGCTTGCAATGGTAACTCAAACAGAAATAAGTAAATTTGCAGACTGCAGATAAATTTGTGAAATTGCATTTGTAATAACCAAACATTAATGATAGTAGTGTAGAAGCTGGCCATAATAATTCATCCATAATGCAACGGGTTTTCTCACATTATTAATAGGCTGAAATCGTATGTACACAATATATTATATCAATTATTTGTTTACATTTCATTGTGACAAACAGCTGTTTCTTGGTTTTACAGTAGAGTCCAGCATAAAAACGAGAACGTTTGTCAGATTCAGCTGCCTGGTAGTTCTACCATGTGTTATTGTAACTTTCTTACTTAACTGGCACTACAACCAATGATCGGTCTTGGCCGCCTCTATAAAGCTTCATCAGTCGCCTCTGCTATGCGCGCTCTGGCGCCAGTTCATAAGGCCAAGTGCAGTCAGGTTGCCCTCCACCTGGTCTTTCCAACGGAGATTAGGACGTCCTCCTCTGCGTGTTCCTCCACCGTGGTTCGAATAAAACACCCTTCTAGCCGGAGCGCTTTCTGCTGTATACTATTAATTTTTTTATTAAATTTCAAATTAGTATTCACAATTTTCTTTTTCCTATTCGAACCACTGGATCCTGCCAGTTTTATAATTGAAGTAAAGTAACTCAAGTATTGTTTAAAAAAAAAGGATTAATTTTTCACTATTTGGTCGACTTGACAGTAGAAACAGAACTGAACTTCTCCAAACTTTTCTTCATATTTATCCATATTTGATAATAATATACTTAATCAATAAAATACCAAAGAATTTAATTTGCGATCAAGTAAATGCTTACTCTGGTAAATGTACGACATGTGTCAAGTGTTTTTTTTAGAGGAGGTGAACTTTAAATTGAAATAACACGCAGAAAAATGTTGTATGTAATATCTATCAAATTGGCTCTATTTTAGAGATAATTTTTTGACATTAATATTGAAATCGAGCATGTGGCCTCCACGGCTGTCTCGTGCATGGCGTAATGTGTAGGTCCAATTTTCACACAGTCTTCGCATTAAATAGAATGTAACGAGTCGAATGTTGGTTTTTAAGTGCTCAATTATTTCTGATTTACCGGGGTGGACATGCGACTTTTCATATCCCCAGAGAAAATAATCTAACAGATTCATTTCGTAAAATTAATCGTTCGTCAAATATTTCTCTCAGTAAATTAATTTTACCGCGCGAATTTCGGAATTAACTAAATTAAAAAAACAATTTTGCTGCTTCAAACTCTAGTTTATTAATTCTGCTCTTCAAAATTTTAATAAATAGCTTACTATTTTTTCCTATTCTCTATTTCCCATTGGACTACTTATTCAGCAGTTTGAATTGGAAATTATTGAGGAAGTGCTGAAATAAATATTGTTGTATTTACATTGTGCCCCAATATTAATTGCAAAGCGATATTGATTTGTGAGTAGTAATATGATTTGATTCAAATAAACAAATTAACGGTGACTAATATATATATCCACTAATATATACTTCGTATGCCTGAATACAAGATTCAACTAGTATGAAAATTGGCTCTCCAATGTACGTGCCAGCCGCGGCCACATTTCCGATATTCAAACATTGATGTCTGTATAAGCCATCCTAATGCACCTTTTCTTTCCTATTCACTTTTTCTATCCTCATTTCTTCTCCAATTCATACCGGTCGGTTGGGCTCTTCAATATATTTATTGTAATTCAAAAAATTCCAATTTTTCATTTTATTAAATGAATGTTGTTAAATTTAAACACAAATTCCTTGTGTTTTGATATCTATATAATTAACTTCTGATTTTGAAAATGGTCCTTCGAGCCGGATTTGTTTCATTTTTGAAATAAACATTGTCCTTCGAGTCATAAAGTGATCCAACGCTTTAACGCACCACAGAACAACAACAATAATAACAAAAAATCAACCACCACAAAATCACACACAACAGCACATCAAGCAGACCCAAAGGAAAAAATAATCTCCCTTTTTTCCATATAAGTAAGTACAAGTTCTTTTTTCCCCATAAATTCTACTTGTAACGTACTATACATAATATTTTAAGTTTTCCCATATTTAAAATATTGTGTATAAATTTTATATATTATTTTATCAAATATTGGGTCGATCGTATAAATATTCTTTGTATGTGCGAGGGTAGACCAATAAGTACCCCTGTTAGGAATGAAGATGCAAGTTTTTCACAAAATTTGTTTTCCTATTTTTCAACGTAATCTCCTTATAGTCAACACACTTTTCCCAACGTTTCTGCCATTTCTTTAACCCCTCCAAAAAATACGATTTGTCAAATTCTTCAAAATACGCTTTTGTCTCGACGATAGCCTCCTCGATTGAGCTGGATTTTTAACCCCGAGCTACGTTTTCACGTTGGGAAACAGAAAGAAGTCGCAGGGAGCCAAGTCAGGCGAGTACGGTGGGTTCAATTCATGCAATTTGGCCGCGACAATTCCGTATCCGCTTGTTGTCCATCGTAAGCAATCGTGGCATCCATCGGGTGGACACCTTTCTTATGCTTAACCTATCATGTAAAATATAAATTATCGTTCCGTACGATACTTCTACAGCCTCTGCGATCAGCGAGAATCATGTCTGGACCTTTTCAACGATTTCGTCGGTAACCACGTCTGCCGGGCGGCCTGGGCGCTCCTCATTAAAAACAGATGTACGACCACGTTTAAATTCGTTGAACCAATATCTTATGGTTGTCATAGATGGTGAAGGGTCCTCATAGACAGCATAGAACTTCGCTTTTATTTCCTCGCATGTTTTTCCATCGTGTGACAGATGGCAGTACACGACGATAATGCCAACTTCCCTCAGCAACGCCACCTGTCTTCACACATGGGTTGTTTAGTGATCTACCATCGTAAATACATACATAAAGTAAATAAATTCCGCGTACAACAACAAATACACACTTTTTGCTGTACAGAAATTTCCTTGCTATTTTCTTTTGTACTAAGTATACTTACTTACTTTTAATGGCACAACAGCCCATGGAGGGCCTAGGCCGAGCTTTTCGCATTCACTCATGTTGTGCGGGTTATATTTGTACATGAATGGAAGGGACCTACAGTTTAATGCCGAATCCGAACGGCGAAGTGAAAAGCTTTTCATAGCAATTTTTACTCTTGTAGGTTTGCCGTTGAACCCCGGACACTCTGCGCAGCAGTCCAACGCACTACCACTACGCCACAGCGACCACTACTAAGTATATTCGTTTACCTTTAAACGATCAACCTGTAAAAAAATATAACACTGCGTTGGACTGCTACGTAGAGTGTCCGGCGTTCGAATGTCGGCACAGGCAAAATCAAAAAGTAGGAAAAATAATTTTTCAACACGGCACCACCTCTTGGCAGGTCATGGCAAATCTACAAGAGTAAAAATAGCCTATGAAAAGCTTTTCAGTTCGCTGTTCGGATTCGGCATTAAACTGTAGGTCCCTTCCATTCATGTACAAATATAACACGCACAAGATGAGTGGATGCGAAAAGCTCGGCTTAGGCCCTCCATGGGCTGTTGTGCCATTAAAAGTAAAGTAAGTAAAAATATTAAATAAAATATATAATTATGTTGATTTTGTACAAAAACAAAAAATAAATATAATAAATTAATTAGCCCATACCATTCCTTACATTCCGGTGCTAACTTCTGCCACAAAGCGACAAACTTTTCGTTCGGTTGCCAAACTGTTTTGACCCGGTAGGGTGGCTATCGCCTGTTATGAAACGAGCGAAAATCTCACACCATCAGCTCTGATTGACAGTCACGTATTGAGACTAATACATGAAGTATACCATCCATACAAGAAACAGGTTCTTAGAGAAACTTTCCACCATAGACAACAGCTAAAAACCTCAGTGGAGGCAGTCGTCGCAGAGTAATTAAGTTCAACTTCCCGAACTTTGTTACTTGTAGAAGCGTACTGCGCTTGCCTTTTGGTCTCACACAAGAGAAGGACAATTTCGATCTTTACCTCTTGATGGCAAAAGGTTAAGGTGGCAAACAATAAGCCTTCTGCGGTTACAACTCTGCGTAGGAAAAGCTTTTTTTAGAATATTCTCAGAGTGTATGGTCGTCTCGCTCACGCCGCTCTTAGCTACAATGAACGGAATCCTATCATTATTGTATTTTATATTTGGAATTTCTCCATAATATGCTCCTCCATGCCGAAGTCAGTCTCATGCTTCGCATGGTGAGGCAGGAATATTTCATTCCTCGCCTAATATTCAAAATAAAAATGTGAATTTTTCAGAGCAAAGCTTGTACAACCTACAAGCAGACAAAACGGACGCAAATTATGGCCCTTCAACGCTGTGATTTACCATTGATTGTTTCCTTACTAATCTGTGCATCTTTCCAGTACTCCACAGTTCCAGTCCGCAGGCTAAGGTTGTGCAACACAGCTCAACATGACTCACTCCGCAGTGGTGATCTTTGCTCCCGGTCAAAGAGCAGCCAATAAAAATGTCGTGATTTGTTTAGGTAAGTTACTTCATTGATAAATATTTGCGCATCATATTGAAAACCAGTGTGACGTAGTCGTAGAAAATCGTTAGTTTTACGTTTGAACGCGGCTATTGACTTAAGGACTCGAATCTTCTCAGCTGGAGCCATTGTTTCTCATGATTTCGATAGCGAGTGATAGAATAAGTTATTTGGGATTGGATGTTGATAGACTTGCATATAAGACCAAATATTTCCACAAAGATTTCGTTCTCAACGAATGAAATGCGCAGATCGCTTGCAACAGCAACCGGTTCAATTTTAATTTCAACATATTTAACTCAGCATTAATGCCATCGACTTCAGGCACTAACAACTCCAATTGCGATACCCTGCGAGACATGGCAGTTAGATCGTCGTGGTTACGGATATTTTTGAATTCTAGCTCACCGAGTATTTTCTACTCAGATAATACTGATAGCTAATAATTTAGCCAACCTTTGGTCCATTAGCTTTCAAAGTCTAGGAGAAAAACCAAAATGAGGGCGTTTGATATATCTTTGGAGCAGAATAAAATTTAACGGGGAACTTATAGGTGTTTCAGTTTACCTATAAGTTCCTGAGAATTGGCGCTAACATAGTACCTTTTGCAGATATTACAATATTTTTTATATGTATGGTATTTGTAGATAATAACAACTGAAATTAACAAAATATTGGCTCAATAACTTAATTTGATATAAAAATTGTTCTTCATCAGGTATTTTATAAATTTGATATGATTTAAAAAAAAATGTCTGTGCACGAACGAAATTGTGAACTTTTACTTAAAAGTGTTGCCACCTATTTTATAAAATACTTTTCTCCGATAAAAGTTCAGCTTATAATTTTCCCAAACATGACATAATTTATATTGTGTATGACATGACAGTTTTAAATAATTTAAGAAATGTTTACTTACTTGACAAAGCAGTAGATAGTATCGGTAAATGATCAAATTGACTTTTTCCAGAATCAAATTCGTGCCACTTAAATCATTAACTATCAACAACAAAAGTAGGCCTTGGTGCAATGAAGATATTATTCAACAAATTGCTAATCGAAATAAAGCGTATAATACATGGAAACACTATAGAACTCCTAAATTTTATAACGATTTTAAAGCGCTCAGGAGCCACTAAGTCGTTTATCCTACGCAAACCTGGAAACATGCAACTGTTTTTTTTTTTTTTTTGCAGGTGGAATCCTTTGTAGGTAACGCAGAATTCCAGTTCTTATCCGGTTTGTCGGATTCCTGCCGACTAAAATCACCTACTTCCTCTTCTACCACCATCTCCGCGGGACTATCATTAGGTTTTGCTTCGCGGGGCTGATTCAGCATTAAACTTTTATCGTTGATTATGTGCTTGTTCAATTTTTCTTCTTTGCCGCTCAAGGCGCCGCAATATTACAATATTACCAAAGCAGCCATACTGCAAATGGTATTCCATCCAGTTGTTGACGCCAGCATATGTTGGTTGATATTACCTGGCGTTATTATTTCACCGAGTATGTTCGTCAAATGTTCACGTTCTTGTTGGAATAGGGGGCATTTGAAGAACACGTGTTCAGTAACCTCGGGTATCATTGTACGGTTTACAGCACGGGTTGAATTCGCAATTAAATCGATGTAAATACGATCGCAAATACCCATGCCCGCTGAGTATTTGTGTGATATAAAATTCGACTTCGCCACGCTTCCTGCCAAGCCACTGATCGTTGCTCCCGGTCAAAGACCAGCCAATGCCAAAGTTCCGGCACAGCCTGCTAATGCCGCCATTCGTACCATCCGCAGTTTCGAGAAGTCCCACTTCTGAGGAGACACGGTCAAGGAGTTGTTCGGTGACGGTATAAGGACCCTGCAGCGTCTGAAGGAGGCATTTAATTTTACACTCGTGCTAGAGGGCCGGGATGTTTAAGCCTATTATGCACCTATTTTTTCATATTCATTTTCTCTATCCTCATTTCTTTTGCTTTCTTTTTCTGTCTCTTAGTTCTTCTCCAGAACAAATTCACACCGGTCGGTTGGGCTCAATAAATATATATTTATTGTAATTATTTATATATTTATTGTAATTATTTATATATTTATTGTAATTCTAAAAATTTAGATTTTTTCATTTCATTTTAATAAATGTTGTTAAATATTAAATACGAATTCTCAGTGTTTAATTTTGAATCTTTCCTTTAAATAATTATCTTTAAAATAAACCCAATTTCATGGAAATTAAAAACATATTTTTTAATATATCTAAAAAAAAATGTATAAATATACATAAGTATGACAATATATGCTTATTATTTTAATACGTTTGCAAAAAAACGCATAACTCATGTTGCATGTGTGCGAGAACCAATTTTTTCGACAAACGTGTAAAACGAGTAATTAGCATAATGAATTGTAAACATTCGATGACACACAATTATTGTGGAAAAGAGCCAATTTCATGGAAATTAAAAACATATTTTTTAATATATCTAAAAAAAAAATGTAAAAATATACATAAGTATGACAATATATGCTTATTATTTTAATACGTTTGCAAAAAAACGCATAACTCATGTTGCATGTGTGCGAGAACCAATTTTTTCGACAAACGTGTAAAACGAGTAAATAGCATAATGAATTGTAAACATTCGATGACACACAATTATTGTGGAAAAGAGCCAATTTCATGGAAATTAAAAACATATTTTTTAATATATCTAAAAAAAAAATGTAAAAATATACATAAGTATGACAATATATGCTTATTATTTTAATAAGTTTGCAAAAAAACGCATAACTCATGTTGCATGTGTGCGAGAACCAATTTTTTCGACAAACGTGTAAAACGAGTAAATAGCATAATGAATTGTAAACATTCGATGACACACAATTATCTTTAAAATAAAGCCAATTTCATGGAAATTAAAAACTTTAATATATCTAAAAAAAAAATGTAAAAATATACATAAGTATGACAATATATGCTTATTATTTTAATACGTTTGCAAAAAAAACCCATAACTCATGTTGCATGTGTGCGAGAACCAATTTTTTCGACAAACGTGTAAAACGAGTAATTAGCATAAACATTCGATGACACACAATTATTGTGGAAAAGAGTGACGACGTTTTGATTCATCTAAGCTCAAAAATGCCTCGAAAACATGTAAACCTAAAATGTTTACGAGTCTCAAAAATGATTTGTATGGAAAATAACTTATGCGCACCTCTAGGCAAATTTCATTGTTACTTGCAGTCGAAACAATTTTATACGCATGATATATTTGTATGCTTACACTGTAAACGCAATTTAATTAGTTGAAAAGTTATGTTAAATAATGTTTTTTTATTATTTTTAAATATTGTTTTAATACAACGATATAACAATATCGAAGTCATTAACGCATTTAATTCTTCATGCAAATTCATGGTTTGTGTGAAGAATTTGCAATACCATTTTATTAGCTAATTTACGACCGCATACACATAAGAGGTTTGCGAGGTATTTACCTGTTCTAAGGAATACCCTAATTGTATTTTGCGTTTAGGTAATTCTGTTAAATATATGACAATAAAATATGCTTATTATTTTATTGTATTGGGCCGATATTTCCAGAACAACAGCATTCATATGCGCATGTTTGGCATGTATATAAAGCAAACTCACAGTTTTATGTATATTTGTAGTGATCTGCTGTGGTATTCACACATATGTAGTTATTACACATCTATGCCATCTAGCGACTTCAGAATGTATTAGAATAGAACAATGGAAAAGCTTTCGAGGTTCGTGGCCAAGCTAATTGTTCGTGACTATGGTTATTAATGACATAATCTCGAAGTTTCGAGATGTGTTTTTCTACACAATCCAGTGATTGAACTTTCTTATTTGTTATTTGTTTGTTAAAAAACAGTAGAAACTATATAATCGTAACAATATGCTGTTGTATTGCGTTATAAGAAAGTTCGCTTAAAAACTCACAATTTAAAAAAACAACCGTTACTTTATCAAAATACACACAATTAAAGAAAAAATAAATTAAAATTGATGTAATTTTAAAAAAGTTATAAGCATTTGAAAAATTATCACATAAAAAATCTCACAGAATATAAATAAGTAAGTTGCACCCAAATCAAACATGGATAGCCCAAAAAAGTACGGGAATTGGGTCAATAAAACACAAAATATTTATTATTTGTTAAAATTTATAGTACCACCCTTCCGAAATATACACTTATGCCAACTAATAATCCAATCATCAAACGCGTTTTCCCAGAATCGACTTTAGTTCTCGCTGCGAATTATCTTTTATGTCTTCTATCAACTGAAAAAGGGTGCCTGAAAAGATAATTTGAGTTTTGAAAAGAGTAAAAAGTCAGCCATATCGTGAATACGGGTGTTTTTCGATAATTTTTGTTGAGTTTTTGTTCAGAAATTCATTTACAGTGATAGCTTTGTAAGATGGTGCGTTGTCGTGGTACAAAATCAATGTGTTTTCTTTCAACAAACTTTGTCTTTTTCGAATTTGCTCTCTCAAGCTCCGCATAACGCCCAGATAATATTCTTTATTTACCGTCTGACTTTGTGGCAAAAATTCTGAGTGCACAACACCGCGATAATCAAAGAAAACATTTAACATTACCAAGCAGATCGATGTTAAAATCGTCTTAGGCGACTTTAATGCCAAGGTGGGCAAGGAGAGTCTCTTTGGTCCGACGATCGGAAAATTCAGTCTCCACGACGAAGCCACCGATAACGGTATGAGACTGATCGACTTCGCCGCCGCACGAAACATGACAGTTAGTAGCACCAGATTCCAAGATAAAGATATCCATAAGGCCACTTGGCTGTCCCCTGATCAAAACACACGAAACCAGATTGATCACGTTGTGATCGACGGAAGGCACGCTTCCAATGTACTAGACCAGTACTTGGTTGCAGCCAAGGTCTGCACACGTATATGTGTAGCCAATCGTGTACGGATAGGTACAAAGTGAAAGCTGGATGTCGAAAAGCTGCAATCACAACAGACAGCCAAAGTCTTTGCCAACCAACTTGCACTTCTCCTTTCGCAAAACACCCCTCAACTTGATGATATATGCGCGCAGTGGACGCACATTTCCGACGGAGAAATATGTGGTACGACCAAAAGTATCGCGATGCTACTGAAGCAAAAAACGCTGTTTACAGAGCCACCCTGCAGTCAGTTGCAACGCGAGCTGCTAAGGAGCGATACAGAAAGTTGAGGAGGGAGGAGAAACGTCTTTTCAGGCGCAAGAAAAGAGATGAAGAAAGACGCGAGTTCAATGATATCCAAATGTTGCGGGACAGGAACGAGGTCCGAAAATTCTTTGAAAGAATTTACGCCTGATTGATGGTTTGAAGACCGGGGCCTCTTCCTGCAAAGATGAAGACGGAAATCTGGTGACAGATATCCAGGGCATAATGAGATTATGTAGGGAGCACTTTTCGCAGCTGCTTAATGGCGATGACGGTAATAATCCCGCCACTGCAGAATCCAGAATCCGGAAACCCCAATCACTGACGGCGTTGAAGTACCGCCGCCTGACTATGAGGAGGTCTTGACAGCCATTCCTCAGCTGAAAAACAATAAGACTGAAGGTGCAGATGGCCTGCCTGCTGAGTTGTTTAAGACCGGAGGCGAAGAGCTCAAAAAACGCATGCATGAGCTTCTATGCAGAATATGGTCAGATGAAAGCATGCCAAGTGATTGGAGTCTCAGCGTACTCTGCCCAATCCATAAGAAAGGTAATTCCACGATCTGCGCCAACTACCGTGGGATAAGCCTTCTTAATATTGCATATAAGGTTCTATCGAGCGTACTGTGCGAAAGACTGAAGCCCATCGTCAACAAACTGATTGGACCTTATCAGTGTGGCTTCAGGCATGTTAAATCCACCATCAACCAGATATTCACACTACTCCAAATCCTGGAAAAGACCCGAGAAAAACAGATCGACACCCATAATCTATTTGTCGATTATAAAGTCGCCTTCGACAGCACGATTAGGGATCACTTGTACGCCGCAATGTCTGATTTTGGTATCCTGGTATCCCCGCAAAGCTCATTCGTCTTTGCAAAATGACACTGACCAACACCACCAGCGCAGTGAAAATTAGAACAGACCTCTCCGCACCATTTGATACCAAAAGAGGTTTCAGACAAGGTGACTCCCTATCGTGCGACTTCTTTAACCTTATGCTGGAGAAAATAATTCGAGCTGCGAACATCGACATCTCTGGCACTATCTTCTACAAGAGTGTCATGCTGCTAGCATACGCTGATGATATTGACATCATTGGCAAAAACGCTCGAGCAGTCAGTGCAGCATTCTCCAATCTGGAAAGGGAGTCTCGTCGAGTGGGTCTAATAGTGAACGAGGACAAAACGAAATACCTTGTGTCAACAAACAAAGAATCACGGCGTCTTGGACAAAATGTCACTGTTGACAACTACACTTTTGAAGTCGTCAAGGATTTCGTTTATCTAGGATCCAGCATAAACACCAACAATAATGTCAGCCTTGAGATCAAGCGGAGACTAACTCTTGCCAACAGGTGTTACTACGAGCTCAGTAGGCAATTGAGAAGTAGAGCCCTCTCTCGACCGACGAAAATAACGCTCTATAAGTCCCTCATCCTTCCCGTCCTAGTGTATGGCGCAGAGACGTGGACGTTGACCATCAATGATGAGAGGCTGTTGGTTGAGCGAATGGAAGAAAGCGCTCCGGCTAGAAAGGTTTTATTCGAACCACGGTGGAGGAACACGCAGAAGGGGACGTCCTAATCTCCGTTGGAAAGACCAGTGCAGGGCAACCTGACTGCACTTAGCCTTATCAACTGGCGCCAGCGCGCGCATAGCAGAAGTGACTGGCGAAGCTTTGTGGAGGCGGCCAAGACCGATCATCGGTTGTAGTGCCAGCTAAGTAAGTAAGTAAGAGCAGATCGAGTCAATCTTCCACCACTTGTTGACTGCTTTTAAATGCATTGAACCACTACACATATGGACGTGTTTTTGATAAAGATTCTCTGTATAATTTTTTCAGCGATTCGGCATACGAAATTTAATTTGAAATACAAAATTTTTCATAAATGCATTTTTCCGATATTTTTATTCATTGTAAAAATCGCATAACACTCTGGAGATGAAGTGACAAAAGCACTGTAAACAAACTAAATGACTCGCGCACGAACTTAGCGACAAAAAAAAATTTATACAATCCCTGTTTTTTTTTAATGATCATTTCCCGGTGTATGGTTTTTAATTGTATCTTAAAAATGATGACGAAAATTACCACAGCTACGACCAAGAAGAAGATGATGCAAATGTCAGTGACTTAGAAAACTATTGGACTAGAGAATGAAGAGATTGAAATTGTTATGGAACTGAAAGAGTGGGATATAAAGGGGAAAAAATTTGAACAACGTTGGGAAATACTACAAAATTTACTTGTAAAATGGTGAATCTTCTACCGAAAATGTAAGAAAATCACTTTCAAAATTTGGTAGAACAGAAGCAACTCTTAGAATAAAATGGGAATTTTTACCGAAAAATATATATTTTCTGACGAAGTTCACTTTGACTTCGGGGGTTACGTTAATAAACAAAATTCTCGCATCTGGAGCTCATTTGGATCTCAATATTTGTTGCCTATTTGTTGCAACATTTGGTTTCACCAGAAAGCCGTGCAACAATCGATCTTTGGCGTTAGAAGTTTGAAAACCGCGATATTAGCCTTTTTGATGATGTGCATTGGCCATTGTTCGTTTCTTATTGACACCAAAATCAAATTCCAAATTGAAAATAGTCCACCCTGTCCAAATTTATAAGCCTTTCAAGTGTTTTCAAATTAAACGAAGAGAGGCTATCGGTATGTAATCTTTAGCAGTAGAGTGGTGTGGTATGATGCCAGTTGATTTTAACGGATCGGAAGAACTTACCGCCCAGAAAACCTTACCTCGTTCTACGATATCTGAATCATCAGTCCGTGACCCACAGATATGATTTATCATCTGAACTTAGACATCGTTCGGGTCCGTACATCCTGGAAAGTATGCACCCTTCAATATCTCGAGAGATTCTTGGTACGAGTCTGTACCAAGCGCTGTTGAAATTCTAGACAATATTTTCCTAAGCCTTGTTTATTTTCTCTAGAGTTCGACAGAACTGTTGCCAAAATATTTCTCTAAAAAGCCCTAATTCTGCGTTCCACCAAACCGGTTTAGGTTATATACGTGGCCTAGATAATGGATAAGATAGTTCAAAAGACTGTTAGTATTCCCGTTAGACGATTAACCGCCTTATCAATGTTAGCTTTGTCCAACCAACTAAGACTTTCATCGAAGCAAGTCTTTGGATCGCCAGTTTTGAGAATTTGTACCAGTCTGTCTTTTGTTAACTCTTTTGCTGCGCACTGTACTGTATAAATTAACAAGTGTGCCCTTTCCTTTTTTTATTAAAATCCTGAAGTATCGGCGATCCAACATTTTATTTTAAGGTGTTTCGTCTATTTCGATTAATAAAACTTGCATTTTGTCAATGAATCTTTGAGAAACAAATTAATATTCTTAGGGATTTCCGAACCCATGTGCACGCAAACTCGAAATGGTGAATATAATCAGAAAAACACATTGTGATACACGTTGCACAGGATTGGCCAAAATTGATCGGAACAAAATTTGAATAATCGAAGACACGACTCCGAAATACACGAATTTCAAAGTTTTCTGACGAGACGTTTCGATTATAAATATATTACATTTACTCCGAACTTTAAAATGTTTTGCTGCAGATTTTGGCAATACCGGAAATTTTCGACGTAGTATCAACAACAAAAATGCTGCTTCAATATAAGTGAAGTTTCTTGACATTTTCAATCTCTTCATTCTCTGGTCCCACTTCGTCTTCACAGTTTTCTAATTGACCTTTCTATTATCTTCTTCGTCATCATGTATACTTACGCTGATCGCTAGGACAAAATTAAAGAAAATAGTGTAGCAAATTAAACTAAAATCAGTTGGAATGGCTTGGAAAGAATATCTGTTAAGAAAATCATCATCATTAAGCAAATACCCCACAAACCTCCCCTACAAGTTAAATCTTTAAAGGACATTATAAAAGAAACTTAGTAGAAATACTACAAAATATGTTAGACTGAGTTAAGCTGATACAAAACAAATTTCATTAAAAACATCAAAATTTAACTTACCATTTAATGGTGAAATGTGTTTAATTTCCGAGGGTATGTAGGATATGTATACAAACTTCGGCCGTGCCCAAACTTAACTATCTCCGACTAGTCGATATAAAGGGGTTTTCAATAGAGACATAACAATTGTATTTGAACAAAACACAGAATAATTGAGATATCGGGCTGAAATTTATTACGGGTGTACATAGTAACTCCTATTTCCTGTGAACAGCGACTTATTTGTCTCATTTTGGCTATGTTTTTATTTGGGGTACTTTGCAAATTTTCCTTAATGAAATTTCACTTTAATTATTTATAAATAATCTTAGGACTAGGCCCTAACTAGAGTAGTCTTCAGCACTTTTCTTTTAATGGCAAAACAGCCCAATGAGGGTCTTCAGCTCACTTCACTTTATTTTTCTCTCTTAAATGCACGGAAAATAAAAATATGTGCTCAGGCAATACTGAACCAACAACGTAACAACACTGGATTCGTCAAATCGAACTCAGTCCGATCAACCATTTACACTGCCTGAACATTTTGTACCGAAAAGCCAAATTTGATATTGACACTTTTAAATATCTTCAAAAATAACGGATACTTCCCATAACAAATTTTTCAAAAATAATGTTTTCGCAAAATCCTTAAAAATTTAACCCACAGTTGAGTGGAAAAATGTGTTTTATTTCTGAGGGTATATAAAGTTCGGTTGCGCCCATTTTGTTTTTGCAAAACGGGATTGAATATGAACAAGTAGACCCTAATAAAAGTTTTTAGATTTTTATGAAATGTTTTATAGTGCGTTACTTAACTTAGAAAAAGCCATAGAAAGTTGAGTCTTTCAACATATTTTTTGCAACTTATCATCACATATTTTTTCTCGTCCTGAAAGCTGATAAGTTATCGGACCCAAAAGCATTATTCTACCATAATTATTTCAGAATTTGTTACAACTTTGTTTTAAAGTAATTTAACAAAAAATAAATAAAATGTTTAGTGAAACGATCTACTTAGTTCTCTATTTTTAAAAAGTTCTCGATTCACAAAATTTTGTTTGTAATCTGTTTTTACAATTAAATTACTTATTAACAGTTCTCCAAACCTTTCTTTTTCTCGAAAAAGCAGCATCTGTCACCTATTCAGTGGACTTTCTCTTCAGTCTGGCATCGACTAAATCGTGAATGAAGCTTTTCCTCTTGTTTTTTTTTATTTTTTGTGGGTGGCAGCACTAAATTATCAGCATTTTGCTGTGCTTCACGAAATATCGGTCTCGTTCTTCATCGACCGTACGCATTATAATTTTCTTTAGCTATCGACCTTGGCACCGACCACAAGAGCCGAAACATGCAGTGGAACGCAGCAGCTAACAGAAATTCATAGTTATAGTAAACGGACTTGAGTTAACGGAATAAATTTGTCAGAAGTTAATCAAACCATTAATGGTTTTCGAAATTAACGTCCAGTTCTGCTTATATAATGTTATGAAGTTTACTTGGCTTAAACCTGTTGCTGTGGATTATGGAGCAAAGGTCTTATTAGCCGAACATTGTTCGTACGATCATTTTAAAAGCAAAGTGTAATCTAAAGCAAAAAAGAGCTGCTTTGCCGCTGCGTCAACGAGTCAGTGTATAACATGTCAATCATATCGATCCAGTAACCGGTGGTTCTATTCTTTCTGGCGATTTTGTTATTATTATTTTTTCTTTTTTTTTAAAGAATGCAAGAATATACGACGGATAAAACAATTTTTCCATACATTCAAGTTTGTTTGTATCAACGAGAACAATTATTTCACCAATCTGGTTATATATAGTATAACATTGTACATAGTCTGTTTGACTAGAAACATGCGCCATATGGTATGATTTTAAGACGTATATAAGTTGAAATCTTGTTTGATTTACGCTATTACTATTAAAAATTTCATAAGACTGTTCGGTCTAAACAATGTATGTACATAACTTATGTACTGTCTCTGTCTTGCTTTGCAGTTTATTGATTAATTGATTTTTGAGTAAATAAGTTAAACAAAACAAAAAAGAGAGGACGGAAAAATAAATGAAGGGTAAGCTATATAGCAGAGTAATAGACTGCTATTATATGAAACGGAGAATGGCATGAAAAAGTTAGGGTGACATTAAGTGTTCCACAAGGATCTGCACTTGGACCCCTGCTCTTGAACGTGATGTACGATATAATGATACGCACATTATTGATTTCGCAGATGATATTGCAATCGTTATTGTTTGGAAACATATCGAAGAAGTGAACGTATCGGTAATGAAACCATACGAAAAATGCGTAACTGGCTCAATTCAGTCGGTCTAAAGCTGGGCGAACATAAAACTGAGGCCGTACTCGAAGAAATTCGATCAAAAACGGCTATTAAATACCTTGGTTTCATGACAGATGCAAGACAGTCGTTCAAACAGCACTTCGTGTACGTTGGTGAAAAAGCAGCTAAAGCAACGATGGTGTTATGCCGGATGTTAACTAATACGAGAGGTCCTTTACAGGAACGACGGCATCATATCACAAGTATCGTAAAATCCATAATACTTATTATATGGTGCCCCAATATGGGCAATGGAAGCGAAGTACAAAACCAACTTTCGCAAAGTTTATTCTGTACATCGCCTCTGTGTTCTCAGAGTATGCAGTGCTTATCGCACGGCCACATTAGTAAGCTTTATAGAGGCGGCCAATACCCATCATCGGTTTTAGCGCCAGCTAAGTAAGTATGTTACATATGCTGGCGTCAACAACTGGATGGAATACCGTTTTAAAAAAGGCTGCTTGCGTAATATTGGAATTGTGGCGATTTGAGTAGCAAAGAAGAAAAAGGGAACAAGCTCATAACCAACGATATCAGCTTAATGCTGAACCAGCCCCGTGAAGTAATACGTAATGGTAGTCACGCGGGGAGAGTGGTTGAAGAGAAAGTAGGTGGTTTTATTCGGTAGGAATCCGACATAACCGAATAAGAACTTGAGTTCTGGGGACGCACAAAAAAAAACAGTATTGTGTTAAGCACAATTGTAGTAGATAATATCAATGTCAACAAGAAATAGAAGAAAACACTGTTGTTACCAAAATTTCATGAATTTTTTGTTTGGACTAAATGTTATGTGTATGGTATAGTACGAGACCCCAATACAAAATTTCGTGAAAAATTTATTTTTCTAACTAACCAGTATTACTTGCTCATAGTCATGTACGAAAGACTTGCTTTGCCAGGGCAAATCAACGCATTAAGTTCAATTATCACCCACTGAAATCACCTGGCACACAAACATATGAAAAGACCTTTCATTTGACACCTCAAATATGGTTAATTTGAATAAAAAATTGTTCCCGAAATTTTGCATCGGAATAGTCTGAGATAGTTCTTACCTATGTATGCATAATGATGATTTTTACAACTACAAGACCAATGGATGAGATGTTAATTAACATATTTGTATCTCATGAAAATTGCATACACAATTTAAAACATGTGGCAGGGAAAAATCGATAATAGGTACTAAGATTATGCCACACATAACGATATCATACATACTTATATCAAAGTTTAAAACATTGCTGCTTATATCGTTGTATCTGTACCATATAATATAATATATAAACT
This sequence comes from Palloptera scutellata, assembly GCA_958295655.1. Classification (NCBI taxonomy): domain Eukaryota; kingdom Metazoa; phylum Arthropoda; class Insecta; order Diptera; family Pallopteridae; genus Palloptera; species Palloptera scutellata. The sequence goes on from OY282451.1 coordinate 31,733,966, forward strand.
TATACATACCGTCAAAAGTACAACATAACTATAAACCAAGTATTTAAAACATTTTATTCTTTTTGTTAGTGCCATGTCATTTATTAAAGCTTCTGTGAGCGACACAACACGCAGAATATAGGAGCACTCTTCAATCAAACTCTAATCCTTATTTTATATTGCTTTTCATAGTATTTCAATATTAAGTTGATATCAAGAACAAATCACAATTTAGTTAACAAGGTTAAAAGTTAAAGGTAGTATATTATCAATTATCACATGTTAATATTAAAAGAAATGCGTATATTTCTCACTGGAAAAAACATTTAATCGGCTATTGAAATTTAATGAATATTTTATTTTAACAATCTAATATGCTGAGTAATATTAATCAGTTTTAAATAATACTATAGTTTTTACTATGTGTAAGAAAAATCGGTTGATTTGATTGTTTGACTTCATTCCATGATTGCTTTGTTGTCATGATGAACCATGAAAATATTATCTATAACCATATATCTGAACAAATTTCTGTAATTTGAACAAGTTCTACATTTTAAAATATAAATCCTTTTTTTATAATATGTCCATAATAGTTGCAAACAGGTAATTAGTATATAATTAATGCTTTTATTTACGATAATACAGCCACACTGATATCAGAGAAATATATGTAATATTTCCGTATTTTATGTGTAGTATATACACTCTAAGAAATGGAAAAGATTAAGCTATCACCATATTAATCATGGCGCAATGCGGAACACTTTCAAATAAAAACAACTATATCTAGCCAAATATATCTAGTCTACCAAAAATACTAGTTTTTCAAATAGTTATGCAACGTCTTGTTTTTAAAGTGGTTGAAAACAAATGCAGTGATAAACCACTTTAATAATACTATTCAGTGATATATTGTATTCTAACTCTCATCTATGTATGTACTTTACAATATTTTTCACTTATAGATTTTTAAATGTCACAAGATGAATATGAAAATGAAATATGTCTAATTTAGAAGAATTAAACAAAATTTAACGGTACGAATACAATGGCTGTGACAGCGTCATAGCATCATGGAAACAAGATTCCCATGTTGTCTGCGACTGGAGTACAATGAACACGGTGACTATAAAACTTCTTTAATTCTATTCATCATATTTTTCACACGAAAAACAATCATTTATATATTTAAAAAATTAACATAGATAAGCTAATTGCATAATTTTATTCTGTCGTGTGCAAAATAGAAATAGATTGAAGTCGACGACTGCGACTATGTGCCCATCGTCATAAGAATACATGGTATTTAAGATTTTCGCGATGAGGAAGTCACGAAATGTGGAACTAGTTGTGGTGTTCAGTTAATAGACTAAGTTTAAACCAGTTGGTTTCCATACAGTGTGTATGCGACATATGCAGTACACGTTGCTGATTAGATTAACAAATTTGAAAGTGTGTTTAATTTTGATTGATGTGGATTTCAAATTACACATACTCTGATGTGAAAAAAATTTTATCGTCTACACTGAACCAAAAATGTATAATAATTTTTGTGCAAAAGTTTCATAGAATTTTTTTTTCATAACATACAAACATAATTATGTAGAATATATGTACGTATTTTTCCATATCTATACCCACATATAAAATTATTAATTTCATTATATGTTTATTATGGTATAGTATAATAAATTAATTCATAAGCATGTTATATACTTACTTATATTACTTACTTTTAATGGCACAACAGCACATGGAGGGCCTAGGCCGAGCTTTTCGCATCCACTCATGTTATGCGTGTTATATTTGCACATGAATGGAAGGGATCTACAGTTTAATGCCGAATCCGAACGGCGAAGTGAAAAGCTTTTCATAGCAATTTTTACTCTTGTAGGTTTGCCATTGCCTGCCAAGAGGTGGTGCCGTGTAGAAAAATTATTTTTTTACTTTTTGTTTTTGCCTGTGCCGAGATTCTAACCCCGGACACTCTGCGTAGCAGTCCACTACACCACAGCGACCACTTACTTACTTATATACAAATGAATACTTTGGCTGTACAACTGATACAAAATTCTTTGACGTAAGAAAAATTTTATAGTGTTTTATACTTTAATCTTTAAGTTTGTTATATGTATATAAGTATTTCCTACAATATAAGAAAGATGCATAGAATATGAAAACCTACATGTGTATATTTACCTTCTCTCTATATCTGATCTTTCTCTCAGAATATTTGACAATGCGTTAGTTGAATTTGTTGGTTCTGCTAGGTTGTGTGTAATAGATTAATTCATTAACAAGTAATCTATTTTGTACTAAATTAAATGTTAAAAATTATGAATATAAAAAAAGAATTGTTTTAAATGAAAAACTAATTTGTTGAAGTAAAGTTCAACATTTAAAACAAAGCATGAAATAAAAACTTATGATAATTTTCGCAACTACCAGTGCGGCCAACATTTCAAGAACAGTCTTCAATATAAATGCAAGGAAATATAAAAACCTATACCTATTTACATTACAAATAAATGAATTTAAAAAACAGTCTTCAATAAACTTATATATCTATGTATATTAGAGCTGGATATCTATCGTTAATCAAGAAATTAACGCCGTTAACCCGAAAAGCGGTAATTACAGGTTACCTTTTCAAAACCTGTGTGTTGAATGTACCAATCAATAAAAAACAAAGTCACCGATTTTATACTGGGCTGCTTAACATTTGTGTGCTGCTTTTACGTTTCTAGTTTTTCTGCTGAAATTCCAGGATCTTCATCTTCGCTTGTTTGCATTGTTCGCTACGATCGTTCTTAAATGATGGTATTATCTCTGTTGGAGAAGGTCGCGAATTTGACGATCTGCACTTGTTCGCATCTTTGTTCCCACAATTAGTTCAAATGGAATCGTGTAATACGTAATACTTCTTGTAAACGCAGAATTAATTGCTTGTTAAATTTTGTCCACATGTTTAAACAATTTCGTAGAATTTGAAAAAGACTGATATAATAATTGCTTTTAGCCGTTACTTTCCCATTTATTTTATCGGGGCACAAAATGATTAAAAGTCTTTCGAAGAAAAAGCGGCGCATGAAAGCGGAAATTATGTTTTCCTGATTTTCAAAAATCATACTCTGATTTCGTATCTTTGAAATAACTTCCTGTGCAGTTGTCGATTTTTTAGGATACAGCCAACAAAATTTCGTGAATGAGGCAATTACGGCTAAAATGTGTTTATATTGATTATTCGTTGACTCTAATGGACCCAAAAAATCTATGTGGAATGTATGTAGCGGCAGCTATTCTTTTTGCAATGGATGTAGTAAGCCTTCTTGTTTGCGGTTACTCAGAATACACGGTACGCAACAAGCAATTTGTCTCTTAATTTTTTAGTCTATATTTGAAATACAAAAATATTTTGCAATAAGCTTCTCAGTCATGACACCTGTGCATGACACATGAGCGCGGTTTATTATTTGTTTTTGAATACTTTCAGGAACAACTAATAATTCGTTATCGTTGACAATTTTATACCCGTATACACATAATTTTCTTCTCCAATATTTTTGTAAATGCGTTACAGTTAGTAACAGATGGTAGCTGTGGTGTAGTGGTAGTGCGTTGGACTGCTACGCAAAGTGTCCGGGGTTCGAATCTCGGCACAAGCAAAATCAAAAAGTAGAAAAAATAATTTTTCTACACGGCACCACCTCTTGGCAGGCAATGGCAAACCCACAAGAGTAAAAGTTGCTATGAAAAGCTTTTCACTTCGCCGTTCGGATTCGGCATTAAACTGTAGGTCCCTTCCATTCATGTACAAATATAACACGCACAACATGAATGGATGTGAAAAAGCTCGGCCTAGGCTCTCCATAGGCTGATGTGCCATTAAACGTAAAGTAAGTAAATGTAAATTGATTGTACGATAATAATATCAACTGTTTGTTACCTTCTAATGTATCGAGTGAGAGTGAAAGTGTGGTTCCTGACACTCTTTCTGAGTACGATCTTTGTCAGATTAACAATGTTCGAAACGGTTTCTTTATTTAATCTTTGTTGACAAAGAATTTAAAGATAGAAGTCAACTATCTCCATTCATCGCGACTACCTACCTAGATCAATAAGTGTGTGAAGACAGGTGGCGTTGCTGAGGGAAGTTGGTATTACCGTCGTGTACTGCCATCTGTCACACGACACCACACCAAATTCAAACTGATTCATAGGTTAGTTTTTATTTGGTAGCCATTAGTATCACACGTGTTGGTGTTTCGCAATAAATTGGAAAAAGAACAAATCGATCCGTAATTCGCTTTTTATTTTAGGATGGAAAAACATGCGAAGAAATAAAAGCGAAGTTGGATCTATCTATGGGGACCCTTCAGCATCTATGACAACCATAAGATATTGGTTCAACGAATTTAAACGTGGTCGTACATCTTTTTTTCATGAAGAGTGCCCGGCAGACGTGGTTACCGAGGAAATCGTTGTAAAGGTCCACGACATGATTCTCGCTGATCGCCGAACGAAAGTGCGCGAAGTAGCAGAGGCCGTAGGAGTGTCGTATAGAACGGTAATTAATATTTTACATGATAGGTTAAGCATGAGAAAGGTGTCGGCCTGATGGGTGCCGAGATTGCTTACGGTGGACAACAAGCAGATACGGATGTCAATGTCGAAGCAGTGTTTGGACCTCTTTAAGCGAAATTCGCAGGAGTTTTTGCGTCAACTCGTCACCGTTGATGAAACCTGGATCCATTATTATAGGCCAGAGACCAAGCGACAGTCGAAACAATGGATTTTTCGTGGTGAACCTACTCCGAAGAAGGCAAAGACGGTGCTATCGGCCGAAAAGGTCATGGCCACGATTTTTTGGGATTCCAAGGGAATAATCCTCATGGACTTTTTGCAGAAAGGAAGAACGATCACGGGGCAGTACTACAGTGAATTATTGGACCCATTCGATACAAAATTGAAGGAGACACGGCCCCATTTGTCTAAGAAAAAAGTGCTGTTTCACCACGATAACGCATCAGCACATTCATCCGGAATCGTCGCTGCCAAATTGCATGAATTGAACTACGAATTGCACACATCGTACTCGCCCGACTTGCCTCGCTGCGACTTCTTTCTGTTCCCCAACATGAAAACGTGGCTCGGGGGAAATAAATTCAGCTCAAACGAGGAGGTTATCGTCGAGACAAAAGCGTATTTTGAAGAGTTTGACAAATCGTATTTTTTTTGGGGGTGTTAAAGAAATGGCAGAAACGTTGGGAAAAGTGCAACTTACTAAAAGGAGATAACGTTGAAAAATAGGAAAAACAATTTTGTGAAAAACTTGCCTCTTCATTCCTAACACGGGTACTTATTGATCTACCGCCGTAAATGCTTGCAATTCACCGATCACCGATTTTAAACCTAATATTTTGCATCGTCAGGCCTGTTAGATGTTTGGAAATAAGAGAATAATTCGGTACACATTTTCTAAAGTAACCGGATAATTCTAGAAAGCTTATTTCGGCGTTTGTGGTATTTTGTAGTTTGATAACAAAACTTTTTACCTTACTTACTTTTGATGGCACAACAGCCCATGGAGGGCCTAGTCCGAGCTGTTCGCATCCACTCATGTTGTGCGTGTTATATTTGTACATGAATGGAAGGGACCTACAGTTTAAAGCCGAATCCGAACTGCGAAGGAAAAGCTTTTCATAGCATTTTTTACTCTTGTAGGTTTGCCATTGCCTGACAAGAGGTGGTGCCGTGTAGTATTTTTTATACTTTTTTTTTTTTGATTTTGCCTGTGCCGAGATTCGAACCCCGGACACTCTGCGTAGCAGTCCAACGCACTACCACTACGCCACAGCGACCACGCTGATAACAAAACCCATTTTTTAATATTTGCAAACCGTAGTCACGGTAGGTGTTGAAAACTTCTTCAAGATTCAGCAACGCATGCTCTTCTATGTCTCTAGCTGGAATGATAACCATGCATCGTAGAGATGTATGGTAGTGCGATTCTTCTTCGCGTCAGACCTCTGAAAATCGCGTTTATGTGTCTTTGGAAAACTGCAGGCGAGTTCAATAACCCGAACGGCACTTTGCAAAACTGGTATTGGCCACCCTGAGTTACGAAATGACGTATATTTTTGACTCTCTTCTCCTGTGGCAGATGGAGAAGGTTGATAACGCTAAATATTTTTGAATCTTGTTAACGAAAAAAAAATTGTCTTTAATAATTACCTTATTAAGTCTTGAAGTCTTGGAAAATCAATACATAATCTGGGTGAACCATCTCGTTTTTTTTACCAATACTACTGGACTGCTAAATTCAGAATGTGACTCTTTGACATTTCGGTCTTTTAGCCATGCTTCGACTTGACCATCAACAAAAAGATAGACGCTTCATTATTTAGCAATATTCGCATTTCAACGTTTGTCGACATGGTTTTTGCCGGCTCATAGTTATTACCATAATTAATTCGTATACCTTTTGTTTTGCTACTTCACTCGCATCCACAATATCGATTTCAGTAGTATTAACTCGTTCACTTCTTGTTCAATTGCATCTTTTTAATTTTCAGACCGACGCGGTTTATAAAAAGTGATTTTTTTGGTATTTGGTTTTTTGACGTTTATATTTCTGACAGTACACGCGTACCTTTGACATGTGTCAAAGTAAAAAATACTCAGTTTGGTTTGCCATTTCATCATTGAAATTTATTATCAAAATGCGTGCTCTATGAAAAATGTGTTTATTGCTAAATTGCCTTCAGGGACGAGGCTCATTTTTGGCTCAATGGATATGTGAATAAGAAGAATTACCATATTTGGAGTGAAGACCAGCCAGAGGCAATTGATCAGCTACCAATGCATCCCGAAAAATGCACTGTTTTGTGCGCTTCAATTGGCCGTACTTCTTCAAAGACGATGCATTCCGCAACGTTACGTTCAATGGAGAAAAGCACCGTTCGATGATAACAGACTTTTTTTTGAGAAAATGCAAGAATTGACTCGGCCGCTATGTGGTTCCAAGAGGACGGTGCCACATGCCATACTGCACGCCAAACCATGCACCAATTGAGAGGCGAATTTGGTGGGGCTATGTTAAGTCTCTTATTTATAGGGCAAGCCAAACACGATTGTTGCTTTGGAAGCCAATATTGAACGAGTCATTGGTGATATTCCGGCCGAAATGTGTGAAAGTGTGCCAAAATTGGACCTTCAGAATAGATCAGTTGAAGCGTAGCCGCAGGCAATATTTTAGTGAAATTATCTTTAAAAAGTAAATGGAAGGAATTGATTTATCGATCCAAATAATTTCATTTCCTTTTGCCAAATTTCTGTTTTTTTTTTGGGATTTTAAAAAACCAAGCCTTAAAAAAATCATCCTTTACTTATTTCTCCTTGAAACACAATTCTTCACCAAGAATTATTACGATGTCCATGCACTTTAATGGAACAACATAAAATTTTAAATGAAATGTTTCGCTGTCTATTTGCGAATCAAGTTTAAAGTAACCATCGGGTCTAAGTATCTGGTTGTTGGAACTTTTACCAAAACTTATTAGAGATATTTTTTATTTATTATTCTCACCAATTTTCACGTCTTTTGTAGTTAAATCACGTTTCATCATAATATGACGAGTATTTGCACTTTTCACATATTTTTCGTTTTTATCGCAGTTCTCCGAAATGTGCCCGAATCGGTTGCATCTAAAACAGTTCTTGCCTTTTTCTTTATTGCAATTTGTTGACAAATGCCCTTTTTCACCACAGTTAAAGCAATTAATTTTTTTCCTACTCTTTTGTACATAATTTTTCATTGTTGTTATTATATTTTTATCCCTGGTGCGTGTATTTATAAATGTATTTCTTAAATTGCGTAATACAAATATGCCGCTTTACGTTGGCTACATTGTAGTTGATGTTGCAAATTGTGACTAAATCGCGCTCGTTCAAATTTTTGTCAACGTATTTTTTTTTTGTTCATGTTCTTTGCTACTTTCGTCATAGTCAAAGCCTATCGTCTCCTTTTCCAAATAAGTATTTAAGTAGCGTTGCAATATTGCTGCTATTGCGCAGACTGCTTTATATAAAATCGTTGAGGAAAAAAAAATGTATTTTTTTTTAACACGGTTTTTGATTTTGATTTTTGGTGCCACTTAAATACTTTTTCCTCTTATTATCTTTTGTTTGTTGAGCTCAGGGACAAAACTTTTAGGAAAGTTATTACCCTTTTACCTGTTCACGTCCAATTTATGAGAAAAAAACCTCACTTTTGTTTATTGCGAATTTTAATGCTAAAAAAAATAATTTGTTTAGCTGAATTCATGATATAAATTATATTTGAATGTAGAAAAAGGAAAAATTTTGTTATTATAATGATCGGCTTGGTTCGCATCGTTTTGGGAATCGCGCTCCGCGTTCACGTTCGTCGTTCTTCGTTGTCAACACGCAAATCCCCTCTCTCGTTGTCGTTTTCGTAGGCTTTGAAGTTTGTTTCTTTGTTTTGTTTCGTTTTGCCCCCACATATATATATTTTGTTCATTAAAAATATGTATATATATGTATATACTTATATAAAAATGTTGATTTGATACAAAAAAAAATAAAAATTATTATAAATTCAATAGCCCTTACCATCTTTTCCATTCCGGTGCTAACTTCTGCCACAAAGCCACAAACTTTTCCTTCGGTTGCCAAATGAATATCTCACACCATAAGCTCTGATTGGCAGGCAGGGATTGAGACTAATACATGAAGTATTCTATCCATACAAGAAACAGGTTCTTATAGAGTAATTCCACCATAGACAACAGCGAAATCCTTCAGTGGAGGCAGCCCTCGTAGAGTAACTAAGTTCAACTTCCCGAACTTTGTTACGTGTAGAAGCTAACTGTGCTTGGCTTTTGGTCTCACTCAAGGGAAGGATAATTCCGATCCTCATTTCTTGGTGGCGAAAGGATAAGGTGGCAAACAATAAGCCTTCTGCGGTTATAGCTCTGCGTAGGAAAAGCTTTTGTGCTTGCCCTTTGTTCTCACACTCTGGAGAGGGACATTTCTGATCCTCGTCTGCTTGTGGTAAACGGTTGGCGGCCCGCCTGCAAGCAGTAAGCCTTTCGAAGTAAACACTCTTCTTAGCAGTTTCAAATTTCGAGCTCTATCCTTCACGCCGAATTTTAATTTGTCAAGACACAACTTTGTGGCCCTTTGTTCCTCCCTCCTTGGAACAAATTATTGATATTATCTACGAGAAAAGACATCATTACTCGAAGCAAAACCAATAGAAAAGCACTCTTTTCTAGACAAGAAGAATGCCCTCAGAGTGATAGGTCGTCTGGCTCACGCCGCTCTTAGCTGCAACGAACGACACCCTATCATCATTCCAGAGAATTCGCGATATATTATTTAATATTTCTATGGAAAACCACATTTTTAGTTTTCTTATTATCTTGGCAATAAATGAATAATACTGATGGTTTGCTTACACGTGAACAGGCTACGTATAATTGTCCATGAGAAAATACTGGATATTCTAAGTTGATAACACAAATTTCCAAAGATTGACCTTGCGCTTTATTAATGCTAACTGCGAATGCAACTCTCACTCGAAATTGTACACATTTGAATTTGAAAAGCAAATCGGTTGGAATCATCGGAATTCGTGGTATTAACACGTCTTCACCTTTGAATTTTCCAATTGAAATAGTTGCTACGATAACATTGACCATCAATTTTTGCACAGTACCATTGCAAAGTTTCGGTTGATTCAAATTACGAAGCATAATAATAGTCGCACCGACTTTCAATTGAAGGTAATCCGGGTAAATCCAAAGAATTTAAAAATTCTGTAAGATGGTTAACCGCATCTTCTTCATTGTTAGCAGTATCAATAGACTTATACGAAACCAAGACACCAGGTATTTTGGATTGTATAGCAAAATTTAATTCATTGACATCTTTATTCTTGGCTGCCAAAATGGCTCTTTCGCTTAAACAATTATGATTTTTGTAGTACTGTACTATGTTGGGAAATACACTGTCAATCAATTCTTTTTTCGATGGTGTATTTCTACAAAAGTTATCCGGCAACGTAATCAATCCAGTCTCATCAACTAGCATTGCTCCATTTCCAATTGTCATCAATTGATTTGAAAATTCAACAGCTGATGCATCATTTTGCAATTGAACACGAACATTTGTTGAAAGAAAAGATATTTTTACATGTCTCCACAAATACGATAATTTCAAGCAAGCATGTATTTCATCGGAAGGGGTTTGTGTTGGTATAATTGGCAAAGTTTGTCGGAAATCTAATGATAACAAAATTAATCCTCCACCAAACAAATTGGAATTTTCCCGAATATCTTTCATTGTCCGTTCCAAGGCTTCAACTGTTTTTTTGTGAGCCATGGTGGCCTCATCCCAAACAATAAAAGCAACACGTTGCAATAATTTAGCCATTCCAGATGTCTTCGATATATTGCATGTAGGTGTTTCGATGATTTGCATATTCAAAGGCAACTTGCGTGCGGAATGTGCTGTACGGCCACCTTCCAACAAAGTTGCTGCGATGCCAGAGGAAGCAAGTGCCAATGCGATTAGATTTTGGGAACGTATTGCAATGATATTAAAAACGTTTTTCCTGTACCAGCAGGAGCATCCAACAAATGAAATCCACCACTTCCATCGTTAACAGCACGTATAATTGTTTCATATACTCTTTTTTGCTGAACATTTAATTTCGGAACATTTGCTTGAACGTATGAATTCAAGGTATTCGAATCATATTGGTTTTCACGTTCTAATTCTTGATTAATTCATTCTTAATTGTGCTAATGCTTTGTTTGCCATCATCATACACAAATCTTCAATCATAGTCAATGCCTCGTTATAAATTGCCGGTGTAAAATCCATTTCAGGATTAGAATTGATTCAACGCACTCTGCGTAAAAAATTTTCCGACATGTAATTTTGATATTTTGTCCGCAAATCAACTGGATTCGATGGATTGCACGTAGTCAAAATAATTGCAAATAGCGAACGAATTTGTAGTGTATGGGCAGATACTGATACATCTGCTAATGTGTCATCCCAATGCGTATCACGTTCCAATAGATCTATACTTTAACATACTTCACGATATGTTGTACAAACATGTCCCTCAACTGTTCTTAACTGCTAAAATGATATTGGTCCACGAACATTGGTCAATAACAGTCGTAAATAAAAGCATTCTGCATTATTAGGATGAACAGTATAAATTCGCCCTACAGAATCAATTGAAAACAGATTTACATGGCCATTAACTCGATTCCCTTGCTTACGACGTTGAAATTCTTTTTTTTGTTGAATTCCATGTAAAATACCTTGGTAATTCGGCATACAATAACGTTTTAGCAAATTCATCATTTTGAAAAATGCTGTCAATATCGTTTCCGCTCTTTGCGCTGCATTCTCCGACGCTGTCCGTTTTCAAGATGAACAGCTAAATGCTGTCCGTTTGGGTAACGATCATGTATCGAAAATGAAAAACAAATGATTTCGTGAAAAAATATGACAATAAAAATATGAAATAAAAATACATTCCTTATGGATGTGTTTTCAATTTGAAGTGAATGCGTTGAGGCGTTCAAAAGTTATGGGCATTTTAATCTTTTTGCGGGCGTATTAGTGGGCGGATAAATAACATTTGCTTTTCTTATGCTTTTCCATTCCGAAGACTTTTGTTCCAAGGTTCGCATGGTAAGCCATGAATATTTCATTCCTTCCCTAAATTAAAAATAAAAGCATATTCCAATGCAAAGCATGTACAGTCTACAAGCAGATAATGCGGACACAAATTATGGCTGCTCTCCCTCCTGAGTGCCGTAATTTACCATTGAGTATTCCCCTACTAATCTGTACATATTACCAATACTCCACAGTTCCCGTCCGCAGACGAAGGTTGTGTAAACAGCTCAACACGACTCAATCCGCAGTGGTGATGGCTTGTTTTTTTATTATTTTTTTTATGGAAATGTTTATTATGTTATTCACATTTCATTACCCTAAAACTAGTTCTTAAGACTAACAAGTAGTTTGGATGTAAAAGGATATAATTTTAATGTTGTTCTAAGCTGTTTTCATTAAATCACTTAGTTTATATTATGTCCTTAACAAATCTAAGGGCCTGGTCCTCTTTAGCCTCTTCTTGTGGCTTGTTTTTCGATTTCACTTCTAACAGTGGTTATGTTCAGGGCTCGGTGAATAGCTTCATTTCTAATAAACCATGGAGCATCCACGATGTATCGGAGAGCTTTATTTTGGTATCGTTGTATTATGTCAATATTTGTTTTGTGGCGCAACCACAAAGTTGACAACCATGCGTCCATACTGGTTTTAATACTTGCTTGTATAGCATTAGTTTAATTTGTCTAGATAGTACTGAATTTCTACCAATAAGATAATTTAGTTTTTTTAGTTTGATATCCAGCTCTTTTCGTTTTTTCTTTATGTGCTCCTGCAAGCGCAATTTCGCATTAATATTCATACTTAGCGTTATTACTTATTTACTTACTTACTTAGCTGGCGCTACAACCGATGATCGGTCTTGGCCGCCTCCACAAAGCTCCGCCAGTCACTTCTGCTATGCGCGCGCTGGCGCCAGTTAATAAGGCCAAGTGCAGTCAGGTTGCCCTGCACCTGGTCTTTCCAACGGAGATTAGGACGTCCCCTTCTGCGTGTTCCTCCACCGTGGTTCGAATAAAACACCCTCACCATTCTAGCCGGAGCGCTTTCTTCCATTCGCTCAACATGACCCAGCCAGCGAAGCGGCTGGAGTTTTATACGCTTGACTATGTCAGTGTAGGCGTACCGCTCATACAGCTCATCGTTCCATCTTATTCGATACACGTCGTCCACGCATACTGGACCGTAGATCTTACGGAGTATCTTCCTCTCGAACGCTCCTAACAGCCAACAGCCTCTCATCATTGATGGTCAACGTCCACGTCTCTGCGCCATACACTAGGACGGGAAGGATGAGGGACTTATAGAGCGTTATTTTCGTCGGTCGAGAGAGGGCTCTACTTCTCAATTGCCTACTGAGCTCGTAGTAACACCTGTTGGCAAGAGTTAGTCTCCGCTTGATCTCAAGGCTGACATTATTGTTGGTGTTTATGCTGGATCCTAGATAAACGAAATCCTTGACGACTTCAAAAGTGTAGTTGTCAACAGTGAAATTTTGTCCAAGACGCCGTGATTCTTTGTTTGTTGACACAAGGTATTTCGTTTTGTCCTCGTTCACCACTAGACCCACACGACGTGACTCCCTTTCCAGGTTGGAGAATACTGCACTGATTGCTCGAGCGTTTTTGCCAATGATGTCATTATCATCAGCGTATGCTAGCAGCACTCTTGTAGAAGATAGTGCCAGAGATGTCGATGTTCGCAGCTCGAATTATTTTCTCCAGCATAATGTTGAAGAAGTCGCACGATAGGGAGTCACCTTGTCTGAAACCTCTTTTGGTATCAAATGGTGCGGAGAGGTCTGTTCCAATTTTCACTGCGCTGGTGGTGTTGGTCAGTGTCATTTTGCAAAGACGAATGAGCTTTGCAGGGATACCAAGATACCAAAATCAGACATTGCGGCGTACAAGTGATCCCTAATCGTGCTGTCGAAGGCCGCTTTATAATCGACAAATAGGTGATAAGTGTCGATCTGTTTTTCTCGGGTCTTTTCCAGGATTTGGAGTAGTGTGAATATCTGGTCGATGGTGGATTTACCGATAAGGTCCAATCAGTTTGTTGACGATGGGCTTCAGTCTTTCGCACAGTACGCTCGATAGAACCTTATATGCAATATTAAGAAGGCTTATCCTACGGTAGTTGGCGCAGATCGTGGAATCACCTTTCTTATGGATTGGGCAGAGAACGCTGAGATTCCAATCACTTGGCATGCTTTCATCTGACCATATTCTGCATAGAAGCTCATGCATGCGTTTTTTGAACTCTTCGCCTCCGGTCTTAAACAACTCAGCAGACAGGCCATCTGCACCTGCAGCCTTATTGTTTTTCAGCCGAGCAATGGCTGTTAAGACCTCCTCATAGTCAGGCGGCGGTACTTCAACGCCGTCAGTGATTGGGGTTTCCGAAGTAGATTCCCCAGTGGCGGGATTATTGCCGTCATCGCTATTAAGCAGCTGCGAAAAGTGCTCCCTCCATAATCTCATTATGCCCTGGACATCTGTCACCAGATTTCCGTCTTCATCCTTGCAGGAAGAGGCCCCGGTCTTCAAACCAAGAGTCAGGCGTCTTATTCTTTCAAAGAATTTTCGGACCTCGTTCCTGTCCCGCAACATTTCGATATCATTGAACTCGCGTCTTTCTTCACCCCTTTTCTTGCGCCTGAAAAGACGTTTCTCCTCCCTCCTCAACTCTCTGTATCGCTCCTTAGTAGCTCGCGTTGCAACTGACTGCAGGGTGGCTCTGTAGACTGCGTTTTTTGTTTCAGTACCATCACGACACTATCACATATTTTTATGACGACGGTGGTAGCCAAGCACCTCTTCGGCAGCCGTACGCATAGAGCGGGAAATGTGCGTCCACTGCGCGCATATATCATCAAGTTGAGGGGTGTTTTGCGATAGGAGGAGTGCGAGTTGGTTCGCGAAGAGTTCGACTGTCTGTTGTGATTGCAGTTTTTCGAAATCCAGCTTTCTCTTTGTACCTATCCGTACGCGATTTGCTACACATATACGTGTGCAGACCTTGTCTGCAACCAAGTATAGGTCTGAGTCGATGTTTGCACCACGTATTGTGCGTACGTCTAGTACAGTGGAAGCGTGCCTTCCGTCGATCCCAACGTGATCAATTTGGTTTCGTGTGTTTTGATCAGGGGACAGCCAAGTGGCCTTATGGATATCTTTATGTTGGAATCTGGTGCTACTAACTGTCATGTTTCGTGCCGCGGCGAAGTCGATCAGTCTCATACCGTTATCGGTGGCTTCGTCATGGAGACTGAATTTTCCGATCGTCGGACCAAAGAGACTCTCATTGCCCACCTTGGCATTAAAGTTGCCTAACACGATTTTAACATCGTGGCGGGGCAATGCTCATAAGTTTTGTCTAGGAGCTCGTAGAAGTCATCTTTGATCGTTTCATCCTTCTCATCCGTCGGGGCATGGACACAAATTAGGCTGATGTTGAAGAATTTTGCCTTAATGGGGATAGTGGTTAGGCGCTCGTTCACGGCCGTGAACCTCGAGACTAGATGACGCAGTCTCTTCGCAACCACAAATCCAACACCAAATTCGCGTCTCGACGCATGACAGCTGTTGTAGATATCACAGGATGCTCTTTTGGAGCAACCCTGTCCCGTCCATCGCATTTTCTGTATAGCGGTGATGTCAGCTCTATATTTTTGGAGGACATCCACCAGCTGGATAGAGGCACCTTCCCTGTAGAGGGTTCGGACATTCCAGGTGCATATCCGTAAATCGTTGTCCTTTGGGCGTTAGCGGGAGTCGTCAACATTAGAGGGGTTCATTATCCGAGGCTTATTTGGAGGATTCATTGGTGGGTATTTTAATGTGGTGGGTTCCAAGCCCGACGCATAACCATTCATTCAAGGCCATGGAGAAGCCCGCCGCACACATTAGTTAACTCACTGACGGTTGTCAGATCGCTATCCTGGGGACGCCACGAGGAGGCTGTGTGTCGACTTAAAACGTAGAAGCGCAAGGATCGACCATGGACGCACCTGCGACTGTCACGAACTTTACCTTGTGTCCTACGCCCCAGGCCCCCCGTTATTAGAGTATGGTATTTGAGATTATAAATTTGTATTGGATGATGATGAATTGATTCTTTGCTGTTAAGCTTGATTTGCCAAGTTTTAGTCCAAATTGCGACGCAGTTTACAGCTTCTTGCAGTTTTTCCGTTGATTCCTTTGCTGTATCACCCGTAGCTAAGATTGGTCAATTGTTGAGTGCTTAGCGCGAAAACCAAACTGGTGAGTGGGTATAATATTTGCGGTTTCAATTATGGGTTTTATTCTTTTTAGTAACAACTTTTCGAAGAGTTTTTTAATTATTGGAAGCAATGATATTGGGCTGGATGATGACACACTACACAGCACTTTGCCTGGTTTGGGTGTCATAATCACCTCGGCTATTTTCCAGAGACATGGAACGTATTTTAGCCTGATTGCTGCTTTAAACAGGTTTGTTAACTTTTGGATACCCTTTTGTGGGAATTCTTTAAGTACCTCTGCTGTGATAAGATCAAACCCTGGCGCTTTTTTGTTTTCAAATTCGTTTTAATCTCATTAGCGACCTCTCTTACAGTTATAATTGGTATACTAAATGTACCCTGTAGGTTTTGATAGTTTGTTGAGGGCTGCTGCGCATGGTAAGGTGTAAAAGTGCTTTCTAGGTGATTGGCGAAAACATTAGCTTTTTCCGAATTACCCTAGCCTATTGACCGTTTGCATTTCTAATGGAGAATCTTGTTGTATTGGTCTTTTTAAATATTTTTTTTTCTTCCATAGAGAATAATCGGTATATTTATCAGTCAGTCAGTTCTCGTAAATATCGGTTCATTGTATCATTTTTGACTTGTTTTATTGTAAGCTGCTAAGCTGCTGATTTACTCTGTTCAGGTTTTTTTTTGTCTATCGGTGATCTAGCAGTTTGCCCCTTCTTTCGGAATTGCCTTTTCTCTGAGATCAGGTTTTTAATTTCTCTAGGATAGTTAAGACGTTGTGTTTTTATCTTTAATGTTGGGGTAGAACCCAATGCTGCGTTTTGTATATTTTGTGTGAAGTTCCGTCCGTCTTCTTCAAGTTCTTCAGTTGTTTTTAGTGAGACATTCAAATTTATTCTTTTGTTCAGAAGGTGTCTAAAACATTTCCAGTTTGTATGTTTGTTACTAAGCGTTGGGCATTGTTCTCTCAGTATAATTTTTTCGCTAATGGTTAGGTAGATTGGAGAATGAGCGGAATTTAAGTCTGCAAGAAGTTTTTAGATATTTTATTTAGTATGGATAAGACTATTAAATCTGGTATTTTGGAATTATCCGGTTTTATTTATCAGGTTTTCCTGTAGAGATGAAGCTGCCACCAGTATTTTTAGCTGCTTTATAAAGTTATTTTCCTTTACCGGTAGTTAGCCTAGAACCCCAATAAGTATTTTTTGCGTTAAAATCACCTCCCATTATGATTTTATGTTGGTGACTTAAGATGAGTTTCTTATATTGTTCATATTTTATAGAATGCCTTGGATGGCTATATATATGGTACTGAAGAGTTTGCTTTGTTGTTGTAACTGTTAATGTAGTAACTTGGAATTCCGGCATACTAATATTATTTTCTTCATAGTGCTCAATACAGCTTCTTGCGTTGTTACTGAGGTGTACAGATATGTGTTGTAGTTTTTGAAGTTTATATAAGACTGATTTGTTAAATGTGTCTCTGATATTAGACATATGTCGATTTTTTCTAGGTCTAAAATAACTTGAAGTTCTATTTTGTGTTTTTCGGGCCCATTTGCATTCCATGCCATAATTCTCAGGCTGCCCAACATTTAGGTAATATTTGAGTTTAAGTTTTGCTCTAACTTTTCTAGTCGTGTGTTCAACGATCTATTAAATTCTTCTTGTTTTTTCAGCATGCTTAAGATAGTTGACAGAATGTATTCATTTTCTGATTGCATGTTTGTTTTAGTTATCTGCGAATAGCTTGGTATAAGTGTCGGATTTTTGGTTATTTGTATTGCAATTTTCTTCTTTTGTGATTGTCTTGTAGGAGCATTTGTAATGAAATGTAGTTTACTTTCAATATTTTGAAATGGTATCTATGGCGCCTAAAATCTTTTTGATTTCGTATACTTTTTTAGTATCTTCAGAGGGCTCAAACGATAGCATGAATATATTAAGCGGTTCCTTTGTATTCCACTTCTTTTTATTGACTGCATTTTTTATCTTAAACCCTTCATCCTTTAGATAAGATATAATGTCTTCGGGATTACAGGAGTGGTGGAGATGTTTAACTGCTATATACAAAGATAGTTTCGAGTTACTAAAACTGTTTGCTACAGACCTATAATCAGAACTATCTTTTGTATTTATTTTACTCGTATAGATGGCATTATTTTGTAATTTAATATTAAAATCATTTTTTACATTATTGCTTACTTCCCGGTATAGTTGATTGCAGTCAGTTACATTCATAACCATTATAGGGGATATTGGACGCCGTTTAGTTGAAATCTGATCAATGTTACTATTTTCTTAAAGTTTATCTTCAATTATTTGCTCTTTATCACACAATTCAAGTGACGATTCAGCCTTCCTTTTTTTACCCTGTTTTCTCTTTTTCAATATCCAGTCGGTTTCTTTACTAAGTTCCTCTTCATCTGCATGATAATCGATTTGAGGTGATGTACATTTAATATCAATTTGATTTTGAATTTTTAATTGCAAGTTTTCTGCTTTGAGCCGTTTATTCTCAGTCTTAAGATCAAAACGGAACAGTTCCACTTTTCTCAACCGTTCGAGGAGTTCTTTGATTTCTACTGTTGTGTGATCGTCTGGTGATTCTTCCGATTTTCCGTCGTTGGTTGATCTTGAACCTCCACCTACTGGTGGAGGCAACCTCCCCATATCCATTATTTCTTCCTAATAGGGATTTTTTATCAAACAGTCTGGTAACTCCTTAAAGTTCTTGATCTAAGTTCGATTGTTTTAATAGGTGAATAGATAAATATGGTTTGTGTCCTTGATAAATTAAAGTTTAAAATGCTCTCTCTATATTCAGCCTTTTAAAAATAAAAAACAAAAAAATTGGGGGTCTGGTGCGTAGGTAGGTAAAGTTCGTGACATCCAAGTTCGGTTCTTGCGCTTCTATGTCTCAAGTCGACACACAGCCTCCTCGTGGTGTCCCCTGGATAGCGATCTGACAACCTTCAGTGAGTTAACTAATGTGTGCGGCGGGCTTCTCCATGGGTTTGAATGAATGGTTGTGCGTTGAGCTTGGAACCCACCACGTTAAAATATTCCCCAATGAATCCTCAAAAGAATTCGAGGCTCCCTAATGTTGACGATTCCCGCAAACGCCCAAAGGACAACGATTTACGGATATGAACCTGGAATGTCCGAACCTTCTACAGGGAAGGTGCCTCTATCCAGCTGTTGGATGTCCTCCAACAATATAGCGCTAACATCACCGCTATACAGGAAATGCGACATGGGACATGGTTGCTCTAAAAGAGCATCCTGTGATATTGCTACAGCTCTCATACGTCGGGACACGAATTTGGTGTTGGGAAGAGACTGTGCCATCTAGTCTCGAGGTTCACGGCCGTGAACGAGCGCCTAGCCACTATCCGCATCAAGGCAAAATTCTTCAACATCAGCCTAATTTGTGTCCATGCCCGACAGAGGACTTGTACGAGCTCACTGACAAAACTTATGAGCATTGCCCCAGCCATGATATTAAAATCGTGTTGGACTAGGCGACGTAATGCCAAGGAGAGTCTCTTAGGTCCGACGATCGGAAAATTCAGTCTCCACGACAAAGCCTCCGATAACGGTATGAGACTGATCGACTTCGCCGCCGCACGAAATATGACAGTTAGTAGCACCAGATTCCAACATAAAGATATCCATAAAGCCACTTGGCAGTCCCCTGATCAAAACTCACGAAACCAGATTGATCACGTTGTGATCGACGGAAGCACGCTTTCAATGTACTAGACGTACGCACAATACGTGGTGCAAACATCGACTCAGACCACTACTTGGTTGCAGCCAAGGTCTGCACACGTATATGTGTAGCAAATCGCGTACGGATAGATACAAAGAGAAAACTGGATGTCAATATGCTGCAATCACAACAGACAGTCGAACTCTTCGCGAACCAACTCGCACTCCTCCTATCGCAAAACACCCCTCAACTTGATGATATATGCGCGCAGTGGACGCACATTTCCCGCTCTATGTATTCGGCTGCCGAAGAGGTGCTTGGCTACCACCGTCGTCATAAAAATATGTGATAGTGTCGTGACGGTACTGAAGCGAAAAACGCTGTTTACAGAGCCACCCTGCAGTCAGTTGCAACGTGAGCTGCTAAGGAGTGATACAGAGAGTTGAGGAGGGAGGAGAAACGTCTCTTCAGGCGCAAGAAAAGAGATGCAGAAAGACACGAGTTCAATGATATCGAAATGTTGCGTGACAGGAACGATGTTATTTGCGAGAATAAGACGCCTGACTAATGGTTTGAAGACTGGGGCCTTTTCCTGCAAGAATGAAGACGAAAATCTGGCGACAGATGTCCAGTGCATAATGAGATTATGAAGGGAGCACTTTTCGCAGCTGCTTAATGGCGATGACGGCAATAATCCCGCCACTGCGGAATCTACTCCGAGAACCCCAATCACTGACGGCGTTGAAGTACCGCCGCCCGACTATGAGGAGCTCTTAACAGCCATAGATAGGCTGAAAAACAATAAGGCTGCAGGTGCAGGATGGCCTGCTTAGTTGTTTAAGACCTGAGGCGAAGAACTCACAAAACGCATGCATGAGCTTCTATGCAGAATATGGTCGAATGAAAGCATGCCAAATGATTGGAACCTCAGCGTACTCTGCCCAATCCATAAGAAAGCTGATTACATGATCTGTGCCAACTACTGTGGGATAAGCCTTTTTAATATTGCGTGTAAGGCTCTTTCAAGAGTACTGTGCGGAGGACTAAAGCCCATCGTCAACAAACTGATTGGACCTTATCAGTGTGGCTTCGGGACTGGTAAATCTACCATCGACCAGATATTTACACTACGCCAAATCGGGGAAAGACACGAGAAAAACAGATCGACAACCATCATCTATTTGTCAATTATAAACCAGCCTTCGACAGCACTATTATGGATCACTTGTGCGCCGCAATATCTGATTTTGGTGTCCCTGCAAAGTTCATTCGTCTTTGCAAAATGACACTGACCGACACCAGCAGCCTAGTGAAAATTGGGACAGACCTCTCCGCGCCATTTGATACCAAAAGAGGTTTCAGATAAGGTGACTCCTATCGTGCGACTTCTTTAACCTTATGCTGGAGAAAATAATTCTAGCTATCAACATCTACATCTATGGCTCTATTTTCGATTAGAGTGTCATGCTGCTAGCATACGCTGATGATATTGACATCATTGGCAAAACGCTCGAGCAGTCAGTGCAGCATTCTCCAACCTGGAAAGGAAGTCTCGTCGAGTGGGTCTAGTGGTGAACGAGGACAAAACAAAATACCTTGTGTCAACAAACAAAGAGTCACGGCGTGTTGGACAAAATGTCACTGTTGACAACTATACTTTTGAAGTCGTCAAGGATTTCGTATATCTAGGATCAAGCATAAACACCAACAATAATGTCAGCCTTGAGATCAAGCGGAGACTAACTCTTACCAACAGGTGTTACTACGGGCTCAGTAGGCAATTGAGAAGTAGAGCCCTCTCTCGACCGACGAAAATAACGCTCTATAAGTTTCTCATCCTTCTCGTCCTAATGTATGGCGCAGAGACGTTGACATTGACCATCAATGATGAGAGGATGTTAGGAACTTTCGAGAAGAAGATACTCCGTAAGATCTACGGTCCAGTATGCGTGGACGACGTGCATCGAATAAGATGGAACGATGAGCTGTTCGCCGACACTGACGTAGTCAAGCGTATAAAAATAAAGCGACTTCGCTGGCTGGGTCATGTTGAGTGAATGGAAGAAAGCGCTTTGGCTAGAAGGGTGTTTTATTCGAACCACGGTGGAGGAACACGCAGAAGGGGACGTCCTAATCTCCGTTGGAAAGACCAGGTGCAGGGAAACCTATCTGCACTTGGGGCTGGCGCGCGCATAACAGAGGCGAGTGGCGAAGCTTTATAGAGGCGGCCAAGACCGATCATCGGTTGATCGGTTGTAGTGCCACACATATGAGACTGGAACAACCAATTGAACGGATTCTCAGAAGCAGTAGTGGACGGAGTGCATCTAACCCAGTATGAAATTTATGCAACCTCGATAATTTTAATATATTTTTGGGAATGTTTGTAGTATTCAATTATAATAATAGTGGACGGACATCGGTGCATCCAGCCCAGTGGGAAAATAACACGACATTAGTATTACTGAAATATTTAAGTAAATGTTAGAAGAATCTAATTTTAATAAAACATATAATAAAAATTAAAATATAATAAGTTCAAATATTTGTTTTTACTACTACTATTACAATTGATTTCAGCTAAAATTTTCAATCGTAGTTTTGGTCCCATTCAAATCTTCTACACCAAATTAAAGTTAATTGCGTTTCATATTGAGAAAATGAAACGCCAAATTTTAGTAGATCCAAAGCACTCACCATACCAACTAATAATTTTGTAGAGAGATAAAGACTTTTGACAGATTATGAATTACACCGTGACGTTAGAAATTAATTGTGCACCCTATCTAGTTATTCGAACGTTGTTGCAGCTGGCTGAAGATGTAAAAGCAGAATTCCCCGAGGTATCGAATATTCTTCAAAACTTCATGTACGTAGGCGACGCACTAGCTCATGATTTGCGGATTGCAACCAAAACACGAAGGTTTTCGGCAGGGTTTCTTCTGCGGAAATGGATCGCTAACTGTAGCGCTATTTTCGCTGATCTACCAAAGGTTTACTTGCTTAGAGAATATTTTTTGGAACTCGACAATGAAAGCGTTGCTAAGACTCTTGGGGTGCGTTAAATTGCGAAGACTGACTACATAGCCAATAGAAATTCAGCATTCTTTCACTAAGAATGAAGTTTTGTCAACAATAGCCAAGGTATTTGATCCTGCAGGTTGGTTAGGTCCAGTTCTTATTGTAGCAAAGATGCTACTTAATGCAACACATTTGGCTAGAGAAGTTAGACTGGGATGTACTAGAAGGTCGTACTTTACAGGACTAGAAAACTTTTTTGTTGCATTGAATTTCGTGGTTTCTGCGATGCTTCGAAAAAGGCATATGCCGCAGACTTCTACATTAGAGTCAGTATAGATTCCAACTACTTACCTGCTATCTGCGAAAACTGAAGTAGCGTCAGTAAAAGCTGTGTCTCTTCCCAGATTAGAATTGTGTGGTGCCGTTCTACTAGCCAATCTTGTAGATTTTCTATTACCTCAACTTAGTATTGATCACTATACCTTAACTCTTTGGACTAATTCCAGAATTGTTGTCGCCTGGTTAAAAAAAAACCCGTGCTCATGGACTACAGCCAATTGAGTAGCGAGAATAGTAGAAAAGGTTAGCAGTCAAAGTTGGTGTCATATTGAATCTGTCGAAAATCCGAAATTTGGGAAGTCCACTGCTTGACTCATCAAAACTCATCAAAAGTAATCTGTCGTGGCATGGACCATCTTGGTTGGGCAAAGACAAAAGTCAATTTCCGAAATGTACCGGAATATGTGGCTATGGACGTCACTTGAGTCAAAACCTGTAAGAGTGAATTTTCTCTCCCGGTCGATTTTAGATAGATTTTCTTCTTTGTCCAGAGCACTAAATGTCTTAGTTTCTGCTTTCCGATTCTATCATCGGGACCATCCATTGCATAAGAGAAAATATCTTTACAATTCGGATCAAATTCTAAGTGAGGAAATTGAACTCGTAAAGAGTTGTCTGATAATTCAGTCTCACAAGATGTGTTTTGGTTCTAGGACTAGCTAGGAAAAGTTTTTTGTCACCTTTGGATCCCTTCCTCGATGTCGTATGATAAACGGCATCCAATAATTGTTCCCTATTGAAAAGAGGCGAGGGCTTTCCGTCTCCGGACGAGGGGGATCTCGAGGGAAGTTGAAAATAGTCATGCAGAAGAGAAAATCAGCAGCATATGTTCTAACAATATTTATTATAGGTATAAAAATATAATTGACGCGTACCTGTTTTAACTCAATTTTCCTTCGTGATTAGCGGCGTCTGGTAACGGAATTTCTAATGTTGGGTTGGTTGCTGCGATGGACATCTTCGCTTGTCGGCTTCTCGATTAGTAATAATAAAATGTTTAAACATTTCGGTAAATTGTCTAAAGATTGACGAAATACCCCCGCTATTCTCTCCAAATTTAACGAAAAGAAAACGAGCTGATAAGGGTTGCCAGAATTAAAAAAAAATAACCTAAACCTAATGAACATGAAAATTATGGCTACCGGCCTAAGCACCTATGATTGTCAATTTTCCAGAATACAACTTGAGCTTAGTCATTTGATCTCACTACATGATGGAAACCAGCTAGTCTTGCATGTGTTGAGGACAAAGTATTGGATACCGAAAGCGAAAATTCTTGTAAAATCCATATTCCACAATTGCAAAATTTGTATAATTAATAGGAAAAAACAACCAACACAAATTATGGCGGCATTGAGTCCTGAGAGAACAACAATTTCAAGACCTGTCACAGCGACAGGCGTAGATTGCCCCTTCGATATTAAGAGTTGCCAGAAGTATGAAGTTCACGTCTGAAGAATTCTCAACATTGCTTTCTCGAATAGAAGCGTGCCTCAACTCAAGACCAAATAGTCCGAATTCTGAAAATTCCGATGATGACGCTCCATTGACCCCCGGTAAATTTCTAACTGGTTCCCCCTATTGTCGATAGTCAAAACTAGATGGCAAAAAATTAAAGCGATTCATCAAAAATGTTGTCAAGAAGGAAATCTGAATATTTGAAAGAGCTTCTCAAACGTTTCAAATGGAAGTATCCCCAGAAGGATATAGAGATGTTGTTGTCAAAAAATATAACTTACCACCCAATGAGTGGCGAGTGATGAAAGTTTATGCGGGTTCAGATACCAAATTTTGAGTTGTCGATGTTAGAACTGAACGTGGCACGTGGTATTATACGTCCGATAGTTAAGCTTGTATTTAGTTCTTCCCAATACATCGGAGAACGCACCCAATCAACCTCAATAACTTTTATTACAGACAAGCATTATGAGCCGGTATAAGAAAGGGGCATCCCGAGCAGGCAGGGTGGGAAGCGCTGCCGGTTGTTTAAGGGTATGCGCCTCATAAAAGACTGCGCCCAATTTCTTGCTATGCTTCTTGTTGATCTGCTAAAAGCTGTGTGGGTGCATCGATACTGTTCGATCTGCCTTTCCCCACGCCGCAATATGGAAAAATGAACCAGTGAACAAAGGTGTCCCATTTCTTTCGGCTCCACCACACGATGCTCCATGGACCGGACGCTCTTTTATAAAACTATTAAAACTTTGGTCTTGTAAATCAAAAATAAGAATATTCTTTTAAAACTTCAAGAGAAAAGAAGTAACTTTATCTTTAATCCCCAAAACTATTATTTTAATTAAACTACCTCTTGAAATTATACCACTTCCTAAAAAAGAAGAAATATTTATAAAATAATTTCCAAAATAATTTATTTCTCTTCCATCTTTACGATTATTATACTTATTAGATGACGATCTAGATCCACAAGAAATCGCGAAGTGTCACGGAGTCGGAGTATCGTCGACTCGTGCCTCGCCGTTCGAGTGCAGACGATTCGATGACGTGTCCTCCGCTGGTGGTAGCTCGGATGAAGAGAGAGCGTCAAGGAGGCCAAGCTCACCCTACTTCGCTACTCCCAACAGCCATAGCGAAGGTAATCGGGCTACAAGGGCGTGTGTATTTGATCCGCGCGCTACTGAGTCCAGGAGAAGCTCAGTCGATTATTGCAGAGTCGCTGGCTCAACGGTTGGGTCTTCAGGCCTCCAGTTTGGTTTTCCTTACCCTTTGGATGGGTAATATCTGGGGTTTGTTCGATCTGATCCTTTTTTGCGTATATCTATTTTGTTAAGTTATTGCCATGGATTGTAAAACAAAAAATAAAATAAACGTTATAAAATACACTGAAATCACCGAATAAATATAAAACCGCAATATTTATTTTTACATTTTTGTTTGATATAGCTTAAGTTTAAGTTGTCAATATGGCAAGGCGGCATGTTTAGGCCTGTAGCCATAATTTTAATGTTCATTAAATTCATTTTTTTTAATCCTGGCAACCCTAACCAGCTCGATTTTCCTATCGTTAAGTTTGGAGAAAATAGCTGGGCCATTTTGAAATCTTTAGGCAATTTTCTGATTACAATTTACTTACCGCAGCAATCAAACTTAGGCGACCCGTTACCAGAAGTCGCTATTCCAATCGAGAAACAAAATTGAGTTGGAACAGGTACGCCCAAATCATTTTTATGATTTAATAAATTATTGTAAGAACGTATACAACTGCTGTTTTTCTTTTTCTTCACGATTATTTCAAATTTCCTCGAGTTCCCACCTCGTTCGGAGACGCAAAGCCCTCACCCCTTTTAAATATATCGTTATTTCACGCAAACAGTTTTTCAAATAACTGTTTTTTCTTGTAACAGTGATACTTTATTATTGAAATCCATTGATTTCTAAATCCACCTAGATTGCTGAAATTTCACACGGTGAGTTGCGCAAGAACTAAAACAGTGGTTCAGGAATACATTGAAACACTGAACCAAACCAAACTGCGAAATTTTGGTTCACATCCCTGATTTTCAGTGCATTTTTTACAGTTTCAATTGCATATTTTTGAATTTTAAGTGCATGTTATATTCGCATATTTTAGTCTATAATATTCCTTATCCTATATAATAATATATAGGAGATAATATATATACGAATATTATATAATATGTAATATTGTTAAAATACAAATAATTAAGTATATATATTATAAATGGAGCTGCAGGTGATTATGCGAAGAATTGTTGGCGCGAAACTAGCCAAATATAAATAACTAAAAAGCCAAATATTAATTGTTTCCTCTCTTAAGAACTATCTTTAAATGGAATTTGCTCAAACCTATCGGAAACCAAATACAACACTTAATTTCTGTTGCGTCTATATGTAGAGAATAGCTCATTAAATCCCTTCACAATTTAAAATGAAAATTTTTATCGTAATTTACAATTCAGTATTAAGGTATTCTCGTTTATTTAAATTACTGATGCTTTTTAAATGATCAGGTGTAACAGCTTTACTCGTGCAATTTATGTTTGTGAAGAGGTTATCATTTTCCGAAAACTTGAAACCACATTTTACTGGTACGAATCCTCCGTCATTTACCCCATTTGGTGGTTTTCCAATACATTGAATATTTTCTTTTAATGGAGATTTATCTTCCAAATTATGAAATTTTTTTGTTTGAGTAGACTTGCATTTTTTGTCTGCATATTGTCCAAAATAGCAAACATCTAAAAGAAAAAATATAGCTCCTAAAACTGATAAACTACCCAGTATTAAGGCATTCATTCGTATTTCGAGGGGTAAATGCTCAATTGTTCCATAAACAAAACAACCTGCAAGTAAAAAAGTTTGAATTTATTAATCTTTTTGAAAATGTAATTTATGAAGTTAAATAGTTTAATATTTGATATCGGGTATCCAATGAATCTGATAAACTTTACCCTTCGTCTAGAGTTGCCAATTTTGGCACGCCAATTGAAAATCAAAGCACTGAAAAGTTTACTGTGTGTGCTGCTAGTTAGGTAATTTTTAAGCCAATTGCAGCCGTGTAAAGGCAAATACGTTCATATAATTTCAAATTTCCCGCTGATCTACTCTCTTTCTCTTTGTTTCTTTCTCTCATTTGGCAGAAATTACTAGCACTAAGGTACGAACACAATGAACGTGGCAACGACATCTGTCAATATTTAAACACCGTGCATTCCTATCAAGACGGACATAACTAACATCATTTCTTTGCGCCATTGTGCGAATTGCTGTTGTCGTCAGCTCTAATCTAATTATATTTTGACATGCAGCAGAATGAACAAAATATCAAATTACCAACCATGAAATTATAAAATTTGCTTGTTTATGATATTTTCATTGAAAACAAATATATTAATGAAGTTTTTTATTAAATACTATTGTCTTAATTGGCGCTACATGCTGTCATAGTCGGCACTGATAAACTAAAGTTCATTGCGGTAAAGGCATAACACTTGCCGCAATGGCTGTCTATCTCTTATCGGTGTCCTGTGTGATTGCATTCCCTCTTTCATTCTCCCTCCTTCTTCCACCAACCAATCAATCTTCCTTCCATTCAACACAATGCTCTGCATTCATAGGGGTACACCCTGTGTATTGAATGTATAAAATAAAAAAATCGGTTAAAATTGTGAAGATTAGAATTAAAGTCATTTTGTCGTTGCCGCGTTCATTATGTTCCACTCGTAGATAACATGACGAAATTTGTTGCGTACGTCATCAAAAGCATTGACGCTGTCGCAGCCATTGTGTTCGTATGCTGTTATGTCAAATAGTTGGTAGCCTCATAGCAAAGAGCAAATATACAAGTAGAGATCGTAATTTTCCCAAACAATTTACAATTTTTACTACATATTACGAACCCTGTTATTAGTAATTTTTGTTCTTGTTATATGATTTAGCAGAAGAAGAACATAAAAATCTTACGATGCAGCCAGAATTCTCCCACATGTTTGTCAGTCAAATGTTTATTTGTAAGGAATTTGAAGTGCTGCTACTTATAGCAAAAGTAAGTCGTTTACAGTGCTTGCAAAATCGATTACATTTTCTGTGCGGTCAAACACGACTAGATTTTGCATGCAGGCAGAAACGAGTTAAGTTTCCGACGCGGCCAAAAATGACTACTTTTCCTTGCGGGTAAAAACGAATTGGTTTTTCTGTGCGGGCAAAAATGACTCTAGTTTTTGAGGCTGCGGTTATATTCAAATTTTACTCGGCGAACATCATGCAATTGTTGTTGCCCGAACATGAAAAAAGAGCTTTTACTCACTCTCACACCGAACACGATATCTGGGTGAAATGTACATCGAGCACGCCGAGTATTCAGGGTTTCAATGAGTTATTCTACAAAAAAAGAACAAAAATTTATGTAAAATAGCAGAAAAACATGCAAACCTGTACATCACTATTTTCATATGCAGAAAAGCGAATTTGCGAATGTTTTTAGTTTTTAAAAGTGAATATTAAATATATTATTCATAAAACTATTGAAGAAAAATCATATTATTTTCATAATTTTTCAATTATCACTAAATGGTATACCATTTAGTGTCGCCGCTGCGAATAATATAGTATTACAAAAAAAACTGAATATCAACAAAAAGAAACTCTGTAACGAACTCCAATTTAACCACTACACCGAGCACGAGAGAAAAATATGATGTGTTCGTCGAACAGCACACACCAGCATAACCAGCACCTTAAAAGCAAGCAAACCCGAGTTATGTTTTTGCTCTCAGATATTCCGAAGTCTCAAGCGATTCATTATTGCGTGCAAACATTTGTAACCCACTTTTGCTCGCAGCTCATGGATAGCCTGTTTTTAATGTCAGTTTGTCATTTATAGGTGCGGGATTTAGAGAACATTTTTTACCGATGACGATGAATAATAAAAAAAATTTGGGCAATAAAAGTACCTTCATACTGTGTTGTTTTAAGGTGATGTGCATACATACTTATGTATGTATATCTCAGCCTTTTGACTTTTTCATTAATCTTAGTTACATATATACATATTTTTTTAAGAACAAAATTTTGCGGTTTGATTAAACTGGTAAACCATTAATATTGTGAGGCCTGATTATAAAATGAGTGAAGGTAAGTGGCGTCGGAGTCAAAGCTCAAAATAAAAATTGAAGGAAAATCAACAAATTACTCCACAGCAGTTTTGGATTCACTCCAGAGGATTAAAATGTAATTATTTTCAATGGCGAACATTTTTCCGAAACATACTTACCCTACATCTCCAACCCCCATATAAAATTTGCTTTTTTATGAAATAAACTCCTTATGCAGAGTGAACCTAGGTAATCAAAATATAAGACCAACTCCCATTATTTTTCAGTCTACAACATTCTTCTCACATATACTTACTTCACTTTTTTAACCTCTTTCGACATTTTATCCGATCGTACATACTCCGATCTCCATCCCTTAAGCGGCCCCATGCAAAATTAAAATAGTTTTCAGACGGTTTTTACCTTATTTTTACATTGGAGTCCATTTAAGGATTGGTGATTATAAGTTCGGGAAACATTTTAAAAGGGGAAAATTAATTATGATCAGTTTTACATTTTACCCCTTTAGAATCACCTGAGAGAAGAAAGACCATCAAATAAAAAAGTAAATTTTGTATAGGCCCCTTAAGCGTTGGAGATGGAGAGTAAGTATTGCAAACATTTTTGTTTTTAACTTTTAAACTTTGTGTCTTTACATCATGACCATTTAATGTCAGCATTTCAGCGGGGCCTGGGGCGTAGGACACAAGGTAAAGTTCGTGACAGTCGCAGGTGCGTCCATGGTCGATCCTTGCGCTTTAACGTTTCAAGTCGACACACAGCCTCCTCGTGGCGTCCCCTGGATAGCGGGAGGGCTTCTCCATGGCCTTGAATGAATGGTTGTGCGACGGGCTTGGAACCCACCACGTTAAAATATCCACCAATGAATCCTCAAAATAAGCCTCGGATAAAGAACCCCTCTAATGTTAACGACTCCCGCAAACGCCCAAAGGACAACGATTTGCGGATATGCACCTGGAATGTCCAAACCCACTACAGGGAAGGTGCCTCTATCCAGCTGGTGGATGTCCTCCATCAATATAGAGCTGACATCACCGCTATACAGGAATTGCGATGGACGGGACATGATTGCTCCAAAAGAGCATCCTGTGATATCTACTACAGCTGTCATGCGCCGAGACACGAATTTGGACGGAAATCTGGCGACAGATGTCCAGGGCATAATGAGATTATGGAGGGAGCACTTTTCGCAGCTGCTTAATGGCGATGACGGCAATAATCCCGCCACTGCGGAATCCACTCCGGAAACTCCAATCACTGACGGCGTTGAAGTACCGCTGCCTGACTGTGATGAGGTCTTAACAGCCATTGCTCGGCTGAAAAACAATAAGGCTGCAGGTGCAGATGGCCTGCCTGCTGAGTTGTTTAAGACCGGAGATGAAGAACTCAAAAAACGCATGCATGAGCTTCTATGCAGAATATGGTCAGATGAAAGCATGCCAAGTGATTGGAATCTCAGCGTACTCTGCCCAATCCATAAGAAAGGTGATTCCATGATCTGCGCCAACTACCGTGGGATAAGCCTTCTTAATATTGCATATAAGGTTCTATCGAGCGTACTGTGCGAAAGACTGAAGCCCATCGTCAACAAACTGATTGGAATTTATCCTGGTATCCCTGCAAAGCTCATTCTTCTTTGCAAAATGACACTTACCAACACCATCAGCGCAGTGAAAATTGGGACAGACCTCTCCGCACCATTTGATACCAAAAGAGGTTTCAGACAAGGTGACTCCCTATCATGCGACTTCTTTAACCTTATGCTGGAGAAAATAATTCGAGTTGCAAACATCGACATCTCTGGCACTATCTTCTACAAGAGTGTCATACGCTGATGATATTGACATCATTGGCAAAATCCGTATATCTAGGATCCAGCATAAACACCAACAATAATGTCAGCCTTGAGATCAAGCGGAGACTAACTCTTGCCAACAGGTGTTACTAGGGGCTCAGTAGGCAATTGAGAAGTAGGGCCCTCTCTCGACCGACGAAAATAACGCTCTATAAGTCCCTCATCCTTCCCGTCCTAATGTATGGCGCAGAGACGTGGACATTGACCATCAATGATGAGAGGCTGTTGGCTGTTATGAGCGTTTGAGAGGAAGATACTCCGTAAGATCTACGGTCCAGTATGCGTGGACGACGTGTATCGAATAAGATGGAACGATGAGCTGTATGAGTTGTACGCCTACACTGACATAGTCAAGCGTATAAAACTCCAGCCGCTTCGCTGGCTGGGTCATGTTGAGCGAATGGAAGAAAGCGCTCCGGCTAGAATGGTGAGGGTGTTTTATTCGAACCACGGTGGAGGAACACGCAGAACACGCTGGAGTTTTATCACCAACCTCTGTCAATTACATATTCCTACGACAATTGTTAACAAACTATTAAAGTCGGAGTACTCACACACATTAAATTTTTGTAAGGCGAACTTCGAAGAATTAAATAGTTTAATCAGCAAAGTTAAATTTCAGCTTATATTTAATTGCAAACATATACCATTACTAGCAATGTTGCAATTACAGTTTTATTGTAAAATTTTCAATTGCATTCAACAATCTGTTTCTTTTGTTCCCCACGAAAAATTTATATCGTCCCCTCCCTGGTACAACAAGGATTTGCGAGAGCTTCGTAATAAAAGGAATAAACTATGGTGATCCTACCTACAATCTCGTTCTGTTTCTGACTTTCACAATTACCAAAATGCTTATAAACATTTTTCTGAACTCTATGAATCTCTTTACCTGTCATATTTAAACCAAATGCAACCTCATCTCTGATCCTAAAAGTTTTTTCCACTTTATTAACGTTAAAAGGAAATCAGATAGTTACCCGACTACTTTGAAATTGGGTGACACCTCCTCAGACAACCCAAAGGAAATTGCAAATTTGCTTGCCCATGTTTCACCAGCCATGTACTAGAACCTGACTGATTGCTTTTCGTAAATGAGTAATTGCTCCCAAACTTCAATCTAAATACCCCTTGAAGTTGTAAAAGAGAAGATAAAAACACTTAGGAACGAGTACTGCGCCTAATACAAGATGACTTGAATAATTTTTCAAAATAGTGTGATACAAATTTTCTTGAGCTCAATGTCAGTAAATGTCAATTCATAAAATATTCCAAAAAGCGAATTCCTTCACTGCCTAGGATATATTTTATACGCGATAACATTTTCCTCTCTGTAATTTCATTACGAGACTTAGGGTTATCTGTGATAAGGAACTATATATATATAGTTATATATATATATATTATATTACATATATTATAACACCTATTCCCTTAGAATTGAAACAGTGCAACGCAGATTTATTCGGTTTGCCTTGCGTGGCCTACCATGGTCTTTAACTTGTCCCCATATAAGGATCGTCTAAAACTAATTAACGTACAGTCACTTGAAATACGCCGAAAAACCGCCGATACAGTTTTTGTTCACCAATTACTAGCTGGAAACATTGACTGTCCCGCGTTGCTCCAAACTATTTTTGTTAACACCAACCCACGTAACCTTAGGTATGTGCCCGCTTTTCGTCTTAATACTCACCGAACAGATTATGGCCGCAACGAACCAATGTCTAGAATGCTTCGAATAGCCAACGAAATTCCAAATGTTTTGACTTTCACCATAGGAAATTTAGCTTAAAAAATGCTCTGTATAAAGCCTATTCCTCTTGCTAAAGCATGTATTTAACTATTTACAAAAAAAAAAAAAAATACGTAGATAAAATAATTTTTCTACACAAACCTACAAGAGTAAAAATTACTATGAAAAATTCATGTACAAATATAACACGCACAACATGAGTGGATGCGAAAAGCTCGGCCTGGCACTCCATGGTCTGTTGTTCCATTAAAAGTAAAGTAAAGTATGTTGTTGCCATTTACCTTAAAAAATAAATGAAAAAAACCCTCCCCCTAAATTAAGTATAGATTTAAGTAATTTGCTCGCTTGTACTAAGCTAAGTAAATAAATAAATAAACAAATCTATTAAGTAAGTGCATGGTTCGAGGAAACTTAGAAATTCATCTTAATATTTCTGGCTTTGCCAGTCTTTTACTGTGGTTGCCTTTTCTTCGTTGGTATGAACGCCTTTCGTGCTTACCTTATGACACCGGTATTTCACATCCCTCTGGAAAAGGGCTCATTTCTTTCGACAAAACTTTTGCCCAGCTGCTTCGTTACGCCTAAACTCTTCTTTCGGCTTGGTCATCAAAGTCATTTCCTATCACTATGATGCCAACTAGGTGTACTTACCAAGAAGGTCTTCCAGAGCAGTCATTTGAGCACACGTTTCATCAGGCATTCAAAAGTGGCTGGCGCATTACATAGGCCAAAGGGCAAAGTGAAAAGCTTTTCATAGGCAATTTCTACTCTTGTAGGTTTTCTATTGCCTGCCAACAGGTGGGCCGTGTAGAAAAATGGTTCTTTCTTCTATTTGATTTTTGCATGTGCCGAGATGTAATAGCCCAGCGCACTGACACTGGCTTATTAGTTGGGTTTAAAATTTTACGTACTTACTTGTCTGTCCTTTCTAGTTTAAACGAGGGTTTTTCTGATTATGATGTTTAAGGATTTCTTGTTAATAGCTTCGACAACCCACAACTTCCAGTCACCCTTGCCTCACCGAACCTAACTCATAGTATCGTATACAATTTGGGACAACTTCTCTTAATGTTGGGAATAAATCTACTTTACACTGCTGCATCTGCCGTTGTTAACATTTAATGGCAGTTAAGTGTTTGCATGTGTGAAACGACAAGATATTCTGATAAAGAAAATCAAATGGTAAATAATAAATAATAAAAATATGGTACAATGTTTAAAGAAATTGGCAGTTCATTTAATAATTTATTCCCATAGTTTCCTATCGATCTTGCGTTCCTTTCCGAGCGCAAAAAGGTGGTTCTTATATTTTGAAAATTTTGTAAGAAGTTAATAAAGTTTGCAGATCGAATAGTTTCGTATGTTAAGTCGATCCATATATAAGCTTGCTTTTGCAGTAGTATGTGGTACTTAAATGGTATTGATTTGGGACACAAAAAAGTTGTTATAAAATAACCATAATTGTTTCGTTGGTATATTGTTTCTATTACGATAGATATAAAAATTAATTTAATTTTTAATATATTAATGTGTTCGTTCCAGTTCAGGTTCGAGCCGAACCATATACTCAAATACTTTAATTTATCGCCTCTAGAAATAAATCTGCCATTACAGAATATTCCTGGTAGCGCTTTTAGTTCAGGGATTTTCGTTTTAAGAAGGTTTTTATTAAGCTGTATCAGAAAAAATCAATTCTTCTAATGTATCTGTTGCGTACATGAATGTTTCATCATCTGCGGAAAACTGAGGCGTGCCGTTCAATCTCAATTTCAGAAATTTATTAATATGCATAAATTAAGAATAGTGTGGCGGCCAATTTTGATCCAATTTTGATTTTTATCAAGCTGTATCAGAAAAAATCAATTCTTCTAATGTATCTGTTGCGTACATGAATGTTTCATCATCTGCGGAAAACTGAGGCTCAATCTCAATTTCAGAAATTTATTAATATGCATAAATTAAGAATAGTGTGGCGGCCAATTTTGATCCCTGTGGCACTCCCACTTTGATTGTTTGTGTTGAACTTTTTGTATTTTCTATTTGTCCACATTGCTTTGTATTTAGCAAAAAAATTTTAAAAAGCTCGTTTTTACCGAGCGCTAATTCAGTTAATTTTTTTAACATTATACTTGAACTTACAGAATTAAATGCTTTTCTCAAATCAATTGACAGCATTATCACAAACTTTTTCTTATCGAAATTTTCTATAAATCCAAATTGGTTTCTATCGATATTATTATTTTCGTTAAAAAAAATTTAAACCCTTTTAATATAATGCATTCAATATTTTTATCAATTGTGTTTAATTTTGTAATTGGTCAATAATTCGAGAAAATTTCTTTGCTTCCTTATTTGTTAATAAGGACTACTGAACCAATTTTCAATTTATCAGGATACTTGATTTACGCAAAGTGAGCAGTCACAATGTCGCTTACCCGCTACCTCAGATACAAGGTATATTGAGCAGATTGTTGTAATACAAATTTTTTCCTTATGAATGGTCAGCACAAACGATTTAATGGCGTTCAGACAAAGATGATTGTTCTTAATCTATTGAAAGATGTCATTTAAATCTTCATTAACTCTGTAACTCAAATTTTCAGCAAAACCAATGCGACCGGATAGATATAACTGTATATCATCAGCGTATGTCTGCATTGTAACGTACCTACAAACCGAAAAAATATCATTAATGACATGGAGAAAAGAAGAGGCCCAAGATCAGATCGCCGCGGAACGCCTGAACGACTCGCTTTATCTTGTCACCTGAACGACTTGCTTTATCTTGTCACCAGTCTTATCTATATGTACTTGACCATGTAAGTAGCTGTCCAATAGCGAAGTGGCAAACAAATACTAAATGGTTCACACTGTCAAATAATGTTTAAAAGCCTAACAAACAAAAGCCTAAGGTCAGCAAAGTGTTGCCATAAGAAATGTCGAATGTAGTCCATAATCCCCCGATGTAAACCCATACTAAAGAGAGTTTAGTAACCTTTTCTCATGTAGGTATTCAAAAAATTGAGTTGCCATTAGGTTTTCAAACACTTTAGACAGTGTATGTAGTATGCTTATTGGTCGATAATCCTGCGGTTTCGATTTGTTCAATTTTATGGCAAATGGAAAACGAAGCATTGTGCGTTTCCTCATTATCGGGAAACGTGAGGTGGTAAAACAATAGTTTATAATGTGTGAGAGGGGTAATATAATGTAAGGTATTATTAGTTTAAAAATTTGGACGATATCCCATCAGCACCAATCGTATTTGACTTAATCATCATTATACATTTGAAGACATCGCCTTCAGCGACTACCGAGAACTCAAAAGAAACATGAACATGATTTTCAGCATAGTACACGAACTAATTAGGTCTGAAAGCGAAGATATAAAGTAATTAAGAATATTTGCATTTTCGCTAGAAACGTACATACATATGTATGTGTCGTTATCATGGACACCAAATTTACTTAAATTATTCTATTGTATTTTTGTAGAAAGAGATGTGCTCAGTTTTGATATACAGAAATTACGTTTAGACTAGCGAGTGAGAAAGGTTTTACGGTTACGTGCAGTAGTGAATAAGGACCAGTTTTCACTAGAAGCACGCCTTTTCCACTTGGAGTGCAGTCGGTTACGTAAGATTAGACTTGTTGACCACGGACGTGTATAATTTATAGTTTTAACTGGCTTCCGAGGAACATGTTGATTGAAGATATACGGCACAGTATCAACAAGGAAATAAAACTGTTCGTCAACTGATACTGTAATCTGTAATCTTTCAAATCGATTGGACGCATTCTTTTAAGCTCCTTATTTCTCTTTATTTTAATTCGTTTGTATCGTGTTCTAAAAAATTTATAATTTCAAAAAGTGACTTTATTGGTTTCTGTGTGAACCATTTTTTATTGTGTGTTTTGTGATCTTTTAATTAAGACAATTTCAATCATTATTGTTTATTTTTTTTCATATTTCGTATTTACATACATACATATATTATATTTATACTTGTGAGAACAAAATTTGTTTGTTATATTTCAAAATTTGTTTCTCTCTTTATTGTATATTTACAGTTCCTCTATTTTTTCTCACATGTTTTCAGTGCTTCCCTAACTATAAATTTTGTAGCATATATTTTCCCTTAAGAACTTTTATTTTTTATGGATAATAATTTGATTATAATTTAATAATTTAAACTAACTATGATCTGGTTATGTGACGGGTTAGCTCACTTAAAATGTGCCGGATTTTCTGGCATAATTGACATAATTCAAGACAATAATGGCCTTCATTGGTCGTGTTTGAAATGTAGGTCGACTGATATCGATTTATATAAAATTTTCAAACAAGTCAAGATGTCAACCCTACTATTATCATTATCCGTATTCGTTATCTCCAGTGGATATTTCGTTCCCATCTGTTGATGAAACAGTTGTGTTAGTATATATGAGGAACCTTCAAACCTGTGTACATTCCAGAATGTATTCTTAAGGAATGTTGTAATGAACTTGTGGTACCCATCACACTTCTATTTAAGTTTTCCTTACAATGTGGGTATTTGCCTGACGCATGGAAGGTCTTTTACATTATTCCGCTACATAAATCTGGCAGCAAATCTTTAATTGATAACTACCGGTATAACGAAGCTTTGTGCTATTCCCAAATTCTTTGCTCGCAAGTCAGTTTTAATCTTCATAAATCTATTTCACCTTTTCAACATGGGTTTTTACCCGGCAAAGCGACAACTACTAACCTTATAGAATTCACTTCAAGAGTGTTAGAAAGCTTTGCCAATAGATTACAAACTGATGTTGTGTACACTGACTTTAGTAAAGCTTTTGACATAGTAAATCATGATTTGCTTTTACTTAAATTGCGAAATATGGGTTTTCCGCTACGTTTACTGATATGGATCACTTCTTACCTTACAAATCAAACCCAGAGTATATTCTTCAAGGCCTGTAAGTCTAATAGTTTTCCTGTTACTTTTGGCGTTTTTCAAGGGAGTCATCTTGACCTCATTCTTTTTTTTGCTTTTTATTAACGATTTGCCCAATGTTTCTCAAAATTGTAAACTTTTGATGTAGTTCTGACTAAGTTACTACAAAATGACATAAATCAACTGTACAGTTGGTGTAGCTTAAACTTAATTAAACTGAATTTAAATAAATGTAAGCAAATGTCTTTTTCACGTAAAACTCCTGTATTATTTAACTATGAAATTGATATCTTACTTTACTTTACTTTTAATGGCACAACAGCCCATTGAGGGCCTAGGCCGAGCTTTTCGCATTCACTCATGTTGTGCGTCTTATATTTGTACATGAATGGAAGGGACCTACAGTTTAATGCCGAATCCGAACGCTTTTCCGCTTTTCATAGAAATTTTTGCTCTTGTAAGTTTGCCATTGCCTGCCAAGAGGTGGTGCCGAGTAGAAAATTTTTTTTTCTACTTTTTGATTTTGCCTGTGCCGAGATTCGAACCCCAGACACTTTGCGCAGCAGTCCAACGCACTATCACTACGCCACAGCGACCACATGAAATTGATATCTACAAACTTGAAATCATTTCAATATTCGTGGATCTTAGAGTGACTTTGGATACTAAACTTTTTTTTAATATTCACTTTAACAAAATCATTAACAAGGCCTCCTATGTGCTAAGTTTCATTAAATAAACGATAGGGGAAAGAATTTTACGACCCATATGTTACCAAATTTGTTTCTTTACTTCTTACTTAACTCGCACTACAACCGATGATCGGTCTTGGCCGCCTCTACAAAGATCCGCCAGTCATCTCTGCTATGCGCGCGCTGGCGCCAGTTGATAAGGCCAAGTGCAGTCAGGTTGCCCTGCACCTGGTCTTTCCAACGGAGATTAGGACGTCCCCTTCTGCGTGTTCCTCCACCGTGGTTCGAATAAAACACCCTCACCATTCTAGCCGGAGCGCTTTCTTCCATTCGCTCAACATGACCCAGCCAGCGAAGTCGCTTTATTTTTATACGCTTGACTACGTCAGTGTCGGCGTACAGCTGATACAGCTCATCGTTCCATCTTATTCGATACACGTCGTCCACGCATACTGGACCGTAGATCTTACGGAGCATCTTCCTCTCGAACGCTCCTAACAGCCAACAGCCTCGCATCATTGATGGTCAATGTCCACGTCTCTGCGCCATACATTAGGACGGGAAGGATGAGGGACTTATAGAGCGTCATTTTCGTCGGTCGAGAGAGGGCTCTACTTCTCAATTGCCTACTGAGCCCGTAGTAACACCTGTTGGCAAGAGTTAGTCTCCGCTTGATCTCAAGGCTGACATAATTGGTGGTGTTAATGCTGGACGCTAGATATACGAAATCCTTGACGACTTCAAAAGTATAATTGGCAACAGTGTCATTTTGTTCAAGTCGCCTTTCCTTTTGTCCTCGTTCACCACTAGACCCACTCGACGAGACTCCCTTCCCAGGTTGGAGAATGCTGCACTGACTGCTCGAGCGTTTTTGCCAATGATGTCAATATTATCAGCGTATGCTAGCAGCATGACACTCTTGTAGAAGAGAGTGCCAGAGATGTCGATGTTCGCAGCTCGAATTATTTTCTCCAGCATAAGGTTAAAGAAGTCGCACGATAGGGAGTCACCTTGTCTGAAACCTCTCTTGGTACCAAATGGTGCGGAGAGGTCTGTCCCAATTTTCACTGCGCTGATGATGTTGGTCAGTGTCATTTTGCAAAGACGAATGAGCTTTGCAGGGATACCAGGATACCAAAATCAGACATTGTGGCGTACAAGTGATCCCTAATCGTGCTGTCGAAGGCCGCTTTATAATCGACAAATAGGTGATAAGTGTCGATATGTTTTTCTCGGGTCTTTTCCAGGATTTGCCGTAGTGTGAATATCTGGTCGATGGTGGATTTACCAGGCCTGAAGCCACACTGATAAGGTTCAATCAGTTTGTTGACGATGGGCTTCAGTCTTTCGCACAGTACGCTTGATAGAACCTTATATACAATATTAAGAAGGCTTATCCCACGGTAGTTGACGCAGATCGTGGAATCCCCTTTCTTATGGATTGGGAAGAGCACGCTGAGGTTCCAATCACTTGGCATGCTTTCATCCGACCATATTCTACATAAAAGCTCATGCATTCGTTTTTTTTAGCTCTTCGCCTCCGGTCTCAAACAACTCAGCAGGCAGGCCATCTGCACCTGCAGCCTTATTGTTTTTCAGCTGAGCAATGGCTGTCAAGACCTCCTCATAGTCAGGCGGCGGTACTTCAACGCCGTCAGTGATTGGGGTTTCCGGAGTAGATTCCGCAGTGACGTGATTATTGTCGTCATCGCCATTAAGCAGCTGCGAAAAGTGCTCCCTCCATAATCTCATTATGCCCTGGACATCTGTCACCACATTTCCGGATTCATCCTTGCAGGAATAGGCCCCGGTCTTCAAACCATCAGTCAGTCTTATTCTTTCAAAGAATTTTCGCACCCCGTACGTTCTTTAGGACGTCCAATATGAGAATACGATTCAATAGTTTGGTATCTATATTATAAGTGTCACATAGATGCCTTGGAGTCGGTCCAAAATCAATTTGTTCTTCTCTGCTTACGTGGAATCCGAACTTAAACCTTCCATCATATGAAAGTGGTTTGAAACTAATTTCATTACCATCGTTATACTTACGTAGAATAATGTTGAATTGTACATTTATACTTAAACTTTTTCAGGGCAATATGAAAAGCACTTATTTACCTACACATGCTACAAGGAACTATGATTTGATATGCTTGAAAACTTGTAATTGTAATTACTTAAAATTTTAATCTTTCAATAATATTTGTATAGATTTCAATAAAGTTTGTCATTTAATATATTTTTTCGATTCATCAAAATCAATTATATATAAAATTTTTCTAAAAATTAATATGTAATTAACTCTCTCTACTATCCAGCCATTTTGTGCTTAGTGGAGTTATCTCCCCTCGCGCTATTGCTTTCGTTCGAAC
This sequence comes from Palloptera scutellata, assembly GCA_958295655.1. Taxonomy (NCBI): domain Eukaryota; kingdom Metazoa; phylum Arthropoda; class Insecta; order Diptera; family Pallopteridae; genus Palloptera; species Palloptera scutellata. The sequence goes on from OY282451.1 coordinate 31,775,195, forward strand.
TTCTGTAGAGTGATACGGGTCTTTCTAATACGGTAACCTACACGTAGTTAGGAGCGCCCCTCGGTCGGCTAGGCGGAAGGTGGGCGTGGGAATTGTTGAAAAAAAAAATAAGATAATTATTCCACTGTATAGACATTATGAGCAGGCTCATGTCGATAGCTTCAAAATCATGTCAATACTCTTCATTGCGGCACAATGTGAAGTCAAGTGTCTTTCTTTCTTTCTTTAATAGCACAACAGCCCATGAAGGGTCTAGGTCGAGCTTTTCGCATCCACTCACGTCGTGCGTGTTATATTCGTACATGGAATGGAACCTACAGTTTTGTGCCGAATCCGAACGGCGAAGTAAAAAGCTTTTCGTAGGCAATTTTTACTCTTGTAGGTTCGCGATTGTGTTTAAACCATTCTAATGGACCCTTTCTTTCCTATTCTTTTTCTCCATCCGTACTTCTTTTTGTTCTATTCTTTTCTTTCTCTTAGATTTTTCTTCTCTCGAATATTTCACACTGTTCTGTTGGGATCTTCAATTTTTATTGTTCATTTAAAAGTTCAAATCTTTTATTGCAAAAAATAAATTATGTTAAATTTAAATAGAAGTTTCTTGTGTCACTCTCACTCTTTTTATATAATTCACTACTGAATTAGTCATGGTCCTTCTTGCCTGATTTATGAAATAACTCACCCCAGAGTTAATCATGGTCTTTCGATTCATAAAGTGATCCACCGCTTTAACGCACTACAAAAAAGTGCAACAACAATAATAATGAAAAATCAACCACCAAAAAAGCCACACACCATAGCACAGCAAGTATAACTAAATTACCTCCCGTTTTTAAATATAATAAAGTACAAGTTCTTTTTTTTCTACTTATTACTTACTGTACATAATATTTTAAGTTTTCCCATATTTAAAAAATTGTGCTCGTAATATAAACTTTATATACAGTGTGTCCCGTATTAAGAGGACAATCCGCCGCCAGTCGATTAATTATGTCGAGAAACGAAAAAAAATCGTATGGGTGGGGGGACAGGTCGGAAATGACCCAGTAAGGAGCTATACGTTAAAGTATGCTAAAAAATTGTATTCAAAGGTAACATCACGTTTTAGAGTATAACTTCCAAACTATTAAAGCTAAGAAAGTAAGATTCACATTTTTTAAAAGTAAAAGTAATTTAAAGTAAATTTAAGAATTCACTTCTTGTACAGTGAATCGATAGCATCAACCATAAAGAAGTTATAGCCTCTTAAGAAAATTTTTTGTTTCATAAGTCAAATTTTGTGTTCAAGCATGATTATCTTCGCAGACGAAGGTTGTGTAACACAACTCAACACAATGCAATCCGCAGTGGTGATGGCTGCTCCCGGTCAGAAGACCAGCCAGTGCCATTGTACCGGCAGGGCCTGCTAATGCCGTCATCCTTACCGCAGTCTCGAGACGTCATACTTACGAGTTCAAAGGGTCAAGAAGTTGTTCGGTGAAGTTATAAGGACCATGCAGCGCTTCAAGAAGGCATTTGAATTTGCACTCGTGCAAGGGTGCCGGGATGTTTAAGCCACTCTAATGTACTTTTGCTTTCCTATTCTTTTTCTCTATCCTTACTTCTTTTGGTTCTAGTTAGTTTTTTCTTCTCTCGAACATTTCACACATTTAAAAGTTCAAATTTTTAATTGCAATAAATAAATGTGTTAAATTAAATACAAATTTCTTGTGTCACTCTCACTCTTTTTATATAATTCACTTCTGAATTAATCATGATCCTTCGAGCCGGATCTATTAAATAACTCAACCTGGAGTTAATCAGATGCTGCGTAGAAAAATTGTTTTTTCTACTCTTTGATTTTACCTGTGCCGAAACTCGAATTCCGGACACTCTGAGTAGCACTCAGACACTCCAACGTACTACCACTACGCCACAACGACCACTAGTCAAGTGTACAGAATATTAAATCGTGGTCAAAAATAAAATATTAAAGATTAATATCTGAAACAATAAAAACATCGAGTAAACTAGGTTTACCATTATTCGCAAAACACGTGGGTAGACAGTTGTAACATCAAGTAATTTTTGAGAGACACTACACTGCAACAGTAAGACAACATTCAGATCACCACAACTTACTTACTTACTTACTTTTAATGGCACAACAACCCATGGAGGGCCTAGGCCGAGCTTTTCGCATCCACTCATGTTGTGCGTGTTATGTTTGTACATGAATGGAAGGGACCTACAGTTTAATGCCGAATCCGAACGGCAAAGTGAAAAGCTTTTCATAGCAATTTTTACTCTTGTAGGTTTGCCATTGCCTGCCAAGAGGTGGTGCTGTGTAGAAAAATTATCTTTTCTACTTTTTGATTTTGCCCGTGCCGAGATTCGAACCCCGGACACTCCGCGTAGCAGTCCAACGCACTACCACTACACCACAGCGACCATCACCACAAACAACATAAAAATTATAGTCAATTAGACGCGTAGACAAATCAAACAAAAAAATATCAAGACTGTGACACCTATTATGATTATAAGCACATGACAACAATAACTTTATACTATTATCACAGATTTCACCATTGATGAATTCGACTTCACTGTCAGTTAATTGACTTACAGCTTTGAAATTCAAGTACCTTTTGAAATAAATTGCAACACCCCATCTTTTTTTCCACACCTGTCGTTGCGGATCAAATTGTAATTGAAAAGTTCATATGAACAGTTTAAATATCGCTTTTGAACCACGTTTCAGAGACACATCAGTCTCTTCAAGAATATCCAGTTTTTCGCGATTTAAGCTACGAGCATTAAAATGTGCAATTTTAAGCGCATTATAATTATACTGCTGGAAGAAAATATTGATTAAGATTTTATGGTTATCGTTAGCACCATAAGAAATATGTAGAACAAAGTGATCCCTTCATACATTAGCAATAGCAGAGCAAAGTGTAAACCCAATGTTACTAAAGATGGTTTAACAAAACTATAGATCCCACTAAAATTAGATTTTAAAATACTACAAACTAATATTATAACAAACACTTACTTATTCTAAAAAAAACTGACTCAGCAGATGGTAAAGAACGGGACTGATCAACAGCACAAAAAAGTTGCTGTGTATAGGAACAGCTTCAGAGTCTTTATTTATTCTGATCAGTACAGAACCTCGCAGGATGAACGCGTTGTAAATTTTTCTCCTCTTCTAATTTAATAGCTGCCTGCATGAGCTTACGGATCCCTTTTGGTAGTCTTTCATGGGAAAAATGTAATGATCAGTATCATTTTGGTCTTTAAAAGATATTGCTTTTCTATATTTCCTCTTATATATAGCGTAGCGGTAGTGCTTTGGACTGTTACGCAGAGTGTCAAGGGTTCGAATCTCTGCACAGGCAAAATAATAAAAATTAAAAAAAAAAATGCAACAACAACAAAATTAATAGTAAAATTAAAATAATAAAGGCATAACACTTGCCACAATGGCTACCTATCTCTTTATCGGTGTCCTGTGTGATTGCATTCCCTCTCTCATTCTCCTTCCTTCTTCCTTCCATTCAACACAATGCATTCTGCATTCATAGGGCTACACTCTGTGTGTTAAATGTATCATAAAAAAAAATTAAAAACAAAAAAAAAGGTCTTCGCACATCTGCTTAGAATGGTTCTTTGGTCGTTCTTCCATTTCGTAATAATTGAATTACAAATTATTATAAATTGCTATCATCAGATTGTGATCGTTGTGGCGTATTGGTAGTGCGTTGGACTGCTACGCAGAGTGTCCGGGGTTCGAGTCTCGGCACAGGCAAAATCAAAAAGTAGAAAAAATAATTTTTCTACTCGGCACCACCTCTTGGCAGGTAATGGCAAACCTACAAGAGTAAAAATTGCTATGAAAAAGCTTTGCACTTCACCGTTCGGATTCGGCATTAAACTGTAGGTCCCTTCCATTCATGTACAAATATAACACGCACAACATGCGTGGATGCGAAAAGCTCAGCCTAGACCCTCCATGTGCTGTTATGCCATTAAAAGTAAAAGTAAAGTCTAAAAATTTTGGAGAGAATCATTCAATGCCATCCTTACGTTTGATCGTCGTTGCTGCACGAGTAGTCATGTTTAGAAACAACTTAATTTTTTTTTTAACAAAAGTTGATGGTAACTCTATTTTGAAAAAACTTTCAGTTATTCAGTTACCATATTTAAGGACAAATTCTATAACACGCGTTTCGGATGCAACGTTTTTCTCGTATATGAGCTTTCTATTGCACTTTTTGCAATATTGTATGCTCCACAACACACCGTTTGCGCGTCTGCTTCTTCTTTGAAAATCAAAAAAAAATATTTAAATTTTAAGTTCGTCGCTAAAATAAATGAATATTAACTAAAATCGCATCGCTAAAGGATTTTGTAGTTTTCTTGGAATTCACTAATTTGATTTTGTGTGCAACGGACGCACATTGGCTTTGTGTTTTTTCAGTTCCTCTATTAATTTTACTTTTTTCTCTTTTGAATTATTTGCGGCCAATTTATTAGTAAAGTTCGACGACAAATAATCGGCATTAGAATTTTCACTTCAGCAAAAACAAAGTTTAGTTGCTATCTATCATCCCAGGTCAAATAATTATATTTAAATATTTTTTTTGTTATTTTCACCGTTTCTACATCAAATAAATGTATTAAATCTTTTCTATATAAAAGTATGTCATCGATTATGTCATTGTCTTAATTCTAATTCATTGTCAAATTTTGCTCGGCGAACACCATGCAATTGTTATTGCCCGAACACGAAGAGAGAGCTTTTAGTCACTCTCACAGCGAACACGATATGCTGGGTGAAATGTACACCTAACACGCCGAGCATTCAGGGTGGCAATGAGTTATTCTACAAAAAGAAACAAATTTGTTTGAAAATTTGAGGGAAAACATGCAAACCTGTTCATCACTATTTTCATATGCAGAAAATCGAATTTGCGAATGTTTTTAGTTTTTAAAAGTGAATATTAAATATATTATTCATAAAACTATTGAAGAAAAATCATATTATTTTCATAATTATATTATTAATTGCACTCTCCACATTGATAAAATCGTTTAAAGTTTTTTGGTATACCAATATAGTATAACAAAAAAAAACTTAATTTCGGCAAAAAGCAACTCTGCAACGAACTCCAATGTAACCACTACACCGAGCACGAGAGAAAAATATTATGTGTTCGTCGTACAGCAAACACCAGCATAACCAGCACCTTACAAATTATAACATCTCTCTAAATTTCTCAGCTGAGGGTCTTAGGCTGTGGTTATGTTGGTGTTAGCTCTTCGGCACATCACATTTTCTCTTCGTGCCCTGTCTTGTGGTTACATTAAGAGTTAGATGGATGGATGGATGTGCAGAATGCCGAGAACCTGACCTACGAGTGCAGGACAGTCCCTCAAGCACCTAGGCTATGTAGCCTATTGTACTTAAGGCCTAAAGAGGGAAAAAGTTGAAAAAGGGGTTATAGGGGAACTAAGTTCTCTTCCGCAAATTTTCCGGAATCTCTCACAAATCTCAGAAGATCGGAGAAGGGGAAGTAGTGAACTTTGTCCATTCCTGTGACATCGAAACCCAAATGCGCCATCTCGTTCTGGCAAAGGCGGGACATGTGCAGAGAAAATGCTCTGTGCTGTCCACCTCCTCCAGACAAGATGTACAGGTCGGGTATATGATACCGATGGTGGTTATATGTTGGCCCTATGGATTATGTCTGATTATGATGAGTCCCACCAACCGGCGAAGGTCCTTCCTTCCTAATTTAAGAAGGAATTCTGCTGCCTTCCTGTTTGGACAAATCACAAAACACTTAACCGTTTTACAGACGTGTCTTATGTAAATCATTAGCATAAGATTTTATCTAATGCATGGCACATGCCAAACTGGTCCCGACTATTGGCTCTGGTCCCGAAGGCATGTTCTTTGATCCACAGTTGGCCAACTAGTCGGCTTTCTCATTCCCAGGAAGAATGCCTAGAAACCCAGATAAGATGGAGCTGATTCAGTCTTGCGACTGATCTAAGTTTCCTCTTAAACTCTTGGACAATCTTTGAAGTAATTCTCGCGTTCTCCTGAACCTTAAGTGCAGTCTGACTGTCACTACAGACACCTATACGTTTGCCGCGCCATTTTCTTTCAATTACCCATTCCGCTACTTTAAGGATGGCGAAAATTTCTGTCTGAAAGACAGTTGCCAACACACCCAAGGAATAGTAGCAATTGACACCTTCGTTTAAGTGCCATCCAGCTAAAGTACCTTCATCGGTCTTAGATCCGTCAGTGAAGAAGATATCCGTCAGATTCTCCAGCACGACCTCTGGATTGCTCCATTGTTCACGCTTCGGGAAGCTAACTTCATATTTTCTTCCGAAAGTAACCACGGGTATGAGGCAATCTGAGTAGCAATGAATATTGCTCTGACAACCTTTTGAAGATTTCTCCATGACCCGAAGTTCTGTTATCGAACCAATACCCATAAGAGTATAGCCGACATGTCGTCTTCATCGCTTCTTGTTGGATCTCTATGTCCAGTGGCAGCAAGTCAAGCATGGCGTTAAGGGCGTCACCAGAGGTACTACTCATGGCGCCCGTTATGCTAATGCATACGCTTCTTTGTAGCCTGTTCAGCGCCAAGACTGAACCATAGTTCGGCGCCACCAAACCCCCGAAGCATATGTAATTATTGGTCTGATAAGTGCTTTGCTATCCAAAGGACCACAGTAGGTCTCAGGCCCCAGGTCTTACCAAAGGCTCGGCTACATTGATGGAAAAACTTCAATGCGTGATCTAGCTTCGTTAAGACGTGCGTCTTCCATGTTAGTTTCCGATCCAGGGTTACACCCAGATATTTCACTTCCATGGCAAGACTGAGGGTCACACCTTTCAGTGCTGGTAGCTTTAAACCCTCCAGCTTCTGCTTCCTAGTACATAGAACAAGAGTCGTTTTACTAGGATTGATAGAAAGACCCTGGCCAGTGCACCACTCATCAATTTTGTCCAGGATTTTCTTCATTTTAATACAGACCATCCGCAAGGATTTACCAGATGTGAGTGCACAGACGTCGTTCGCATACGCTTGGACGTGAAATCCGAGATCTTGAATTTCCGTTAGTAATGAGTCAACAACGAAGCACCACAGTAGAGGAGAGAGAGAACACCCCCTTGGGGGCAGCCCTGTCTAACCTCCGCCGTGACCAAATCGTCGCCCTCGCCAACGATCAGCAGTCTCTCGGAGAGCTTAGAGTAGATCCATCTAGTTAAGTTTTCACTCACTCCATGCCTTCTGGCAGCTGAGCACATAGAGTCAAAGGCAATGTTGTCAAAAGCCCCCTCAATACTCACAAAGACCCCCAGAGTGTACTTGTCCGCGCTGATTCGCAGGATTTTCCTCCCTGGTAGTCATGTTGGTTATTACTGAGACGACATACTGGCAGTACCTTTGCCCGAATGTGCTTCTCTACCATTCGTTCTAGGCTTTATAGCATGAAAGAGGTCAAACTAATCGGCCTGAAACTTTTAGCCAGTGTGTAAACATCCTTCCCTGTTAATAAGGATTACTCTGACTTATCGCCAAAGATTAAGATCTTTTTCAAGGCCCCTATGAGTGTGTCTCCACCCCGTTTTAGCATTATCGAGTAAACTTTGTCAGGTCCTGGGGACTTATAGTTTTCAAAAGAGGAGAAAGAGAACTTTATTGCCTTTTCTGTTACTACTTCCGACGCAGAATACCAATTGAGCCTGGTGGTTCTACCACTCGTACCATTGACCCCACCACTACTCACCGTAGTGGGTATAATCCTGCTTCCCGGAAAGTGGGTCGCTAGGAGTGTGTTATAGGTCTCTGATCTGGAAGTGGTAAAAGTACCATCAGGCATCCGAAGAGAATCAAGCTTAACTATTTGGTCTTTCTGCAGAACCCTACACACTCTTGATGGTTCCTTCATTCCCTCCACCTCATTGCAGAAGTTTCTATAAGACCTCACTCTCTTCTTATACTCCTTCTGAATACTTATACTCTTATACTCCTTCTTAATGTGGAAACTGGTCCAGTCAACTTCCTTTCGGGTTTTTAGGGCCCTATTCAGTAGTTTTGTAGATCGTTTGCGTTGAAAGTTCAGCATTCCACCACGGGACTGCCTTGCCTTGTCTGCTCGCTCTAAGCGGGCAGACCTCCTCGTAGCAGCCAATCAAAGTTCCTTCCAATCTATTAGTCGCTTCTTCGATCATAGCTGTAGTTCGGGGTTTATTAAGGGTGAGAGTGAGTAAAATCTCTGTCTTCGTGTTCGGTGCAACAACAGTATCATGGTGTTCGTCGAGCTAAATCTGAACATAACCACCATACATCACATTGTGAATATGGTGTATAAATACTTTTCGTGGTTTTATAAAGAAAATAATATCCACATTTAAACAATAAAAATATTCGCATCCTTTTCTGCAAATGAAAATAATAATTTGCATTTGCACCTAGCATTTCGTGTTCGTTGTGAGAGTGAGTAAAATCTCTCTTTTCGTGTTCGGTGTCATGGTGTTCGCCCAGCTAAATCTGAATATAACCACGGCTTTATCCGCACAAAGCTTTTTCTGTGTGTAGTATTATATATGACAAAGTCCAATTTAGCCGTTTGTTTTATGGTAATATAATATTAATATATGCATGGTGTATATATGTATGTACGTATATGTATTGTACATATTTGGAGCACCCAAGTCAGAAGAGAATGCACTCCCCTGAAAGAACAGCAAGATCCAAACAAAATCCTATAACCTCCTATTCATCAGCAACATATCTTTAGGCTGAGGTGATTTTTCGCAATATTTGAAAAGCTTTAGAGTTAAAATTTAAATTCTAGTCACGAGCAACGATTAGACGGTCCGTCTCCTTCCAGAGTTGTCAGATTTACTTTATGTACATACAAAAGATATTTGTTCGTTAGACCCAATATTTGATAATATGTAAAATTTATACACAAGTTTTTAATATGGGAAAATTATTATGATTTGAAAATATTATTATGATTTGTTTTTTAATTTGAAAATCATAAATTATTTTGTACATTAAACAGGTTTAATGAACGTTAGGTTTGCCATGGAATGAATAACAACAATGTATATAGAACAGGCTGATCAGACGATTGTTTCAGAACCAGCCTAGGTTCCTAATCAGTGATCTTAGTGGTAAATCTTGGTTTTTTTTTTATTGATACATTCAAACCACATATGAATGCAGAGCATTGTGTTGAATGGAAAGAAGGATGATAGATGGGATGAAGAAGGAGAGAGGGAATGCAATCACAAAGGACACCGATAAAGAGATAGACAGCCATTGTTTATCAGTGTCGACTATGACCGCATGTAGCGCCAAAGGCCAAGCTTTTCGCATCCACTCATGTTGTGCGTGGTATATTTGTAAATGAATGGAAGGGACCTACAGTTTTATGCCGAATCCTAACGACGAAGTGAAAAGCTGGCATAGATAATTTTTACTCTTGTAGGTTAGCCATTGCCTGCCAAGAGGTGGTGCCATGTATAAATTTTTTTGGTGTTGTTTTTTTATTTTTTTAATATTTTTTATATTATAATTTTTTGTTTAAATAAGTATAAGTTACTCTTGTTCAAAAACGTAACCGAGAATTATCAGTACTAATGTTTAACCTAATGTTTAATACACAAAATTAAAATATTATGAATAGCAAGAACAAGTAGAATTTATGTGAAAAAAGAACTTGCAGTTACTTACATATGTATATGTAAAAAAGGGGAGGACATTTTTCCTTTGGGTTTACTTGTTGTGATTTGTGGGGATTGATTTTTGTTATACTCCACGTAGGAGTTTTATTTATTCAGCTCCAAATCGTATTTTTCAGGGGGAAATCGGTTTAATATTAACAAAATTAATTTATTGAGGAAAAAGGAAAATTACAAAAAATGGATATAACCGAACGGTTTAAAATATTCAATAATAATAGCGAAAAGAAGAAAGGTTGATAAAGTAAGAATAGAAGTAGAGAGAAAGAATAGAAGGAGAGAGAAAGAATAGAAGTAGAGAGAAAGAATAGAAATAAGTAGAAAGGATACTGAAATAAAGTATTGGAAAATAGAGAAATAGAATAGAAAAAAACATTCAAATTATTATCGCTTAAACAATTAGTTTTTGCAGTACTACTAAGGTTGATAAAGTAAGAATAGAAGTAGAGAGAAAGAATAGAAATAAATAAAAAGGATACTGAAATATAGTATTGGAAAATAGAGAAATAGAATAGAAAAAAACAGTAGAATTATTATCGCTTAAACAATTACTTTTTGCAGTACTAATTTTTCTTTCATCTTTATTACAGTCCTGAATACTCCAAAAGTAATAGAGAAAATGAAAATGCGCTGTTAAAATAAATTGAAGGAAATAATCTAAAGTGTACGTGACTTTAATAATTAATTTGTAACATAATAATGGGGGGCCTGGGGCGTAGGACACAAGGTAAAGTTCGTGACATTCGCAGGTGTGTCCATGGTCGATCCTTGCGCTTCTACGTTTCAAGTCGACACACAGCCTCCTCGTGGCGTCCCCTGGATAGCGATCTGACAATCGTCAGTGAGTTAACTAATGTGTGCGGCGGGCTTCTCCATGGCCTTGAATGAATGGCTGTGCGTCGGGCTTGGAACCCACCACGTTAAAATACCCACCAATGAATCCTCAAAATAAGCCTCGGATAACGAACCCCTCTAATGTTGACGACTCCCGCAAACGCCCAAAGGACAACGATTTACGGATATGCACCTGGAATGTCCGAACCCTCTACAGAGAAGGTGCCTCTATCCAGCTGGTGGATGTCCTCCAACAATATAAAGCTGACATCACCGCTATACAGAAAATGCGATGGACGGGACAGGGTTGCTCCAAAAGAGCATCCTGTGATATCTACTACAGCTGTCATGCATCGAGACACGAATTTGGTGTTGGATTTGTGGTTGGGAAGAGACTGCGTCATCTAGTCTCGAGGTTCACGGCTGTGAACCAGCGCCTAGCCACTATCCGCATCAAGGCAAAATTCTTCAACATCAGCCTAATTTGTGTCCATGCCCCGACGGATGAGAAGGATGAAACGACCAAAGATAACTTCTACGAGCTCCTCGACAAAACTTATGAGCATTGCCCCCGCCACGATGTTAAATCGTGTTAGGCGACTTTAATGCCAACGAAGCCACCGATAACGGTATGAGACTGATCGACTTCGCCGCGGTACGAAACATGACAGTTAGTAGCACCAGATTCCAACATAAAGATATCCATAAGGCCACTTGGCTGTCCCCTGATCAAAACACACGAAACCAGATTGATCACGTTGTGATCGACGGAAGGCACGCTTCCAATGTACTAGACGTACGCACAATACGTGGTGCAAACATCGACTCAGACCACTACTTGGTTACAGCCAAGGTCTGCACACGTATATGTGTAGCAAATCGCGTACGGATAGGTACAAAGAGAAAGCTGGATGTCGAAAAGCTGCAATCACAACAGACAGCCAAAGTCTTTGCCAACCAACTTGCACTTCTCCTTTCGCAAAACACCCCTCAACTTGATGATATATGCGCGCAGTGGACGCACATTTCCCGCTCTATGCGTACGGCTGCCGAAGAGGTGCTAGGCTACCACCGTCGACGGAGAAATATGTGGTACGACCAAGAGTGTCGCGATGCTACTGAAGCAAAAAACGCAATCTACACAGCCACCCTGCAGTCAGTTGCAACGCGAGCTGCTAAGGAGCGATACAGAGAGTTGAGGAGGGAGGAGAAACGTCTTTTCAGGCGCAAGAAAAGAGATGAAGAAAGACGCGAGTTCAATGATATCGAAATATCATATGATGGTTTGAAGACCGGGGCCTCTTCCTGCAAGGATGACGACGGAAATCTGGTAACAGATATCCAGGGCATAATGAGATTATGGAGGGAGTACTTTTCGCAGCTGCTTAATGGCGATGACGGCAATAATCCCGCCACTGCGGAACCCACTCCGCAAACCCCAATCACTGACGGCGTAGAAGTACCTCCGCCCGAGTATGAGGAGGTCGTAACAGTCACCGCACGGCTGAAAAACAATAAGGCTGCAGGTGCAGATGACCTGCCTGCTGAGTTGTTTAAACCGGAGGCGAAGAGCTCAAAAAACGCACGCATGAGCTTCTATGCAGAATATGGTCAGATGAAAGCATGCCAAGTGATTGGAATCTCAGCGTACTCTGCCCAATCCATAAGAAAGGTGGTTCCACGATCTGCGCCAACTACCGTGGTATAAGCCTTTTTAATAGTGCATATAAGGTTCTATCGAGCGTACTGTGCGAAAGACTGAAGCCCATCGTCAACAAACTGATTGGACCTTATCAGTGTGGCTTCAGGCCTGGTAAATCCACCATCGACCAGATATTCACACTTCGCCAAATCCTGGAAAAGACCCGAGAAAAACAGATCGACATCCATCATCTATTTGTCGATTATAAAGCCGCCTTCGACAGCACGATTAGGGATCAGTTGTACGCCGCAATGTCTGATTTTGGTATCTTGGTATCCCTGCAAAGCTCATTCGTCTTTGCAAAATGACACTGACCAACACCACCAGTGCAGTGAAAATTGGGACAGGCCTCTCCGCACCATTTGATACCAAAAGAGGTTTCAGACAAGGTGACTCCCTATCGTGCGACTTATTTAACCTTATGCTGGAGAAAATAATTCGAGCTGCGAACATCGACATCTCTGACACTATCTTCTACAAGAGTGTCATGCTGCTAGCATATGCTGATGATATTGACATCATTGGCAAAAACGCTCGAGCAGTCAGTGCAGCATTCTCCAACCTGGAAAGGGAGTCACGTCGTGTGGGTCTAGTGGTGAACGAGGACAAAACGAAATACCTTGTGTCAACAAACAAAGAATCACGGCGTCTTGGACAAAATGTCACTGTTGACAACTACACTTTTGAAGTCGTCAGGGATTTCGTTTATCTAGGATCCAGCATAAACACCAACAATAATGTTAGCCTTGAGATCAAGCGGAGACTAGCTCTTGCCAACAGGTGTTACTACGGGCTCAGTAGGCAATTGCGAAGTAGAGCCCTCTCTCGACCGACGAAAATAACGCTCTATAAGTCCCTCATCCTTCCCGTCCTAATGTATGGCGCAGAGAAGTGGACATTGACCGTCAATGATGAGAGGCTGTTGGCTGTTATGAGCGTTTGAGAGGAAGATACTCCGTAAGATCTACGGTCCAGTATGCGTGGACGACGTGTATCGAATAAGATGGAACGATGAGCTGTATGAGCGGTACGCCTACACTGACATAGTCAAGCGTATAAAACTCCAGCCGCTTCGCTGGCTGGGTCATGTTGAGCGAATGGAAGAAAGCGCTCCGGCTAGAATGGTGAGGGTGTTTTATTCGAACCACGGTGGAGGAACACGCAGAAGGGGACGTCCTAATCTCCGTTGGAAAGACCAGGTGCAGGGCAACCTGACTGCACTTGGCCTTATCAACTGGCGCCAGCGCGCGCATAGCAGAAGTGACTGGCGGAGCTTTGTGGAGGCGGCCAAGACCGATCATCGGTTATAGTGCCAGCTAAGTAAGTAAGTAATCTAATAAAAAACTACATAAAAAGTTTACATTATTTGCATATTATTTTATTTAATTAGTTTATTCCCTTGACTTACAAAATTTAAAGTGCACAAATCTAACAAACAAAAAAAATTATGAAATAAATCTGGGGTCTTTGAAACAAACCATTTGTGAACCGAGCCATTCTAAGGTGCGGAAAACCCGGTCCTTTAACCAAACCAATGGTTCAGGGAGACCATGAACCGTTTAACTGAACCATATTTCAAAATTGCGTTGGTTCACATCCCTGGTTTTTACAGTTTACAAGGTTTATATGAATCTGACTGTTATTTTTCTGTTTTATAAAATAAGTAGTACACAGCTGTCAATGGTCAGATTATCTAACGGTCAAGACATAACAGAAATAATATCAACGAGTTTATTATACTAGTTAGTTCTTTGAAAACAGTGCTGTTATTTAAAAGTTTTTATATCAATATTTAGACTATAAGGTAATTCAGATGATAATACTCAGATGTAACGAAGGGTTCGGAACGAGAAATACAAAGTTTTGAGTCATCATCTACATAGACAAGATCCAAAAATTTTCCGTTCTTATTTAGAATTTTATTAATATGATACAAAGATACAAACTTTGTTCAGAAAGTATATTCAAAAAGTCATTATTGTATTCTATAGCAGTGCAAGGATAAAGATGCCGAACTTCTACACTTCAAAAGTTCAAAATAACACTCGGCATATTAAATTCATCAAAAGCGTTTGATTTTTAATTTAAAAAAAACTAAGCATACAAAAGAGTATTAAATTTTTATTTGTGTCAATAAATCACTACATTGTAAGTGATCCAATTTTGGACAACTTTTTCTAGCAATAATACTACAAGAAAAACCAAACAGTAGTAAAATATCTCTTTATTATTGTATTTGTGAGGAATGTAAGAACTGGGGGCCTTGGGCGTAGGACACAAGGTAAAGTTCGTGACAGTCGCTCCTTGTTCGACCCTTGCGCTTCTACGTTTCAAGTCGACACACAGCCTCCTCGTGACGTCCCCTGCATAGCGATCTAACAACCGCCAGTGTTGCTTGGAACCCACCACGACGCAATATTCCCCAATGAATCCTCAAACGAAACCTCGGATAAAGAACCCCCCTAATATTGACGGCTCCCACAAACGCAAAAATGACAACGATTTACGGATATGCACCTGGAATGTCCGAACCATATACAGCCTCTATCCAGCTGGTGGATGTCCTCCAACAATATAGAGCTGACATCACCGCTTAACAGGAAATGCGATGGACGGCACAGGGTTGCTCCAAAAGAGTTACTACAGCTGTCATGCGTCGAAACTCGAATTTGGTGTTGGATTTGTGGTTGGGAAGAGACTGCGTCATCTAGTCTCGAGGTTCACGCCCATGAACGAGCATTTTGATATTGATTTGATTTTGATATTTTTAAAAATGTTACATATACTTGTTTGCATACGGTATATTTAATTGGGAAGACATGCAAATGCTGTAAGAAGCAAATGCCAAAAAATCGGGCAAAAATCGGTGGTACAGCAGATTGTGACTCGTTCATTTTCGTCTCCCTTACCTCTACAAAAACAAAAAAAAGGTGTATGTAAAGGTGGACAAAGAAAATATGAAAGAGAAAGCTACCAATAACAACTCTACAACGAGTAAAAGAAAAAGCAACGAAAAACGATAGCAGTCAAATCTCAACCACAAAGAGGAACACAAAATATCTATTATCTGACTCTTTTAAGTTCGCGACGTTTTATATTTTAATCACAAAAAATTTTTTGTTTTCTTTTTACTTTTTTCTCTTCTTTTTAAAACCTTTTTTTTTACTTTATTGATACAGGGCGCTGCCCATCAGTTTCTGTCAAATTTTAAATTTCAAACAAAAATGTGAGATTTTAAACCAAAATATTTGGAAGTTTTTAGAGCTGAAAGAATGAGCGAGTATTGAATTAAAAAAAAAAACCCCACAAGGCACAAAAAAAAAGGCGATTGCGTTACGATAAAATCTCCAGCAAAAATTGCAGCTGAGAGACAGCGAGAATGTATACTTCATCGAAAAATGGAAGCCCAACAAAATTCAGATTTTGTTATCATGAAAAAAACCCAAAAACCAGCACCGAGAGATCGCGTGAGATTAGACTTCCCAAACAAGTTGAGGCACACCAAAATTCAAATTTCATTGAAAAACAACTCGCAAAGACTAACACGGAGAGACAGCATGAATGGGAAATGAGTTCATTAGAACCAATAATTGCATCAACACTAATCTTATTGATTGTCGACGAAGGTCCTCACATTATACAGCACCAGGCAGTCATTGAGATTGGCGAATTCCGAGCTTCTCAACGAAAAGGAAGGGTAAAAGATTTGCGTGAAAATTTTTCTGAAAATCTTTCCTATGTGGAAAGAAAACATAGACGAGATTGACAAGTTTCTAGTCAACCTCATAACATTCTCGAGTTCTCAGACCGGCAAGTCGCAAATTTTTCACCTGTTCAAATCATACAACCTGAATATTAAAATATAATAATGGTGATGATTATTAAAATGATGATGATGGCAAGATTACAATTATAATGATGTAGCAAATAAATTCGTATGCTTTGAGTATGAATATTTTGATGAAGCTGATGATTTCGCAGAGGGCGTTGCATGCATTGAAAATGCAAACGATCAAAATTGAGTTAATGCACATGTAGCATACTTGGGATCAGAAAATCATCAAGCTGAATTTATACAAGGCTTATCGTTTCAAATATATTATATTTCAAAACAAGTTCGTTAAAAATTACTTCGGCCATGCCTGTAATGTCTGCGATAGACTCTGGTTTCTACAAGATTACTAAGCCTGAAAACCCAAACGTTCTGAAGAATTAAAATTCTGTAGTGATGCACATAATATTTTTTTTGTTTAAATCCATTTGGGTTTGATTACTTTTCTCAGGCACATAAAATGCTGAACAATCATCAGCATCGACAAGATAAACGAAATCATAAAGAAGCGAGTAAAGGTAATATGATTACCTCGAATTCGAGTTCTACCGATATTTTCCAGAATCGGGTACTTTCTTATTCCCTCGCGTTGGTGCACCTTGTAGTAGTAAGGAGGCTATAACTGCCTAGGTTCAACCATGATGTAAAGGTTTCTGGGGAGATAACGAAAACCAACAGTTAACAATTCCCAAGCCAAGTTGTAACTTGGAATCGTGCCGAGGGCTGAATGGTGCAGGGAACTGACAAATGTGGATCAAGAACGAAGTTTCTCTCTCTGATACCTGGCCGCCTCAGAGAGTAACTGTGGCTTTCTCACGGTATGGGGCGCTGCCGTGATACACACATTTCCTCTTATTCCTCATGTACTGCCGAGCTTGACTTCGGTCCGGCGAAGCAGTACTAAGAACCAGATGATGTCAAACCCAAACAAACCAAAAAATGAGGATAGAAGTGAGACTTCCATACTTATGTACATACTTATGTACTAGTATCAGGGGCTTAATAAATCCTTCCTCTGAGAAGGAGAATTTACTTGCATACAGCCAAGAGTCGGTCTAGGAAGACCAGTCGTCAAGACCAGCTTAACCAAGTAGAAAAAGCTGAAAACCAATTGAGGTTTGGCCTGAGGAAAGCCAAACTCAAAGTCTTTAAATCGGCCAATAACGACGACGACCTAGAAGTGGTCGACGACGCTCACATCCTGCTCGAAAAGCTGGAGTTGAGCAATGAAATCCAACTGTCCGATGTTAAAAGTAATCCAAATTAATATGCAGCACTCGAGATGTACTACAGATAATTTGTATATTTTCCTACGCGAAGGAAACATCGACATAGGACTCATCAAGGAGCCCTGGGTCAGAGATGGTGACGTCAAAAAGTTCCATGGCAGCAAAAACTACAATATCTTTTAATCAAAAACAGATGGTAACTAGGCTTATCCTGCATAATAACTAAAGAGTACATTAAAAGCTTTCTGTGTTGAAACTTTAGCACTTTAGATCTCACAGTCGTGTAACTGGAGTAGCAGAACTTGGAGGTGTACCTCGCTTCACCCTATCGCACCTGACGAGTCAAATGATAGAGGTGAGTCTTTATTCAATTACATACTTAATACTTACACGGGAACAACAACAACTTTTATGTTTCCTAGCTTTGTTTGGATAATTTTGAGGTTTGGGAGGAGGATTTTGTCGTGACAACAACTTTCTAAAATTCAGCAAATGGAGCGTGTTCAACCACAAGTCGTTTTCAGACTACTGCTGGATACTCTTCGATCTAAATCTCAAGACGGAGAAGCCTACTCCTTATAGAAATACTAGAAGAAGAAGGTTTGAGAGTTTTCAGTGTTCCGGTCCATCCGGTCAAAACTTTGTTCCAAAAATAATAGTTCAATAAAATACTGTTTAGATCTGGTGGGGAGGTTAGCGCTTTCGAAGCTGCCATTAAGGCTGGCTTTAATGCCTCCTGTTCTATCACTTACAATAAAAAAATTACGCCTCCTCGTTGGAATGAAGACCTAAGCGAACTCCGAAAAATAATTAGAGCAATCTTCAACATCTGCTACAAACACAAATACTTTCAATCATATAAAGACTGTCTCAAAGTATATAAGAGATCTATCAGAGGAGCTAAAGATGTAGCTTGTGAGAAATTTCTGTAATTCAACTGACACAACTACAGACTCGACCCGCTAAGGTACCATAGACTCTTATCCAAAGAACACTCCTGCCCATCCTTTCTAACGAAAAACAATGGGGAATGGACGAAGTCTTCAGCTGAATCTTTAGACCTTCTAATGAACACTCATTTCCCATGCAACTCAGCTTACATTGAGAGCAATGATTCTAGAGTTCAAACAGCTGGCATATCTTCCGTGACCATTAATTCCATTGTATATAAAGATAGAATTCTTTGTGCGATTAAAAATTTCAGTCCTTACAAGACTGCAAGCCCTGATGAAATATTTCTGGCCATATTATGGAATCTGCGTGAAACGGTGATTCCTTGACCAGAGATTTCCTTCAAGAAAGTCTGTTACTTGAATACGTCCCATCAAGCTGGAGGCGGATAAAACTAATATTTATCCCTAAGGCTGAAAGGAAGGGAAACGAAACTGCTATGGATTTCAGACCCATTAGCTTGTCATCCTTTGTTCTCAAAACTTTTAAACGCATTCTAGATGCTCACCTTCGAGATAAACCTTCATCTAAAAATCACAACATACCTACCTCAAAGGCAAATCAGTAGAAACTACCTTGCATGAGGTAGTCATTGAAAGATCAATTGAACACAAACAATTCTCTTTAGTGGTTTTCCTAGACATTGAAGGGGCCTTTAACAATGTCAATACAGATTCCATTTTAGTTGCTATAAACAAGTTAGGTTCAGACGTGAGTCTAAATGAATGGATCGAAAACCAATGCCGAGGTTGGCAGTAATGTAGCCATGCGCTCTGTTAATAAAGGTGTCCCGCAGGGGGAGTTCTGTTTCCCCTGTTCTGGATACTCTTAGTAACTGGCATTCTTACTACTTTCAATAGACAAGGCATTAAGTGGTTGCGTACGCGGACGACATTGTGATACTAGTATCAGGCATGTGTCTAAGCGCAATAAGTGAAATTATGGAGAGAGCCTTGGCGTCATTCGATAAATGAACCCCAATAAAACCGAACTAATGCTTTTCACCACAAAGACAAAGGTACCTACAATATATGCATTCAAAAATAATAATAATATTACTTTTACTTTTAATGGCACAACAGCCCATGGAGGGCCTAGGCCGAGCTTTTCGCATCCACTCATGTTGTGCGTGTTAGATTTGTACATGAATGGAAGGGACCTACAGCTTAATGCCGAATCCGGACGGCGAAGTGAAAAGCTTTTCATAGCAAACTTTACTCTTGTAGGTTTGCCATTGCCTGCCAAGAGGTGGTGCCGTGTAGAAAAATTATTTTTTCTACTTTTTTTTTATTTTGCCTGTGCCGAGATTCGAACCCCGGACACTCTGCGTAGCAGTCCAACGCACTACCACTACACCACAGCGACCACAATAATAATAATATAGAAATTCAAAAATAATAAAATCTAAAATATATTATCTATTAGATTAGATTAGCGTAAGCCAATAATTTTTCAATTCTAGCATTAAGTATATGGATAGGTTTTCGCAATGTTCACCTTTAGCGAGAACAAACGACAATTTTTTTTAGTGGGACCTGATTACACCGATTAATTACAATAAAATAGTAATCAGAGTTTTCCTGAAAAATTTCTACAGATAAAACAAAATACCGAAGTGTTCCTCACACACCTCAACTTGATGATACTACTGTGGGCAAAAGTTAGTAAGACTTTTTAATTTAAATTTCGCGCGGAAACCCATTCATCAAAATATTATTTTTTTAAGGTTGGTATGACTGTCGGTGACATCTGTGCCAAATGTCACATCAAAATAATCATTAGTGTTTAGTATACGCTTGTCTTTCTGAAGTACAAAAAGTGCATTCGGCGATTTTCACAATGAGTGAAATTATTCAACAAAGAAGTTCCATTAAATTTTGTGTGCGGAATCAAATTTCTGGTGCCGAAACGTTCAGAATGTTGCAAAAGGCCTTCGGTGATAATTGTATGTCGCGAGCAAGTGTTTTTGATTGGTACAAATTGTTCAAAGATGGTCGAGAACGCGTTGACGACGAACCACGTCCAGGACGGCAATCAACATCAACTGATGATCAACACGTCAATAAAATCAAGGAATTTGTGCTCGAGAATCGACGATTAACAGTCAGAGACCTTACTGGCATCGTTGAAATATCGGAAGGATCAGTGAAAACCATTTTAAAACATCATTTGGGCCTAAGAAGAGTGAATGCACGATTGGTTCCAAAATCACTGCATTGGTTTTACGAGACCATTTTGCCAAAAATTCGACTGATATCGTTCCGCAACCACCCTATTCTCCTGACTTAGCACCGTGTGACTTTTGGCTATTTTCTAAACTCAAAAAACCTCTTCGTGGACACCGTTTTGAGTCAATTGAAGACATTAAACATGAATCGCTAAGCGCATTGAAGGCTATTCCGGAAATTGACTTTAACAACTGTTTCGAGAATTGGAAAAAACGTTGGCACAAGTGTATTGGCCGGGGGGTATTACTTTGAAGGGGACAAAATAGATTTGGAAGAATGAATAAAAAAATTTTAAATTATGAACAAAGTCTTACTAACTTTTGCCCACAGTAGTATATGCGCGCAGTGGAAGCACATTTTCCGCTCTATGCGTACGGCTGCCGAAAAGGTGCTTGGCAACCACCACCGACTACAGAGAAATATGTGGTACGACCAAGAGTGTCGCGATGCTACTGAAGCAACGCCGTTTACAGAGAGCCACGCTGCAGTCAGTTGCAACGCGAGCTGCTAAGGGTCGATACAGAGGGTTGAGGAGGGAGGAGAAACGTCTTTTCAGGCGCAAAAAAAGAGATGCAGAATAACGCGAGTTTAATTATATTGAAATGTTACGGGACAAGAACGAGGTCCGAAAATTCTTTGAAAAAATTAGACGCCTGACCCATGGTTTGAGGACCGGGTCAAATCCTGGAAAAGACCCGCGACAAACAGATCGACGCCCATCATCTATTCGTCGATTATAAAGCCGCCTTCGACAACACGATTAGGGATCACTTGTACGCCGCAATGTCTGATTTTGGTACATCGACATCTCTGGCACTATCTTCTACAAGAGTGTCATGCTGCTAGCATACGCTGATGATATTGACATCATTGGCAAAAACGCTCGAGCAGTCAGTGCAGCATTCTCCAACCTGGAAATGGAGTCTCGTCGAGTGGGTCTAGTGGTGAACGAGGACAAAACGAAATACCTTGTGTCAACAAACAAACGTTGTGTCACTGTTGACAATTATACTTTTGAAGTAGTCAAGGATTTCGTATATCTAGGATCCAGCATAAACACCAACAATAATGTCTGCCTTGAGATCAAGCGGAGATTAACTCTTGCCAACAGGGTTTACTACGGGCTTAGTAGGCAATTGAGAAGCATTTACGAGTGTGTAAAATTTTACTATGATTTTTTAAAACATTTCTCTGTTTTTTCTTTCCATGCTTTGGCAAATTTTTTGCTAGATATTTCGCGATCGAGAGCGTGCACATAAGCAACAGCAAACTAAAGAACTTGCTCTTTCGTTTCTTTACTGTATTTCTAACTCTCTTGTTTTCCTCACTATTTCGTATTTCAAATAATATTTTCTCTTTCTGATTAACAAAAATTTTTATGCGGACAAATATGAGACATTTTTATAGTTATATATTACTAAGATCTTTGACCTTGTCTGTTTGGGGTTCAGATGCAGAGACTTGCATCAATTACGTCCTCACCTTTTACCAAAAGACAGTTGATTCTGCCCAATATTAGTAAATAAAAAAATAAATATGAACGAAAAATTTTGCGACATATGTTTCTCTAGTTTTCATTCATATTTCTATGCATATTTTGTAAGTTTGCATATCATATTTAAGCACTTAAAATAAGTTTTTTCGTGCTTATGGTAAATTTATTAGCCCTGCTTATCAGATATTCAACTACTGTTTATTTATTTTCTTACCTTCTACGAGAAAAAATATAACTCCGAAAATATGAAAAATTTTGGTGCAGAGCTCGTATTTCATACCATGCTCGAAAAGTCTGAAAAAAGATAAATAGATCATGTAATATATGTCACATATCCAGGCGCAATGGGCTAGGAGTTAATATTGCTAAGACTGAGATAGTTTTTTGTTCACGAGGAAATCAAAAATACCTAAGTTTTCCTCACGAAAGTTGAAGAAATCTCTCTTCTGAAGAAAGGTACCTCGGTAATAATCTAGATTGCACACTAAATTGGATAACTGGATTGCAAATTAAATTGGATAAAAATAATTGCTTACTATACCTGTAGAAGGACCTTTAGGAAACTATGGGAATTGTCACCGTACATTATTCACGGAATGTACTATAGTGAAATCATCAGACCCATCATTACCTATGGATTTCTTGTGTAGTGGAAGGCTTTGAGTACAAAAAGTAACTAAACTCGAATTGGAGAAGTACAGAGTTCCCAGATTGGAAATCTCAAGAGCTGTCATCTTCTGTCCCTACGAGGATACAAGGTTATGACACCAAGGGCACTCAGATTAAGAGAATCATACGTGTGGAAGTCAGCTAACTGTGGACATTCTACAATTGTGAGTGAAATAAAACAAAGAAATCAAATGTGATCTAAGCTGGCTTAGATGTGGGCACAGATTGCATGACTTCGGATTTGGAGTTTTTTACTAGAATTCCAAATCTATATCCAACCGGGTTTGGTAATAGGTAATAAGGCATTACCATCTTTAAAGATGGTTCAAAAATGGAGAATTTAACTGTAGCTAGTTAGTCTTTTCCTCCTCGAAGTACGGGTGATTTTTGGATGCAGTTGCATCTTTACGAATTTGGTTGTCGACTCGTTGAAATATTGCCCACAAATCTTGAATTTCTTTAGCCTCTTTGTTACGGTTTTCTTTGCAGCTGATAACGGTAGATTTCGACGATGAGTCCGTTGAAGACTCACACAGCTTTTGCCGTTGAATCCTTTGCAGCTGATAACGGTGGATTTCGACTTTGAATCCGTTGAATTCGTTTTCGTTGCTTTCAACGTGTCCTGCACATTGTGTGTCTGGACTGACGCTGACTAGCTCTTGATAGATGGTTGAAGACGCACAACACCGGTACTTTACATGATGTACTCGACGACCAAAATGTTGACGTTGATGCGAAACAAAAGTAAACTTTGATGCATTGTTGATTCCAGCTGCAACAGTGGTACATAAACCAAGTTGCAATTATTGCTGTGTCCTCTTCTTGGCGTCACCAAAATGTTTGCTCGTTAGCTTTGGTTCTTGTACCAATGCTAATTGAATTGTTAAAATGAAGTAGACTTCAAAACTTGTAGTCAATCACTTTATTTAAAACAAATTGCCTATATTTATATCGCCAAAATGCTAACGCAGCGGAAACCACCAAATTACCAATTGTCGTTGATGCGATTTACCCAAGCCAAAGAATTCCAAAAGATCATATTGCACGAGCTGCCGT
This sequence comes from Palloptera scutellata, assembly GCA_958295655.1. Taxonomy (NCBI): domain Eukaryota; kingdom Metazoa; phylum Arthropoda; class Insecta; order Diptera; family Pallopteridae; genus Palloptera; species Palloptera scutellata. The sequence goes on from OY282451.1 coordinate 31,798,960, forward strand.
AACTACGGCATGCAATATGATCCTCTGTGGGAATCGTTAGCGCGGTCCGCATTTCGTGACGCTGGTTTGTGCTGCGTCAACATGGAGCTGCCGTGACTATGGCATGCAATAAGATATTCTATGGGAATCGTTAGCTGTTTCTTGAATAAGTAATTATATATTTGTATTATAATAAATATGCATGTATGTATGAATGAATGAGTGTATTTATGTCAACAGCATGCATGAGCTTCATTGCAGAATATGGTCGGATGAAAGCATGCCAAGTGATTGGAACCTTAGTGATGTGATTCCACGATCTGCGCCAACTACCGTGGGATAAGCCTTCTTAATGTTGTCCATCGTCAACAAGCTGATTGGGCCTTATCAGTGTGGCTTCAGGCCTCGTAAATCCACCATCGACCAGATATTCACACTACACCAAATCCTGGAAAAGACGCGAGAAAAGCAGATCGACACCCATCATCTATTCGTCGATTATACAGCCGCCTTCGACAACACGATTAGGTATCACTTGTACGCCGCAATGTCTGATTTCAGTATCTTGGTATCTCTGCAAAGCTCATTCGTCTTTGCAAATTGGCACTGAACGACACCACCAGCGCAGTGAAAATTGGGACAGACAGACATTTCCGCGCCATTTGATACCAAAAGAGGTTTCAGGCAAGGTGACTCCTTATCGTGCGACTTCTTTAACCTTATGCTGCAGAAAATAATTCCAACTGCAAACATCGACATCTCTGGCTCTATTTTTTACAAGAGTGTCTGGTGCTAGCATACGCTGATCAAATTGACATCATTGGCACCAACGCGCGAACAGTCAGCATTCTCTAATCTTGTCGAGTGGGTCTAGCGGCTTCGCTGGCTGGATCATGTTGAGCGAATGGGAGAAAGCGCTCCGGCTAGAAGGGTGTTTTATTCGAATCACGGTGGAGAAACACGCAGAAGGGGACGACCTAAACTCCTTTGGAGAGACCTGGTGTAGGGCAACCTGACTGCACTTGGCCTTATCAATTGGCACCAGCACGCGCATAGCAGAGGCGATTATGGTACGTATGGACCATGGTACGTAAGTACATGGCAAGAAACAAAGTGGCTTATTTCTTTGCTGGGACTTTTCGGTTTCTTTCACACACCAAAGCTATATTTCCTGTGTATTTTTTGCTCAATTATTCTCAACATATAACTCATATTATATTATTATTACTTATTATGATTTTCTATTTTAAATTGTTAATTTTTCATTTACTCCAAAAAACCATTGAATAAGTATGTACGAGTAATTTTTGTAGGAAAAACAGTTGATTATAAATATACTAACAACGAACTGATAGTGTAACAGGGCATCAATGGAAACATTGAAGAGAGACAGAAGACAGATAAACATTGACAGCAAAACATTGATCGTGTAACATCAGCCTTATAGGAACTATTACTTTATGAGACCTTGTGGAAGATGTTTTAGAACTTACACATAATTATCGAAGTAAGTCACAATTAATTGAGCACTAAAGACATAGTATAAATTAGAGAAACAATAAACTTAATTTAATAAATCGATCATAAGTATTTTATATACATATATATATATATATATATATATATATATATTTGAATATAAGTAAGTATATATACCTTGAAATCAAAATGATTGAAGTTATAAAAGTATATCCACCAAAAAGGATGATACTAGCATCATAGCCTTCTTGTGACCACGACAAATCCTTCATCAAATCCCATTCATTTAAAAGTTTCTGGTTCTTTCTAAAAACTTGTTGACTTTGAATATCGGTAATTTTCTTAGTAATTAAAGCAGCAACGCAAATTATCTAAACAAATTACAAAAATAAAAAATAAATAAAAAATAAAAAACGCATTTTAAATAACAACGCAATTAATTAATAGGTATAGGTATTATTAATCTGATCGTTTTTAAAACCAAACTGGACTAAAAAATGTAAAATAATTTGTGAAATGTAATTAATATTATTTTACATTAAAAAGTCTGGTGCCGTCAGATCTGGCAATCTGACCGGCTAGTTCAAATTACCAAAAAGGGTGATATTGACGGAAATTGATGTTTCAAAATTTGCTTGTTGTCGACTAATTATCTATCTGCCTACACCACAAATGTCAAAGAACAATGACATTTGACGCCATTTGTAAACATTAAGTCATTACTTTAGCCCCACCATGTACTAAAAAAAATCCACAAAAGCAAAATCGGGCGCGGCCGAGCTTTATATACTTTACACACCATCTGAAATAAAACACCTTTTAGCATTCAACGTTGGGTTACATTTTTACGGTCTTATATTTATTTTTTAACATATTTTCACAGCAATTGTTTATCAGACTATTTTAATGATGTGCATCGAGTTTTGTTCAATTTGCTTTTGAATTGTCTTTAATATCTTTGACCATTTCACTTGTATGGCAGGTACCACGCCCACTTGACAGATTTTGCCCATTCCAGAACTTGCTCTCTTTTTGTCCGCAGCACACTAGGATCGCTTCATATTTATAAGCCGATGCTTTAAACTGTGAATCCGATTTTTAAATGACTTGATAATTATTTTTTTTAGTAGATAACATTAGTCAACAAAATAATTTTTTGTTCAACCCTTGCATAAGCCTTTATATTACAAAAGAGAGTGATCACTCTATTCCTCTTACACGTCAGAATATTGAGTTAATCGATGTCAAATTTCAAAGTCAGATGACTCAGAGTATATTTTGATAATACACGTAATTAATTCTAATAGAAATAAGAAATTTTTTCAAATAGTAATAGTTTGTATTAAGGTAAAAATATTATTTTTTGAGTATTTAATAATGTAAAGTATAGAATTAAATAGTTCAATTTATTTAAAAAAGAAATAGCAATATATAAGTAGGTACATATTAATAACAAAGGTCCATATATGAGCGCTCCATTTTAAGATCGACAAGCAGTTTGTGCGAACCTAAAACCCACTCCAAACAGTTACATGTTGTGGGTGCATTGACTTCTTAATAATCGCGCACCGATTTCTTAAGCCCCAGCTTATTAACGTAACCACCGAGATCAAAGTGAGCTTCGTCAAAAAACGTGTTGTTTTATCGAATAAAGATACAGTTTCACTCACACCTTTCACAAACTGATCCACAAATTGCGTGGAAGGCGGGTCTTTTCTATCGAATTCTGAACGTAACTTTCTTGCACTTTCGGTAGAAGATTCACAATTTTGAAAGTAACCTTTTAGTATTTGCCAACGTTGATCAAGCTAATACTTATATCGACCCAATTCGTTAACCGCAAATATAAAACTAATTTTCCGTCATAACACGAATGACATTAGAGTTGCCACACTCATAATAACCAGTAGTTCAAATTCCAAATGTTAGATGGACCACCCTACATATTTATTTATAAATATGTTGAAAACCTCTTAGATTTTCTTTTTATTTCACGATATATATAGAAGCGATTTTTCACACCGTGCTATTTGCGGTGTGTTTTTACAAGTGAAGTTGGTTGCGGTTGGTGCACCGCCATAATACTTTTTTTTAGTGATGTCAACTTAAACTAACTTTTAACAATAATTATAGTTTACAATGTGTTCATACCTACGAAGTATAATTGTGGGCGTTTCAAACAACTGGGGCTCGATCACAACCAATATACACTCTATGAAGAGTAGGTTATAAAATTAAATAAATTTGCGCTACAGTTTTCGCATTAATTATTTCTGGTTCGTATCATTGGCTTTTGATCATTATATAGTTTCACCGTTCACAATGGTATGAAACAATTTGATGTTTCTTAATTTCCTTTTTATTTCGAAAAGTGATTAAAACTAATTTTTAATTTTGGAAAACCGTGTAAGAAAAATATACTGATTAAATAAACGTGGAAAAACCCCCGTTTATAACAATCCGTGTAGAACTCTACTTTATAGCAACGATGGTATTATACAATTTATTGTTCACTCAACAGGGGAATGCAATTAATCGGTAATTTGTGTTAATTTTGAACTAAACATTTTATAATATTTATGGCGCAATTAAACTGGAAACTCAATTAAGCACGGTTCAAAATTAACCGGATACCTTAATTTTAAAATAAAGTAATTGGTTTATTTATTTAACATAAAACAAAATTTTTACGCTCGGTTGTTTTTTATTTCCAAATTATGCCTAATGAGCGAAATGTTTTTCTTTTTATAATGTTGAATCGCGATTGCATTAGGTTTGGCAGAAGTGATATGATTAAAAATGTCCGCCCGTCCAAGAAGGCGTGGCATCTGCCAAACATGCCAAGTATGGAAAATCATAAATATATTTTATATAATATAAGTTTATGTGTGCTACTTCTCCGATACAATTTTTCGTTTTTATAAATTGCAGTTTATTTTACCAAAATACAGTTTTTGTTTTATTTATTAGTTTTTCGCAAAAATAGATGGCAACACTGGTCGGTTATTGCGTACGAGGGCGCTGCGTAGTTTTGCGCTAACGCATTACGTTCTTGTTTAGGCTGTTTAGGCTGACTGTTACGAGAATGTTTTTTAGTATATAAGTTTCTTTTGTTATGAATTGACCGCTCGCGCAAAATTTTTTTCACTCCTGCACACTGTACCGGGTATATTGGTTTTGATCAAATAACAGTGTTTGTAATGCCCATTAATATGCGTCGAAGGTATGAACACATATATGTATGTATATAAATGTTCCGTCTGTCTGTGGCCACGATAACTCGAGTAAAATTTAAACAATTTCAACCAAACTTATTACAGACATTTTCTATTGTATGTTGAACGCAAAAAAGTGTTCTATTTCGGAGTGTGTTTAAATTACAAAATGTTCGGCTGACTTTGCCTTCGGTATATTTTTAGGTATAATGTTTCTTAATGGGGTATTCACAAAGTGTCATATTCTGTCGAATTAGAAAAATCTTGTCTGTGACAAAATATTAAGACACCTTGTGAATACGTCAAATAATATTACTACCTAAAATAAAAAAAACTTATTAGAATTAAAAAAATTTTAATAATTAATACAATAATATTAATAAAACAATAACAGAAACGAATTGACATTTCAATGCTAATAATAATTAATAAATTTTTAACCTTGGAATGCACCACTCAATAACAGCAAAACTTCATAAAAAAATAGTAGTAGTTCATGAAATTATGCTGTGTCAAATTTTCTTGAACTACTAGTATGCACTTTTATAGAAATATATAATTCAAAATATATATTATAATTTATTTAACGAAAAGTGAAGGTAGCTATGGTCTTGGAACGAAATAAATGAACGTCCTATTATTATTTCAAGAAAAGTTACATTTGTGTACAGCAGTAAGTTAATGCGCTGCTGCCAACTCCGCAACTTCACTGGTGATAGCAAAAGTGATTATGAACTTCAATTTTAGTTCAGCAATGTGCTTCCTATTAAAATTACCAAATAAAAGTATTTTTTAGCAAGAAACACCGAGCAATTCGAAATCATCCATGCAAACAAATTTTAAATAGTTCTGCTTAATAAGCAAAATGTCAGCTGTTCAGCTGTCAAGTTTCCTTTTATACTATTTTTTATGCTTGAGGGAGTGTGTGTGGTCGCTGTGGCGTAGTGGTAATGCGTTGGACTGCTACGCAAAGTGTCCGGGGTTCGAATCTCGTCACAGGCAAAATAAAACAAACAAAAAAGTAGAACAATAATTTTTACACACGGCACCACCTCTTGGCAGGCAATAGCAAACCTACAAGAGTAAAAATTACTATGGAAAGCTTTTCACTTCGCCGTTCGGATTCGGCATTAAACTGTAGGTCCCTTCCCTTCATGTACAAATATAACACGCACAGCATGAGTGGATGCGAAAAGCTCGGCCTAGGCCCTCCATGGGCAGTTGTGCCATTAAAAGTAAAGTAAAAGTGTGTGTGTGAATCGGAATTGTGTGAATTGAACTCGAAAAAGAAAATATATATATTTTTTATTTTATCTATTTTCTTCAGCTCTTGTTTTCCTAAGCCCATTTTAATAGTTTCATCCTTTGCGTGACTATAGTGATTAAAATTTAGTACCTAGGTGCTCGATTTTTATAAACTTTCTTTATCACTCACAGGAGAAAGTGTAGGTCCCATGTTGTGAAAAATGGGGATGTTTATTTTCGTATTCAGCGGCCTCCAAATAGTCAAAAAATATTTTTTTCAGATTTTTACCTGTCCAGGTTTAGTCGTACACATCGATACATACATATTTGTGCGAAAAAAATATGGGTTAACTTTTTTCATCCAGGTGAGAGATAGCGTTTACCGCCTTCATATAGCTAAATTAGATATTTTCTCCCAATAAATTTAATTTGTATGCCCTTTTTTGATATTTTATTATTGGAAATATGGAAATATAACTTTTTTCTTTTTGTTCTTTAATTTATAAGAATAACAAGCTAATTCAAAACATTATGAAGAAGAGCAAAGATTTCAAATTGGCTGGACTTACTTTACTTTACTTTTAATGGCACAACAGCCCATGGAGAGCCTAGGCCGAGGTTTTCGCATTCACTAATGTTGTGCGTGCTATATTTGTATATGAATGGAAGGGACCTAAAGTTTATTGCCGAATCCGAACAGCGAAATGAAAAGCTTTTCATAGGCAATTTTTACTCTTGTAGGTATGCCATGGCGTGCCAAGAGGTGGTGCTGTGTAGAAAAATTATTTGTTCTACTTTTTGATTTTGCCTGTGCCGAGATTCGAACCCCGGACACTCTGCGTAGCAGTCCAACGCATTACCACTACGCCATAGCGACCACTAATTTGGATGGACAATGGTTCGAAATCTATTACTGAATTGGAAAAGGGATTGATGAAAAGCCATTTTCTTGCAATTTACAATCCTGCAAGGGAAACTGAATTACATTGTGGACGTAGTTTAATTAGTGTTGGTGCTGGTTTGTTACAACGGCAAGAGGCTGTTTACATACCATATCCTTCTTTTCAAAAACTACCTCTGGCACAGAAGCTAAATACCACAGTTTTGCGCTTGAAACTTTGGCTATAATCTATGCTTTAAGACGTTTTAAAATAATTTAGAAGGATTACTTTTTAAATTGGTGACAAATTGCAACTCGTCAAAACAATTTCGAAAATGATCATATACCATATTAGTTGTTGTTGATGCTTTTACTAAATTTATTAAATTGTAAATAAGTAAAATATTTAAATATGTATTATAATACATAAAATTAAATAAATATTTAAATTTAGAGTAAGAATTTAATATTTGATTGGGGTACGTGTTTTACTTCTTTATTGGATGTTTACACCGGCCAGGAAATCTGGCCAAATAAATCTCTACACCTTTTCCCCCGAAAAGCCTAAGGAAAAACTATAAATTACAAAAAAAGAGAAAGCTAATCCCACAGTAATTGGCGCAAATCGTGGAATCAATTTGATTGTGGATTGGGCAGTGTACCCTGAGGTTTCAGTCGATTGGCATGCTTTCCTGCAGGATGAGGCCCCCGACTTCAAGCCATTAGTCAGGCACCTTATTCCTTCGAAGAATTTTCGGACCTCATTCCTGTCCCGTAATATCTTACTTACTTACTTAACTGGCACTACAACCGATGATCAGTCTTGGCCGCCTCCACAAAGCTCCGCCAGTCACTTCTGCTATGCGCGCGCTGGCGCCAGTTGATAAGGCTAAGTGCAGTCAGGTTGCCCAGCACCTGGTCTTTCCAACGGAGATTAGGACGTCCCCTTCTGCGTGTTCCTCCACCGTAGTTCGAATAAAACACCCTCACCATTCTAGCCGGAGCGCTTTCTTCCATTCGCTCAACATGACCCAGCCAGCGAAGCCGCTGGAGTTTTATACGCTTGCCTATGTCAGTGTCGGCGTACAGCTCATACAGCTCATCGTTCCATTTTATTCGATGCACGTCGTCCACGCATACAGGACCGTAGATTTTACGGAGTATCTTCCTCTCGAACGCTCCTGACAGCCAACAGCTTCTCATCATTGATGGTCAATGTCCACGTCTCTGCGCCATACATTAAGACGGGAAGGGTCAGGGACTTATAGAGCGTTATTTTCGTCGGTCGAGAGAGGGCTACTACTTCTCAATTGCCTACTGAGCCCGTAGGAACACCTGTTGGCAAGAGTTAGTCTCCGCCTGATCTCAAGGCTGACATTATTGTTGGTGTATATGCTGGATCCTAGATATACGAAATCCTTGACGACTTCAAAAGTATAGTTGTCAACAGTGACATTTTGTCCAAGACGCTGTGACTCTTTGTTTTTTGACACAAGGTATTTCGTTTTGTCCTCGCTCACCACTAAACCCACTCGACGAGACTCCCTTTCCAGGTTGGAGAATACTGCACTGACTGCTCGAGCGTTTTTGCCAATGATATCCATATCATCAGCGTATGCTAGCAGCATGACACTCTTGTAGAAGATAGTGCCAGAGATGTCGATGTTCGCAGCTCGAATTATTTTCTCCAGCATAAGGTTAACGAAGTCCACGATAGGGAGTCACCTTGCCTGAAACCTCTTTTGGTATCAAATGGTGCGGAGAGGTCTGTCCCAATTTTCGCTACGCTCGTGGTGTCGCTCAGAGTCATTTTGCAAAGACGAATGAGCTTTGCAGGGATACCAAGATACCGGAATCAGACATTGCGGCGTACAAGTGATCCCTAATCGTGCTGTCGAATGCGGCTTTGTAATCGACAAATAGATGATGGGTGTCGATCTATTTTTCTCGGGTCTTTTCCAGTATTTGGCATAGTGTGAATATCTGGTCGATGATGGATTTACCAGACCTGAAGCCACACTGATAAGGTCCAATCAGTTTGCTCACGATGTGCTTCAGTCTTTCGCACAATACGCTCGATTGAATTTTATATGCAATATTAAGAAGGCTTATCCCAAGGTAGTTGGTGCAGATCGTGGAATAACCTTTCTTATGGATTGAGCAAAGTACGCTGCATAAAAGCTCATGCATGCGTTTTGTGAGTTCTTCGCCTCCGGTCCTAAACAACTCAGCAGGTAGGCTATCCGCACCTGCAGCCTTATTGTTGTTCTGCCGATCTATGGCTGTTAAGAGCTCCTCAGTCGGGCAGCGGTACTTCACCGCCGTCAATGATTGGGGATTTCGGAGTAGATTCCGCAGTGGCGTCTTCATTCTTGCAGGAAGAGGCCCCGGTCTTCAAACCATCATTCAGGCGTCTTATTCTTTCAAAGAATTTTCGGACCTCGTTCCTGTCCCGCAATATTTCGATATCATTGATCTCGCGTCTTTCTTCATCTCTTTTCTTGCGCCTGAAAAGACGTTTCTCCTCCCTCCTCAACTCTCTGTATCGCTCCTTAGCAGCTCGCGTTGCAACTGACTGCAGGGTGGCTCTGTAGACTGCGTTTTTTGCTTCAGTAGCATCGCGACACTCTTGGTCGTACCACATATTTCTCCGTCGACGGTGGTAACCTAGCACCTCTTCGGTAGCCGTACGAATAGAGCGGAAAATGTGAGTCCACTGCGCGCATATATCATCAAGTTGAGGGGTGGTTTGCGATAGGAAGAGTGCGACTTGGTTGGCGAAGGTTTCGGCTGTCTGTTGTGATTGCAGCTTTTCGACATCCAGCTTTCTCTTTGTGCCTATCCGTACGCTATTTGCGATACATACACGTGTGCAGACCTTGGCTGCAAGCAAGTGGTCGCTGTAGCGTAGCGGTAGTGCGTTGGACTGTTACGCAGAGTGTCCGGGGTTAAAATCTAGGTACAAAAAAAAAAAAAAAAAAAAAAAAAGCAACATCTAAATTTATACACGGCACCACCTCTGGGCATTCAATGGCAAACCTACAAGACTAACAATGGCCTATGAAAAGCTTCTCACGTCGCCGTTCGGATTCGGCATAAAACTGTAGGTCCCTTCCATTCATGTACAAATATAGCACGCACAACATGAGTGGATGCGAAAAGCTTGGCCTTTGGCGTATAGTGGCTAGGCGCTCGTTCATGGACTAGATGAAGCAGTCTCTTCCCAACCACAAATCCAACACCAAATTCGTGTCTCGACGTATGACAACTGTAGTGATATCACACGATTCTCTTTTGAAGCAACCATGTCCCGTTCATCGTATTTCCTCTATAGCGGTGATGTTAGCTCTATATTGTTGGAGAACATCCACCAGCTGGATAGAGACACCTTCCCTGTAGAGGGTTCGGACATTCCAGGTTCATATCCGTAAATCGTTGTCCTTTGGGCGTTTGTGGGAGTCGTCAACATTATGGAGGTTCCTTATCCGAGGCTTCATTTGAGAATTCATTGGGCAATATTTTAACATGGTGGGTTCCAAACCCGACGCACAACCATTCATTCATGGCCACGGAAAAGCCCGCCGCACACATTAGTTAGCTCACTGACGGATGTCAGATCGCTATCCAGTGGACGCCACGAGGAGGCTGTGTGTCGACTTGAAACATAGAAGCGCAAGGATCGACCATGGATGCACTGTCACGAACTTTACCTTATGTCCTACGCAATATCTTGATATCATTAACTCATGTCTTTCTGCTCCTCTTTCTCTCTCTCTCGTATGTGAAGCTCGGCCAACCAGGAACATCAGCGCCGAAGCAGAATTTTCATGGCACCAGAATGTTTTTGGCAGTTAAATTTCTCATCTTTTCACTCATTCGTGTAAGCTGAAATTATAAACTTAAACGAATCAGTCAGCGAAACCAAATGCGAATTTTTAGTTAATTTAATATTTTTAATTAATTGCAAAAATCCATTAAAATATAATATATATATATATATATATATATATATATATATACCAATATTGTACATGAATCGTACCTGAAGAACTAACCGCATATTCCTACATCACAACTCAACCAAAAACATAAATCATTTAGTCGTTTTTGTTTTTGAGAAGAAATACCTTGTTATGCAAATTATCAATGGAAAAGAATAAACTGATTCAAACAAAATGCATTCAAAACAACAGATTTTCTCACCAACAGCAATGAACAATGAATAGGTTAGAAACACAAATGAAACAGAAGTGAAGCTCGATATGCAATTAATACAATTTTATTGATTTACTAAAGTGTAAAAAGTAGTATATAATAATGGCCTGCATAAAAGTAATATTTTTACAATTAGTTACTACCGGGTAAAGAAGTAATCAGATATATTACCTGTTTAGGTAAAGAGTAATATTAACTTACAGGTCACATCACTGGTTATCTATATACATATGGAGATATATAGATATATGTATGTAGATATATAGTATAATTAATTTGAAAAATACTTATTTATATAAATTACTTTAATTATTTAAATCGCGAAACTATTTAAATAGTTTCAATTAAGAGTAATGATTTTTATTAAATTTTTGTGGTATGTTTCCATGTCAAGTCGATAAATATCAAAAAACATCTACTTAATAAACATAATAAAAATAATAACTTATATGCTCCTTAGGAGCTTTCATTTTATAGCTTTCCGATATTTGCTTTTTGATGAGATATCCATATTTAAAGTCAACTTCAACTTGTTTGCGAAAGACAAGTTTAAGATCGAAAATTGAAGAAACCAATTTTGTGAAATACATAATTTCTTGTTTTAAATAAGTATTCAGCATTGAAAAATCTATAAGACTTATCCTACGCGGGATTAAAAATATTTATTATGGTATACTGAGTTATGAATAATCGGAACTGGTCCCTATACGCGCAGGGGCGTATACAGCAATATTTGAAAACTAGAAAATGCAAACTGTTAAAGAGCATATAAGCTATTATTTTTAAGTTTTGGAAGCATTCCTTGACTATGGAACATTATGACAAAGTACCCTACCCTATAGCTTTTTTAGATATTTCGTCTCAAATTTCTTTACAAATAAGATTCACCATTCGCGGTTTAAGAAGTAAAAGCCATGATATACAGTATTATCTATTTAATTGAAGTTGATACGTTGTCGCAGCTACTATGTTCGGCTTCATAAAATATATGTTATTTAATAGCAAGTATTTCTATTTGTTAGGCACAAAAAGATATTTGAAAATAAAAACTTAAAATAATCCATTTATGCTTAGGAGAAGGCATTTTCTTTTTTTTGCGGAATATGTCCATGACAAAAAGTAATGGAAAAATTATGGCGAAGAGTTTTGTGATTCTCAGTCCCTTGTGGATTATCTCAGAGACAAAATTTATGTTTTTCTCATAGTAAACTCACCAACTCCAAAAACATATGTAACGCACTTGTCGAGCACATAATTATTAGCAAAAATTTTAAAAGAATCTAAGTATAAAACTAATCATGTAATTATGTGAGATTGTTTGCCTTTATATCATTATTTTCAAATATCATTGTTATGTGCAGTACAGTATACTTCTAAATTGAAATAATGACAGAGTATAGATACATGCATTTCAAAAGATTTTAATCGAAATACTATAAAAATGTTTGTTAGAAATTTTTATATATTTTTAATCGACATTAACCGATTTCAACTTGCTGCCGTGGACCGGAATGGTTCAAATTTCTCCCAGAGGTTGCATTTGAGTTGAAATGTGCCGGTAAAATTTTTTTGATTTTTATGTCCTATACTCTTTGCTAGGTTCACAATCGAACCAGCGATTTATCTGCTTACCTGGTGGCTGCCAGAGTGACCATTGTCACCATTTTCTTCTATCTAGATCCCATAACACAACTTTTTTTAAATTACCTTATATTGAACCTTTTTAAACATTATCCGTCGCGGAATTTAAGTTGTTAAAAATAATCTATGGTTAATGAAAATTTTAAAGCTGTCCACCTGTGACTATTAACGACATTATGCAATTATAGATTATATTTAGATGCATAGCTGCTTGCCATTAATTGTCAGTTTTTGCAGTTTGAAACATTTTCAGATATTGCGCAAAAAAATTAAAGAAAATAATAAAGTTACATAAACAGTAAATATTAGCCGTATTCATGATCTGTAGTTTTTGGTCTTGTATCGTGTATTCTTGGTTTTTGTGGTAAATTTTGTAACTTTACAAATACAAATAAATACTTGCAACTGAAGGTACAAACAATTTACTAAATTTACAATGGCAACACCCTATTGTAACATGTCGTAGTATTCTGTATTTTCTTGATAGTGATTTCACTTTATAGATTCTACAATCGATAAATTCTTCCACTCATGGACACTTAAATATAAATTTTTTTTTTTTCATTCTAACTGCGTTCGAATTTATGCTTTTTCCATACAGTTTTTGCTTTTAAGGAATCGCTTTACAAATATATGGGACAGTTGTTCAAATTGGTGTTAATCGGCACATCTCTAATCAGCTGGAATAAATTGTTGAGAAAATCATAACATGGAGGAAAGTGAGGTTTGCGTGGTAAGTATTTTAACTAAAAATTATTTTTTATGATTTAAATTTAATGCTCAAATATTCTCATCTGTTTTAAAATTTTCATATAAAGTTTTATTTAATTTTTTTTTTGGATAAAATTTCAAAATCAACAACAAAAAACAAATTGCAAGATATTTTTGGTTCAAAAGAAACGGCAGTATGAATTTGACGAAACCTTGTGGAGCGTTTCATCTGCACTTCCTGATCCATTTGCAAAGGCTGTAGCATTGCGGTAGTGCGTTGGACTGTTACGCAGTGTTAGAGGTTCGATTCTCGGCACAGGCAAAAAAAAAAAACAAATAAACAACAACAATAAAATTTATACAAGGCACCACTTCTTGGCAGGCAATGGCAACCCCATAAGAGTAAAAATTGTCTATGGAAAGCTTTTCAATTCGCCGTTCGGATTCGGCATAAAACTGTAGGTCCCTTCCATTCATGTACAAATATGACACGCACAACTTGAGTGGAAGCGAAAAGCTTGGCGTTTGGCGCTACATGTGGTCATAGTCGACACTGATAAACTAAAGTTCATTGTGGTAAAGGAAGAACACTTGCCACAATGGCTGTCTATCCCTTTATCGGTGTCCTGTGTGATTGCATTCCGTCTCTGATTCTCCCTCCTTCTTTCTCCCACCTATCAATCTTCCTTCCATTCAACACAATGCTCAATTTGATATATTTTACAAAAATTACTACAAAAACTACATATCGTTTTCATTCACTTACAAATGCCACAATAACAAAAATAATGTGATTATTTTTAAATAATTAAATTTTTTTGTGACTGTTGTTTTTAATTATTCTTTGTTTTAGGAAACTATAATTTTTATATTTATGTATGTATAGATATTCCGAATTTTTAATATATTCGTTTGCAATTAAGCCTTTTTGACCCATATTTCAAAATTTATCATCGGTCACCCTGAGGCAGCATAAATTAGCAGATTGCGTTCGAACTATTTTTCATGGATTGCTAGAAACCTATAGTACTTTCACTCCGAATTATGTTCATCTCGACGATTGAAAATATTTTTGAAGAATTTTTACAAGCCGAAAAAAAATATTCATAAGCCGCGCCGCGTCTAGCGGGTAACACCCATGTAAATGTCCGCATTAAGTCAAACCAAAAATAATGTATGTAGATAAAGTTTCAAACTAATGTATTTGGAAAATATAATTTTTCAAAATTCAACTTTTCGTACAACTTGAACTTTTTTACAACTTTTTTTAATATTTCCAACCAATCTACAAAGCGATAAAAATCGCGGTACTTGTCTACTTTTGAAGGATATTGAGTAGGCAGATCGATACCCACCATCTATTCGTCGATTATAAAGCCGCTTTCGACAGCACGATTAGGGATCACTTGTACGCCGCAAAGTATGATTTTGGTATCCCTGCAAAGCTCGTCTGTGCAAAACGACACTAACCGACACCACCAGCGCAGTGAAAATTAGACAGACCTCTCCGTGCCCTTTGATACCAAAAGAGCTTTCAGACAAGGTCATGCGACTTCTTTCACCTTGTGCTGGAGAAAATAATTCCAACTGTGATCATCGACATCTCTGGCTCTATTTTTTACAAGAGTGTCTGGTGCTAGCATACGCTGATCAAATTGACATCATTGGCACCAACGCCCGACCAGTCAGCATTCTCTAATCTTGTCGAGTGGGTATAGTAGTGAACAAGGAAGGACAAAACGAAGTACCTTGTGTTAACAAACAAAGTGTCACGGCGTCTTGAAAATGTCACTGTTGACTATTATAATTTTGAAGTCGTTAAGGATTTCGTTTACATAGGATTCAGCATTAACACCAACAATAATGGTCGGCCTTGAAATCAAGCAGAGGTTGGAAATTGAGAATCAGAGCCATCTCTCGCCCGAAGAAAAAAAATGATATATAAGTTCCTCATCCTTCCCGGCGCTGAGACGTCGACATTGATCATCAATGATGAGAGGCTGTTAGGAGCGTAGTGAATAAGATGGAACGATGATCTGTATGAGCTCTAATCCGACACTAACATTGTTAAGCGTGAAAAAATCCAGCGGCTTCGCTGGCTGGGTCATGTTGAGCGAATGGAAGAAAGCACTCCGGATCATCGGTTGTAGTGACAGCTAAGTATGTAAGTGAGTAGGCACTCGTTCAAAAATGTATGTATTAAAATTTGCAGAAGTTAAATTGTGTGAAAAAGAGTACATATTAACAAAAATTCAGCTTTGTATCCAATACATATTGCAGTAATTTTTCCAAATGTAATGGTTACCCGCTGGTGAGTGCATTTTCTTCAGTAAGACCATTGCAATTTAAGGAAACGTCCATAAGTCTGTTGGCATACTTTTTCAATAAGAATTTGCAAGCCTGTTCCAGAGAGTGAGAGGCATAAACAGAAAATTATAAAAAAAAGTAAATCAACGATAATTTGCAACAATTTAGAAGTAAATGATTTTGAACTTTCTTTTCTTTTAATGGCACAACAGCCCATGAAGCGCCTAGGCCAAGCTTTTCGTATCCACTCTTGTTGTACGTGTTATACAGTGTGGACCATTTACAATTTATTTTGGGGTGAATGAAAACAAATAATTTTTTTTCAACGTGGTTTTATTACTCGAAAGTACAATACCTCCGGTTAATTGTGGAACACTATTTCATTAAAATGACTTCCTCGGCTGGCATTGCAGAATCCCAAACGGTCAGCCAAATTTTTCAATACTTTTTCGACTGTATGGAGCTGTACTTGATCGATGGCTGCATTAATTTCTTCCTTAACCCGAGAGTCTAACCTAATTTTTCCCCCTTTAATACTAACGGTCGCTGTGGTCGCTGTTGCGTAGTGGTAGTGCGTTGGACTGCTACGCAGAGTGTCCGGGGTTCGAATCTCGACACAGGCAAAAACAAAAATAGTAGAAGAAATAATTTTTCTACACGGCACCACCTCTTGGCAGGCAATGGCAAACCTACAAGAGTAAAAATTGCCTATGAAAAGCTTTTCACTTCGCCGTTCGGATTCGGCTTTAAACTGTAGGTCCCTTCCATTCATGTACAAATATATCACGCACAACATGAGTGGATGCGAAAAGCTCGGCCTAGGCTCTCCATGGGCTGTTGTGCCATTAAAAGTAAGTAAAGTAAAAGTAAGTAATACTAACGGTCGCCTGTGAGGCTACTTTGAACAAAATACAACTTTTGACTTTTTAAAACCTTCAATTTATTTAAAAAAAAAAGGGCCAAAACATAGTTTATATGTTTCTAAAGTAAGGAATTAATAATTCAATAACTTTTTTTTTAATAATAATAAAAATTCATTTTGAATTATTAAAAAAGATCATTAAAAAAAATATTTTAATGCAAACGAACAATTTTAATATTAATTCCTTTAAAAGAATAAAATATTCTTGATTTCGAAGGAAGTTAATATTTTGTTTTTGAATCTTATTTATTCACGATATTCTACTTGGAATATTATTTTTAGCTTAAGTTCCTATTAGAGAATTACCACGGGTGGGGTTCAAGAATAAGACGAGTTAAGTTTTGTGAGTTTCAATAATGACTGGTTCTTTATTTAATTTGTTCTTATATTTATACTAGATAAGTTTGTTTACATTTCTTTATGTTTACAGATAAGGTTGTAATAAAGATGACGTAATGTTTACTCGAACGGCATTCTTTTCTTTGTGTTTGGGTTCATAACTATAATGACTGGTTCTTTATTTAATTTGTTCTTATATTTATACTAGATAAGTTTGTTTACATTTCTTTATGTTTACAGATAAGGTTGTAATAAAGATGACGTAATGTTTACTCGAACGGCATTCTTTTCTTTGTGTTTGGGTTCATAACTCCACCCGACGAAGATGAAATTCCGGCTTCTGTAGGGAGTAAAGGAATTTCTACCATAATTTTGGTATTTTTAGGTTTGTTTTTAACATGAATGTGTAAAATTATTAAAATTATGATAAGTATAATTATAAAGGTTGTGATAGAGTAAGTAATTTTTGAATGATATTCTAATTCTGATATAAGCTTGGTGTTTACAATGTTTTTGTAGCTTAAGGTTTCTAAGTTTATAGGTAATGTATTAATTTCTGTGATATTTTTTATAGAGTTTGGTACAATTATTGTATCTTTGTATTCTTTCTTGTTATACCATTTGTCTAAATAAATTTGACAATTTTCGATAGTTAATAAAGAATTTCCTTTAAGAGTTAAAGGGTATTCATTGCAAGTTTGATTGACTTTTTGGTTTGTATTTAAGGTAAGTATAATATTTGTTCCAATTTCTATAATTTCTTGTTTATCGTTAGTTTCAAAATTACATTTCATTTGATTTTGGGTAAAGAGGTGTTCTAAACATCCCTCTGTTACTTTTTGTAATGTTTTTACATAGTTTGTATCGTAATATATAGTATTGTTTTTGATTAAATATTTCTTAGTTTCTAATATTAATTGTTTCTTATTTTTATTTGGGATAGGTTGTATATATAATTGTTTATATCTATCCTGGGTTAGGTTAGGTATTTTTATTATGAATATGATATCTGATTTGTATGTTGCTAAGTCCATTTCTATGTTTTCTAGTTTTGTTATAGTTATGTCGTATGTTTCTAGTTCTTCTGTGGTAAGTATGTCTCTGCTAAGAGTTCTAAGTTTTGAATTTAATATGAGTTCTCGTACTTGTTCTATTATCTTTTCAATGTGGTCTAATTCGTAATTTAATTGTAGTATTTTCATCGTTCTTTCATGTTTGTCTGTTAATTTGTTGACTTGATCTACTATGTTTGTTTGTTTGTTAACTAATGTTGTTAATGTTTTTAACTGATCGTTAAAGTGTTCATTTATGCTTACTTGTGCGTTGGTTTGTTCTATAATATTATGGTTATTGTCTGTAATTATTTTAAGTTTTTGTTCAATTTGTTCCCTGTCTTCATTGTCCATTAATCCGTATATATATTTTATTCCTGTTCCTGCGATATTGATTAATCCGCGTTTATTCCTATATATGGGTATAATCTGTCTTAATTGTGTTTTTGTATGCTCTAATTGATGTGTTAAATGTGGTTCTGCTAAGGGGTATATTGTAAGGTCTAAGTTCATAAGATAATTTAAATAATCTGCTGCTTTAAATACGTGAAGTATTTTCGAGAAATTTTGTATTAGTGCTTTTTCTTCAAGCTGTATCATTGTATATCCATTTCCTTGGTTTAGGTCTGTTACTGTCAATTTTTGTGCGTATATTCCTTTAATAGTGAGGATGAGGAGGAGTATCGTCTTCCACAAACCTGAAATATCGTTTTTGTTTAATAAACTGGTCTTTGTGATACAAGTTTTTCCTAAGTGGGTTTTTTATCTTCTGTTCGTTTATTTGTATAGGATTTCTTATTTCTTTCGTTTTTTGTTCAAGTTTATTTTTGTCGTTTTCTTTCGTGAAATGAATGTCTACTGGTTCGTCTTTTCTGTCTTTATTTCTATATTGTCTGACTTTGTCTTTTGTGTCGTTTATGTTCTTTATAATATTGTTTTGATCAATTTTGTTATAAAAATGTAATTCAATTGGTTTATGTTTGGTAGTACCGTGTGTTGTGTTGTTATAAGCGTTTACTGCTTGTAGTGCTAAATTAAAGTTATATGGTATATCTTTCATTTTTTCTCTGATTTTAAAGAGTCTTATGTTTTCATTCAATGTATTATGGAATCTTTCAATGTCTGAATTTCCTGTGTGTCTGTGTGCTGTTGTAAAATGGTAAGTAATGTTCTGTTTTTCTAGAAAGTCTTTAAAAGTTTCATTTTTGAAGCTAGTGTCATTGTCCATTATTAAGTGTTCTGGTTTTCTCATGATCAAAAAGAGTTCTGTATATGCTGCAATGAGCGATAATGACGTTCTGTCTGGGATTTCTTTTATGAATGCGTATTTAGTGAATTTATCAATTATTGTCGCATATATTGTCTGTTGGTTCATGTACCAAATGTCTATGTGGTAGATTTGATAAGGTTTAGTTGCTGTTTCTGTTTTTTCAAAGGGTAACTTTATTGGTCTGCGTTCGTATTTATATTTGCATATGGTGCAATTATTTATTAGTTTTGTAATTTCTGTCTTTAGATTGGGGTAATATATTTCTTTCTTTAAATCCGAATAAGTTTTCTCTATTCCTGGGTGATTATTATCGATTCTATGATGTAATGAAATTTTGTCTAACATAGTGTTATAATCTACGTCTTGTGCCTGATTTGTCGTTATCATTAATTTAGAGGTTTTTATGTTATTTACGTTTTCCTGTCTTTCTTTCCATTTTTTCTGTAACTTGTCTATATTTTCGAAATTTGAATGTCTAATCACTGTTAAATTATTAAGATTTGCTTCATTTAGTACTTGCTCTACTATTTGATCGTCAAATTGTTGATAATTTATAATGGTTAGATTATTTCCGAATTTCTTTTCCTTAATAGTCTCGTTGGTGTCATTTTGTTTCAATTCTATTTGATTCTTAAATGATTGTAAAGGTTTATCCGTTATAGGTATCCTGTTTTGTTCATCTTCCTCAGCTGAATGTATTGTCTGATTGTCGTCTAATAATTGTTGTATGATTTCTAAGTTTTCTTCTGTGTTTAGTTTGTCTGAAGTAACTGTAATTGTTTCTACTGTCTTGTTTTCTTCGTATTCTTTAATACTTTGCGTTATTTTATCTAATTCTAATTGTTTTAGAGCTTGTTTACTAGTTGAGGGTTTTTCTCTTTCTTCTTGATATTCTTTTTTAGTTTGATCCTGCCTTTCTAATTTTTCTTTTTCTAAGTTTAATTGTTGTATTAATTCTTCTGTTATATTTTTGCTTATCCATTCCTCTGTTAACGAGGTTCTATAAAGTAAAGGTTCTTTTTTTTTTCTATTAAAGTTTGAAGGTGTTTCCATATTTGGATGTTCCTCTTCTATGTGTAATGTTATTTCTTCTTTTGTCGTAAATGTTTCTCCGCAATATTTGCAATTTTTTAGTGCGTTCGTAATGTTGCATTCTTTTATCCTAGATAAAGCATCTGCTACTTTATTTTCTTTTCCCTCCACATGGTTTATATCAAATTCATATTCGTTGAGTTTGATCTTCCATCTGATTAATTTCTGATTTGGTTCCTTTAATTTGGATAGCCAAATTAGTGGTTTATGATCTGTCAAGAGTTTAAACTTTCTTCCGTACAAATAGTGTCTGTATTGTCCTACTGCCCATACTATGGCTAATAGTTCCTTTTCGATTGTCGAGTAATTAATTTCGTGTTTGTTTAAAGTTCTTGATGCGAAAGCTATTGGTCCTTTAGTTTGTGAAAGTACTGCTCCTAGTGCGTGATTACTAGCGTCTGTAGTTAAGGTGAATTCTTCTTCAAAATTTGGATATTGTAGTACTGTTTCTGACATGAGTATTGTTTTCAATTTGTTGAATGAGTCTACGTATTTTCTGTCGTTTAAATTAATTTCCGTTCCTTTTTTAAGATAATGCGTCATTGGTTTTGCTATTTTCGCATAGTCCGGTATAAATTTCCTATAGTAACCTGATAGTCCTAGAAATGCTTGTATTTCTTTAACTGTTTTGGGAATTGTGAATTGATTTAATCCTTGAACTTTGTTTGGATTGGGTTTAATTCCGTCCTTTGTTACAATATGTCCTAGAAATTCTGTTTCCTTTTTTAAGAAGTCGCTTTTATTTAGGCTAACTTTTAAGTTAGATTTTCTTAAGGTTGCGAATATTTTATTTAAACTGTCAATGTGTTCTTGGAGTGATGTCGAGAAAATTAGTATATCGTCCATATAAACTACGCATGTTTTGTTGATATATTCTCTGAGTACGTTATTCATCATTCGCTGAAAGGTTGCTGGTGCATTTTTTAGTCCGAATGGCATTCTTACGAATTCGAAATGTCCTTCGTTTATTGTGAAAGCTGTCTTTTCTCGGTCTTTAGGGTCAACTTCAATTTGGTAAAAACCTTTAGTTAAATCTAAGGTTGAAAAGTAATTTGCTCTTCCTAGTTTGTCTAGTACGTCGTCAATTCGTGGTATTGGGTATTTGTCTTCTCTTGTATTCATATTTAATTTTCTATAGTCTACTACTATTCTAAGTGAGGTTTTTCCTTCTTTATCTGCTTTCTTTGGTACTGGCCAAATAGGTGCATTGTATGGTGAACTGGAGTGTTGAATGATTCCTTGTTCTAATAATTCTTTCATTTGTTTACTTATTTCCTCTTCGTATATTGAAGGGTATCTATATTTTCTTGTATAAACAGGTCCATTATTTCCTGTGTCTATATTATGTTTTACTTCATTTGTAAAAGTTAGATCATCACCTTTGTGATAGAATATATCGTCATTTTGTACGATTACGTTTTTTATAGCTTGTTTTTCTTCTGAATTTAAATGTTCTAATCTTAATATACCTGGTCCTACTAATTCTTCCATTGAAAATATCTGAGGTAAGTATTGTGTATTATCTTTTATTTCTTCTGAATCTCCTTCATAATATAATTTGTATTTTGTTTGATTTATACTTATTTCATTAGTTTCGTAATCTATTTTACTTTTGTTTTGTTTAAGGGTAGTGTGTCCTAATATTCCGTTAAAGAATTTGTGGAATTTATAAAGTCCAAATGTAGTGTCAGAGTTTAATTTAATGTTAAGGTTTTTCATTGGTATAGTACAGGTGTGTGTTATTTGAAAATAACCTGATACTGATTTAATTTTCGTGGGGTTGGGAATTGCTTTAATTAAGTGTTGGGGTGCTATGTCATAGTCTAAAAAGTTTTCTGTTGATCCTGTGTCGATCAAAAGTCTACAATTTCTTGATTTTCCTCTGATGAGAATATAGGGGAGTCTGTTATAAAATTCGAGGCTGGTATTTGAAAATTTTCGCCCTGATAGTGATTATAGTCAGTTGTATTGTCTTGTTTGTATTGTAAAGGTTGGGGATACTTATTA
Source organism: Palloptera scutellata (assembly GCA_958295655.1). Classification (NCBI taxonomy): domain Eukaryota; kingdom Metazoa; phylum Arthropoda; class Insecta; order Diptera; family Pallopteridae; genus Palloptera; species Palloptera scutellata. The sequence goes on from OY282451.1 coordinate 31,821,314, forward strand.
CTATTAATATTATTATGCTTACTATTGTAGTTTTTTGAAGAGTACTGTTGGTAGTTGTTTTGCCTTCTGGTCTGTTGGGTATCTACTTCCATTCTTTCTACTGGGGGTTGGTAGTTGTTATGTTGCTGTCTTGGTTGATATGGTTGCTGATATTGCTGCTGCTGTTGTTGAGGGAAGTACATCTTTGGTTGCCAATTATTCTTTGCTGGATATCCTTGTCCTGGTTGTCTAAAGTTGTTGTTTTGTTGGTAATTTGGTTTTTGGAAAGGTTGTTTCTGGAAAGGTTGTTGTTGACGTATAGTTGGTTTCCTTTCTTCTTGTTGCTTTAATGGATTTTGTGGTCTGGCTCTTCTTTCATCTTGCAAAAATCCATTTGATGCTAATTCATGGATTGCTTCTTCCATTGTGGATACTTTAAGTGCACAAAGTATAGTACGCATGTTTTGGGGTAAGCGTGTTGTAAAAACTTTTAATGCTGTTTGGATGTTTTTTGGTATGTCATCGCTGCTTCCTTCTTGTAAGCTCTTTTGGTTAAGCATGGCTAGTTTGTGACATATGAAGTTGTAAAAATCCATGGTGTTTCCTCTGTAACTTGCTGTTCTTAATTGTTCGTATAGCTGGTCAGCTGTAGAAAATCCTCCAAAATTGGTTGTTAACATTTGTTTTATGTCATTCCAGTTGCTCAAGTGATTGTGTATTTCTATAGCTCTTCTTGCGTTTCCAATTAGTTTGCTTTTTATTACGTTTATGCACATTCTTTGTGCTTGTTCATTGTATGATGACAATGTGGGTATGATGTCATCTACGTTTGTTAAAAATGTGGATAGGTCTTCCTTCCTTCCATCGAATGTTTGTATTCTTTCTATATATTTTAAAGGGTTTATATCGAGTGATCTTCCTGCATTGTTTGCTGCGTTCCTTAGATCATCGTTTCCTGGTCTTAGTGCCATTTTCTTATATTTAGTTTTATTCCTGTGGGAATCTTAATTCTGATAAGTAGAATTTATTTTACTCGTTGTTGAGTCTTTTTCCAACTGCGTTGCTGTTCACTCTGGGTGTTCGTACGTATGTTGGTTTTATTTGGAATCTATTTCCAAAAGTCACTGTGTGTATTTTTACTTGTTTTGATTTGCGTTCAAAACTGTATTTTTCACTTAGTCACTTTGTAGGTTGTTATTTACGAATATCAAACCGAATGTTGATATCCTACCGACTGCGCCAATTTTAATATTAATTCCTTTAAAAGAATAAAATATTCTTGATTTCGAAGGAAGTTAATATTTTGTTTTTGAATCTTATTTATTCACGATATTCTACTTGGAATATTATTTTTAGCTTAAGTTCCTATTAGAGAATTACCACGGGTGGGGTTCAAGAATAAGACGAGTTAAGTTTTGTGAGTTTCAATAATGACTGGTTCTTTATTTAATTTGTTCTTATATTTATACTAGATAAGTTTGTTTACATTTCTTTATGTTTACAGATAAGGTTGTAATAAAGATGACGTAATGTTTACTCGAACGGCATTCTTTTCTTTGTGTTTGGGTTCATAACTATAATGACTGGTTCTTTATTTAATTTGTTCTTATATTTATACTAGATAAGTTTGTTTACATTTCTTTATGTTTACAGATAAGGTTGTAATAAAGATGACGTAATGTTTACTCGAACGGCATTCTTTTCTTTGTGTTTGGGTTCATAACTGAACCTAAATAATACATATATTATTTTAAAGGTATTGGTCCTTACTTTCAAACTTTAAAATAATTAACCATTTAACTTTTATATTATGACTTGTACATAAAAATTAAATCAATCTTTTTTTGTATCACATTGATAACAATTTGGTGATCTATGATCCAAGCAGTAAGTTTTTTTACATTTTATGCAGTAAGTAATACATTCATACTCATACGTTCTTCGCTGGGCAAAAGCTGCAAAGTGAACGTTTTCCTTTTTTTATTTCCAGTTCACCACTATTATCTTCCTGATTTTCAGAAGTCCCGATCGTGGTAATTATTGCTTTATTGAACTCTTTTCGATATAATAGGTCTATCCCCCAAACGGATAGAGCACCAATTCTGAAACAAATCTTTGCTCATGTCTTTCATAAAGTCTCTCCTAGACACTGGCTTTATCTTAGCAGTTTCACAATTTGAAACATACAATATGTAACTGTTTAATACTGCCATATTTATCATACCATAAAATACGCAAAGTGGCCAGCGTCTTGTTTTGTTGTTGCAACTTGAGTGACCACACATCTGATCATAGGTGTCAACAGATCCTTTTGTTTCATTATAACGCTCGATTATTGATGGTTTCTTCGACATTGGGTCAATGGTAGGTTTATCATGCATGGTGGAGAGTAAGAGAACAGTCTTTTGTGGTTTCGGTTTGTAGCTAACTAGAGTGAGCTTATCGTGAAAGACAAACATGGACGTTCCAGCACGACGGGATGTATTGTGTTTGAACTATTCTGGAACTTATTTTTTGCAACTGATCAGCTAAATGTATAGATTTAAACCAATTATCAGCAGTTAAATTTCGACAGGTGCCGTGTATAGTTTTCGTGAGCAACTTACAATAATATGTGCCTAAAATCTCGTCTATAGTTGTGCCGTTGTTCTTTCCCAAATAAGGAGAAGCGTCAAACATATATTTAGTTCTAACATCGCACACTGAAACTATTTTTATCACGTATTTTGCAGGCTTATTCGGTATATACATTCGAAACGGACAACATATACATTCAAATCCAAATCCCAAAAGCTGTTCATTTATGGTTACGTATGAACCAGGCTTGTAAAGATCTCTGCAATGCTTGATGAAGATTTTTCAAATATTTCTTATCGGCGCAAATTTGTCGCTTTTCTTTCGGCTTTCTCGAGTGCTACGATCGTCACAATGTAGGCATCTTATGAGAAATTCAAATCGCTCCATGCTCACGACTGCAATGTTTTGAGATCCACAAAGCGTAGGATCAAAAAGTTCTTTGCTCGAAAAGTGATTGTTCTTCACCGCTCAAAATCAATAAACCAATCAAAGCGCGAAGTTTCTCCTTTCCAGTCGGTGATATTGTTTTAGTCTGCCTCTTATACTTGGTTGCCTTGACCTCAATATCTTCGTTGGTGCGAATGAGTATTTCATCCATCATATCTGATGTGAAAATTTTTTCATAACACTCCAAGGGCTTTATGGGATTTTTGTTTCCTTCTTTTGGTCGTGGCATAACATGAACTATGTTCCTAGCAGGAGTTCTCATTAAACTTTTTCTCGACGAAGATGGCTCAGAATACTTACTTACCTAGCTGGCGCTACAACCGATGATCGGTCTTGGCCGCCTCCACAAAGCTCCGCCAGTCACTTCTGCTATGCGCGCGCTGGCGCCAGTTGATAAGGCCAAGTGCAGTCAGGTTGCCCTGCACCTGGTCTTTCCAACGGAGATTAGGACGTCCCCTTCTGCGTCTTCCTCCACCGTGGTTCGAATAAAACACCCTCACCATTCTAGCCGGAGCGCTTTCTTCCATTCGCTCAACATGACCCAGCCAGCGAAGCCGCTGGAGTTTTATACGCTTGACTATGTCAGTGTCGGCGTACAGCTCATACAGCTCATCGTTCCATCTTATTCGATACACGTCGTCCACGCATACTGGACCGTAGATCTTACGGAGTATCTTCCTCTCGAACGCTCCTAACAGTCTCTCATCATTGATGGTCAATGTCCACGTCTCTGCGCCATACATTAGGACGGGAAGGATGAGGGACTTATAGAGCGTTATTTTCGTCGGTCGAGAGAGGGCACTACTTCTCAATTGCCCACTGAGCCCGTAGTAACACCTGTTGGCAAGAGTTATTCTCCGCTTGATCTCAAGGCTGACATTATTGTTGGTGTTTATGCTGGATCCTAGATAAACGAAATCCTTGACGACTTCAAAAGTGTAGTTGTCAACAGTGACATTTTGTCCAAGACGCCGTGATTCTTTGTTTGTTTACACAAGGTATTTCGTTTTGTCCTCGTTCACCACTAGACCCACACGACTAGACTCCCTTTCCAGGTTGGAGAATGCTGCACTGATTGCTCGAGCGTTTTTGCCAATGATGTCAATATCATCAGCGTATGCTAGCAGCATGACACTCTTGTAGAAGATAGTGCCAGAGATGTCGATGTTCGCAGCTCGAATTATTTTCTCCAGCATAAGGTTAAATAAGTCGCACGATAGGGAGTCACCTTGTCTGAAACCTCTTTTAGTATCAAATGGTGCGGAGAGGTCTGTCCCAATTTTCACTGCGCTGGTGGTGTTGGTCAGTGTCATTTTGCAAAGACGAATGAGCTTTGCAGGGATACCAAGATACCAAAATCAGACATTGCGGCGTACAAGTGATCCCTAATCGTGCTGTCGAAGGCGGCTTTATAATCGACAAATAGATGATGGGTGTCGATCTGTTTTTCTCGGGTCTTTCCAGGATTTGGCGTAGTGTGAATATCTGGTCGATGGTGGATTTACCAGGCCTGAAGCCACACTGATAAGGTCCAATCAGTTTGTTGACGATGGGCTTCAGTCTTTCGCACAGTACGCTCGATAAAACCTTATATGCAATATTAAGAAGGCTTATCCCACGGTAGTTGGCGCAGATCGTGGAATCACCTTTCTTATGGATTGGGCAGAGTGCGCTGAGATTCCAATCACTTGGCATGCTTTCATCCGACCATATTCTGCATAGAAGCTCATGCATGCGTTTTTTGAGCTCTTGGCCTCCGGTCTTAAACAACTCAGCAGGCAGGCCATCTGCACCTGCAGCCTTATTGTTTTTCAGCCGAGCAATGGCTGTTAAGACCTCCTCATAGTCAGGCGGCGGTACTTCAACGCCGTCAGTGATTGGGGTTTCCGGAGTGGGTTCCGCAGCGGCGGGATTATTGCCGTCTTCGCCATTAAGCAGCTGCGAAAAGTGCTCCCTCCATAATCTCATTATGCCCTGGATATCTGTCACCAGATTTCCGTCTTCATCCTTGCAGGAAGAGGCCCCGGTCTTCAAACCAAGAGTCAGGCGTCTTATTCTTTCAAAGAATTTTCGGACCTCGTTCCTGTCCCGCAACATTTCGATATCATTGAACTCGCGTCTTTCTTCATCTCTTTTCTTGCGCCTGAAAAGACGTTTCTCCTCCTGCCTCAACTCTCTGTATCGCTCCTTAGCTGACTGCAGGGTGGCTCTGTAGACTGCGTTTTTTGCTTCAGTAGCATCGCGACACTCTTGGTCGTACCACATATTTCTCCGTCGACGGTGGTAGAGTAGCACCTCTTCGGCAGCCGTACGCATAGAGCGGGAAATGTGCGTCCACTGCGCGCATATATCATCAAGTTGAGGGGTGTTTTGCGAAAGGAGAAGTGCAAGTTGGTTGGCAAAGACTTTGGCTGTCCGTTGTGATTGCAGCTTTTCGACATCCAGCTCTCTCTTTGTACCTATCAGTACGCGATTTGCTACACATATACGTGTGCAGACCTTGGCTGCAACCAAGTAGTGGTCTGAGTCGATGTTTGCACCACGTATTGCCCGTACGTGTAGTACATTGGAAGCGTGCCTTCCGTCGATCACAACGTGATCAATTTGGTTTCGTGTGTTTTGATCAGGGGACAGCCAAGTGGCCTTATGGATATCTTTATGTTGGAATCTGGTGCTACTAACTGTCATGTTTCGTGTGGCGGCGAAGTCGATCAGTCTCATACCGTTATCGGTGGCTTCGTCGTGGAGACTGAATTTTCCGATCGTCGGACCAAAGAGACTCTCCTTGCCCACCTTGGCATTAAAGTCGCCTAACACGATTTTAACATCGTGGCGGGGGCAATGCTCATAAGCTTTGTCGAGGAGCTCGTAGAAGTCATCTTTGGTCGTTTCATCCTTCTCATCCGTCGGGGCATGGACACAAATTAGGCTCATGTTGAAGAATTTTGCCTTGATGCGGATAGTGGCTAGCCGCTGGTTCACAGCCGTGAACCTCGAGACTAGATGACGCAGTCTCTTCCCAACCACAAATCCAACACCAAATTCGTGTCTCGACGCATGACAGCTGTAGTAGATATCACAGGATGCTCTTTTGGAGCAACCCTGTCCCGTCCATCGCATTTCCTGTATAGCGGCGATGTCAGCTCTATATTGTTGGAAGACATCCACCAGCTGGATAGAGGCACCTTCCCTGTAGAGTGTTCGGACATTTCAGGTGCATATCCGTAAATCGTTGTCCTTTGGGCGTTTGCGGGAGTCGTCAACATTAGAGGGGTTCGTTATCCGAGGCTTATTTTGAGGATTCATTGGTGGGTATTTTAACGTGGTGGATTCCAAGCCCGACGCACAACCATTCATTCAAGGCCATGGAGAAGCCCGCCGCACACATTAGTTAACTCACTGACGGTTGTCAGATCGCTATCCAGGGGACGCCACGAGGAGGCTGTGTGTCGACTTGAAACGTAGTAGCGCAAGGATCGACCATGGACGCACCTGCGACTGTCACGAACTTTACCTTGTGTCCTACGCCCCAGGCCCCCCGATGGTTCAGAATGCCAAACGAAATTATTCTTGAAGGATTAATGATAAGAGTCTCGCATCAATCTGATAACTTCGCCCTCTTCGATGTGGTTCCGATCGGATCTTGGTGGACAAAGCTCGACGTTGACTGAACACTAGTAGCATTTGGTTTACTTACTTATTGTTCGTGTCATCGTCAGATTCAGCAATATAATTAGGGTCAGTAAAACTGTCATCCGAATCAAAATCTTCTTCCAAATTGTCTTCACATTCGCTTCCATTCAACGATATTTCGTCCAACCATTTTAGCAGTCTTGACAGCTATTGCTCAGCTAAAAACAATAAGGCTGCAGGTGCAGATGGCCTGCCTGCTGAGTTGTTTAAGACCGGAGGCGAAGAGCTCAAAAAACGCATGCATGAGCTTTTATGCAGAATATGGTCGGATGAAAGCATGCCAAGTGATTGGAACCTCAGCGTACTCTTCCCAATCCAAAAGAAAGGGGATTCCCCGATCAGCGCCATTTACTGTGGGATAAGCCTTCTTAATATTGCATATAAGGTTCTATCAAGCGTACTGTGCGAAAGACTGAAGCCCATCGTCAACAAACTGATTGGACCTTATCAGTGTGGCTTCAGGCCTGGTAAATCCACATCGATCAGATATTCACACTACGCCAAATCCTGAAAAAAACACGAGAAAAACAGATTGAAACCCATCATTTATTTGTCGATTATAAAGCCGCCTTCGATTAGGATTCACTTGTACGCCACAATGTCTGATTTTGGTATCCTGGTATCCCTGCAAAGCTCATTCGTCTTTGCAAAATGACACTGACCAACACCACCAGTGCAGTGAAAATTGGGACAGACCTCTCCGCACCATTTGATATCAAAAGAGGTTTCAGACAAGGTGACTCCCTATCGTGCGACTTCTTTAACCTTATGCTGGAGAAAATAATTCGAGCTGCGAACATCGACATCTCTGGCACTATCTTCTACAAGAGTGTCATGCTGCTAGCATACGCTGATGATATTGACATCATTGGCAAAAACGCTCGAGCAGTCAGTGCAGCATTCTCCAAACGGGAAGGGAGTCTCATCGAGTGGTGAAAGAGGACTAAACGGAATACATTGTGTCAACAAACAAAACTTGTGTCACTGTTGACAATTATACTTTTGAAGTAGTCAAGGATTTCGTATATCCAGCATAAACACTAACAATAATGTCAACTTTGAGACCAAGCGGAGACTAACTCTTGCCAACAGGTGTTACTACGGGCTCAGTAGGCAATTGAGAAGTAGAGCCCTCTCTCGACCGACGAAAATAACGCCCTATAAGTCCCTCACCCTTCCCGTCCTAATGTATGGCGCAGAGACGTGGACATTGACCATCAATGATGAGAGACTGTTAGGAGCGTTCGAGAGGAAGATACTCCGTAAGATCTACGGTTCATTATGCGTGGACGACGTGAATCGAATAAGATGGAACGATGAGCTGTATGAGTTGTACGCCGACACTGACATAGTCAAGCGTATAAAAATCCAGCGGCTTCGCTGGCTGGGTCATGATGAGCCAATGGAAGAAAGCGCTTCGGCTAGAAGGGTGTTTTATTCGAAGCACGGTGGAGGAATACGCAGAAGGGGACGTCCTAATCTCCGTTGGAAAGACCAGGTGAGGATAACCTGACTGCACGTGGCCTTATCAACTGGCGCCAGCGCTCGCATAGCAGAGGCGACTAGCGAAGCTTTGTAGAGGCGGCCAAGACCGATCATCGGTTGAAGTGCCAGTTAAGTGAGTAAGTAAGTAACCATTGCTCGGCTGAAACCCAATAATGCTGTAGGTGCAGATGACCTGCCTCTTGAGTTGTTTAAAACTGGAGGCAAAGAGCTCATTATACTCATGCACGAGCTTCTGTGCTGAATATGGAAGGGTGAAAGCATGCCAAGTGATTGGAACCTCTGCTCAATCCATATGAAAGATGATCTGCGTTAATTTTAGAACACAGTTACTTTGCACATAACTATTTGGAATAACTCAATTTAGCACAGAAGCATGACTCAGTTAGTATACCTTTCCAATAAACAACATTGAAAGATGCATATTTTTATTTATTTTCTCCAGCAAATTCTTGTGTTAAGGAATTTTCAATCATTGAAATATTTGAATCGAATACTACTCATATTTTTATGATTAGTTTCCAATGCCTCCTCAGACAAATTACCTTAGATTAAAAATATTTATTTATGTAGATTATGAAATCAAAGTATATAAATAATTACAAATACCTATTACTATTATTATTATTGGCAAATCAAAAAAAAATTATTACATAAAATCCCGGGATTAAAAGTGCCAAAAATATATGCATATATGCAAAACAAAAATAAAAGAAAAAATTATTAGAATACACTTTCATATATATGTTTTATTGTTTGACAATAAGTAAATGCAGGCGTTTGAGTTGAAGTCGTAATTAATTGAGTTTTTTCAAAGAGGTGGAACAAAGTTAAAACTTTAATATTAAAGCTAAAGGTTCAAACTTGTGTTTAAGAAAAAAATAAACATATTTTCACATACTTATATTTTTTCCATCAAACTTTGTAATTTTTTTTGTTTCACCAATAAAAACATTGAGTTATTGTAAGTTCTATAAAAAAATTATTCACAAACATTTTGAAACAATTTATGTTTTAATTCCTCTATGAATACTCATTTTAATATTGTTTAAGTGGTCGCTGTGGCGTAGTGGTAATGCGTTGCACTGCTACGCGAGTGTCCGGGGTTCGAATCTCACAGGCAAAATAAAATAACCATAAAAACAAAAACTTTAAAAATAATTTTATTACCACCTCTTGGCAGGCAATAGCAAACCTACAAGAGTAAAAATTGCTATGAAAAGCTTTTCACTTCGCCGTTCGGATTCGGCATTAAACTGTAAGTCCCTTCCATTCATGTACAAATATAACACGCACAACATGAGTGGATTCGAAAAGCTCGGCCTAGGCCCTCCATGGGCTGTTGTGCCATTAAAAGTAAAGTAATTCGTGGAAATTTTTCTGTAGAATGCCAAAAAAATGCTAGTTTTATGCTGCAAATTTCTTGCTCAAAAAGGTCCACTTTCCAAAGCTGCTGCTAGTAATTAGTTAATCCAAAAAGAGTTGCTACAGTTTTTCTGGTGGAAAATACCAAACACTTGGATATTTACGACAATAACATTTTTGAATTTTTGCCAATGGGCGCATTGTTTAAGCAGAAATTACTTAATTTCTAGTTATTTTTTATTTTGCTCTCTTATTTCATCAAAAACCTTTTCTCGGAAATTGGTTAGATTTTGAAAAATTTATTCGCTGTATGCTGTTGAAAAAAAATTTCGCTTGGTTTATTCTTGGTTACCGTGTGCACTGCGTTATTATAGCGATCGACCGTTGTTTAGGAGCCGTATTTCTTACCTTTTTTTACAGGCAACGGTACATTCCCAGGCTAGTGCAGTCTTTCCACTAAACCATTGTAAAGCATTATATCCAGAGCCCTTATATAATTATTAACAGTAGAACTTACGAAGCCTCCCTCGTTATCGGGATCTATCATATGAGGCGTTGTAAAGTAGTGGATCACTTTTTCGAACTTACTGCGTAAATTTAACGCACGGACTACATGGAAAAATTTGGCATACTTAGAGAATTGGAATATATCTATTTGTAGAATGTCGCAGGGGTTATCCGGAATAGTCGTTTCCTTCAGCTTCGACACAAAAGTATACCATTCATATTTATTCTCTCGGCAAACCCCGTTAGCATTGGTAAACCTCTTGAAGCAATTGAGACTGCTTTCGAGTATTTCGCTCGTTTTAGATTCTCGTATGGGTGTTCTGGTCAATCCTGTTTTCTTCTTTTAATGGCGCAACAGCCCATAGAGTGCCTATGCCAAGCTTTTCGCATCCACTAATTTGAAATAAAATAAAATTTGTACATAAATGGAAGGGACATCAGTTTTATGTCGAATCCGAACGGCGAAGTGTCGTATTTATGTCAGGGATTGGATGCTGTTACCGCGTTAAGACGCTTGAAATCTATGACCGTCTTATAGTGATTTTTACCGGAAGGCTTCGGTTTTTTAGACACTACCCAGATAAGAGGGGGCGGGGGGGCTTAATCAAGCAATTCTTAAACCAATTTTAATACCTAATAGTACATATTTAAAAATAAAGTGCAGTTTTAAAAAATATAACTGCTTACAAAAGAAAAATTTATTATAAATAAAATATATATATTTTATAAATAAAATATTGGCAATATTTCTGGAGAAGAATGGCGCCAAAAACGCAATTAAATAAAAAACAACATCATCAGGATAAATTCTCAAGTTTCAGCAAGACAAGTGAAGATGGGAACTCAACTAATGGAAATCTATCGTCAATTATTGACAACTTAAACCATCAATTTAAAGTGCAAGAAAAAGCCATGAAAACAATAATATTAGAATCACAAGAATACTTAAGTGACACGTTTGATGACTTGAGAAAAGAAATAGATATGTAAGTTAGTTGAAGAGGACAAACAATTCACGAAAGAGATAAAAGAACTAAAAACAAACAGTGAAAATGTTAAAAGTAAAATGAAAAACATTGAGAAAGACAGGTTAGCAATAAATCAAACACAAAATACAAATAATATGAAAATAACATACATGTAGGTATATGACAAAAATACAAAGTAAAGATCTAAAAGAAATAACAATGAAAATTGTAGAACAAGTAAATGCAAATATAACAAAAGATAACATAATTGATGTAAATATATCAAAATAAGAACAAAAAGTTCAAAGCCATATAATACTTACTCAAAATAATAAGTCAGGAAAAAAAAAGTTAAATGCATCGAATTCAGAAAGAATAAAAACAAATAGACATTGATAAATTTGTTGCAAATATAGATCTGAAAGGCAAAAATATAAACTTTTACCAACTTATGGAAAAAAGCTCAGTGATCTCTTTAAAAAAGATCAATTAGATGCAAAAAATTAAGCAAATCAGTTTGTATGGATCAAAGGTCCTGGTACGAAAAGATGATGATGCTGCTATTACACAAATTGAGCAAAAAAAAAACTAAAATAGTTTAAATACTAATAATAAAATATTTTTTCTTTTACATGAATAAAATATTCATGGCTAAGTTAGTTTATAAATAATGAAATTATACGGAATAATATTAAGTATGGAATTAATGAATTAATATTTGATGAATGTGACGATACTGTGTATTAACTTACTTTATCTAAACATTCAAAGCGTTAGAAATAAATTGAATAATCTTGAAATCATGATGGATAGACATAGAAAAATAACAAAATAATTCATGTCATAGCTCTAAGCGAAATCTGGATATATGAAAATGTAAATTCTTATTTTAATTTAGATATAATGCGTATTTTGCAAATCGAAGTTCGAATAGAGGTGGCTGTTGCTTGATCTATGCATTCATTCTATACTAGCTTCAGCACATAAGTAGATATTGTGCCTCTGATATGGAAAATTTTGTCAGTTTCTTAGAAAATGAAATTTTAAAAACTAAATATTTTATCACAGTAGGAGATTTCAGTATAAACCTATTAAAGTTGAAACACTTATGATTTAAAAAATTCACAAACTGATTTATTTGAATTATGTACATATATATAAAATTTTGGAAAAGTCGTATGGTTGTAGTTATTCGAAAGGAATGCCATAAAAGAAGAAATTAGAAAGGGTAAGAATAGGAAAAGAAAGAAAAGAATAGAAAAAGAAAAGAATAGAAAAAGAAAAGAATAGAAAAATTAAGTGGCCATTAGGGTGGGTTAAACATACCGGCCCCCTTGCATGGGTGCATAATCAATTGCCTCCTGCAGGGTTTGAATGCCGTCTACGAATAACTCCTTCACCCTCTGACCCCGGTAGTGGGACGTTTCGAGATGGCGATGGATTGTTCGGAGGGGCCGGAATGATGGTGGCAGTAACAGGCTGTGCCCGAGCGATAGCCCTAGCTGGTCGTTGGAATGCTTGAGGTCGGTGGTTGGTTTTCTTTATTTTTTAAATGGGCCTAGATTCTGGATGTATCAGCGTGTGGTGATCCAGGCAGCACTTTTTACACCGGTTGGCGGACTCGCATGTTGCCGTGGTATGCGTCTGAGCCAAGCAATTCAGCAGTATCCGTGGGTCTTGGCCGCTTCCGTCGGAAGCATAACTTGCATTGGCGAAAATTATCTTCCTAACCAGGAGAAGCTGCGGGTGTTGCGCTGTTTTGCATGGCTTCCGGCTATGTATTGGACCTGTGGAGTACTTGAAAGAAGTACAGATTAGTATGGGGTATACTCAATGAATATAGAAGGAAAACTTCTATCTTATCAGTCTTTTGCGCGAGAGGTAAAATACACAATTTCACGATAGAACGGCGGCTGAATTGCTGATGAAGCCCCTTCATTTTTTCCGAACGGTTTACGAGAGAGATATTTTCAGCGTGAGGTACGGACGGAGCCAGGATAAAACATCTGATAAAATGCCAAGGTGTTATCGCTGTGACATCACCAGGGTTTTGGGAAACAGCAGAGCGAGGCCGTGAATTTAGAACGGATTGTATTCTTGCCACTAGAGTGGTGAACTCTTCAAAGGTAAATTTATGGTTTCCCGCAGTCTTTTTGAAATGAGTTTTGAAACTCTTGATCTAAACCACATAAACCACCCATATGGGGAATGTTGGGAGCACTTGGAGGAATAAAGTGCCAGGTTATACCTTGATGGGCATATTTCTTAGAGATGTCAATGGAGACTTCGTTAAAGAAATTTAAGAAGTCTTTACTTATAGCGCGTTGAACACCGACGAATGTTGTACCATTGTAACACATAATTTGCTGGAAGCCCTCTGCGTCCAACGAATCTAGCGAGGCGCCTTTATTTATTCCAAATGCTCCAGCAAAGTCCACATCTGTGGTAGCAAATATAAGTGATAAACTACAGCGCTCAGGGGGGACAGCTACCATAATTTGGGTCCGCATTGCCTGCTTATAGATAGTACAAACCTTGCATTGGAAAATGAATTTTTATTTTTTAGTTTTAGGCGAGGAATAAAATATTCCTGCCTTACCATGCGAAGCAATAAACTGACTTCGGCATGCAGGAGCATATTATGGAGAAACTCCAAATATAAAATATAATAGCGACAATTCTCTGGAATGATGGTAGGATGTCCTTTGTTGTAGCTAAGAGCGGCGTGAGCGAGACGACCATTCACTCTGAGAATATTCTTCTTGTCTAGAAAAGGATTCAACATGAGAAGAGTGATTTTCTTTTCTATTCGATTTGCATCGAGTAATTATGCCTTTTCTAGTAGATAATAACGAAAACATATCCTAAAACTCTTAGAGCTCTTTAGAGGAGAATCGATCGAGAATATCGATTTCCTGATCGAGAACGTGTGATAGTACTCTATTTTGCGTTGCTCTAGCAATGTTGCATTTCTGGGAGTGGATTTAGGCCAATAATCTGAAGGTTTTTGAAACCATTGAGATCCATTCAAATCTTGAGGTTTTCCACCTCTAGTTCCCAAGTCCGCGGGGTTGTCCGCACTAGAAACATGTCGTCATTTCCAACATTTTGGAGAAAAAGGGAAATTCGATTTGCAACGTAAGTCTTCCTTGTGTGAGGTGGTTTTTCTAACTATGCCAGCACAATCTGAGGATCGCACCATATGAATTAGGTAGATTCATTAAGTCTAAGGTGGGATCGGACTGAAGTTACTAACTTTGAGAGCGGAAGAGCTCCATATAACTCTAAGCATGGTAAGCTTACTGTTCTTATGGGTGCAACCTTTCCCTTAGCAACTAAGAGATGTGCTAAAGAAGATGTAGGGAGACAGAGAGTTGCACAATACTTTTTCTGTGAAGCGTCGCAGGATCCATGAATCTGGATTTATTGGGGGAGAACCCGACCCAACGAGGAATTTTAATTTTGGTAATTGCTGGGAGGTTTTCTGCAAACTGAATCCACTGGGTGAGGAATCCAGGCTTGACACATTGATCCCAGTCAGTTCCATCTAGCCAAAGCTGCAATAGCATCTTGGCTTGAATCATAATTGGTGAAAGCCATCCTGCTGGGTCAAAAAGTTTCGCGACTGAAGAGAGAATTTTAATTGGTGGCCCCATTCACTGATGAAATCGGTGTAATGGAATAAGAAAATGAGTCAGAAATTGCATTCTAACGCTTCCTGAGAGTTTTAGTAGAACTTGTACTTTTTGTAACCGTAGGAATTCGTAATCTAATAGATCTTCTACTGGGATATTTTCTAATGTGGCAGGATGGTTAGCTGTGGCTTTCCTCAGAAGAAATCCAGCTGAGCCAAGACAATGAATTATTTGAGACAGTGATTCGATAGCTGTGTCTACATCATGGCCTCCAGAAAGGATGTCATCGACATATTTTCGACTAGAATTTTAGCCGCGAGAGGGCATTGCTCTTGCGTGTCTTTTGCCAACTGAAACGTTACCGTTTTGAGCTTAAAATGTCGGGTAGGAGCATTCATGGAGTTGAGAAAAAGAATTCGCTGGAAATCTTGGTCATCTTCATGTACCAAAATTTGTCTGCACATCTCCATTGAAAATGACGATTTTCAGGTCAACCTTTTTTTGCAAACTGTGCTCCAGTGCAAGAGATTGTTGAAGCGCAGTGGCCCTTGAATGACCTAACGCTATAGTTTATGCAAAACCTTTTTTTAAATGCCAACCTGACAACGTAACGACCATCTGAATTTCGTTTTGTCGTAGAACAGTATAAATTCTCACAAGCTTGATCTTCAGGCGAGAGTGGAAGAACTTATGGAAATTTACTTGCTCCCGGAATTGCTTTAATTGGGAACTAAGCAATTCATTGGAGATTGGTTCTACTTGCGTGGAATGTGCAGCTACATGTTCTCTAACTGAACCACTGATTGTATTTTGTGCCAATAGATTACAACATATGAACTATAGCATATATTCTTTTGTTAGTTTTGGGTGCAACCAGCGTGAAAGAAAAAAGTCGATAAGAATTTTGAATAATTCTACCTTCCATACCTGAAATTTTCAACAGGGATTGTTCCGTTGGTAAACAAATAAGTTTTTGAACTTTTGAGGGAATAAAAGTTCTTTGCAGCCAGGTCAATCAATGCACGGACTTTGAATAATTCCCCTAAATATTCAATGGAAACTATTGCTGTGGGAAGTAAGACCGTGTTTTCATTGTTGGAGTAAAGTGCTTGAACTTGCGCTGTATTTGCAGAACAAGGAAGTTCCATGTTTTCTTGCAATTGAGGTGTTGAAGTTGTAGCATGAGTTGTACTCGTTTGAGATCTACTAATGGATTTTGATGTTTTGTCTTTGCTGTTATGTGCAGCAGGGAATGATGCATCCTTTGGCAATAGACACAGGAAAAATTACTGGGTCAATCCTTGCTCATGTGTGTGAAAGCAAGACAATTTTCACAGAGATTATTATCTCTTACGAAGTTAATTCGTTCGTGTGCCAAAAGGTTTTTAAATTAAGGGCATGAGCGAGGTTACATAGACTACATGTACATGTCCTTTTGGGTTCAGCCACAAAGGTGTGAATTTGGCTAACAGGCTTCTTTTGGGTATTGTTTTGACTAAAAACATTTAGCTTTTGCTTGTTTGGATGAATTCTGTAGTCGTCAGGAAATCATCTAGCTGTGACCAAAGAGGTAGATCTCTTCGGGACTTTAGGGATTGTTTTCACAGCGACAATGTTTCGTGTGATAGTTTCGTAGAACATATATAGTATATACTAGGATAGGATCCCAGTTTTTTGGGGTTACGTCTTGAGAAGCCAAGACACACAGATAGTTATTTATTGTCATTTGAAGTCTTTGTATCTCTTTACTTTTCTCGGAATGAATAGTGTGCAAATTCAGTAATGTTTGTATTTTATTATCAAGTAGAATACGTTTATTCTAATAACAAGTTTTCAAGGCTTCCCATGCTAGAGAGAAATTTTCATCACTTAAAGGATATCGTTTGACGATAGCTCCAGCTTTACCTTGCGTTTTATACCTGAGATGGTATAATTTTTGAGCGGAAGTGAGTTTTGGATGGTTAATATAAACGGCCGTGAACATGTCTCGGAAAGACGGCCATTCTTCAAAAACACCAAAAAAATTTTCTGTATCGCAAGGTGGAACTTGTAAGCATGGCATGTTGGAGATACTTGCTGCTCTTAAAGTTGTTCTTTAGAGATTTCTCTTGCAATCGCTTGAGTTTAAAGTAATTTCAACTGATCTTCGATTCTAGCCATTGTGTTTTCGTATGTTTCTTAATAGCTACAGTATTTACCACAAGCCTGTAAATTTGAAATTTTCGGGCAAGTCACTGTTGTCTGCCTCGAACATCAAATCATAGACTCTTTGGAGCCTAGTCCAACCGTTCTCTAGACTACTTCGCTTCACAACCAAAAGACATTGGGTGTGATCTTCTAGAAAAGAATTACTGAATTTATCGTGATATTGCACAAGATTATCACTTTCGGCAATGAACTTCTGCATGAAAATACTATAAGTTCGCCTTTTTTGTGACTTAGCGAGATCTTTCTTTTCTCTTTGTTGCCCGCGTTGTTTATGAGCATTCTCTTCGTCTGACATTTAAAAAATTTTTTTTTTATTTGTATCAACAGAATCGCTTTGCCTGGGAGGAGTTCTATCAACAGGCATTAAGTTATTCTAAGAAATTTAGAAATACTTTTAACAAATAAAATTCCAAATAAGTGTCCAAGAAAAGGAACGGGGAAAAAATATATTGGAAATAGTTGTATTTAAATGTTGTATTTCTGGAAACTAGAAATATTTCCTGTAAATAAAGTTATTTTAAATATTGAATGATAATGAATATATTTATTTTTTTGGTTGTAAAAATCAACCAGTTTATCTATATATAATATATATACCTATACATACTTATATTATATTTTAATGAGAAATTAAAAAAAATAGATATATATACATATAATATAACAATGTACTTTAATTAGTTAAAGTGTAACTAAATTTATTGTGTAATAATTTTGTACAGGTTTATCGTTTGGAGGTAAACGAATATAGCGCAAAAGAAATAGCAAGAGATTTATGTAAAGCAATAAGTGTGTATTTGTTGTTGTACACGAAACTTATTTACTTTTTGTAAATAATAAATTTGGATGTATATATTTAGTATGTACCATATACGGAATATATATTATGGGAAAATTTAAAATATTATGTATATACATACTATATATGAAGTTCACAAGTAAAATTTAGGGAATAAATAGAAACTTGTACTTACTTCAATACTGGACAAAGGGAGGGAAGTTTTTCCCTGGGGATTACTTGCTGTGCTGTAATTGTTGGTGGTTGATTTTTTTTTTGTTAGAATTTAATTTTTGTGTTAATTTTATTTTAATGTTTTTAGTCCCACTGCACTAACCTCATTTGGTTTATTTGACTTTTTTTTATTATTATTTTTCCAAGGACCAATGTTTAATTCGGGATGAAGTGTTTCAAGGAGAGGATCGAAAACGGGAGGGGGGCGGATTTAAATAAAACACTTATGATTTAAAAAATTCCCAAAAGGATTTATTTAAACTATGTATAGGTATATATAAAAATTTGGAAAATGTCTGACCGTACGGTTGAATGGTTGTATGGTACTAATCAAAAAGGAAGCTCTTCTGGAACAATTATCGACCATATTATTTCCGTTAGCAAACCGAACAAAAACTTCAAAAACGTCTTGGATGAATGATGAAATTGAAAAAACAGTACTAAACAGTGAGTAACCTATTTTTTTAAAATTAATTCAGAAAATATAAAATAAAATTATAAATTTAATGAATTATGAAAAGAAAATTATGGTGCACAAGTAGAAACCAATATCAAATCAAGTAATGGAACATGGACAATTTTAAAATAAATTATGAACGGAAAACGACACACACCACAACGACCACACGGAAATAATACAAATTAAGAATAAAGAAATTATTTTTAAAAAATCGAATTGAAATTGCCAATTCATTCAATGAATATTTTCTAACGGTTGTAGAAATACCTGATAGAATTGAATATATGGTTGAAGTAATAGACGGAATAAATCACACTTTTGTTTTGAGCAATTGCAATTTTGAACTCAAGTTCATAAACGAATGCTTTCGGAAGCGAGAGTATCCTGAAGAATTGAAAATTGGTTCAGTAGTCCCTATTCACAAACAAGAAAGCAAAGAAATCTGCTCAAATTATAGACCAATTACAAAATTAAGTACATAGGATTAAAATTTGTTTGAACGAAAATAATATTATCGATAAAACCAATTTGGATTTATAGAAAAATCAAGTGTCAGCATGTACGGGACAGGAAGCACACACAAATTTTATCCTTAACATTAATAATTAGAATTGTAAAAATAATATTACAAAGGCCAATTGAATGTAGTACGATAACAAATAAAGAGTGATTATGTACGAAGTAATAACAAATGCTAAAATCCAATGGAAAATGACATTGGAATTGATCTACTTAATTGTTTCAATACAATGATAAATTTAATAGATGGATGTATATCATTCAATAATAGAAAAACAAAATTTTTAATCCAGACTGATCATCAACCAATTAAAATTCTACATTCAAAATATAAAGGAAAATATATGTCCCCAAGACATCAAAGATGGCTATTACAATTAGGTGAATATGATTTCAACATAGAATATTTAAAAGGAAACGAGAATCCTGTAGCAGATTTTTTTTAGCAGGATAGAAAATAAAGTAAGTCAAGAAAAATAAGAACCTAATAAAATAATTGATTTTAAAAATTCAGAAGACCAGGAATCAGAATTAAATATTATAGATAATATTAAGGTTGATGCATCAATGGTAACAATTCATTCAGCTGAAGAGAATCTACGAGATCATTTTTGTATTAAAGAAGAAATAGTAAACAAATATAAAACACAAATTATATTATCTAACGACAAGGTTCAGGTATTAAAATACTTACACAGAAAAAGGATAATTTTCATTGCAGAATGCGATTTTAACGACATGGGAGAAATATTTCGAAAATACATTACGAAAGGAAAAATTAGAATATTCACAGATTTATCAGAACATAGTTACAATGTAGTTCAGGAAAAATTAATATAAATGTTTTCTAATGATAGGCAAATAAAATTTACAAAATGCACAATAAGAGCACAAGATATTGAAACTGAAGCAGAAGCAGTTAAACAGATTTCTTTTTACCACGTCAGAGAAAGTATGCACTCAGGTATACAGGAAACTTACAATCATTTTAGAAATAAAATATACTATACCAAACTCATGAGTTAATCCAATTAGTTATCAATCAGTGTGGAATATGTTCAGAAGTAAAATACGATAGGAATCCAATTAAACAAAAATTCGTATATACAGACACACCATCAACAAAAAATTAAATAATAATGCATATCGATACTTACGTAATGAAAGGATTCCATTTTTAACAACAATAGATAAATTCTCTAAATTTGGAGCAGCCTATCCACTTAACTACAGAAATCATGTAACGATAATTGAACAATTAGAGGATCACTGTGCAAAAATAGGAAAAACACAGAAAATAATAGCAGATAATGAATTTGAAGCTATTAGAATAAAAGAATTTTTAGACAATGAAAATATTGAACTGCATCTTACTAAGCCTAATAGTCGCACAGGAATTGCTGATATAGAAAGACTGCATAATACAATTGCAGAAATATTTCGGATATTATATAAAACAAATAAAGATATCCCCATTAAACAGTTGATTCAAAAAGCAGTTAGAAATTACAACGAAAGATATCATTCTACTATTAAATACCCTCCATATGAAGTTCAACAAGGAAAAATTGAAGAAAGCTAAATTAAAGCGACTAAAAGAAAAAGAATTGAAAAGCTAAACAATAATAGGGAAGAATATAACGAAACAAGAAAATAAGGATTTATAAAAAATTGTAATGCGCTTAGACATAAGGAACAACCAAAATAGAAAAAGAAAACTAATTTAGGAAAAATACATACATGCAATAAGTATTAAACGACCTTTAAAATTCTCAGACTTGGATAATGCTATTAACATGGATAGCACAGACTACAGGAACAATGATTTTGACAATGTTAACGGAACAAACAGGATTCACTGCCATATACATACATACAAAATCAAGAAATTTTGACTGAATCAGACATATTGCTACATGTAGTTACCCTAAACGAAATAGAATACATTTTAATCAGAATGACATATAACCTTATTTTAATAACAACTAAGATTAAGACTTACTTATGTTAGAACAATCGGACGTAAGAATAAATTAGACTTTAATACCAAAACAACATAGACAAAACTTGGAATGCTAGAAGTGATAAACTCCAATTACCATTGAAACTCCACGTTGGATACCTTTTTTTTGACGATTAAAGGGTGAAAGACATAACTCGCGCGCTGGCGCCAGTTGATAAGGCCAAGTGCAGTCAGGTTGTCCTGCACCTGGTCTTTCCAACGGAGATTAGGACGTTCCCTTCTGCGTGTTCCTCCACCGTGGTTCGAATAGAACACCCTTCTAACCGGAGTGCTTACTTCCATTCGCTCAACATGACCCAGCCAGCGAAGCCGGCTCCACTTTATGCAGGTTTTAGAAAATTCATGTACGCAACAGTTGCATTAGAAGAATTGATTTTTTATATACAGTCTGATATTAAAATAATAACTAACTGACTTGATAAAAACCTTCTAAAAATTAATCTATCGAAAACAAATTTTATCATCTTCAACAACTTCCTGAAGTAGAAGCGCTATCAGGAATATTCTGTAATGGCATTTTTTTTTCTAGAGTCGAGAAATGAAAGTATTTGGGTCAATTAGAACCTGAACTGGAACGAACACGTTAATAAATTAATAATGAAATAAATTCCATAAAATTTTTTTATCTATCGTAATAGAAACAATGTACCAAAGAAACAATTATGGTTACTTTATAACTCATTTTTTATGGCCCATATTAAATGCAATATGAATCAGGTGCTCAGAGCAAAGGTTAAATTGTCTACAAGGACTCAAAAGTAAAATAATGAAAATTACCATTTCACGTAGTACTGCTACAGAAAGCTTTCATGTGGATTAACTTATCATATGAAACTATTCCTTATTGCAAACTTAAGTTTTTTTTTTTTAATAATAGTTGAAACAGAAAACCATGTATATTACCTCAGAAATTTTCAAAATATAATAACCACCGTTTTTCGCACAGAAAGGTGCACAAGATCGAGAAGGAACTATGGGACCAGAGTATTCAATTGAAATTAGAAATGTAAACAATATTATGTATAAGTACATTATACTACATAAGTATTATAAAAGAAATATCATATCACTACTTTTATCAAATTATAACTTTATATAAGTAAAAATTGTAAAATCCATACTTTATTATTTTATTTTTGTAATACCATATTTTTATTATCTTTATTATTTTCTCACAATTTATTGCCATTTAAGAAATTTGTTTTTCAGTTATCTTTTCACAAAAAAATTTTATTTTTTGAGAAAATACTTATTATAGATATTTCAATAGAAAAAAAACTTCCTCTCTCCTACACGCAGGATACGGATAGCTTTTGGTTAAATCGCTTAGCTAGATGTGGTTTTGATTTCGGCCCTTACTGTGGTACCAAAAATTTTTTCATTGCTGGTTGCTCCGAAAAGAGGTTCAAATTTTTTGGTGATTCTAAGTAGCTTATCTTGAGCTATATATATATACCTGTTTTGAAATCTTTTCAGTAGAGGAATTTTAATATTGGGGTTTAGTATTAGTAGACTTTGTTTCCTGTAAATTATCGCTTCAAACTTTTTGAGAGTATCGACACCGATAATCCCATCGATTTACTGTATAAATATAATCATTACATAGTTTTAATAGTTTAATAAAAAAATTAAATTATTCTTTTAAAACTTCAAGAGAAAAGATATACCATTAATCCCCAAAATTAATATTTTAATTAAACTATCTCTTGAAATTTTACAATTAATAATTTATAATTTTATTTTAATTACACTCGGCCTGTTGGGAAAATATTAGGAAGATATTAGGATGTGGCCACCCGCAGATTGGAAAAGGAATGGTTTAGGGAGTTCATTATTATTTGTAGAAAGGAGTGGACTAATAACATTTTTGTTGGCACCGGTGTCCCCAAGGAATTTACAAACCGTGCCCTGTCTACCAACAAACTGTATGTAAAGTACGCTGGATAGGCCCCGCCCATAAAATTTAACTGATCTTTTACATTGTCTTCTGTCAAGGCCGCGCACGTATCCTTGACTTACGGGTTCGATGTTGAACATCCTTTGGTTTTTCGGACGAAAGTTATCTGAACCAAACTTCGTATGGGCAGGGAGCAACTGTTCTTGCCTGTTCCCGTAGCTTCGGTTTTGCTTGAAAGAGTCCATCCCCATCTTTTCCACTGGCTTCAGTGCTTCAGACCTCGAAGGAATTGGTTGTTAAGACTGTTTAGCAGCCTTTGGGTAAACCCAATGTTGTTACCACTCGAAGCGAAGTTATTTGTTCTTCTAGGGAACGCAGGAGGAGGGCTGCCGCCTTTGTTCATCCAATTTATTGGCACAGTGACTGTAATTCGTACTTCAGCGCCGTGTATGGGCTTCTGAAATTCAGATTCTAATTATCGAAGCACGCTTATATCAGCTCCGTCAAGGACTAGGGTGTTGAATGATGTTTCCTCATACAATATTTTTCACAAAATGTCTTTGTTTTACAATGGTTTTTCATTTCATAACAATTTTGTTTCACAACATTTCGTTTTCAATATTTTTAATGATTTCTGCACTTACAAAACCATCATAACAGAATCATTTATTCAACCTTCAAAAAAAATGAAACTTGCATTACTTACTATATATGGTAACCTTGATTTCATTCAGTGTTGACTTTATTTCTATTGGTTGGATTTAGCCAAGGAAGGGACGTGCAACTCCTTTTTGGTCATCTGTAATAAAATTGTAGGCAACTCACTTTCTTCACAACAGTGTTTTGAGTCCGATGCAACCTCCAACGTGTTCCCATTTGGACGTCCAAACATTGCTGTCGTGGCCCAGGAATGGTGTTCCCATGTGAACGACAGCTTGCAATCAGATAGGGTGTGCCTGGACATTGTACGGCGGCTTTTGCGGGACAATAAAACTTATAGCTGGCAAGAAGTCGAACCCCGACCGACACCACATATGATATGCAAGTGTTCACCAATTCGTCAAGGATTATTTTAAGTTTAATGTAACTTTTTAAGTACATTCTTCTTTTAATGGCGCAACAGCACATGGAGGGTGATATATTTGTCCATGAATGGAGGGACCTACAGGTTTTATGCCGAATATAAACGGCAAATTGAAAAGCTTTTCATAGACAATTTTTACTCTTGTAGGTTTACCGTTGCCTGACGAGACGTGGTGCCTTGTATATAAATTGTTTTCTCTACTTTTTGATTTTGTCTGTGCTGAGATTTGTACCTCGGACACTCTGCAATAAATGCCAACGCAACTACACCACAGCAACACTTTTTAATTGCATGTGGATTTTTTCTTAAACAAATTGCGAAAGCTCGGCCTAGGCCCTCCTTGGGCTGTTGTGCCATTAAAAGTAAAAAGTAAAGTAAAATTGGTGGTCGCTGTGGCGTCGTGGTAGTGCGTTGGACTGCTATGCAGAGTGTCCGGGGTTCGAATCTCGGCACAGGCAAAATAAAAGTAGAAAAAATAATTTTTTTACACGGTACCACCTCTTGGCAGGCAATGGCAAACCTACAAGAGTAAAGTTTGCTATGAAAAGCTTTTCACTTCGCCGTTCGGATTCGGCATTAAACTGTAGGTCCCTTCAATTCATGTACAAATATAACACGCACAACATGAGTGGATGCGAAAAGCTCGGCCTAGGTCCTCCATGGGCTGTTGCGCCATTAAAAGTAAGTAAAGTAAGTAAAATTGGTGGTTTAAACTTTATAGTTATTTAGGAAAGGTTAATAGGTTTTTTGTTTAAGGTCGTCGTTTTGAATATGCAAATAGTGAAGCGAGTTTTTAGTGTCACTACACTTTAATTTTTCGTTTTGTTGCACATTGTGGTATTCTATTTTAATAAGTATTTAATGGAGATGCAAAAGAATTTAGCTATTTTCGTATAATTGCAGTGAACCTGGCAAGGAGTCTAACCTCGATGACCCTCTACCACGCGACACCCATTTTACCAATTATTTTACTTCATCATTATTTAGTTTTAGGTATAATTTTTTAACAATCGCCGTACATTTCAATTAAAAATTGTTATTTTTCGTAGTTATTTAATTTTTTCTTAAGCTTTATTTTATCATTTTATACTTTCACTTAAAGACACTTTACTATTCACTAAAACTTATTAGGACTCCCATCCTTCAGGAATACTTCCAAAACAACCCGGTTCCGGGTCTGGCGCCAATTAACTAGAGCCCTCGGATCATGTAGCACATTGCATTGGATAGCTTAGGCCGCTGTGTTAACTTACATACATATAAATATAATTTCAATAAGTTGACGAATAAACATCAACATAGGTATAGTAAAACAAAATATCACAACTGAAATATATTCATAATTTTAAAGAGCTAGAGCGTGAAATAGTTTGTTTATAAACCTAGGCCGTGTTGATCCAAAAAACTAGCTAGGATAACTAATTTTTTGAAAAAATATACTAAAATGTCGGTGGGTTAAATTCAAAGCTCAACAACCTATGTATATCTTATAAGTTTTATTTTTAATGCGCACATTTTAACTGAAATTTGTTTTAAACCATCTCCATAATAGCTAAAATTCTTTGTAATATCTTTAAAATTCATAAATATGGCGGCGGTATTCTGATAGCAGTTCAGATTTTATATCCTTCTGAGGTTTATTGCTCGATAAGCAATATTTATTTATTACATATTCGATTATCCAGCCTAATTCAACTGTTGATATTTATCTTAAGCATGCTTTTTTCTTAGCAACAATTTAAATGAGAACAGCCGATTCGTTGATTATCCTTGGTGATTTTAATATTCCGAGTGTTACTTGGAAGTTTTGCGAAGACATTCGGCCTCTTTACACTTGCACTGCCATAGAACCAGTAATAACTTTTTGCATATACTTTCTGAACTTAGTTTGAATCGATCAATAACGGAAAAGGTGTGGATCTTGTCTATGAAGAGGAAGACTCAAAATTTGTATTTCTCGTTCCGAACCCCACGCTTCACCTGATGATGGTCATCATCCTGCTTTAGCATTAACCTTTGAAATACCTTATAGTGTAAAACTGTTAAATTAAAATACTTTTTTCAAAGATCAAATTATAATAAAATCGGAATATCCTTCTGGCCGTTAGATAATCTGAACATTGTCAGCTGTGTATCTCTATTAAATAATATTTTATATAAAGTATTTGAGCAATCTGTACTAAAAGTTTAAACTTCTTTTGCGAAGACTGGACCCATCTGGTTCAAAAAGGAATCAAAAAACTTAAGAAATCGGAAGTTGCTAGCTTATAAAATTTATAAAAAAAAACTGTTACAATAATGGATAATTGTAACTATTCCCGTCTACGTTATGAATATATACAGCTGAATGATAAATGTAATAAAGTAAAACTGTGTAAATTTTTACAGTTGGTTTGTTTTACTAAATAAGAAACCCGAAGTGAGAAGGGCCCTAGGCAACTTCCCACCAGTTATTAAGTACACATCTACGGCATCAAGCCACTTCGGAATGTATTAGCGCAGTAACTCCGAAAAACTATCGAGGTTCGTGGCCTTGCTAATGTTCGTAGCTATGTTAACTAATGATATATGAAAACGTAAAAGAGCGCTGTAATGTTAGTGACGGAGATGAAATCCATTGTATTAAAAAATTGCAGGCACAATACAGTTTTTTACATTACATTATTTTACACATGCTTGAAATTGCTTTTTTTTACCGTGAGCTAAAATATTTACAAATCAAACATTTTACGTAATATCTTTTAATGAAAATTACGATTTTATTCTCTGAAATGACGGTAAATGATAAAAATTTCCGGCAACCCTGCTATACAAAATCTTATAAAAACGACGTGGATGTATTTGTCTACACACTCTATATAGAAAGTTACTACTCTGGCGGGTTGATGTTAGGGCGATTTCCAGAATAACCTAAAAGAGATTAAGGTAGTTAGTTAGTTGGCGTACGCACAATACGTGGTGCAAATATCGACTTAGACCACTACTTAGTTGCAGCCAAGGTCTGCACTCGTATATGTGTAGCAAATCGCGTACGGATAGGTACAAAGAGAAAGCTGGATGTCGGAAAAGCTACAATCACAACAGACAGGCGAAGTCTTCGCCAGCCAACTTGCACTCCTCCTATCGCAAAACACCCCTCAACTTGATGATATATGCGCGCAGTGGACGCACATTTTCCGCTCTATGCGTACGGCTGCCGAAGAGCTGTTAGGCTACCACCGTCGACGGAGAAATATGTGGTACGACCAAGAGTATCGCGATGCTACTGAAGCAAAAAACGCAGTTTACAGAGCCACCCTGCAGTCAGTTGCAACGCGAGCTGCTAAGGAGCGATACAGAAAGTTGAGGAGGGAGGAGAAACGTCTTTTCAGGCGCAAGAAAGGAGATGAAAAAAGACGCGAGTGTAATGATATCGAAATGTTGCGAGACAGGAATGAGGTCCGAAAATTCTTTGAAAGAATAAGACTGATGGTTTGAAGACCGGGGCCTCTTCCTGCAAGCATGAAGACGGAAATCTGGTGACAGATGTTCAGGGCATAATGAGGTTATGGAAGGAGCACTTTTCGCAGCTGCTTAATGGCGATGACGGCAATAATCCCGCCACTGCGGAACCCACTCCGGCGTTGAAGTACCGCCGCCTGACTATGAGGAGGTCTTAACAGCCATTGCTCGGCTGAAAAACAATAAGGCTGCAGGTGCAGATCTCCTGCCTGCTGAGTTGTTTAAGACCGGAGGCGAAGAGCTCAAAAAACGCATGCATGAGCTTCCATGCAGAATATGGTCAGATGAAAGCATGCCAAGTGATAGGAACCTCAGCGTACTCTACCCAATCCATAAGAAAGGTGATTCCACGATCTGTGCCAACTACTGTGGGATAAGCCTTCTTAATATTGCATATAAGGTTCTATCGAGCGTACTGTGCGAAAGACCGAAGCCCGTCATCTTCAGACTGATTGGACCTTATCAGTGTGGCTTCAGGCCTGGTAAATCCGCCATTTACCAGATATTCACACTACGCCAAATCCTGGAAAAGACCAGAGGAAAACAGATCGACACCCATCATCTATTTGTCGAATATAAAGCCGCCTTCGACAGCACGATTAGGGATCACTTGTACGCCGCAATGTCTGATTTTGGTTTCCTGGTATCCCTCCAAAGCTCATTCGTCTTTGCAAAATGACACTGACCAACACCACCAGCGCAGTGAAAATTGGGACAGACCACTCCGCACCATTTGATACCAAAAGATGTTTCAGACAAGGTGACTCCCTATCGTGCGACTTCTTTAACCTTATGCTGGAGAAAATAATTCGAGCTGCGAACATCGACATCTCTGGCATTATCTTCTATAAGAGTGTCATGCTGCAAGCATACGCTGATGATATTGACATCATTGGCAAAAACGTTCGAGCAATCAGTGCAGCATTGGAAATGCTGGAGTCTCGTCGAGTGGGTCTAGTGGTGAAAGAGGACAAAGCGGAATACCTTGTGTCAACAAACAAACCTTGTGTCACTGTTGACAATTAAACTTTTGAAGTAGTCAAGGATCTCGTATATCTAGGATCCAGCATAAACACCAACAATAATGTCAGCCTTGAGATCAAGCGGAGATTAACCCTTGCCAACAGGTGTTACTACGGGCTCAGTAGGCAATTGAGAAGTAGAGCCCTCTCTCGACCGACGAAAATAACGCTCTATAAGTCCCTCATCCTTCCCGTCCTAATGTATGCCGCGGAGAAGTGGACATTGACCACCAATGATGAGAGGCTGTTAGGAGCGTTCGAGAGGAAGATACTCCGCAAGATCTACGGTCCAGTATGCGTGGACGACGTGTATCGAATAAGATGGAACGATGAGCTATATGAGCTGTACGCTGACATAGTCAAGCGTATGAAAATCAAGCGGCTTCGCTGGCTGGGTCATGTTGAGCGAATGGAAGAAAGCGCTCCGGCTAGAATGGTGAGGGTGTTTTATTCGAACCACGGTGGAGGAAGACGCAGAAGGGGACGTCCTAATCTCGTTGGAAAGACCAGGTGCAGGGAAACCTGACTGAACTTGGCCTTATCAAGCTTTATAGAGGCGGCCAAGACCGATCATCGGTTGTTGTGCCAGTTAAGTAAGTAGTTGGCTCTTTTCTAGTTCTATGCATAAGTGTGTATGCATATTTATCTTATACGCGAACGTGTTTATATTTACCTGGCCAAACATAAACAGCCCTGCCCAAACGCCATTCATTTTGAGGCCGATTTTCTTGCTTGACAACGACAAATTTGTCAATAAGTTTATTTATTGAATACTTAAGTTATTTGTGAAGTTCTTGCAAATATTATTATTTCCAATGAAAAGAATGCAGATGTGTTAAGATAGATTTTAGTCTTGAATTGGTGCACAATTAACATCATGGTGCCTTGAATTGGTGCATAATTTTAAATACAAAAAGTAATAATTCCTTGGAGGTCTTTCGGAAAAGAAAGTCAGTTTCATTGCACAGGAAAATATGATTTCCTTATGTTCAAGAGATATTTAACAAAATCTAGTTTAACAGAAAAAACTATAGTTTTGACCATGGTTAGCATCCATAGTCAAAATTGACTATATGTAGAAACAAAATTTTTCAGGAGAGCAAAAAAAACATTTTTAGTCTCTTAAAGTTGCGCAAACTTGGATTTTGCATGCGCAAAAATTTACTGTATAAACGGGCCTTAATTTTAAAAGTATTAATCAATCGATATTTTAAATTTTGTTGACAAACTGTTCACTGACAACAGCTACAACGTTTATTTCTGATTGTAGTAGTGTCTGTATACATTCTACGCGTTATAACTTACTTTACTTACTTTTAATGGCACAACAGCCCATGGAGTGCCTAGGCCGAGCTTTTCGCATCCACTCATGTTGTGCGTGTTATATTTGTACATGAATGGAAGGGACCTACAGTTTAATGCCGAATCCGGTGAAAAGCTTTACTTAGCAATATTTATGTAGGTTTGTTTGTAATTGCCCGCGAAGAGGTGGTGCCGTGTAGAAAAACTGATTTTTCTGGGTTTTTTATTTTTTTTTATTTTGCCTGTGCTGTGATTTGAACCTCGGACACTTTGCGTAGCAGTCCATCGCATTACCGCTACGCCACAGCGACCACTAAGCGTTATAACTGCTATTATAATTATTTGAAAATTATTATTATGTGATTAAAGATACCAAGCGTGGTACTCCTACTATTATTTCTTGTTTACTACTATTTCTTTAGTACTATTTTTTAATACTTTTTACAACATTTCTATTGCTTTTTCTACTACTATTTTTCTACTATTTTTACCACTTTTTTACTATTTTTTTAAGTATTTCTTTAGATTAATTTTTATATTCACGCCGGGTGATTGCGAAAATGGGCACGGAACTGATGAGCAGCACCCTCTATCAATCGAATATGAAAAAACTTTGATAGAGGGTGCTGCCCATTAGTTTCACGTAAAATTTTATTCTTATTCTTACTCATAAATTTAAAATTTCACACAAAGCATTTACAATTTTCTAGAGCTGAGAGAATAAGCTAAAGTAAAAAATAGAAAAACTTGAAGCACAAACAAAGGGCAATTTTGTTAAGATAAAATTTCTAACAAAACCTGCAGCTGAGAGACAGCGAGAAGTCATTTCGTCGAAAAATGGACACCCAACAAAATTACGATTCTGCTATCGTGAAAAAAGCCAAAAAACAGCACCGAAAGATCGTGACTTCCCAAGCAATTAGAGGCACAACCGAATTCGAATTTAATTTAATAACAACTCGCAAAGACTAATGCGGAGAGACAGCATGAATGGCAAATGAGTTCATTACAGCCAATAATTGCATCAACTCACGTCATTGAGTCCCGACGAAGGTCCTCCGATTATACAGCACCAGGACGTCTTTCAGGTGAAGGGCAGAAGATTTACTTGGAAATGTGCATGGAAATCTTTCCTCCATTGAAAGAAAGCAACTCGCATCAGCACAACAAAACATTGATGAGATTTGCCAAGTCAACCTCATAACATTCGCGAGTTCTCAGACCGGCAAGTGGCATATTTTCACCTGTTGAGATCATACAACCTGAATATTTTGATGATGATGATTATTATAATGATGATAATAATGATCACGATATTAACATTACACTTATAATGATGTAGCTAATAAATTCGTATGCTTTGAGTACGAATATTTTGATGGAGGTGATTATTTTGCAGAGGGCGTTGCATGCATTGGAAATGCAAACGATCA
The DNA here is from genome assembly GCA_958295655.1 of Palloptera scutellata. NCBI lineage: Eukaryota > Metazoa > Arthropoda > Insecta > Diptera > Pallopteridae > Palloptera > Palloptera scutellata. Next base: position 31,852,449 of record OY282451.1, read on the forward strand.
AAATGAAGTTAATCCAGATGTAGCACACCTGGGATCAGAGAATTATCAAACTGAGCTATACAAGGCTTTTTGTTTACATAAATCAGCACATAAACAGTTTCAAAATATATTCGTAAAAATTCTTTAGGCCACACCTGTAATGTCTGCATTAGACTCTGTTTTTTACAAGATTACTAACCCTAACCTGAAAACTCAAAACGCAAACGTTCTGAAGAAATAAACTTTCGTAGGGCGTCCCACTGATCAACACAATTTTTTTTTGTAATACGTTTCTACTTTTCTTCTAAATACTTTTTCACTACTTTTCTAAAGTAAGAAAAATGTGTCATCAACATTTCCAAGGATAGATTAATTAATACTCTTGGAATCATAGAGTAAAACTTTTAAATTTCATTTAGTAAAAACCACTAGAAAATAGTAGTGGAAAATTAGTAAAAAAGGACTAGGAAAAACATGCTTGGTATTTTTAACACACATTTGTAATTTTTAAGTAGTTATAACAGAAGATATAACGTGTAGAATGTAGATAAACACATTTGCATTCAGAAATAAACTTTTTTGTTAATAGGAATATAATGAAAATACTTAAATAAAATTAGGTTTGATTTTTTTTTTTCGAAGTTAGTATTATAGTTGCAGCTGGTTGGTGAAGAGTTTGCCACCAAAAAATCTTTTTCGTCAAAATTGTAGATAGACACTATTGAATATAATATATTATAATATAATATATATATATTACTGATGTATACATAATGATACCGACTATACTAGGTTATCCATATAAATTCTGATACTGGATTAAATCTCATACTGGATTTCCATATTTTATTTTCAAATATTTATTTTTCAAATATTTATTTAGCAAGTTCCAGTTTTTACTAATGTCCAACATTATATATTTTTTTATACAACAATCGTGCACTTCTTGAAACAAACAAGTCGTTTTGACAAGTATGTTCATTCATTCGTGCGTTATTTTATCTATTTTCAATGCAACAATTATTGAATTTACATTGTGTTTTATTGGCTCATCAGCTGCAGTAGAACGAATTTTTGCAAGAGTAAAGAAAATATGGAAGGAGTTATATCCGTTTAAATATCAACTCTTAATTCCATGTTGCAAACCAAATGCAATATGGAATGTTCTTGCATTGACTTTTAACCCTTTATATATGGTCCCCTATTTCCAAAATTGCTTTCTCTAACTGTCTTTTTTTATCATTTGTTATCCATATCAATTTATACTTACAAACATAAAATACGAGAAATATTTGTTATTTATTTGTAAATATATTTTAAGGCATTGGTTACAAATAGCTTAACTCAAAAACAATTCGTTCTTTTTCGTCAGTTTTTTTGTGTAGTATTAATTTTTCGAAAGAAAACTTCAATGGGTAATGCAGGAACAGTTTTACTTGAGATATAACTGATTGGATAATCAATTTCTACATATGGAAGTTGCTTGGTATTTTCAACCGAATTTGATATATAGGTTTTCGTTGGAATTACTCCAATGTTTATTAGGTTTGTGTTGGTAATTTTCATAATTGCTGATTCCACAGTAGTAGTTGTAGAGGCTTGTTTTGTGTTTAAGTTATTCGACCTTAACAATGATTTACTGATAGCTGACTGATTTCGCTTCATGACATTGGTATCACAATTCTTAAATGTTTTTTTATGAATCGAAATTTTTCCTGAAGTTTCCAAAATGTGACTTTGGTTGTAGTTTCGGTTTTTCCGGGATCGCCAGGACTTAACTCTTGGTAAAAACAGTTTGGTTGAGTTTTTTAGTGTGGTATACGTTGAGTTTTCTTTATATGAACTCTTTTTATAACGGGAGTTTCTTGAGAATTGCGGAAATTGTGATTGTGCTTGAATTTTCTTAGATTCAATATCTGTTTCTAAAGGAAGAATAGTGGCTTTTAACTCTACGGTTGGTCTTATCTTAAAGTCTGCTCCTTTTACCGAGTGTAATTTATTTAATTTATTTTTATATAAGTATGTTCTATTATATTTTGCAAACACTTGCATGTTACTCATAGTTTTTGTAACATATTTTTTGGTGTTTCCACGTGATAAGTTTTTTTTATCTTGAGAGTTAACAATTTCTCGAATTCCTAACTGTGCTGTGCGGTTCGAAGCTTTTACGATTATAGCGGCTGTAGGGATTTTTAATAGCTTTAACAGTTTTGTAGCATTTCTTCCAACCAAATAATTGTCGGTTGTAGTTGGTAATTTAAATGAATTATTAATAAATGTTTTCAGTGTACTAATAATTGTTTTATAGTTACTTTTTACCATTCCATTTGAATCTGATCTTTCTTCACCAAATGATTTTTGTGATAAATTAGTTGTTGTAACTGTTGTCACTGCAGTGCTTGGATATAGTGACATTGTATGCGGGTAATGTGTTAAAGAATCGGTTGTGAATGACTCTATGTGTAAAGATGGTTCAGTAGAAGACCGAGTAAAGGGAATAGGAGTTGAAGTTTTACTTTCGTTGGTTATGAGATTTTTCGGAAACGGTTTGTATAAACTAACTGTTTCTACATAATTATGTGGTACAATGGCATCATCAAGAGTAAAAAAACTAAGGAATTTGGAATTGGAATAGGAGGGTGTTGTTAAGACATGCTTTTTATACTTAAAATTATTTTTTTGCTCCACAGCTGCATTTATCTTTAATTCTGAGGAATTATTTGGAGAAAGTATTTTCAAGTTTTCTTTGGTGTTGGGTGACGAAAAGGATTTTGTGTAAATTGGCTCTTGACGTGTGCTGGAGGGCAACGAATATTCGGAGTAATTCGGGTTAATGTTTTTCCCATAAATGTATATTCTTTGATCCAAATTAAGTGAGTTACTGGTTATATTAGGGTAGTGAGTATTGAAAAATATTGCTTTTTGTGTCGAAGTCGGCATTACATTATAATAAGCTAGCTTATCTTGTAAGTTACGTTTAAGTTTAACGTTAGTTCCTGTTGGGATAGTACTTCCAACCTCATTTAAGGAAGACGAATTCATTGAACGAAGTAACAATTCATTATTTCTGGAGAACAGAACATATTCCGGAAATAAAACGCTTGGAAAATTTCTAAAAGATCGTATATGATACTTGTTTGATATGTATCCACTCATTAATTTTCTGTAAATATATAAATAGAGGAAAAATGTTAAACAAAAACTGTGATTGTTGGAATGTTTTAAGCAATTTAAAAATGTATAATAAAACATAAGATATCTCGGTTAGTTTTGAAGATTTTAAGATTGGTTGTGTGTTCAGTAGAATATTTATCTAAAAAGTATATTTATCTAAGAAGAAATTTGTTTTTTTTAATTATTAAAGAGCTAAGAGGGTTAAAATGCTGAAGAAAATTTTTGCTTTTAAAACTTTATTATAAATATGTCAATGTACATGCGTAAGAATTCCCAGAGGAATTCATTATATTTTCCAATTTAAACATGCATTAAACTTGTACAATAAAATAAAAGAACAAAATTTCTACTTGACATGGTTGTTACTGTTCAAATGTATCAGGCAAATCTTATGGTAACAACCTTTTTAGTCTGCGCTCGGTTTTCGCTGATTAGTAGTTCTTATGCAAGAGCATTCGGATGGGTTCTGATTCGACACGATATTTAATATTAGAATTGTTCACTTCTTCGTAAACTAACTAAGAATTTAGGTCTGGTCAGAATGAATTATGTTGTATTGTAACTTACGTACTAACCTCGATAGTCTAGTGGGTAACGCGCTAGACTCTCATCCATGAGGTTTCGGATTCGATTCCTACTCTTCTCTTACATTGCTACAGATATAAGGTGAATGAGAATTATGAGAAAGCGTACAAGTGAACACCTCTTAGCAGGTAATGGCAAAAACCATCAAAGGATAATAATTGTCACCCCGCCATTCGGAACCGACGTTAAACTATAGGTCCAATGATGTGGTATCACAATGGACTGTTTTGAGCAAACGGTGTGCTGCTAATATAGGACTGAAACTATTACCTAACCTAAGCGCGTTAGCACACATACATGTTGTTTCATTATTTACGAATTCCAACGGACTTTCCTTCTACCCAACACGACTGAGAGGCGCATCCGCATAACGCACGGATCGGTGACCAACGCAACCGCTTTACACGAAAATATGTAATGAGCCGCATATATCCAAATAGGCATTCTTTACAACTACAGATATAAAATCATCATCGATTTAGTATAATAAATTTGTAAGTAAGTTTGTTTTGATGTGTTCCAGAGAATCAGAAATGATGAATAGATTATAATTTTCATTAAAATCACTACATATTCCACGAAAAGGATCATTTCGAGCATAGTTTGTTTTGCATATGTTAAGTTTGTTTAATTGGAATAAAATAACGTGATCTTGTACTGGGTATATTAAAGTTTATTTCGTTTAGTAAATACGAATATGATAAAATGCAATTTAAAAGCTTTACAAGAAATGTTATATTTAAAATTTTTCTTCTTCTTATCAATATCGGTAGGTTAATAAGTTTTAATCGATGTTCATACGGTGGAAGATTCAAAAGAGGATTCCACCAAAAGCTTCTTAAGAAATTGTTGTTGAACCGACTCAATTTTACTTATATAACAGTTAATTTGAGGATTCCATACAGGAGATGCATACTCAAGGATAGGTCTAACAAGTGAAGTGAATAGCGTTTTTGTTATATAAGGGTCGTGTAACTCCTTTGACCAGCGTTTAACAAATCCTAAAGAACTTTTAGCTTTGTTTTAACTTGCATATCTACTCATGTTTAAACAACTCATCAAAACATGAGTTGATATGCAAGTTAAAACTTAATTTGCAGTCCATTGTCACACCCAAATCAACAAATATAAATACATGACTCAGAGTCTGATCCTGTAAAGAATATTTAGCAGACATAGGTTGTCTTCTTGTAGATATCATAAGCTTACATTTATTAAGATTGAGTAACATCAAGTTTAATCGGCACCTTTTTAAAAATTATCAAGATCTTCTTGCAGAAGTTTTTGTTGGATTACAGAGTTGTAAGATAAGAACAACTTTACATCATCATCATTCAAATCAATACATTCAAATTTGCAATTTCGAGAAACAGATGGCAAATCATTGATAAACAGAAGAAATAATAATGGTCCCAGATGGCTCCCTTGAGGAACTTCAGAAGTAACAGCAACGCTTTTTGATACGGCATTTCGGAAAATCACCTTTTTTCCGTGAGTGATATATCCATCTCATAAGCATGGGCGGACTTCCAATGAAACCTAGTTTTTAATAAGGAGGCCATGATTGACTTTATCAAATGCTTTGCTAAAATCAGTATACCAGTTGTATAAGTATGGCATTTCTGTGTCGCTAACTATACGCTCTGTCAAACCAAATCATTGGCGCCATTTCTTCGCATTTAGTTCTACCAACAATATTCAGTTCATAAACAAGTTTCATACAACAACATATTTTCTTCGCTCGTAAAAATGTCGAATTTTGTGCCTACAAACTACGATATGCGGACATCATTGATTTTCTGTTTACAATTAAAGAAATCTGTTTTGGAATCTCACCGAATGCTTGTGGAAGCTTACGGCCAGCACGCTCTACGCAAAACGCAGTGCAACGAGTGGTTCAATAAGTTTAAAAGTGGCGATTTTGATGTAAGAAACAAAGAACGTGGAACACCACCGAAAAAGTTTCAAGATGCCGAACTGGAAGCTTTACTCGATGAGGATGATGGTCAAACGCAAGAACAACTTGCAGAACAATTAAACGAGACCCAACAATGAATTTATCAACGTTTAAAAGCCATGGGATTGATTTTGAAGATTCCGCAGAGGGATGATGGGTGCCGCACGAATTGATTGAGAGACAGCAAGAAAATCGAAAAACCACATGTGAAATGTTGCTCGCCAGGTACAAAACAAAGTCATATCTTCATCGAATTGTTACTGGCGTTGAAAAATTGATCTATTTCGAGAATACCAACGTAAACGATCATATGTTAAGCCTGGTATAGTATATAACTTCAGTTTGTTGGTTATTAATAAATACATTCATGTAGTGAATTCTAATAGGTTCGTCGTTGTAGATCTCTCTTTATGGAACCGATGTGGTGATCAATGTTATAACAGAGTGCATAATTTGGGTATTAACAATTAATTCAAATAACTTTGGTATCACACTTAGTTTAGCAATATCTCTATAATTTGATATATTTTTGTGAAGATGTACAATAAAAGATTCTTTCCAACAAACTGGGAAATATCACGATTTTACACATTTGTCAAAAATTTTGGAAAGTTTATATTATATAAAAGTTCGGCACAATTTTTTAATACACAATTCGGAATATTATCGGGGCCAGATTTAAATGCTCAAGAGACTTAAGGTGGTGAAGAACATATTGAACATCTATGGTTGAAAAACAAATACATAGTATTAAATGAGTCAATGGCGAAGGGGTAAAAGTCATTGTCATTGAAGCTAAACGTGGAATATGTAGATTAGAAAAAATCAGCAAACAATTTCGCAATTACAATGTCATTACTAGAAACAATATTACCAAGACAGACGGAGGGAAATCGCTGCTCCTACGTTTCGAATTAACAAAGTCATAAAAAGATTTGGGATCGTGATGAATTTTCATTTTTATGCTATTTAAATAGTTTCTATAACATTAATCATTCAGTTTATATATTCATGACGTAGTTACAATAGTCCATATTTCTGCGAGTTCTTTTAAGTTGAGTCGTGTGAGTCACAGGTCCATCCATGTTCGATCCTTGTTCTTCTATGTTTCAATTCGGCATAAAGCCTCCTCGTTACGGTCCCGGGATAGCGATCTTGTCGCTGTGGTAGTACGTTGGACTGCTAAGCAGAGTGTCCGGGGCTCGAACCTCGGCACAGGCAAAATCCAAAAGTAGAAAAAATAATTTTTCTACAAGGCACCACCTCTTGGCAGGTAATGGTAAACCTACAAGCGTAAAAATTGCTATGAAAAGCTTTTCACTTCGCCGTTCGGATTCGGCATTAAACTGTAGATCCCTTCCATTCATGTACAAATATAACACGCACAACATGAGTGGATGCGAAAAGCTCGGCCTAGGCCATCCATGGGCTGTTGTGTCATTAAAAGTAAAGTAAGTAAGTAAGTAAAGATAGCGATCTGACAACCGTCAATGAGCTAACTACTGTGTGCGGCGGGCTTATCCATGGCTTTGAATGAATGGTTGTGCGTCGGGCTTGGAACCCACCACGTCAAAATATTCCCCAATGAATCCTCAAAAGAATTCGAGGCTCTCTAATGTTGACGACTCCCTCAAACGCCCAAAGGACAACAACGATTTACGGATATGCACATGGAATGTCCGAACATTCAATACACGTCGTCCACGCATACTGGACCGTAGATCTTACGGAGTATCTTCCTCTCGAACGCTCCTAACAGCCAACAGCCTCTCATCATTGATGGTCACTGTCCACGTCTCTGCGCCATACATTAGGACGGGAAGGATGAGGGACTTATAGAGCGTTATTTTCGTCGGTCGAGAGAGGGCTCTACTTCTCAATTGCCTACTGAGTCCGTAGTAACACCTGTTGCCAAGAGTTAGACTCCGCTTGATCTCAAGGCTGACATTATTGCTGGTTTTAATGCTGGATCCTAGATATACGAAATCCTTGACTACTTCAAAAGTCTAATTGTCAACAGTGACACAAGGTTTGTTTGTTGACACAAGGTATTCCGCTTTGTCCTCGTTCACCACTAGACCCACTCGACGAGACTCCCTTTCCAGGTTGGAGAATGCTGCACTGATTGCTAGAACGTTTTTGCCAATGATGTCAATATCATCAACGTATGCTAGCAGCATGACACTCTTGTAGAAGATAGTGCCAGAAATGTCGATGTTCGCAGCTCGAATTATTTTCTCCAGCATAAGGTTAAAGAAGTCGCACGACAGGGAGTCACCTTGTCTGAAACCTCTTTTGGTATCAAATGGTGCGGAGAGGTCTGTCCCAATTTTCACTGCACTGGTGGTGGTGGTCAGTGTCATTTTGCAAACACAAATGAGCTTTGGAGGGATACCAGGATACCAAAATCAGACATTACGGCGTACAAGTGATCCCTAATCGTGCTGTCGAAGGCGGCTTTATAATCGACAAATTGATGATGGGTGTCGATCTGTTTTTCTGGGATCTTTTCCAGGATTTGGCGTAGTGTGAATATCTGGTCGATAGTGGATTTACCAGGCCTGCAGCCATACTGATAAGGTCCAATCAGACTGAAGATGATGGGCTTCAGTCTTTCGCACAGTACGCTCGATAGAACCTTATATGCAATATTAAGAAGGCTTATCCCACGGTAGTTGGCGCAGATCGTGGAATCACCTTTCTTATGGTTCGGCAGAGTACGCTGAGATTCCAGTCACTTGGCATGCTTTCATCTGACCATATTCTGCATAGAAGCTCATGCATGCGTTTTTTGAGCTCTTCGCCTCCGGTCTTAAACAACTCAGCAGGCAGGCCATCTGCACCTGCAGCCTTATTGTTTTTCAGCCGAGCAATGGCTGTTATAACATGCACAACATGAGTGGATGTGAAAAGCGAAAAGCTCGGCCTAGGCCCTCCATGGGCTGTTGTGCCATTAAAAGTAAAAGTAAATGGCTGTTAAGACCTCCTCATAGTCAAACGGCGGTACTTCAACGCCGTCAGTGATTGGGGTTTCCGGAGTGGGTTCCGCAGTGGCGAGATTATTGCCGTCATCGCCATTAAGCAGCTGCGAAAAGTGCTCCCTCCATAATCTCATTATGCCCTGAACATCTGTCACCAGATTTCCGTCTTCATCCTTGCAGGAAGAGGCCCCGGTCTTCAAACCATCAGTCAGGCGTCTTATTCTTTCAAAGAATTTTCGGACCTCGTTCCCGTCCCGCAACATTTCGATATCATTACACTCGCGTCTTTCTTCATCTCTTTTCTTGCCTGAGAAGACGTTTCTCCTCCCTCCTCAACTTTCTGTATCACTCCTTAGCAGCTCGCGTTGCAACTGACTGCAGGGTGGCTCTGTAGACTGCGTTTCTTGCTTCAGTAGCATCGCGACACTCTTGGTCGTACCACATATTTCTCCGTCGACGGTGGTAGCCTAGCACCTCTTCGGCAGCCGTACGCATAGAGCGGGAAATGTGCGTCCACTACGCGCATATATCATCAAGTTGAGGGGTGTATTGCGAAAGGAGGAGTGCAAGTTGGTTGGCAAAGACTTTGGCTGTCTGTTGTGATTGCAGCTTTTCGACATCCAGCTTTCTCTTTGTACCTATCCGTACGCGTTTTGCTAAACATATACGTGTGCAGACATTGGGTGCAACCAAGTAGTGGTCTGAGTCGACGTTTGCACCACGTATTGTGCGTACGTCTAGTACATTGGAAGCTTGCCTTCCGTCGATCACAACGTGGTTTCGTGTGTTTTGATCAGGGGACAGAAAAGTGGACTTATGGATTTATTTATGTTGGAATCTGGTGCTACTAACTGTCATGTTTCTTGCGGCGGCGAAGTCGATCAGTCTCATACCGTTATCGGTGGCTTCGTCGTGGAGACTGAATTTTCCGATCATCGGACCAAAGAGACTCTCCTTGCCCACCTTGGCATTAAAGCCTAACACGATTTTAACATCGTGGCGGGGGCAATGCTCATAAGTTTTGTCGAGGAGCTCGTAGAAGTCATCTTTGGTCGTTTCATCCTTCTCATCCGTCTGGGCATGGACACAAATTAGGCTGATGTTGAAGAATTTTGCCTTGATGCGGATAGTGGCTAGGCGCTGGTTCACAACCGTGAACCTCGAGACTAGATGACGCAGTCTCTTCCCAACCACAAATCCAACACCAAATTCGTGTCTCGACGCATGACAGCTGTAGTAGATATCACAGAATGCTCTTTTGGAGCAACCCTGTCCCGTCCATCGCATTTCCTGTATAGCGTTGATGTCAGCTGTATTTTGTTGGAGGACATCCACCAGCTGGATAGAGGCACCTTCCCTGTAGAGGGTTCGGACATTCCAGGTTCATATCCGTAAATCGTTGTCCTTTGGGCGTTTGCGGGAGTCGTCAACATTAGAGGGGTTCGTTATCCGAGATTTATATTGAGGATTCATTGGTGGTTATTTTAACGTGGTGGGTTCCAAGCCCGACGCACAACCATTCATTCAAGGCCATGGAGAAGCCCGCCGCACACATTAGTTAACTCACTGACAGTTGTCAGTTGTGGGCAAGAAGAGTCTCTTTTGTCCGAAGATAACGGTATGAGACTGATCGAATTCGGCGCCGCACGATAAATGACAGTTAGTAGCACCAGATTCCAACATAAGGATATCCATAAAGCCACTTGGCTGTCCCCTGATCAAAACACACGAAACCAGATTGATCACGTTATGATCAACTGAAGGCACGCTTCATGGTGCAAACATCGATTCAGACCACTACTTGGTTGCAGCCAAGGTCTGCACACGTGGTTGTGTAGCAAATCGCGTACGGATAGGTAGAGAAAGCTGGATGTCGAAAATGTGCAATCACAACTTGATGATATATGAGCGCAGTGGACGCACCTTTCCCGCTCTATGTATTCGGCTGCCGAAGAGGTGCTTGGCTACCACCGTCGTCGGAGAAATATGTGGTAGTGTCGTGATGGTACTAAAGTGAAAAACGCTGTTTACAGAGCCACCCTGCAGTCAGTTGCAACGCGAGCTGCTAAGGAACGATACAGATGTTTAAGGAGGGAGGAGAAACGACTTTTAAGGCGCTAGAAAAGAGAAGAAGAAAGAACGAGGTCCGAAAATTCTTTGAAAGAATAAGACGCCTGACTGATTGTTTGAAGACCGAGGACTCTTCCTGCAAGGATGAAGACGGAAATCTGGTAACAGATGTTCACGGCAAAATGAGATTATGGAGGGAGCACTTTTCGCAGCTGCTTAATGGCGATGATGGCAATAATCCAGCCATTGCGGAATCTACTCCGGAAACCCCAATCACTGGCGTTGAAGTACCGCCGCCTGACTATGAGGAGGTCTTAACAACCATTGATCGGCTGAAAAACAATAAGACTGCAGGTGCAGATGGCCTGCCTGCTGAGTTGTTTAAGACCGGAGGCGAAGAGCTCAAAAAACGCATGAATGAACTTCTATGCAGAATATGGTCGGATGAAAGCATGCCAAGTGATTGGATCCTCAGCGTACTCTACCCAATCCATAAGAAAGGTGATTCCACGATCTGCGCCAACTACTGTGGGATAAGCCTTCTTAATATTGCATATAAGGTTCTATCGAGCGTACTGCGCGAAAGACTGAAACTTATCGTCAACAAACTGATTGGACCTTATCAGTGTGGCTTCAGGCCTGGTATACCATCGACCAGATATTCACACTACCAAATCCAAATCCTGGAAAAGACCCGAGAAAAACAGATCCACAACCGCCATCTATTCGTCGATTATAAAGCCGCCTTCGACAACACGATTAGGGAGCAATTGTACGCCGTAATGTCTGATTTTGGTATCTTGATATTCCTGAAAGCTCATTCGTCTTTGCAAAATCACACTTCGACTTCTTTAACCTTATACCGGAGAAAATAATTCATGCCGCTAGCATACGCTGATATTGACATAATTTGCAAAATCGCTCGAGCAGTCAGTGTAGCATTCTCCCACCTGGGAGAATGGACTCCCAAAGGGAGTCACGTCGAGTGGGTCTAGTGGTGAACGAGGACAAAACAAAATACCTTGTGTCAACAAACAAAGAGTCTTGCGTCTTGGACAAAATGTTACTGTTGCCAATTATATTTTCCAAGTCGTCAAGGATTTCGTTTACTTAGGATCCAGTATAAATACCAACAATAATGTCAGCATTGAGATCAAGCGGAGATTAACTGTTGCCAACACGTCTTACTACGTGCTCAGTAGGCAATTGAGAAGCAGAGCTCTCTCTCGACCGACGAAAAGAACGCTTTATAAGTCCCTCATCCTTCCCGTCCTAATATATGGCGCCAAAACGTGGACATTGACCATCAATGATGAGAGGCTATTAGGAGCGTTCGAAAGGAAGATCTACGGTCCAATATGCTTTAACGACGTGTATCGTATAAGATGGAACGATGAGCTGTACGCCGACACTGACATAGTCAAACGTATAAAAATCCAGCGGCTTCGCTGGCTTGGTTATGTTTAGCGAATGGAAGAAAGATCTCCGGCTAGAAGGGTATTTTTTTCGAACCACGGTTGAGGAACACGTAAGGCTGCCTGCAATGTCGGATTTAATGCTGATTGTTGTTGGAATTCTTCTATCATGTCCCAGAAATGATGATTGTATTGTTGAACCAAAGTATTAATGTCGTTGTAGTAGTTTTTCGTGAAATATTCGTGATCAGTCGAAACATAGGATAATGACAGAATTTGATTGTCAATGTTTTGAATTAGGAGCCTGTCGTTTCCAGTTGCTTCAGCTTTTCTGCATATTAGTTTGACGTTGTTTTCTTGTTGGAGAGTGCTTTTTGTAATTGGTTCTGATGCGCTGGATGGTATTTTTAAGCAAAAATTTGTCCGCCTTTCGATCCTCCATTATTGATAGCTTTGCCATCAACAATGTGGATGCGATTATTGAGGAGAGTTTGGAAGGTAAGAGCAATTCATTACATGTTTATGTGCATATTTATTGTTTAATAGAAAATGATTTATTTTACTTCAAATTACACAATTTTCCAACAATCTTCGTTGCCACCACTTCATTGCCGTTCCCGACTACTTCGGGAACATCTGCAAAAAAAAATTAGATACGCAGGTTGGTAACAGTGTGCGAGAAAATGGACTAGCATTTTGTACAGGTAATTGACAGCTTCAGCTAATCTTCTCAAGACCTTGTTGAATTAAAAAAAGCTAAGCTAAATGTCGAAGGACAGGAAATGACTATTAGACGGTGTTCTGGACAAAAATTAATATATTTAAATCTTTTTTAATAAATTTGGTTAATTTTTGTTTTTCTTTTGAAAAATATGTGAATATTTGCTGTGAAATGTTCCGTTTTAGAGGTTAGTTATTTTGATTTTTTTAATTTTTTACAATATTTACAGACAAATAAAGAAATATAATAAAATAATATAAATATATATATATATATATATATATATATAATATTTAGTCACTGAAATATGTACAAAAATTTTCCCTTTTTGATTCAGCTTCTGTAAGGTTCTGATGCAAATCGGTGTAGTATTGTGGATATCGTCTACCTCTTTCATTAGCACTTTTTTCTGCCAAACAAATGAAACTATCCTTTCCTCAATTAAAGAATAATGGAGAACACAACAAGCTTTGATAATAGAATTCATGCTATCTATTCTGCTGTCGATATGAATGAAACTTAAAGTTGTAATACTTTATTTTCAATGACTATATGTACCTTATTTCCATAATTACTTTACGAGTTGATAATTAATTGTTTTTTGTGCAATTGTTTTTTCTAAACTGAATAGAAAAGGCTTTATTAGAATTTTAGGCTTTATTTAGAATTAGAAACATTGCTCAAGTTTGGGTTTTAAAAAAAAAAAACTTCTAAATATTTGAGAATCATTGCATTTTTCGGGACTACCAACATCGATGTAAGAAAACGATACCTTGAAAATACAAGTGTAAGTGAATACAATACCATAGAGCCTGTCGAACTAAACAAGTACCTTGCATCAACGAGAGCTAACAAAACTATTGAATACCACCCTTGCACTAATGTATTTAACAGCTTCTTAATTTTTATGATGCATTTCTATATGACAATCATCTGCAAAAAAGTAATAAGCACTTAGGTCTTGTATTTATAAAACAACAATTGCAGTAAGTCCTTACCAAGTGTCCCTATACATTAGGGGATCCAATGTGTTGAAATCCTTCGACACAGTTTTTTATGTTTTTTTTTTGTTAGAGGAAAATGATTACATAAAATATACTGGATGCAATACCTTCGACACTTCTCTACAAAATTCCAGAAGAAATATACCTACTGTAGATTTACTAACCCCAAACAAATTTGCGATGCTGCGAGATTCTGATGGCGATCTTAGTGCGTAGATTGCAATGGCCACGCGCTTTTCTACACAAATCGAATTACGGAAATAAGACTCTCTACTCTCCATATATTTTAGAAAGCCAAACAAGTTTTTACAAGCACTTCTTTTAATTCTAAAATTTGTCTTGAAGAAATCATCTTCCTGCATTGGCACTGCATTTCCCAAAACATGCCTGCCGACTCTGCAAATAATAAAACTTACAAAACACGTAAATAAATAGATATATTTGGTACACATACCAGTCTCGCCTTGCACAAATTCTATTACTAGAGAACTGAATGCGTTTGAACTCGAAAGGCAAGTCAGTAGGTATCATTGGAATTCTCGGAATGAGTATTTCATCGCCTTTAAACTTGCCTTTGAGTATCGTCGGTTGAATGACATTTTTCTTCAGCTGCTTCATTGCCAATCTGGTTCCATTGCACAGCTTGATTTATATTGCGCAGCATAATGATGATTGCACCAACTTTGTTTTGCAAGTTGTGTGGTGGTAGACCTGGCAGATCCACCGAATTTAAAAATTCAGTCGGATAAATTGTGGCTTCACCTTCATTCGTAACACAATCAATCGATTTGAATGAATGTAAATTGGCAGCGATGTTGTTCTGAATGATGAAATTGAGATCGTCAACGTCCTTGTTCTTGGCAGCTAAAATAGCTCGCTCACTCAGCAAATCATGATTCAAGTAATTGCGGCCGATCTCCGAGAACACTTTAATATGGCGAAAGCGAGGCGAACGGGGAACTGAATGCGCTTGAACTCGAAAGGAACATTGCCTGCCAAGAGGTGGTGCCGTGTAGAAAAATTATTTTTTCTACTTTTTCATGTCAACGTCCTCAACAAGCTCTTCCCTTGGCGATGTGAATTGCCAGAAATTCGGCGGAAACGAAATGAGACCAGTCGACAGATCAGCCAATTGACAACAATTTTTTGTGGTAATTCTTCGTTTAATGGAACGTTTTGTAGTACGATTGGCGTTTGGTTTTCAACTGCAGTTTTTTCACATATCTCCACAAATGAGAGCTTGCGTTCAGTCCGCTGTCGATCGTGGAATGACGGGAAGTGTTTAACGAAAATCGTCGGCCAACACAATCATCGTACCACAGAAGAGTTTGGTATTGCTGCACAAGTCTTTCATCTTTCTCTTGAGGACCTCCAATGCACGTTTTTGTGTCATTGTGCTCTCGTCCCAGATGATGACTTTATAGTTTTTCAATACTTGGGCCATCTCTGATCTTTTTTGTATATAGCAAGTCGGTTTCTTATGTGTTTGGCGGTTTAAAGGTAATTTCAATGCTAAATGCTCTGCCCGACCGCCTTCCAGCAATGTTGCAGCTATTCCAGAGGCAGCAATCGCCAAGGCAATCTCGGATCTCTACTAGATTGATGGTAATAGCAACGAAATGAGAAATGTTTCTTCAGTTCCACCAGACGTAGCCAGAAAGTAAAAGCCGTCGTCAACTGCCTTAACCAATGTGTCATAAAGGTTATTTTGTTGGGCATTCAAATTTGAAACATATACTCGAACAGCGTCATTCAATGTAGTCTCGCTGATGCTGTAACTCACGATTAAAAGCTTCATGCATTGAACGATTTATAGCGGGCATTCCTAAATTGCACAACGTACTGCAGCACACGAGCAGACACATGTCCTCGATCAAAATCAATGCCTCATTTCGAATCTCATCATTCATCTCAAGTTCGGAATTTCCAGTCGTTCTGCGAATGCTGTGCAAAATACCATCAGCCATTTCATATTTGTACTTCCACAATTCTCGTGCATTGGATGGAAAACTTGTCGAAAAAGTGGGCGTGGAATCGGTCCAAATTTTGTTGTCATATCGAATGGGCGGTCCCTTTGTCCAACCACCTTCATATGTGATATGGAGCTTAGATAATTCAGGAGAATTTTATGAAATTTAAGTTCAAATAATTCAAGAGAATTCCCATTCTGACCCTAAATCACTAAATATTTGCCACCGTGAAAGATTAAAAAGAGGATTCAAACAAAAAACCTCTTGTAATATTTATAACTGCATTGATATAATAAACTCCAAAACTAGCAAAGCCCTTTCCCAACTAAACTTAGTCTCAAATGCCAATAATAAGATCCTGGAGCTCATTTTCACTGACCAGTCGTCCTGACAAAGCATCCTCATCATCATACCATTGAAAAAAAATTTTTCAATCGCACGACTTGAAAAAGAAAATTTGATTTCTTTAAATTAGAATTAAAAAAAAACTGACTATATAAAACTCAACTTTCTGAAGTTGATTGGAACTTATTGCTCACTTACGACTCAAAGTCTTCTGCTTCCTCACTCAATTAAGCGGTTGAGTAATTTAGAAATTCTATCCATAAGGGCTTTATGTTTTCAGTCCCTCAATGTAATCTGAATAAACCGAAATTTACGAATTGATAATGATCTTCGGAAGCTGAGAAACCAAAAACCATTTGTAATGGTTGAAGTTCTTGTTTTTAAAACCCTACCTAGCTATGATCTTCTTTTCGACGTTCAGAGCGTTGGTCACAAGAACACGGTGATAAACACCGTATCATTTATTGGCCAGTTTCCCAGCTAAATAATATCTAACTTTAACTTTATTAAAGAAAATACAGTGCTTATATACTAATTTACATATTTTGTATAAAACACTATTGTGCTTTCTTACTCTATAATATTTGTGTGTGTGTGAAAGGGATCGACCTATTATCGATCCCTTATTGGTTATTTACATATTTCCAAATATTGAGTGACTTTTGGTGTCTTAGAGTATTTCCGCATTAAACAAATGTCATATCGCAATGCTATGTAATGCGATGCGCTTATACACATGTTATGTTATGTTATGCTCAAAGCACCTTACATTCTTTGCACTTCGGCAATAGTCATTTGTATGGAATGTGCAAGGTGGCGATAGTGGTATTGTGTATACACTACAATTATTATAAACGCTATAAGAAATTCAATAACTTGACTCATTTTTCTAAATATACAAATCTTCGCTACAGGTATCAACTCCAGTGCAAAACTTGTTATAAAGAATATCTATGTAAATAAAGTTAAAGATTCCCTGAAACGGGATGCTAAATCGTTTTGAGACTTTTTGAATATAAAACGTAAAGATTCTGGATTTCCATCAAGGATCAGAGCGGAATTTAACATGTTCGCAAAAATCAATTTTTGTGGCCCTCTTTTTTTTGTACTTGTGGCTAAATTTTGACGAAAGAAACAACATTTTTGATAGATAAATATTTTGCTAGAAATTATTTATTTATATTATTTTTTTTGTGATTTATTTCTTGCAAAACTATCAATTATGGAGTCATAGTTGATTTTTTTTAACCAATTCGCTTTCAATGGCCATGTGATTTAAGTGATTTAATTTTATTTGGCCAAGTGACGTTCTTAGGTAGTTTTTGACCCGCTTAAGAATGCTAAATGATCTCTCACCAGACGCATTTGCAATTGGGATTGTTTAAAAATTTTTAGGATTATTTCAACGCTTGGAAATGTTGATGTTAAACCTTCCAGAATTGACGCATACATTTCAGGCAGTGTTAATATTTTTTCCAATTTTACAAAATGAAGGAACTGCTCAACCTCATCTTTGAATACTAATTGATTTATGTCATATTTATAGATTTCAACTATATTTGATACACACTGAGCAAATATTTCTTCAGGCAAATCAAAATCAACAAATATTAAAAAGTTTTGTAATACCTCGTCATAAACTACAGACCTTCTTTTTATTTCAGAGAGTAAACTATCACAAATTAAGTAAAATGTTTCAACTTTGAATAGTTCTTTCCCACGTAAAATTATGTCATTATCTGAAGTTTCATCCAATTGTATTTTTCTTTTCCTGTTTCGATTTTTTGCTGTTGAGTATTCTGTACTACCAGCTAATTCTATTGCTTCTTTCTCCATTTCGTGAAAATATGCATCATCAGTTCGAATACTGAGTATGAATGATGATAAAGATTTCAATAAATTAGTTCCTTTTTGTATGTTACATTCTTTGTTTTGTAACGATTTATTGGTGGCAATAACTCTTTGCAATAGTGTATTCCAAAAAATCAATAACAGTGCCGTCTCTAAATCTTCAAAACTACTATGTAATTTTTTCACCTGAATTTTCGTTATGGGCTTTTCAAATGGGTTAATATAAATTTCACCAAGAACGGTTCTTATGAAAGAAAAATTCTTTCGTACAGTTAATACAGCTTCAGCGCTGGATGACCATCGAGTGTCACATATACGTTTTAAAGTATGGCTTAATTTTTGATCATTTTTCATTAGCTGATCCCATCTCTTTGTCGAAGAGGAATAAAAGACGAATAAATTTTGAATAAAATCCATGAATCTAATAGCTTTAGAAGAACATTCTGCAGCTGTATTTCCAACTGAATTTAAGGAATGTCCTGCGCAAGGCACAAAAACAGCATTTGACATGTTCGAAGCATTGTCATACGTTTGTCCCCGGCAATTACTTATTAATGTTCAACCCTAATTCGGACAAGCTGAACAAAATAGTTGTTTCTAAATATGTTGCATCATGATGTTCATAATACATATGAACCTTTCTTGAATTTTTTGATCTAAATCTACATACCTGATAATAATAGTTAACTGGTCAGTATGGCTAGCTTCAGGCGTGGAATCAACTATAAGAGCAAAATAGTTAGCTTGTTTTATTTCATCAACAATGGAGTTTTGTACACTTTTGCCCATAAGTTCTATGAATTCATCACACGTGGTTTTAGATAAATAATTAACATGTCCAATCCCACAATTACTGTATTTTTCTAAGTGAACCTTTAAAAAGTCATCAAATTCGGCCAAATATTCAATACAGCTGGGAAAATTGCCTTTGGAAGAATTAGCATGCCCTCTAAACCCTAAGCCCAAACTTCCCAAAAGTCTAACTGTAGCAACGACTCGTTTTAATAAGTAATTCACGCCAATAAATTGCCTCTTTTTCTATTACTTCTAAAGGTTTGGAATTGACACGACCACTTATTTTAGCACGACGAACATAAGCACACATACAACTTTTATGTTCTCTCGACTCATCATGTCTTTTCAAAACGTCTAAAATATAACATTCGATTTTTTACTAAATAGTTTACAAGCAAAGCAATAAACAGATTTCGTTGTTTCAGAATAAATTAACCATTCTCTTCGCTCTTGGCCTCCGTTTATTTTAGTCATATAAAAATTTACATCATTTAATTTTCGGTATATTTGCTGATCATTATTATCTTTATAACATATTTTAGAAGATTCTAAGTCTCCCACATTTTAAGGTTTTGTACAAATACAATGTTCAATCAAATCATTTTTGGCAATAAACCAATGTCAGTAAAGTTAGGATAAGTATTTATTACTTCACTTTCAATTTCAATCTATATTTCATTGGTAATGGCAACGCAATTATCACTTGCACCTTCTTCTTCACAAATACTCCTATTGGAAAGATTAACATCGTTATCAGCTGGTTATGAAAGATTTTTATCTGCCACCGCAGTACTGGTAGATGGAACATTTCCATCCCAAGACATAAATTTTGCAAGGGAGTTTCTTTGCTTTTCATTTTCCCTCATTTGAATTATTTTCGTAGTCGATTTGGACTCGAAAGTTCTTTTCATATATTTTTTTTTTGATTAATTTCCAATAGTATGTGTATGTGTCTACATATGATAATTCATATACAACACTTAATACATTTCCTCACAGCAATTATTTGGATTTTAATCAATACATTGATCGGTATCAATATATCGTTTTTCTATTAATTTTTGGATTTTAATTCTACTTTGTTAGATTAAATCTACTGGTCTTGTTTTTTTCAGTTGACGCGGTTGTTCAATTTCTCTATTTGGTAATTGCGATACTTCACTGTTGATATGTTGTGTTACTGTTGCATTGTGTTTTTTACTGTATTTTGAAATTTCAGCGGTGATTGTAGGTATTTTTAAATCGCGATGAATGTTATTGTTTGTGATGTATCAGTCCGCGTTTGCTATGCATCTCAGTATTGTTGAATGTTGACGTTGTATTTTTAAAATATTGCTTTTCTTTGCTGTTCCCCATAGTTGTATATCCATATGGGTTTTATTATTGATTTGTATATTAGTATTTTGTTGTTTAGATTTAAGCTAGACTTTCTGTGCAGTAGCCAGTATAACTCCCGAAATTTCATTTTCATTTGCTCGCTTTTTTTCTATATGATAGTTCCAAGTAAGCTTACTATCTGTGTATACTCCCAAATATTTGGCGATGGTTTCAATCCTAACATTTGTTCCATTAATGTTAATGGGTTGAGGATTAATAATTTTTCTCGTTGTATACATATAACTTGAACAGATTTTTGTTCATTTACTTGTATGTGCCATTTGCTGAACCAATTCGTGATTTAAGTTCTAGTGAGTGGTTAAACAGACCGTTGCATTCCATACTACTACTCTTAGGCCGCTATACATTTCGACAACTAAGCTTGGTCACAAGCATTGTAACAGCCTCCATCATCTTGGCAACTTGTTGAATCAAGCATTGTTACAGCTTCCATCATCTTGGCAACTTGTTGAATCAATGACATCATCATTTCCTTAAGTTCATTAAGATTATGTTGTTGATTTTGTGTTGTACAGGCAACATCAATGTTAGCTGCTGGGATTTGTAGACTTGACATCGCTTATAATTAGCTGCGTGTTCACGACCACATAAAGCGCATTTGGCATTTTGAGCCCCTTTACTTAACTGACAATCGATTGTTTTATGTTTTCCAGCATATTTGACGCACACTGGATCTCTTTTGCAATAATTTTTTGTGTGGCCATATCTCTGGAAGTTACTGAATTGTGATATGATTCTCCTTCTCAAAAATTATCTTTGTATGTAGAAGAGTATCTATTTTGTATATTTCTTTATTATTTTCATTTGGTAAGAATTCCACATAAAACATTGTTAATGGTTTTTTAGTGTTTGTTTGCTGCATATTATGAATATGGGCTACTTCATGACCTTTCTCTTTTAATTCAAGTTTTATATATTCAGTATCAACCGAATAGTGCATGTTTTTTTACACGACTCTGAAGTTACGATCTTCTTTCGGCTTGAATGTGAAAAATTTTGTATTTTTTTCAGTAAGTATTTTTACTGACGCTCTATAGCAATCCGAGTCTGCTACTTACACTCTGACTTCATTATTTGCAAGAGATTGAGGTATAAATTTTTGCCCAATTGTATTTTTAAGTGCATCTGTTAGGACATTTATTTGTTCTAATCCTTCAATAAAGATAGGTGGTGGTTTATTTGGTTTAGGTGCTTTTTGGTTCATTTGTTGATTTTCAGGGTTTGCTTCATCATTACCATCATCGGTCAAAAGAATTTCAAATCTATTTATTCTCTTTGCTACCAGGGGTTTACTAAGCCAATAATTTAGTTGCTAGTTGTTTGACTAGCATTTGTGTTTTTATTAGAGGTTTTACCTGAACTTTGCGTTAACTTATTGTTTTTTTTTAATTACTCCGGTATTTTTAACTTGTTTGTTACTTTGAGGCGTGTTGCAACTTTCAGCAGTTCTTATAGATTGGCTATTTTTAGACTTTGAAGTGTCTTTTAGATTTAATATTTTAGCTGGTGTTGCTGTTGTGGATATCGCAACAGATACAGATGGTTTATTATTTATAATAACTACTTGTTGTCATCGCTGATGATGAACTATTTGATGCTTTAGTTGTTGTTG
Source organism: Palloptera scutellata (assembly GCA_958295655.1). Classification (NCBI taxonomy): domain Eukaryota; kingdom Metazoa; phylum Arthropoda; class Insecta; order Diptera; family Pallopteridae; genus Palloptera; species Palloptera scutellata. The sequence continues at coordinate 31,874,306 of OY282451.1, forward strand.
TAACAGCCGTAGAAGTTGCACTAGATACGATAATTTTAACAGTGTTAGTTGTTTCAGTATTTTTATTAGGGGTACAAGCTGTAGTTGTGATAGTATTAATTGGTGGAGTGGTGAGATTAATAGTATTTTTAGCATATATTGGTATTACAATTTGTTGGGACTCATGTTGATTTGGTGTAGTTGTAGATGTATGAGCGGATGTTTCATAACATGTTGCTAAACTTTGATGTTGAGTTGCATTATGGTTTGCTGCTGCTTGCATATTGTTTGTATTTGTGCTCTTTTTTAGTTTTTGCATTTTCTGAGGAGAGCAGTATCCGTTATCAATTGTTGGTGTTTCGTATGTGGTGTTACTGGCGTTGTGCATTGTTCTACCAGTTCAGTTAATAGTATTAAATTTGAATTGGAGGTTTTAAACTCTCCAAAATTTAAAATCTCAAATTCTACGACTATTTTATTTATTTTTTAACATTTTACAACATCTATCAATTTTATCCATCTCAATAGCAAGGACTGAAATCTAATCAAACCTAGATTTTTATTCAGGAGGCCATGATTGACTTTATCAAAAACTTTGTTCAAATCAGTATACATATCATCAGTTTGTTGATTATTAATATATCCAGGTAGTGAACTCTAAAAGGTTCGTCGTTGTAGATCTCCCCTTAAGGAACCCATGTTGCGATCAATGTTGTAAAAGAGTGCATAGTTTGAGTAGTAACAATAAATTCAAATAACTTAAGTATCACACTTAGTTTAGCAATACCTCTATAATTTGAGATAACAAATTTATTAAAATTTTTATAAAGCAATGTATACTACGGGCTTCTCCATGGCCTTGAATGAATGGTTGTGCGTCGGGCTTGGAAAAAATAAAGAAAAGTGAACAATAAAAGATTTTTTTCCACCAAACGTTCAGCACAATTCTTTAATATAAAACTCGGAATATTATCGGGCCCAGATGTAAATGACAGCTCAAGAGACTTAAAATGGTGAAGAACATTAAGAAAATCTATGGTTGGAAAAGAAATAGTATTAAACGAATCAATGGCGAAGGGGTAAAAGTCATTGTCATTGAAGCTAAACGTGGAATACGTAGATTTGAAAAAATCAGGGAACAAGTTCGTAATTTCAATGTTTTCTTTGTACACAACATCACCAAATCACATAGACGGAGGGAAATCGTTGGTCAAATGTTTATAAATTTTCAAATTCATTAAAAATTTAGGATAAAATATAAATTTTAATTTTTATACAATTTAAATAGTTTCTATAACATTCATCATTCAACTTTATATATTCATGCCGTAGAGAAAAATAGTTACAATAATCCATATTTCTGCCAGTACTTTTATAAGTTTTCATAGCTAGCGACTTCCAATTTTTAAGATTTTTAATTCTTTGTGAACCAGATGGGGGGGCCTGGGGCGTAGAACACAAAGTAATGTTCGTGACAGTCGCAGGTGCATCCATGCTCGATCCTTGCTCCAAGTCGACACACAGCTTCCTCGTGGCGTCCCCTGGATAGCGATCTGACAACCGTCAGTGAGTTAACTAATGTGTGCGGCTGGCTTCTCCTTGGCCCTCTAATGTTGAACCCCTCTAATGTTGACGACTCCCGCAAACGCCCAAAGGACAACGATTTACGGATATGCACCTGGAATGTCCGAACACTCTACAGGGAACACTCTATCCAGCTGGTGGATGTCCTCCAAAAATATAGAGCTGACATCACCGCTGTACAGGAAATGCGATGGACGGGACAGGGTTGCTCCAAAAGAGCATTCTGTGATATCTACTACAGCTGTCATGCGTCGAGACACGAATTTGGTGTTGGATTTGTGGTTGGGAAGAGACTGCGTCATCTAGTCTCGAGGTTCACGACGGTGAACGACCGCCTAGCCACTATCCGCATCAAGGCAAAATTCTTCAACATCAGCCTAATTTGTGTCCATGCCCCGACGGATGAGAAGGATGAAACGACCAAAGATGACTTCTACGAGCTCCTCGACAAAGCTTATGAGCATTGCCCCCGCCTCGATGTTAAAATCGTGTTAGGCGACTTTAATGCCAAGGTGGGCAAGGAGAGTCTCTTTGGTCCGACGATCGGAAAATTCAGTCTCCACGACGAAGCCACCGATAACGGTATGAGACTGATCGACTTGGCTGTCCCCTGATCAAAACACACGAAACCAAATTGATCACGTTGTGATCGACGGAAGGCACGCTTCCAATGTACTAGACGTACGCACAATACGTGGCGCAAACATCGACTCAGACCACTACTGGGTTGCAGCCAAGGTCTGCACACGTATATGTGTAGCAAATCGCGTACGGATAGGTACAAAGAGAAAGCTGGATGTCGAAAAGCTGCAATCACAATAGACAGCCAAAGTCTTTGCCAACCAACTTGCACTTCTCCTTTCGCAAAACACCCCTCAACTTGATGATAGTAAACAAATTAGTGCCCCGAAAAATATGAGTGTGTGTGAAGATTGATTTATTAGGCTAATGAGCGACGGCCTTGACGACGTAGACAGGGCTTTTGCGGGAATTAACTGAGCGTGACTGAAGTGTGAATGAGGGAAACCATCGACAAATCTTCCAAGTGTCAGGTATCCAAAATGTTATCCCGATCAATTACGAACAGTTATAGAGGGCGCGGTATCCAGTGCACTAGCGTCCCAAACGGCACACTGGGAACAGATTAACGGTGACTTGCGCGGGGAATTATCAGGAAAATTGCTGAGTTGACGGCCATCTAAACAAAAACACATATTGCCTTGTCGGAGGTCGAAGTGTACAAAGTCATCGAAATTGTCGAGGGTGTCAGATGTGACGAGCCCCTAGACGCGGTGAAATGTCTGCCAGAATTCACTGGTTCCCAAGAGACATATGTGTCGTGGCGTCAAGCGGCCATTATCAGGCCATGATAATAATTAGGAATAAGATAAGGGGTCAAGAAGACACTGTTCTCGCATCTTTTAACACATTGCATTCCGATGCTATCGTGAGTCGAATAGATTTCACATACAGTGTCAAACGGCCAATTCACTTGATAGAGCAGGAACTTGGTACACTGAGGGAAGGGGGTTTAACGCTCCTACAATACTATGACGAGGTGGAAAAGAAACTCACCTTGCTAACCAACAAGGTAAACATGTCATACGATGCCGTCATGGCGCAGGGCTTCGTTCGTCTCTGGTTTAAAACGAAACCTGACAGACGTGCTCTTTGCAGCTCACCTACCTTTGCCATCAGCCTAGCGTTGGCCCAGAAAGTTGAAGCGAACCACGAAAGGTATGCGTTCGCGGCAAACTATGCTAGGAACGTTGGTGAAAAGTCGCAGAGTATGAAAAAGGACAGAGTATCGGTCACAAAACCGTCTGCCCCCTAAAAAAACAGGATTAAAGGAACCGGGCCCAAGGGGGCATGGTAAAAGTGCATTTTTCAACACACAGGACGGCCAAGCATGCTGACGAGCCCGAAACGAAACCCCACCGTTGGGCTTCGTCGGAACCCATGGATATAGATCCTACTTCGTCGAAATTCCGACAACCAACTTCAGACCACAAGCCTCAAAGCTCTAGTAAATTTTACGCGAATATCTCACGAGCAAACAAGAGAGCCAACATGTCAAAACGTATGACGGATCAAAGACGGCAGAGGATAGAACCCATAACCCAGGGCTCAAATCCGATTTCACCGGTCTATAACGATGTCGCGGAAGAGTCAGTCTCGGAAATCAGAGGTGAATCCGAGGCGGGATATGAGAGCGACACTGTTCATTTTTTAGGGGCAAATCTCTGCTATCATTCATCCAGCGAAGAGTAGCAGGGGTGACAATGAAGTTTTTAATCGATATGGGCGCATCAAAAAATTACATTAAACGCTGCAAGTGGCTTAAAAATGTGACCCCGGTCGATTTCCCATTCGTCGTGCATTCACTTCATGGTTCGAACAACATCTCCAAACAATTTTTCTTGTCAATATTTTTTGCCTCTCGACTTTTGATGGGATCATTGGCCTTGATTTGCTAACGCAAGCAGGGGCAACCCTATATTTATAAACGAATGAGGTAAAATTCGGTACTGAATCGGAACAGTTACTGTACCACAAGGGCGCTAATGTCAACTTCACAAAGATTGACGACTCTGACACTCCGCCCGCAGTCAGGGCCAATCTACTCCAAGTTATATATATGGGTGTAGCTGATTTTCTCGCCTCAGCAGTAGAAAGCCTTCTGAAAAGTGTCATTATCAGGAAATCTAGATCTCCATACAACAATCCGATTTGGGTAGTGGATAAAAAGGCACCGATGAGTTGGGAAACAGAAAGAAGCATCTTGTAATAGACTTCAGGAAACTCAATGAAAAAACGGTAGCAGACAAGTATCCGATGCCAAACATATCGATGATTTTTGTCAAACTTAGGAAAGGCTAAGTACTTCACGACGATAGATCTGAAATCGGGCTAACACCAAATTACATTGGCAGATCGCGATCGCGAGAAGATGTCGTTCTCTATAAACGGTGGGAAGTATGAATTTTGTCGACTTCCATTTGAGGTGAAGAACGCTGGCAGCATCTTTCAAAGAGCAATCGATGGCGTTCTGCGCGAGCAGATTGGCAAGACGTGCTACGTTTATGACGACGGCGTGATCGTATTTTCCGAATGAGGTTGGCCATGTCAAGCACGTTGATTGAAAACCTTTATGATGCCAACATGAGAGTGGCACAAGAGAAATAAAAATTTTTTAAAAAAGCGTCGTATACCTTGGGTTTATCGTGACCAGCGATGGTGTGATGACGGATCCTGGAAAGGTAAAAGCCATCCAAGAGTACGTTGAGCCGAAAAATTTGTTCGCAGTCAGATCCTAGGGCTGGCTAGTTATTAAGAAGTATTTCCTTACTTGCATAGATAAATTCTCGAAGTTTGCGATTGTCCAACCAACAGCTTCCCGTACCTTTGAAGACGAGAAGGTGCCCTTGATTCAACTGATGAACGTTTTTCGGCATGCGAGGTCAATTTATTGTGACAACGAAGCGTCATTGAACTCAGAGACGATAAAATCGTTAATATTGAATCGCTTCGGAGTAACAATTGCCAACTTACTTCCACTCCACAGCACCTTCAATGGCCAAGTGGAGCGGTTCCATAGTACGCTCTCAGAAATCGCAAGAAGCCTGGGAGAGAAGATTGGGAATGGCAACACGGTTGACCTTATCCTTCTAGCCACGGAGTTATACAACGGTTCGATACATTCCGTCACTGGGAAAAAAGGCTACTGACATCATCCACTCTTCATCTGCCGAGTTGCGGCAGGAGTTAAGGAATAAGCGCAGATGCTCGAACCAAAATAGACAAAATAGAAGTAGGAGAGACCAACAAGAGACTCGGGAACAAGTTGACCCCTCTGTTTGTCGAAGAAAAGGTAGAAGCAGATTTGGGGACAACAGTTATAATTAAGGGGAGGATGGTCAACAAGGACAACCTGAAATAAAGCCCTTCAATTGACTCCTTGCTGTTTTTATTTTATACTTAATATTTTAATATCAGATTTAGTACTTATGTAAGTTTAATTTTATAATTATAGGATTCTGCTTACGATACTTCCTTTGCTCGCAATAGTGTCTGCCCGATTATTCTAATTCTAATTATATACCGATTTTGGATTTCGACGTTCTTGTGTGGGACCAATAAGACATGAGACATACCGCTAACCTTACTGATTACGTACGCATGACGAACGAAACTATTGAGACAACGGAACTGTGTCCGACACTGAACACGTAAAGACCTTGTTGTCCGCTGTAAATGTACACCACAAGATAGCAAGAAGTTTGAACTTCCTAGGAAAAGCTGGTACCCCAGACGCCGAAGACTTGGATCATATAAAGGTGACTGATGCTCAGTTAGTGGAGTCAAGTAACAGGCAAATAGTGATCAATACTTACACACAGAACCAGACTAACCGTTTGACAGACACTGTAAACAAAATATGGGAAGCCACCAAAAGGGAAGAAATCGATATGTCCCACTTGTTTGAAATATTTTTGGCACGGAATAGAATGCTAATTACAGAGATACAAAATTTAATGCTCACTATCGCTCTAGCCAAGGCAAATATTATAAATCCAGTTATTCTAGACCACGCTGATTTGAAGTCCATTTTGATCAACCAACTCACAAAAACTACTGTCACAAATATTTTGGAAGTGTCTTTATTAAGGTTTTATAATCAGCAACATTGTCCTCTTTTTTATTAACTATCCTAGAATTAAGTGTTCTTGCAAGAAGGTCACAATCTTCCCCGTTGTGTATGGCGGTGAAACCTTGCAGCTAAACGATAACGTCGTGGCCGAATGCGAAGACAGAATCTTGGCAGTCACCAACAGTACGGCGACAACCACATCAACAAGCTGGCAACTAGCGACACGTGCACGCCGGTCGGTAACGTGGCCCACTGCCAGAGTCAACCGAACCACTTCAGCCACTTGCATTAATACGCTGACCAAGCATTCCAACGGCCAACGACTTTGGTACCAATAACATCCACCGCTGTAACCCGATGTAACTCGAGTCCACTATAACGCTGCCTCAGCGTTATAGTGGACTCGAGCGGCAGCGTTGCCAGCCGCTGTTGGAAGTAGGGTTTAGTTTTAAGAATTTATGTTTGGTTTTGGCAGATTTAAATAAACGTTGACCGGAGCCAGTCGTGACTGGCAGCTAATCTCATATTTGTATTTTATTGTCGCATAACTAACATACTGCATCGATATTCTTTGTTCTAGCTTTATCTATCGAAACTATCTATTACTATCTATCTCTGCGATTTGATTTTTTTTGCCAAATGTGAGGAAGAAACAAAAAGAAAGAATGATGAAAAACGCCAAAATTTCAAACTTGTATAAGAAACCCAAAAAAGCATTAATGTAAGGGTTCCGTTTGCATTAATTAGGAATCGTTTACGTTTGCAAATGTTCCACATATGTTGACGCTCTTATGAATTTAATAAAATATTACATTTGCAGATATTTGTCAATGTTAAATTTTTTTTATTTATATATTTTCACGCGACTACAGGGTGCGCCATCTTTTATGTCGGTATGTATTTGTCTGTATTCATAAATATTAATAAGTATATTTTTTGTTAGGTTGTTTGTCTGAAAAGGCGTTAGAAGCAAATCACAAAAACGAGCGAAGAAATCATTTAACACATACTCGAAGAACGGGACGAAAGGCACCAACAGAGACTTAATGTCGAGAGGAATATAAAAAACATATTAACAAAATTTTATTGCACTTCGATAAGTAAATATGTGCAATAATAATGCAAGAAGAAAATTCTGATATTATTACTTATGATAGTTTTACCTCGTCTGAAAATTCTTCAACTTAAGATTACGCAAGTGATTCTACTGCAAAAAATAAACATGATTTTTAGTAAAAATAATAAATGAAAAAAAATATTGCAAATTATTCAAATTAAAAATTTTTCAAATTTTTACAAACTAAAAAGCCTGAAAGCAGAATATAGTGTTAATATTTTCTAGGGCATAATAATAAGAATGAAAATTCAGTAATAAATACTAACAAAGATGTGAATTCTGTTAGAAAACCGTAAATGGTACATAAAAACCGATATTTTTGGAATCAGCGCATCATAATCTATTTAGAAAATATGTTCCATATTATTCTGGCAACTCTTTCAATCCATTGCTAGTATAGGAGAGTAGCACTGTGGGACACCTACGTCACACAGACAGTTTTCCCATGTATGTATTCTTTATTGACATGCCAGCCTTGGCAGCTGTAGAAGCAAGGTTGAGCAAAGAGCGCAAGAAATTTTTTTTTAACTCCTTTTTTTGTAGCTTTGTGTACTTTGAGTATGTGTTTAGCAGAGCGGATATTAATATGCACGAAAAAACCCAAGGTATGCGCATTAGCTCTGCAATTTAATTGCATTGCCTCTCTCATTCTCCCTCCTTCTTCTTCACAAACAACACAACGCTCTGCGTTCGTAGGGGTACCCTGTGTGTTGACTGTAATATAAAAAATATACGCGAAAAACGTAAAAATATGCTCAAAAAATTCACCGATTTCTTTTTAAATTTATACGAAATATCACAGCCAATTTCATTTTAATAATTTTTTGATTGTAGGAAATTAATTAAGTGCTTCAACAAATGTTCTGCAAAGGTACATAAATATTTTATTTTTTATTTTATATTATTAAGTATATAAAGCAAGCTGTCTTTGAGACATTTATAAATAAATAAAATTTAAAAAATAAAAACAAACATGCATGGTGAGTGTCCAGTAATATACTCATATTTTACATTATTACATTTACATATTTATGTTTCGCAATTTTCACCTTAAAATATAAGGTCTTGAGGGGTTTTTCGTTTTAGTCTGGAGAAAGTCCACTTTTTTTTATTATTATAATTATAATTAGATTTGGTCTTAATTTCATTTTTGACGAATGGCAAATCAGCACGAAAAGTAGGTACATAAATGGAGAAGGAGTAACTAGTACCTAAAATTCCTTCAAGAAAGAAGAAGAAATTAAAAAAAAAAAAAAAAATTGGGTTTCAGGTTCTTAGCTGTACAGGTGCCAATTTAATTGTCCTGAGTATTTTTGATTGACAATTTTAAGAAAAAAACTCATTAGAAAAAAGTAAACATTATACGCACATTTTAAAGTGCTTTGAAAGACCTTTTACGAACTCTTTGTGTCAGTAGTTTGTTAATTTTTTTCTTTACTCTACACTATTCTTCTTCTTCTTTTAATGATACAACAACCCATTTAGGGTCTTTTCGCATACACTCATGTTGTGAGTAATATATTTTCAAATGTACCGAAGCAACCTACAATTTATCCCAAATACGAACAGCGATGTGAAAAGCTTTTCTGAATAAATTTTTACTCTTGAAAATTTTATTATTGGCTTGCTACACAGAGTGTCCCCATATTGATACAGGCAAAATCAAAAAGTAGAAAATAAAATTTTATACACGGAACTATCTCTCACTTCGCAGTTCGTATTCTGTATAAAACTGTATGTTACTTCCGTTCATGTATAAAAATATAAGACACATAACATGAGTGGATGCGAAAAGTTAGGGCCTAGGCCCTCCATGTGCTGTTTTGCCATTAAAAGAAGAAAGAAGAAGTTTAGTTTAGTTGGTAGTTGGTAATGCGCTGGCCTGCTACGCAAAGCCAGTCACAATTTTTCCACACGACACCACCTCTTGGCAGACAATGCCAATTAATTTCTGGGGATTCAGTGAATTTTCTTTTCTTGCGGAGAATTTTATGTTTTTTTCGGTATTTACACTCTATGCGACAAATTTCAACTTCAACTTTTGAACATGCTTTTGCATATGGAAGAAAAAGGGTACATACCCAGGATCAGTATCCTAGCTTGACTTTCTGGGGTTGGCCAAGTTACAGACTATTTGACTATTGTCACTAAATTAAAAAAAAAAACATTAAAATATGAAGGCGTCATATGATTAACGCCATCAATAACTCAAATCGAAAGTAATTGATAGGCAATAATTTGATCTGGATTGGGGAATTCGAAGATTATGTTAATGCAGGAAGAGAAAAAAATATTTGAAATGCAAGAGAGTGAGGGAACCAAGAGAGAAAAAAATACAGTAAAGAAACGAAAGGGAAAGTTTTTTGTTTGCTGTTGCTTATGTGTACGTTCTCGATTGCGAAATATTGCGGAAATGTAAACATTTTTATTAAAATATTACATTGTTTGTTATTAAACCGACAGATTTATGTAGAATACCACCTGCTTCTATGTAGAATAATTATGTACTATCGACATGACCATTAATCTTTCTTTTCTTCTACTTCCGAAAAAAGTGATATGATTTAGTTTACAGTTGTTACGATCGCATGATTGGCATAACATTGCCACTCACCAAAGAAATTGCGATGATTTTTCACACTTCTCTTTATTTTTTTATCGGACGCCACTTTCGTCTCCCTTCCCTCGCGTAAACTCGCAGCAGTAGCATTGCTCTTTTGGTTGCTTGCTCTCTGCTTTTCACATGTTCTCTTCGGTGGATTTATTATAAATCCAATTATAGGTTGGAGGACGAAGGAGGGAGAATGAAAGAGGAAATGCAATCACACAGGACACCGATAAAGAGATAGACAGCCATTGTGGCAATTGCTATGCCTTTACCACAATAAACTTCAGTTTTATTAATGTCGACTATGACCGGATGTATCGCCAAAGGCCGAGCTTTTCGCAATTCACTCATGTTGTGCGTGTTATATTCAGTAAGCCAAATGAAAGAGAAATGAACTCAACAAAGACATCCTGATATGACCTTATGTATGTACTAGTCGTATACGAAATGAACTGCCAGAAATAGGTTTCAAATTTCTGACACTGCTTTTCAATGGTATTTTTTTTTTTAATGATACATTTAACACACAGAGTGTACCCCTATGAATGCAGAGCATTGTGTTGAGCATGCCACCACAATGGAAGATAGCACGTGTAATTCTTGTTAAAAAATCAGGAAAACCTGCGGAAGGCATAACGGCCAATAAGTTTACTTTGATGCTAGTAAAGTATTTCAAAAACTATCGCTCAAAATACTCAAACCCGTCATAGATAATTGCAAAGTAATACCAAAGCATTTGATTTCAGGAAGCAGCATGCCAATATTGAGCAAGTCCATAAGCCAATAAGAGATGCATTGAAAAAAAACATTGTTGCTGCGTTTTTAGACATAAGTCAAGCTTTTGACAAGGTGTGGCACACTGGCATACTTTACAAACTAAAAGCAGCAAATGCCCAGCATTTATGAGAGCTCTGAACGACAAATCAACATGAAAATCATAGATAAATTTAAACCACTGTGAAGCTGCTGTAGACTTATTGGCACAAATGGCCAAGATTAATAAGCAAATTATTATTGTCAGCCCAGTTGTCGAAGGTATGGAGGTCAGAATTAAGTCCACGTGTCATATCTTCAATAAGTTCAGAGTCACAGGAGATATACAGCTGAATATTATTATTTTGATAACTTGAAAACGAAAGGCTTCATCATCATTAAAAATTGAAAGTTCTAAAAATTCACCTTGGAAAATATTATTACGTTGGTAGGAGCTCGCAGGGGAGATAAAAAACTGCTATTCACTTCAGAGTTAAGAATGCAGGCCTTTTTTATAAATATAAATAAGATACAATATGAACCTCATTTACAGTATCAAATAGCAAACGATCAATCCAGTTTACCCAATAGAGTTTTAATTGCGATATGACAAATATTCAGCCTGAGTGGTTCGATTAAAACAAACGTCAACACAGCAAAATTAAGGTCGAGGTCAGTAACAAATGAAATTTGGTCATAGAATAGAGAAATAGAAGGATCAGAAATTAGAAACACTTCAAGTAAACTATGTTCAGCTGTATTAGAGAAACGGGTTGGTGAAACAGAATTGAAGATGGTACGGACATTAGCAGAGATATAGTCTAAAAAGTTACGAGTAAAACTATTATTCTGCAAAGTTAATATTAAAGTCACCACAAATAACATGATTGTCAAAGTCAATCAATCTTTCAGATAAGCAAAGAAAAAATGGTCAAGACTATTACCGCGATGGGGATTATAGACACACGATAATAGTACCTTAGTACAACTATTTCAAGATTAATAAATCATTCTTGAAAATCTGGTATCCATTAATATAGTAAATCTGATCCGAAAGATCACATCTGAACTAATTTTCATACAACGTCAAAAAGAGAATGTTGAAAAATATACTTTATATATCCGGTTTGATTTAGTGAACATGTGCACTAGAGGTTTAGTATCTACATTAACAGCACTAGACTTCACTGAATAATTGTTACGAATTGAAAGAATAGCAAGCAATTCTTACTTTTATATCTCAGGATTATTTGTAGAGAGACTCTCATGCAGATAAATAGATTGGTTTCCACCACACGAGATATCCTTAAGTGTAATCGGTCGCTACTAGCACAACGAAAAGTAGCAACAGAACGAAATAGGCGACCACGAGCATATGCATGACGATAACAGCTTGATATTAACAGAGCGAAAAGCTTGACCTAGGCCCTCCATGGGCTGTTAGGCCATTAAAAGAAGAAAGAAAAGTAAGTTGTTTTTATTGTTGTCTTAATGTTTAAAATTTCAAAATTTTATTTTCAATAAAATGTTAGGTAGATTTTCATTAAGAGAGTGTGGAATTGAATATACTTAATATCAGAAGAGACTACTGCATTCTCAAAAAACGTGTTTGTTGACGAAGAGCTACCACTTCCTCCTTTTTCTTTTGTTTTTCCTTTTTTTTGCTTTTTCTTTTAATGGCACAACATCCCATGGAGGGCCTAAGCCGAGCTCTTTTTACATCTACTCATGTGGATGTACTCAAAGTGACCACGAAAAGGCAACAATTTTCGCGCAACATCTTAAAGATGTAGTTATTTATTCCTAATCCTTAGCTCTTAGCTCAGCCATATCATCAGATTTACCGATATCTCTATTCGCAAAAAACGAAGTACAGTCAATTATAAACAAATTGAAACCTGCGAAGGCTCCAGGATATGATCTGATTACAGGAAAAATTCTGAAGAAAATAACAGTGAAAGCAACAACCTTCCAAACCCAACTCTACAATGCTGTGAGAACTAGCTTTGTCCCACCACAGTGGAAGGTTGCACAAATAAAAATGATCCAAAAACCCGGGAAAAATGGAGATGCAAAGCCATACCGCGCCATAAGTCTGCTACCAATCTAAAGTCTTAGAATCGTTGTTTGTGAAAAGGCTAATGACTATTATTGTGTCAAAACATCTCATTCGTGGTCATCAGTTCCGTCAAGGTCACGGTACAATTGAAAAAATTCATAGACTTGCCTTCGAATCCAAAAAATTCTGCACCACTGGTTTTCTAGACATATCACAAGCTTTCGACCATGTGTGGCACGAGGGGCTTTTATATAAAGCTAGAAAAACGCAAAAACGCAAAGATTTTACCAAGCGGCTTAAAAAGCTCAGCATAATTTTTTAATTGAAACTAAACGTGGAATATGTAGATTTGAAAAAATCTGCAAACAAGTTTGCAAGGTCAATATCATCACTATTATTATTATATTAGACAAAACATCACCAAGACACGTAGACGGTGGGAAATTGGAAATATTATGCCTAAAAATTTTTGTCTTGGCAATGTAACGACAAATGTAAACTACAATAATTACGTAATCATTCTTCGAAAAATATCCCTTATGAAAGTGCAAATTACTTTTATATAAATTTTTGTTTTTAAGTTTACTTCTTTAGAATCGGTTTTATATTTACGAGTAATGGGTAAAAGATGACTGCCGCAAAGCAGAAATTGTCACAGAAATGAAGGGCAGCGCCCTCTATCAATCACGTATGAAAAAAATGGGGATGCATAGGTGGGCAGCATATGTGCATCCACATTTATACACGAGTATGAATTAAACTTGATTGATAGAGGGCGCTGAGTATAAATCATACTCAATTAATAGATGGCGCTACCCATCAGTTTCTAGTAAAATTTTACATTTCAAAGATTTACTTGAAAACTTGACTGAAAATCTTTCCCCCGTGGAAAGAAAACAACTCGCATCAGCACAACAAAACCTAGACGAGATTTGTCAAGTTTCTAATCAACCTCATGATATTCGCGAGTTGTCAGACCGGCAAATGTCAAATTTTCCACCTATTGAGAATATTTTGATGATTATTACTTATAATGGATGATGGTAAGATTATAATTATAATGATGTAGCAAATAAATATTTTGATGGAGATGATGATTTTGTAGAAGGCATGCATTGGAAATGCAAATGCTCAAAATAAAATAAAAACAGATGTAGCACACCAGGGATCAGAGAATCATAAAACAGTATTTTTTTATACAAGGCTTATCGTTTGCATAAACCAGAACATAAATAATTTCGTAACATATTCCTTAAAAATTCCTTCGACCACGCTTGTAATGTCTGCGAAAATCCAAACGTTAAAAAAAATTGTATTCTTACAATTTCAATGTCAATACAGATTCTAGCTGAGATTTTAGATTTTAGCTGCTCTAACAAGTTAGATTCAGACGCGAGTCTAAATGAATGGATCGAAAACCATTGTCGAGGTTGGCAGTAGTGTAGCCACGCGCTCTGTCAAAGAGGTGCCCCACAGGCAGGAGTTGTGTCTCCTCTGTTCTGGATAATCTTAGTAAATGGTATTCTTACTACTTTCAATAGACAAGGCATTAAATAGGTTGCGCACGCGAATGACATTAAGATACTAGTATCAGGCATGTGTCTAAACGTAATAAGTCAAATTATGGAGAGAGCCTTGGCGTCACTCGGTAAATGGGCTATAAGCTGTGGTCTAAGCGTGAACTCCAATAAAACCGAACTAATGCTTTTTACCACAAACACAAAAGTACCTACCTTCAATATTAAATTAAATTGTGTAAGGCTTACGCTATCTCAAGAAGCTAAATACCTAGGTGTTATTTTAGACATCAAACTCAGCTGAAAAATCAATGTAGAGCACAGAGTAAAGAAAGCACTCTATACATATAAGATGGTGTGTAAGAAATGGCGTCTTCAACCAAAAATTTCATTGTCATATACAACCATTGTAAGACCTATCCTGAATACGCAGCCTTGGTCTGGTCGCCGGCTGTAACTAAGAAGTACAACCAAACTAAAGTTAGTAGAATACAAATATCAGCTTGCATTCTCGTTACAGGAGAGCTTAGCCCTAGTCCAGCAGAGACTCTTATCTTACTCACTCACTTATTACCAATAAACTTATACATAAAATCAATCGCCTCATGTAGCACAGTCAGATTGAAAGAAGGAGGAAGCTGGACCACAAGAACGATCGGACATAGCAAGATACTGCTACAGGATCCATCGTTACACAACATCAACACTGACTACATTACACCTAAATTCCAAATTAGTTCTGCAATACAGGAGGATTCCATAGGAACATCTAGGATAATGAAAGTGTAGTGGAGCTAGCTGCTTTGGGTTCGACCCTTGACATCGCTACAGGGGAATCTGTCGCAATTACTTTTATCAGTGTTAAACCACTCTTGGTTCTTACTACCTCGCTATAGCCGGACAAAAGTGGAAACAACTGACTACCTGCGCCACGTATAGGAAAACGTGGCCAGAATGACCTCAGGACTAAACAATATTTCACTGATTACCGCTGTTCTCACAGGCCACTGGAAGGTGGGAGAACATGCAGCAAGACTTAATCTTCCATTCAATACTTCCTGTCATAGCTGTCAGGAAGAGGGAGAGATAGAAAATCTGTTTCACTATTTATGTGCCTGCGCGGTTTAGCAAGAGCAAGACTTCGCTCATTTGGCAAACCTTTCCTCCAACACATCAATGTAATCTTAGAAATCTAGATAAAAAGCCTATTCCTATACTTGAACCTCACAAAGCGGACATAACTCACTTACACTTCACACACACGCTTCAGCGAAGATTCGGTTTTGTTATAGCACATATTTGGTCAAGTTTTACACTAAATACACGAAATATATGAAACTTTTTTGTTCTGAGCGCGTCATTTTATGATGAAATATCATAGCACTGTTTTGCCTAAATATCAATCGATTCTGTTCAGTCATTTAAACACTTATTTGGTATCGACACACAATATTCACAAATATATAAATAGTACTTGTAGATTGAGAACTACCATATTATGACGCGCTCAGAACAAAATTAAAACATATAATCACCATCGGAATATAGTATTCAGTTTGTTAATGCAACTAAATGAATAGCTAATTGGAAAACGATGAATTGCGAAACTAGTGTAAAATATAAGCAGGTGACAGTAAGTTTGGATTAAAATAAAAAAATAAGGCCGCCACAATGAATTGGATCTATTACTCTATTGACATGCTAACATACGCACTTCATCTGAGCTATTCACTGACTCGCTGAGGCAGCGACAAAACAGCAGAAGAGCAGTTCTTTTTTTTTGCTTTGCGCTTCTGTACATTATATTATATACTTATTACTTTTAAATCGATCTTACCTACTGGTATAATGCTCATGGAGCTCACCTAATAAGACCTTTGCTATAATCAGAGTCGCTATATTAAACCCAGTAAACTTCGTAAAATTTAATAAGTAATTTATTTGTTAAAAATTTTAGTAAATAAATAAAAGAAAAAAAATAGTTTTTCAAGTTTCACTGTGACTGGTTTGAAATAATTGAAAATAAACTAACTCTCAATTATTTGAAAATATATATTTATGTATGTATATGCTTACTTACTTACTTAGCTGGCACTACAACCGATGATCGGTCTCGGCCGCTTCTCATTTGGGCGTTTGCGGGAGTCGTCAACATTAGGGAGGTTCTTTATCCGAGGCTTCTTTTGCGGATTCATTGGGGAATATTTTAACGTGGTGGGTTCCAAACCCGACGCACAACCATTCACTCAAGGCCATGGAGAAGCCCGCCGCACCCATTAGTTAGCTCACTGACGGGTGTCAGATCGCTATCCAGGAGACGGCACGAATAGGCTGTGTGTCGACTTGAGACATAGAAGCGCAAGGATTGGACATGGACGCACCTGATACTGTCACTAACTTTACCTTGTGTGGACTGCAGGTGGACTGCAGATCGCTACACATTAACATTAACATATCGCTTGCCATAATGCAGGCGAATGCTATTGTTCTGGAAATATCGTCACAAAATGTATGTACTTTATGTGTATATTTTCCGCACATTTTATTAATTTTAACGTTAATTCAAAATTTAGGAATCTAGTATAAAAAGTATTTGGATCGAAACAAATACTCCGAGTACGCACTTGTAATTGCTTGTATCAGGGTATCAATATATGTACATATTATTGTGAGTTATACAGGTGTTGATTCTTTTAATAATAACATAATCCAACAATTTATAACTGTTTCTTTCCAAAAGAGTAACCGTGGCGTAAGAAGATGGTACCTTGACCATTTTCGCTGAATAAAGTCATAGTTCATCGTGGTCGAGGTTTTTATTCCTGCATTTTAAGGTGAGAGTTATCATGTCAGCATAATAAATGCGTGGTATATATGTAAGTATTATCTGAAATAAAGTTGTTCCTGAAGAAATGATATAATTTTTTGAAAGTTATTTATGTTTAATTTCGTAAACTATTTCCAAATTTGGTAATTTCCTATTTTTAGAGATCTAATTTATTTAAATAGGCTTAATGAACTTTGAGTTTGCTAGAGATAATAACAACATGAGTGGATGCGAAAAGCTTGGCCTTTGGCGCTACATGCGGTCATAGTCGACACTGATAAACCGAAGTTTATTGTGGCAAAGGCATAACACTTGCCACAATGGCTATCTATGTCTTTATCCGTTTCCTATGTGTTTGCATTCCCCCTCTCATTCTTCCTCCCACCTATCAATCTTCCTTCCATTCAACTCTGCATTCATAGGGGTATACCCTGTGTGTTGAATATCTCAATAAAAAAAAAAAAGAAAAAAAAATATACAACTGACAGATCAGACGATCGTTTCGGGACCATTCACGGTATTTCATCAGTGATAGTAGTTCCTTGTGTTTCAATAATATAGTATATAGCTACTCAAAATTTGAAATTGTAACCGAGAATAACAATTACAAGAATTTCAAATATTTTCACTGAATGGTATTATTCCAAAATCCATTCTTTGTATTGATATTGCTACTAATTAAATGGAAATTTGACAGTGTTAAGTTTGCATTGCATGCAAAGTGAAGTTAATTTAATTTATTTATTAGTTTTATGTGTAACTTTGTATTGAAAATTTGCAAAACGTTACAGTCAAAATTTTTACTTTTTATATCAAAACAAAACAAAAATTATATAACAAAAATTTAAATTTGGTTACATCATACTGAAATAATTTTATACCCATTCTACCATACTACTTTAATGTCGTTTGGCACCCACTCTAAACCCATTGATTACTTTGACATGACAAGGCTCAGCTTAAAATACTGGAAAAAAAATTGGACTTTAACTTTCCTCAGCAAAATTGTTCAACAAAACGTCTGTTTGGTATTACCACGCGAATACTTTTTTACAAAAACACTGTTGAAAATCAATTAATAATTACAGAAATTGTTGATATGTTATTGAAAATTAATTACCTCTTCGGATCTCTCATATTAGTTGGTACATCACGATAAGGATGTCTTCTAAATCTATTTCGTTCAGTTAATTTTTGTTTAATACGATTTATGCGTTGGTTTTCATATATCAGCGGAAAATTTGGTTGAACTTTATGCTTCAAAAACGTTTGATATCCGCCTGGCTGTAAAGAGAATGCTTTTTGACGCCATGTGTTGTCCAATTTATATAGAAATGGCCAGCCCTACAGAAATGTCAAATGTAGTAAAATTAAGTGTAGTAACTAGAAGCAAATATCAACATTAAAACATAACTATGCACATAATATTTACATATGTACCTACTTACATACTTTTCCATCCCAGTATAGCTTGAGAGGAGGCTTTGAAAGCAGGTTGGACAAAATCGGGAGGCTAAATATAAAAAATAATTTGTAACTTAGAAACTTGGAATAACGGAATGAACACGGTAGAAGGATAAAAAATTTTCTTTTTTAAAACTTATATTCAGAAACCAAATATATTTATTATTAAAAAAAATGTAATGGATAAGATTGAGTATGTTGAGTTGAGTATGCTCCGTAAAAGGGGCTGCCTTACAAAAATAAAGTAAGAACCCCTAAGGGTTGGAGATGGCAGTAAGTACGATAGGGGAAAACAATGACTAATTTGGGAACGCATGGATTTAAAAAAAAACCTATTTTTGTATGGGGGCTCCCTTAAGGGGTGTTGGAGATGAGGGTAAGTATGTTCGGCAAAAATGTTGGAGATTGAAATATAATTGAGGTCGGAGACTAAAATGTTAAAACTCCATCAGCGACTCCTAACTGTGGATTGACGGGTCGATTTTCATAGAAATGTAAATTTTGAATGAAAGCACAGGAAAGTTGTTTTAAATTTTCCTGTGTGATTGCATTCTCTCTCTCATTCTCCCTTCTTCTCCTCCCACCTATCAATCTTCCTTCCATTCAACACAACGCTCTGCATTCATATGGGTATCAATAGGGTGTGAATCAATCAAAATAAAAAAAGATATAAATGACCTTCCAAATATTGTGCGTAGTTTTTGACTTCATATGTATGTAGCTGACGTTCAATTATATATAATAGTAGCTCCAACATGGTTGCACTTGGAAGCTGTATTGCAAAATTAAACAAAGATCTTGACCGAATTTATAATCGGGCCTTTGAAATTGGCTTACTCTTAAATTCAGATAAATCAAAGTGCATAATCATCCACAAAAAACCGTTCAATATCTCTAATGTACCAAAAACTAAAATAAACGGGTCTGAAATATGTATCTCTTGTTAACACGGCAAAAAACCTTGGGGTACTGTTCAACAGAAAACTTACTTCCATTACTTTGCATTTCCATAGGCAAAGTATACGGCATGCTCCGAGTGTTGTTGTCAACACAATACTTTATTATTGATGCTCGCCAAGACGTCCCTTATACCTGCTTTGACCCACTGTAAAATTGTGACTCTGTTAGTTTGTTAAAACTCAAAGTTCTCTTCAATAATATTGCGAGGTGTGTCTACGGCTTTTATACTACCTCTTAAACTATTTACATTCTATAATCTTTAAAGAAAATAATAATAATCAATATACATTACACCTGATTGGTTTGTATGGAAGATTTTTTACTGGAGAAATTTGTACTTGCAACTTCCTGTCCGTGAAGTATCTAGCTATAATCTTGATTAATTAGTCGGGGATGTGCATGCCCGCCATCGCTTTCAATACGCAGCTCCAGTCAGTACGCATTTTTAAAGTCCAAGGTGACTATGACGCAGTTTTCTTTTCTACCTTCAAATCTTTTCCTCTCTAATGCCTTGTGTGCACAGATATTACAGATGGCTGCAATAGACTCTATTGTTGATGGTCATATTGCCATTGTTATAACACTTCTCTGTCTTCCGTAAACTTTTCAAGTCAAGTGCATATTATTCTTTCGAACACCTTGGCTGCAGTATCTAACATGCGCAAAGATATGTGTGACGATGGTTCCTCGAGAGGTTTGTGGCTGTAGGAGCAGCACTAATCGTTGCCTCTTCCATTCTCTAAGAAAGGTTTCCTCCTTCAGGCACATTGTATAACATTTTTGTTTTCTGTACACTGCCAGTTTTAACACCTCATTTGGAATCCCGTCCAACCCTGGGGATTTTCGAGATTCGAGGCTGCAGTAAGTACAGAGTGTGCCATCTTTTAGGTCGGTATGTGAATATTGAATAACAAAAAAAAAACCGATTTCTATATATGAGGTATTTTTATTTAATTTGGTCCTTAACAATTTATTTAGATATAAAATAAATCAAGTGGCCGCCGTTATTGGCCAAAACAAAATGTGCCCTTCACTGCGTTTAACTTTTCGTGCATCTTGGGCGGTATAGCGTTGATTTCGGAACGAATGTTTGCCGATATCGATTCACATAGACTGTTTTGCCATTTCTGAAAAAAAAATGGCCGAATGATGGTTTGGGCAAACGCTGGCCCAAGCAGTCACTTTTTGGTCATGCAATGGATCTCGTGTGGATTCTCCGTTCCCCAAATGCGGCAATTTTACTTGTTAACGGCGCCAGAGAGTAACACTCTCGGCACTCGTCGGTCATCAAAATTTCGAGCGAGTGTTTGGCCGTATTCCAAGCGAATTGAACGGTCCATGGGCAATATTCTTTGAGACAATTTGCACTTTATATGGGAACAAATGCAAATTATCCTTCAAGGTGGTTCCACTGACGCCAAAATACTGAGCGAGGTGAAGATACGACACATGTGGGTTCTCGGCATCACTCTCTCTTACCGCTTCAATTAGTTCATTGGAACGTCTTGGGCGTTGATGAACGGTTTGTCGATGACCTCCTACTGTCCCGTGCTCAATAAAATTTGACACCAAACGACAAATAGTGTTGCCAGACGCTACTTGTTGGCCACGATGTTTTCGAAGATATACACGTTGAGTTAACAAAACTGAACGACTATTTTCAATGTACAGCGTCACTATTTCGGAATTGACGTTGCAAAAACATTTTTACTCAACAAGTAAATCGGACGATAAATGTAAAAACTATTCAATGTTTACATACCGACATAAAAGAGGGCGCACTCTGTACTTCCGTCAATTAGACTAGAGGTATTATCGGCGAGGGTAGACTTAGCTCATTTGGCACTTTCAGATCTGCATGCAGTGGAAATAGCACAGAAACAATTTTTAATCATGTTAGGGCAAACTTATGCCTTGGCACTCCTGCTTTTAAGCTTTTTTAGAATCGTATTATAGCTCTTCCCTCATGGATTGTTGACTACCACATATCATCTATGAGTTCGATGAAGGCTTTGGTTTTACTCTTTGCTATCGTCTTGTGCAGCTCTCTTCGTTTGCATTTAAAAAAGTTCTTGAAGTCTTCGGTACTCAAAAATGTTATCTTTGTCTCCAAGGTTTTTTTTCAATATCTTGATATGTATGATCATTATAGAAGCGAAAAGTCATTAAACCCAATTTACATATTTATTTATCTTAAAAATAAATAAAATTGTGTGCGTCAGTGGGACGCGAATATTTGAATATTTTGATGAAGATGATAATTTTTGGAAATACAAACGATAAAAATTAAGTTATTCTAGATGTAGCAAACCTGTGATCAGAGAATCATCAAACTGAACTATACAAGGCTTGTCGTTTGCATAAATGATCACATAAATTATTTCAAAAATGTTCGTTAAAAATTCCTGCGGCCACGCCTTTAATGTTTGCGATAGACTCTGGTTTTTACAAGGTTACTAATTTTAACATGAAAACCCAAAATGCAAACGTTCTAAAGAAGTAAAGCGCCCTACAGAAGCCCCACTGACGCACACAATTTTTCCTTTCACTTCTGCCGTTTTAATGGATCACACAGAATTTAGAAATTATCTTCATCACTACTTTCTTATTCCTCATCACAATTTTCATCGACATGTTAAGATTTAGGACAGTCGCGTGTTGGTTGACGACTTAACGAATGCATTTACAACACATCTATTTTAACTTGAAAAAGCATCACAATAAAATATTTTTACCAAGCAAATATAAGTCAATCAAGACGAATTTAATGGCGGTATAGTTAGAAAATAACGCATAAATATTATACATTATGCATTTGCTAAAGCAAAACCTTGACAAAAAAATGGATGCATATGTGTATACACATAATTTTTCATACGCTACTTTCGCATTTTTTTCAGTCTATATTTATTCTCATTCTTTCAGCTCTAGAAATTTCTAACGATTTAAAATTTGTTTGGAAATGTCAAATTTATTTAAAAAATGATTGGCCATCTATCAATCGTGTATGACTCATTATATACAATTTTGTATGAGAAGTAGGCACGGTTATTGTCCACTGATGATAATTTGCGCATCAGTTATTTTTGAAGATATTTTAAATGTGTTTACCACATATACCAAATTTTGTTTCATTTGCTTCACCATTTCCTTTGATATTCAGGTATTACCCGCAATTCTCTGAAAGTCTTATAAGCAGCGCAAATGATCTAAAATAATTATTTATTCAGACATTCAACCTGATCGGTAATAAAATGTTACAATTCCCTTCAAAATTTTAGTACTAATAATAAGCTACAACTCTGCTGGGTACCAGAACATTTTGGTATGATGGGAATTGAGGTGGTGACGAGCTGGCAAAGCACGGTGCAGCCTTGAGGTAGCGTCCTGTATATACTCATATTCTCATCATCACTCTGTTTCCATTATGCAACCTTCGGGAAACCTCTTTTTTCTGCCTCTAATAGAAGATGCCGCAGGTGCGTCCATGGTCGATCCTTGCGCTTCTACGTTTCAAGTCGACACACAGCCTCCTCGTGGCGTCCCCTGGATAGCGATCTGACAACCGTCAGTGAGTTAACTAATGTGTGCGGCGGGCTTCTCCATGGCCTTGAATGAATGGTTGTGCGTCGGGCTTGGAACCCACCACGTTAAAATACCCACCAATGAATCCTCCAAATAACCTTCGGATAACGAACCCCTCTAATGTTGACGACTCCCGCAAACGCCCAAAGGACAACGATTTACGGATATGCACTTGGAATGTCCGAACCCTCTACACGGAAGGTGCCTCTATCAAGCTGGTGGATGTCCTCCAAAAATATAGAGCTGACATCACCGCTGTACAGGAAATGCGATGGACGGGACAGGGTTGCTCCAAAAGAGCATTCTGTGATATCTACTACAGCTGTCATGCGTCAAGACACGAATTTGGTGTTGGATTTGTGGTTGGGAAGAGACTGCGTCATCTAGTCTCGAGGTTCACGGCTGTGAACCAGCGCCTAGCCACTATCCGCATCAAGGCAAAATTCTTCAACATCAGCCTAATTTGTGTCCATGCCCCGACGGATGAGAAGGATGAAACGACCAAAGATGACTTCTACGAGCTCCTCGACAAAACTTATGAGCATTGCCCCCGCCACGATGTTAAAATCGTGTTAGGCGACTTTAATGCCAAGGTGGGCAAGGAGAGTCTCTTTGGTCCGACGATCGGAAAATTCAGTCTCCACGACGAAGCCACCGATAACGGTATGAGACTGATCGACTTCGCCGCCACACGAAACATGACAGTTAGTAGCACCAGATTCCAACATAAAGATATCCATAAGTCCACTTGGCTGTCCCCTGATCAAAACACACGAAGCCAGATTGATCACGTTGAACTGCAATCACAACAGACAGCCAAAGTCTTTGCCAACCAACTTGCACTTCTTTCGCAAAACACCCCTCAACTTGATGATTTATGCGCACAGTGGACGCATATTTCCCGCTCTATGCGTACGGCTGCCGAAGAGGTGCTAGGCTACCACCGTCGACGGAGAAAATTCTTTGAAAGAATAAGACGCCTGACTCTTGGTTTGAAGACCGGGGCCTCTTCCTGCAAGGATGAAGATGGAAATCTGGTGACAGATATCCAGGGCATAATGAGATTATGGAGGGAGCACTTTTCGCAGTTGCTTAATGGCGAAGACGGCAATAATCCCGCCACTGCGGAACCCATTCCGGAAACCCCAATCACTGACGGCGTTGAAGTACCGCCGCCTGACTATGAGGAGGTCTTAACAGCCATTGCTCGGCTGAAAAACAATAAGGCTGCAGGTGCAGATGGCCTGCCTGCTGAGTTGTTTAAGACCGGAGATGAAGAACTCAAAAAACGCATGCATGAGCTTCTATGCAGAATATGGTCAGATGAAAGCATGCTAAGTGATTGGAATCTCAGCGTACTCTGCCCAATCCATAAGAAAGGTGATTCCACGATCTGCGCCAACTACCGTGGGATAAGCCTTCTTAATATTGCATATAAGGTTCTATCGAGCGTACTGTGCGAAAGACTGAAGACTGATTGGACCTTATTAGTGTGGCTTCAGGCCTGGTAAATCCACCATCGACCAGATATTCACACCACGCCAAATCCTGGAAAAGACCCGAGAAAAATAGATCGACACCCATCATCTATTTGTCGATTATAAAGCCGCCTTCGACAGCACGATTAGGGATCACTTGTACGCCGCAATGTCTGATTTTGGTTTCCTGGTATCCCTCCAAAGCTCATTCGTCTTTGCAAAATTGCAATATGACAAAAAATATAAAAAAAAAACAAATAAATAAAATATAGACCAACACCACCAGTGCAGTGAAAATTGGGACAGACCTCTCCGCACCATTTGATACCAAAAGATGTTTCAGACAAGGTGACTCCCTATCGTGGACTTCGTTAACCTTATGCTGGAGAAAATAATTCAAGCTGCGAACATCGACATCTCTGGCACTATCTTCTACAAGAGTGTCATGCTGCTAGCATACGCTGATGATATTGACATCATTGGCAAAAACGCTCGAGCAGTCAGTGCAGCATTCTCCAACCTGGAAAGGGAGTCACGTCGTGTGGGTCTAGTGGTGAACGAGTATAAAACGAAATACCTTGTGTCAACAAACAAAGAGTCACGGCGTCTTGGACAAAATGTCACTGTTGACAACTATACTTTTGAAGTCGTCAAGGATCTCGTATATCTAGGATCCAGCATAAACACCAACAATAATGTCAGCCTTGAGATCAAGCGGAGACTAACTCTTGCCAACAGGTGTTACTACGGGCTCAGTAGGCAATTGAGAAATAGAGCCCTCTCTCGACCGACGAAAATAACGCTCTATAAGTCCCTCATCCTTCCCGTCCTAATGTATGGCGCAGAGACGTGGACATTGACCATCAATGAATCAATGATGAGAGGCTGTTAGGAGCGTTCGAGAGGAAGATACTCCGTAAGATCTACGGTCCAGTATGCGTGGACGACGTGTTTCGAATAAGATGGAACGATGAGCTATATGAGCTGTAAGCCGACACTGACATAGTCAAGAGTATAAAACTCCAGCGGCTTCGCTGGCTGGGTCATGTTGAGCGAATGGAAGAAAGCGCTCCGGCTAGAAGGTTGTTTTATTCAAACCACGGTGGAAGAACACGCAGAAGGGGACGTCCTAATCTCCGTTGGAAAGACCAGGTGCAGGGCAACCTGACTGCACTTGGCCTTATCAACTGGCGCCACCGCGCGCATAGTAGAAGTGACTGGCGAAGCTTTGTGGAGGCGGCCAAGACGGATCATCGGTTGTAGTGCCAGCTAAGTAAGTAAGTAAGTAATAGAAGATGCAGTAGCCTAAACTCATCCCGTATATTAACACTTTTCTGACCACAACACTCCCGTACTAAAACTGAACATTTTCTTTCACTTCCTCGCAAAGAATGTAGTTTAATTGGGGTAGTTACTGGGTTTGGCGGAGAACTACCTAGGCAGGAACTGTAATGACTCTGTGACTAAGATGACTTGGCACAAATTCTCTGAAATTGCCCAATACTATATAGGACTAGATTAACGACGTTAGCGAACACGTTCTTTCTTTCCCTAAATAATTTAATCAATATAAACTGGGCTCTTTTAAAAAACTTTGCACATACTATTTTACTTCAGACTGGTTTTTTATTTTTTTTTAATTTTCATATTTATACAGGGTGTTTTTTTTTCAAAGTATGGTTTTCAAGAAGAAATAAAACGCATATAATTTAATGTTATGACCAAGAATTTAGCTTTATTATAAAGATAAGGATTTGCCATTATGATTTAAAAACGATTTCGGGCAAGTGGCCGCCGCAGCTAGTTCGAATTTACGTATGTCAGTAATAACGCGCCGAATATTCTCTTCCAAGGCGTCAATCGTCTTCGGGCTTATCTGCGTAAAAATAGTCCAGCGGTGTTAAATCGCACAATCTTGGAGGCCACGCCACAGGCCCATGACACGAGATAATGCGCTCACCAAAAGTTTCCTCCAATAAATTGATTGTTTCGTTGGCTGTATGGATGTAGCGCCGTCTTGTTGATGTGGAAAGTCGTCCACATCAACATCCTCCAATTCAGGCACTAAAAAGTCATTAATCATGGCTTTATAGCGTTCCCCATTGACTGTAACATTATGACCGGCTTCATCTTTGAAGAAATATGGACCAATGATTCCCTCTGCCCATAGAGCACACCAAACAGTGACTTTTTGAGGATGTAACGGCGTCTCAACAAAAGCTTGTGGATTATGATCACTCCAAATGCGTCAATTTTGCTTAGTAACGTACCAATTCAACCAAAAGTGAGCTTCATCGCTGAACAAAATTTTCTTGCGAAAATCGGGATCGGTGGCTATCTCGTTTTGGGCCCATTCACCGAACAGTAAGTCTATTCATTATGAAATGGCAAACCAAACTGAGCATAAATCAAGTGACAGCTGTCAAAAGACCAACTCCGAAAAAATTATTGCGAGATTGAAAACCACACTTCTAAAAAAAACACTCTTTATTCTGAATTTTTACTATATTCGTTCTGTATTAATCACAATTGAGCCTTCTTGACCCACGTTGACCCTTTTTACATATGTATACGTTAGTAACTGAGTGTTACTAACCAAAATTGTTGTTATTGAACATTAATTTTAATTGTAGGTACCATATATATAGAGTTAACCAAATGAGGCGCAGGAAAGTAAACGCAAATTAAAACTATAAAATCTTATTTTTGAATAAAGCTTGGTACTTTATTTTGAAGGTTCATCAATGCCATTTATGTATAGAAAATGATATCACTCAAATGTTCACCACAGCTAGTTTTACATACGTCGATTCGATGGTCAACATTTTTGATGACATTCTTATGCAAGAACGTCCTAATGTGATACCATATTACCACATGGTTGTACCTACAGTTTAATGCCGGTTCCGAACGGTGACGGCAATTTGTTATCCCTTATGGGGTTTCGCCATTGCCTACCAGGAGGTGCGCTGCACATTATCTTATAATTTTCATTCACTTTCTATTGGTATAGATATAAGAACTTTATTGGTTAGTTCCAGTTCCAGAACAAGAGAAAAATTGCATCTCTAACCTCACGGGTAAAAGTCTAGTGCTCTACCCACTAGGCTATCGAGGTTTTAACAAATAGAAACAGATTTATTGAAAAATGTAAAATAATTGCAGCTTTGTGTGAAAAATATGCAACAAAATAAGCAACAAGAACAGTTGGCTTAATACGACACTCAAATTGTTGTTTAAAGTGCGCAAATAATTTAACAACCACAAATTATTTATGTAATTAAACGCACTACAAGGATACGCTGTAACTCATTTAAAATTAGCTGTAATTCAAATAAGTTAAACAAACTTGGCCATAAATATCCTACCAACCAAAGCCACTAAACACAGAACTTTGTAAATTTTTAATTAAAAAAAATATATATACTACTTGTATATTTATTAGGATATGAAAAATATCAAAATTAAATAATGACATTGATTCTACTTCGATCTTGGTTCGCCGCTTTATTAACTTTTTGTATTACAATTTTCACGTCCAACAGAGTTAAAATAGCGATAGAAAACAAAACTATGGTAATTTGTTGCAACCCTTAGTGTATAATCTAGATGACCGATTTTACACTTAATTTGATAATCATTGGCTATTACTATTCACAAGATAATGAATTCTTTATTACTTTTCATGGCTATTATTTAGGTGATTCACAATTTGTTGTATTCAATGTCCTCTCCTCTTATTGTCTTAAATTCTTCCATTTCTCATGCTAAAGTTTAGAACATTATGACAATACGACATGTTACCGACACTTTGTGAATCACCTAATTAATTGTATTTCTTATTAAATGCAAGTACTACAATTGGCCGATTCACAAGTTGTCGTATCCAATCAATTGTTGTTGTTGTAAATTCTCTAATTTTACATAATAAATTTCCCAACATTATGACAATACGACACATTGTGAATCGCCTAAATATTTCTATAAATCGATTTAAATACATTTGTTGGGTGTTATTACCGAATGCAAGTAAAATTATCTGAAATCTTAGCACACCCATACTATTTCCAATAATTCAGCTATGAACCGTATTTCTTACAGGCTTAGATTAAACTAATTGCTTTGCAGAGAAATTATATACTTTTGCAAGTGTAGAAGTCATAAACCATAACGCATTAGTCGTCATGCATATGCATTGCAGACTAGTGGCGTAGGCAGGATTTTAGAATGGGGGAATATTTTCCTTTACTCTTCATGAAAGCAAAAATATTTGTACGCTAACTGCGAACAGTACTTACTAAGCCACAATTAAGCTAGTTGCATGCAATTTTTTGACATTTCCTTTTTAAGTTTCAAGTAGCTCTTACATATTGAAATAGTTGATATAAACTTTCGCTATGAAACTTACACAATATAAGTTTCATCTTTCCACATTTTTGATAGTTGCATGCAACTACATAGCTTCATCATAGATGAGCTGACCTGCACTTATTAAGGTAAGTATAAACACAATTGCAGCGTATTGTCTGTATTACTGTCAAATAAGAACTCATATAATCATACGGTCGTGGTTATGTTCAGATTTTGCTCTGCGAACACCATGAAATTGTTGTTGCACCGCACAAAGAGCACAACGAACACGATATGCTGGGTGAAATGTATACCGAGCACGCCGAGTATTCAGGGTGTCAATGAGTTATTCTACAAAAAAGGAGCAAAAATGTATGTAAAATAGAAGGACAAAATGTAAATCTGTATATCATTATTTTCATTTGCAGAAAAAGCTAAAATAGTATTAAAGAACAGCGAACACCAGCATAACCATGACCTAAAGGAATGGAACAGAGAAAATACGACGCCGTAGTATATACGCTCGACGTATTTACGTCGAATTAAGACCATTTATAATTTATACGCCGTACGCTGTTACGCTGCAATTGTGTTTATAATTTTAGACTGGTCGGTAGCAGGGTTACCGTTGAAAGTTTTTAAAAAAGGGTTCTAAAAGGGGGCAATAAATTGTTTGCTTACATTCATAAAATTAACTTTAAGGAAATCTGCATACATCTTTACCCTTGCACTTCTATGGAACACAATAATAACTTTTTGTGTATATACTTGCTGAACTATGTTTGTATCAGATTGATATTTGTTTAATTCAGAAGTGAATTATATAGAAGAACCATCCGGCTCGAAGGACCATGTTTAATTTGGGACTGAATTATTTAAAGAAAAGATTGAAAATTAAACACTGAGAATTCGTATTTAATATTTAACAACATTTATTAAAATGAAAAATTGTACAATAATTATAACGGACGAGCCCAACCGACCGGTGTGAATTGGTTCTAAGAGACAGAAAAAGAAAGCAAAGGATGACTTAAACATCCAGGCCCTTTTGCACGAGCATAAAATTAAATGCCTCCTTGAGGCGCTGCAGGGTCCTTATAACGTCATCAAGCAACCATTTGACCCTCTGACTTCGGAAGTGGGACGTCTCGACACTGCGGTGTATGGTACGAATAGTAGCATTAGCAGGCTGTGCCGGAACGATAACACTGCCTGGTCGAACATTTCTCTTCTGATCGGGAGCAGATATCACCACCTTGGATTTTGTCGTGTTGAGCTGTGTTGCACAACCTTCGTATGCAGACTGGAACTGTGGAGTACTGGAAAGATGCATAGATTAGTAGGGAAACAATCAATGGTTAATTACAGCGCTCAAGGGGGAGATCAGCTATAATTTGGGTCCGCAGAGTCTGCTTCACTCTGCGAATATTCTCCTTGTCTAGAAAAGGATTTAACACGAGAAGAGTGCTTTTCTATAGGCTTTGCATTGAGTAATGATGTCTTTTCTCGTAGATAATTTTTATAACTTGTTCCAGGGAGGGAGGAACAGAGGGCCACAAAGTCGTGTCTTGATAACTTGAATTTCGGTATGAACACTCAGGTCCTTCTCCTGAGTGTGAGAACAGAAGGCAAGCACAATAAGCTTTTCCTACGCAGAGTTGTTTGCCACCTTAACCTTTTGACATCAAGAAATAAGGACCGGAATTGCACTTCTCTTAATCAAAAGCACAGTAAGCTTCTACAAGTAACAAAGTTAAACTTGATTACTCTGCGAGGAATGCCTCGAAGGAATGGTATGGGCTAATGAATTTATAACATTTATTTTTTTTTTTTGTATAAAATCATAATATATAATATTTTAATGAAAATATATATATACTTTACTTTTTAATGGCACAACACCGCTCATGAAGGGCCTAGTCCGAGCTTTTCGCATCCACTCATATTGTGCGTATTATATTTGTACATGAATAGAAGGAACCTACAGTTTAACGCCGAATCCGAACGGCGAAGTCAAAAGCTTCCCATAGTAATTTTTACTCTTGTAGGTAAGATATATATATTTTACTTTACTTTACTTTTAATGGCACAACAGCCCATGGAGGGCCTAGGCCGAGCTTTAGTCATCCACTCATGTTGTGCGTGTTATATCTGTACATGAATGGAATGGAAAGGACCTACAGTTTAATGCCGAATCCGAACGGCGAAGTGAAAAGCTTTTCATAGCAATTTTTACTCTTGTAGGTTTGACATTGCCTGCCAAGAGGTGGTACCGTGTAGAAAAATTATATTTTCTACTTTTTGATTTTGCCTGTGCCGAGATTCGAACCCCGGACACTCTACGCAGCAGTCCAACGCACTACCACTACGCCACAGCGACCACATATATATATATATATATATAAAATAAAAATCCGAATATAGCACAAAAGAAAATAGCAAGAAACTTTTCGTGCAGCAATAAGTGTATATTTGATGTACACGGAACTTATTTATTTTATGTATGTACATACTCGTACAAAGAATATTTGTACGATCGACCCAATATTTGATAAATCTTCTATATATATAAAAATGAAGATATGTTATGTGTTTGATGAATGATATCGGAAACGGTTAGATTTTTTTCAAAAATTTAACTTGCATGTTAAAGTACATGCTTTTTTGACGGACATAGGCTAATTATCCACCCACTGCCACGCCCACAAAAAGAGTAAAATGACTGTAACGCATTCCCCCTCAACTCATTCACTTCAAATTGAAAACATATCCATAAGGAATATATTTATATGTTATCACAGCACAGCAACCCTGTCAGCTGTCCTATTTTTTAACGAAATCATTTGTTTTGATACAATTTGCTTATCTTTCCACAACGTGGACCAATATCAATTCAGCAGTTAACAACAGTTGATGGACATGTTTGTACAACATATCGTGAAGCATGTCAAAGTTTAGATCTATTGGAACATGATACACATTGGGATGACACATTAGCAGATGCATCAGTATCTGCCCATCCACTACAAATTCGTTCGCTATTTGCAATTATTTTGACTACGTGTTCCATCGAATCCAGTTGATTTGTGGACAAAATATCAAAATTACATGTCGGAAGATATTTTACGTAGAGTGCGTCGAATCAATTCCAATCCTGAAATGGATTTTACACCGGCAATTTATAACGAGGCATTGATTAGGATTGAAGATTTGTGTTTGATGATGGCAAATAAAGCATTAATATAATTAGGAATGACAGCACCAAATCGATCCATGCATTTAATCAAAAATTAGAATGTGAAAACCAATATGACTCGAATACCTTGAATTCATACGTTCAAGCAAATGTTACGAAATTAAATCTTCAGCAAAAAAGAGTACATGAAACAATTATGAGTGCTGTTAACGATAGAAGTGGTGGATTTCAGTTTTTGGATGCTCCTGGTGGTACAGGAAAACCGTTTTTAATATTATTGCAATACGTTACCAAAATCGAATCGCATTGGCACTTGCTTCCTCTGGCATCGCAGCAACTTTGTTGGAAGATGGCTGTACAGCATAAATCACACTCAAGTTGCCTTTGAATATGCAAATCATCGAAACACCTACATGCAATATATCGAAGACATCTAAAATGGCTAAAGTGTTGCAACGTGTTGCACTTATTGTTTGGGATGATGGCTCACAAAAAATTAGTTGAAGCCTTGGAACGGACAATGAGAGATATTCGGGAAAATTCCAATTTGTTTGGTGGAGGATTAATTTTGTTGTCAGTAAATTTCCGACAAACTTTGCCAATTATACCAACACAAACCCCTTCCGATGAAATACATGCTTGCTTGAAATCATCGTATTTGTGGAGACATGTAAAAATATCTTTTCTTTCAACAAATGTTCGTGTTCAATTGCAAAATGAAGCATCAGCTGTTGAATTTTCAAATCAATTGATGACAATTGGAAATGGAGCAATGTCAGTTGATGAGACTGGATTGATTACGTTGCCGGATAGAAGAATTGATTGACAGTGTATTTCCCAACATAGTACAGTACTACAAAAATCATAATTGTTTAAGCGAAAGAGCCATTTTGGCAGCCAAGAATAAAGATGTCAATGAATTAAATTTTGCTATACAATCCAAAATACCTGGTGTTTTGGTTTCGTATAAGTCTATTGATAATGCTACTAATGAAGAAGATGCGGTTAACCATCCTACAGAATTTTTAAATTCTTTGGATTTACCCGGATTACCTTCAATTGAAAGTCGGTGCGACTATTATTATGCTTCGTAATTTGAATCAACCGAAACTTTGCAATGGTACTGTGCAAAAATTGATGGTCAATGTTATTATAGCAACTATTCTGATTGGAAAATTCAAAGGTGAAGACGTGTTAATACCACGAATTCCGATGATTCCAACCGATTTGCTTTTCAAATTCAAATGTGTACAATTTCGAGTGAGAGTTGCATTCGCAGTTAGCATTAATAAAGCGCAAGGTCAATCTTTGGAAATTTGTGGTATCAACTTAAATAATCCAGTATTTTCTCATGGACAATTATACGTAGGCTGTGCACGTGTAGGCAAACCATCAGTATTATTGTGGTTTACATACCAGAGAGTTTTACAATAAATATAAACTTTATATTTAAACTGCTTTGAATTACTTTTTTAATTATGCACAGTGAAACGTAAACTATTCTGCAGCGGCATTGACGTGCCGAAATAATTACAAATTTCATCAAATGGGATAAAATCAACAAAATTCTCATAGCTAAGTAAGTTTACTATTTCATAGCAATTTTTGTATACAAATTTTGTGGAAAAAAGCGAAACAAATTGTGGGAGAGGAGAGATGAGATTGCAAGCACACCAAGTAATGAAACCGAGAGAGGCTGATATCGAAGTCTCTGCTTGTAATATATACAATTTATACGCAATATTTTAAATATTGGAAAACTTAAAATATTATGTAGTAATAAGTTACAAGTAGAATTTATAGGAAAAACAGAACTTGTATTTACTCATATGGAAAAAAGGAGGTGATTTTTTCCTTATGGTCTACTTTCTGTGCGTGATTTTCTGGTGGTTGATTTTTTGTTATTATTGTTGTTGTTGCATTTTTTGTGGTGCGTTAAAACGTTGGATCACTTTATGACTCGAAGGACCATGTTTAATTCAAGAATGAATTATTTAAAGGAAATATTGAAAATTTAACACTGAGAATTCGTATTTAATATTTAACAACATTTATTAAAATGAAAAATTGTACAATAAATATAATGGTGTGAATTGGTTGTAGAGAAGAACTAAGAGACAGAAAAATAAAGCAAAATATAGAACAAAAAGAAGTAAGGAGAAAATTAATAAGAAAGAAAAGGAAATAAAAGGTACGTAAGCAT
This sequence comes from Palloptera scutellata, assembly GCA_958295655.1. Taxonomy (NCBI): domain Eukaryota; kingdom Metazoa; phylum Arthropoda; class Insecta; order Diptera; family Pallopteridae; genus Palloptera; species Palloptera scutellata. The sequence continues at coordinate 31,908,637 of OY282451.1, forward strand.
GACTTAAACAATATTGTTAATAAGAACGCAAAATGTTTGGATCTTGTCTATGTGGATAACTCAAAAAATGGTATTTCTCGTTCCGAACCCTACGGTTCTGCTGAGGATGGTCATCATCCTACCTTGGCATTACCCTTTGAATTTCCTTATAGCCTAAATATTGATACAAAACCTTTTTAACTAAAATACTGTTTTCAAAGAACTAATTAGAATAAACTAGTTGATATTCTTTCTGTTATATCTTGTCCTTTAGATAATTTTAACATACACAGCTGTGTATCTCTATTTAATAATACTTTATGTAAAGCATTTAAACAATCTGTACCTAAAGCTAAAACTAAAAAAATTGGAAATCGCTAGCTATGAAAACTTATAAAACAAACTATTAGAAATATGGATTATTGTAACTATTCCTGTCTACGTCATGAATATCTAAAGTTGAATGATAATTGGTATAAAAACTATTTAAATTGTATAAAATTAAAATTTACCACGATCCTAAATCTTTTTATGACTTTGGATATTCGAAACGTAAGACGATTTCCCCCGTCGACATTAAAATTGCTAACTTGTTTCTGATTTTTTCCAATCTACATACATATCGTTTTATCGATTAATACTATTTGTTTTCCAACCATAGTTAGTCTGGATGTTCTTGAACACCTTATAAGTCTTTTGAGCTGTAATTTACATCTGCGCCCGATAATATTCCGAGTTATATACTAAAAAAATTTGCTGAACTTTGCTAAAATCTTTGACAAATGTTTAAAATCGAAGTATTTCCCAGTTTGACAGAGTGTTGGTTTTATGCCACACTCTGTCAAACGCCTTTGAAATATACAGAGCAACCGCCTTGCTCTCACCAAAGCCATGGACACTATGGTACCAGTGCTCAGTGAGGACCGCCATGATATCGCCCGTAGAGCGATTTTGACGGAAACCGTATTGGCGGTCATTAAGCCATTCGTTTTGCTCAAGCTATTTCACCAAGTAGAAGTTAACTACACTTTCTATGACTTTGGATAGCGTAGCGTAGATTGATATGGGGCGATAGTTCGCAGGTCTTACACTTTTTAGGAACTGGTTGGATATTTTCAACATTCCAACAAGACGGAATTACACCAGTTGTGTATGAAATGTTGAAAAGATTGCGCAACGGTCGGGCCAGCGTTATCGCACAACCTCGCAATACGTGAAATGCCATCGGGTCCCGAAGCCTTGTTTATGTTAAGATTTGCAAGAACTCTTTTAACTACTCGAGTTCGAAAATGTATCTCAGGCATAGCACAAGATACAGATTCGATAACGGGCAGTGGTTGATCGCTAGCTGGCAGAGACGAATTCTCTGCGAAGATGTTAGCTAAAAGGTTCGCTTTATCAACCGAGCTAGTGACGAGGCGATCACCTGTATAAAGAGTTGGAATTGACGAAGCCGTTTGGTTCTTTACTCTCTTTACAAATGACCAAGAATTCTTACCACTTCTATGTAATTGTAAGACTTTGTGCCTCAAGCGCTGTTCGTGTAGAAACTTTTCGCGCTTTAGAGTGGCATTACAGCGATTTCTTTCCTGTTTACGCAACTGTTCAGTATTGATATTCTTGTTAGATTGCCAGTTCCTGAATGCGACCTCTTTGGACCTGACTGCTTGTCTGCAAGTCGCATTAAACCATGCATTGTCTTTGGGTTTAACGCTAATCGTTTTATTGGGAATGAAAGACCGCATACCTAATAGAATTACTTCTTCTACCATTTTAGTACTGGTTTTTATGTTTTTATCGGTAAAACACAATTTCCAAATAAAGTTTTCAAAAAACTTATTGAGACTATTCCAATTTGCCTTTCCCTAAAGCCACGTTAATCGCTTTGGAGCTTCCGTCAAAGGGTTTAGGATTCTACAATACGGAAAGGATGCTAAAATGGTACAGTGGTCCGAGTTCCACTTACATCATATTGGTCATGATGAGAGGTGAGAAATAGGTCGAGGATGTTTTCTGCTTGCCCTGCGATACATGTAATGTGTGTCGGTTCGGTCACTAATTGAGTCAGGTCGTTCGACTCGGCAAATAACTCGACATACAGACCTTCCGGTGTTGTGTGACTTGAGTGGCACAACCAATCCGAATTGTGAACATTGAAGTCACCAGCAACCACAATAACTGCACGGATATGATTCCAAAATAGAAGCGATCGAATCGGAAAGGGAATCTAACTTATTAAAAGTAGAATCCCTAACAGAAGTGCAGCAAATGAGATTGAACTTAACGCAACATGCTCATTAATAAAAAGGGCAAGACCCCTATGGGGAGAGAATAATGACACCAGCCGATACCCTGGAACGTGCAGTGTATCTGCACCCTCACATACCTCAGTCTCACCTAGTGCCATTATATGGGATTATAGAAGCTTATAAGTATATGCAATACAGAGAAGAAATTCGATCTAAGTCCGCGAATATTGCAAAAAGCTATACTAAAATTTCCCAATATTTATAAGACTAAAACAAGACAAGAGAAAGCAAATGCAGTCACAGGACACCAATAAAGAATAATGTATTGTTATTTTTGATTTGGTTGTGATCATGGATTCCAAATTAAGTTTTACCTTCACTCGTATGTGAACAAAGCTAAAAGTTCTTTAGGGTTTATTAAACGTTGGTCAAAAGAATTTAACGACGCTTATAGAACAAAAACGCTATCCACTTCACCTGCTATACCCATTCTTGAGTATTCATCTCCTGTATGGAATCCTCAATATAAATGCTACATAAGTAAAATTAATTCGGTTCAAAACAATATCTTATTTTTGCACTGAGGAGTTTTTGCTGGATTCCTCTTTTGAATCTTTTACCGTATGAACATCATTTAAAACTTATTAATCTACCGACATAAGCAGAAGAAAAACGTTATATATAAAATTTTTTGTAAAGCTTTTGAATGACACTTTATCATCTTGGTTTTTGGTAAACGGAATAAACTTTAATATCGCTGGGTATGTGCAGAAAAAAGTATGCTCAAAATGATCCTGTTCGTGGCATATATAGAGATTTTATTTATTTTATTTGTATGGAATACCTATTCATGTAACAGCTTTGCTGTTGATTAATCCACCTTAAAATCGTTCGAAACAAATATAATCTGTAAGATATTATCAGTATACTAAATAAATAAATATACATATATACAAATATATAAGTATATACATACAATATAAACAGTGTGTCTAATAAAACTATGTTCAGTTTAAAAATTTGTTCTGCTCCATGAACACCAATATCTAATTCTATTGTAAAATCGGCTGTTGAATCTAAAAATCATCAACATTTTAATTTCTATGGTGTGTTTTTGTAATATATCGCCAGGTGAATTAAAAAATAGGAAAAAGTGTGTCCACTTAATTTGAAATTAATATTAATATTTGTAATTAAAGATATTTAATTTACGAGTACTCTTCTTACATTCTGATTTGATTGGATAAATAGTTTTAACACAATTAAGTATATTGTCAGTTTTTTCAATAATACATAAGTATTATACCTACTTAAAGCAAAAAAAAATTTGGAATTATTATTAAAATTGGGAAAACGCAATAATCTGCTCTGCTTTAAAATTATTTTTGTTTTACACGTATTTCAGTGTAAGTAGGTGTTGCAAAGTTAAGATAATTGACGTTTATTTTATTGTAAAATTTAACATAAAAGCCTTTCAATAAAACACATACCCAGTTTACTTCACAACTTTTTTCTACATTCAGTACCTCGTTTAGGAGGCACAACATTTAGTTGCGCCATTGCTTGACGAATCATAGTCATGTCTCTTCATCTAGTCTCTTTCATCTACATATACTTACAATTTTGAAGAATTTTGTTTTTACTAAAAAACAATAAAACTAAAAAAAAAATACGCCCAGAGCGTATACCTTTATAGTGCTCAGCCGCTTGTGTTCGACCTTCTGACTTGCGGAATAGTCGAGCCGTATTTATACGAGGTTCATTTTCGAATTTTCCAGAAATTTTGTGCATTATCAAAAGGAAAGTTAGCGATTCTTCTATATATAGAACGTCACATACTGGCTTGAGAGTTGATAAAATCATTTTCTCATGGGTTGAGTTTGTTGTAATATGTTAATAAAATATCAAGACGAGATATAATAAAAATTGAACAATTTATCTTTTGATGGGATCATTCAGCCACTTTGGCGGAGTATCACATTTGTTCGGCGTTGCGTGGTGTATTCTACCTAATATTAGTGTTTAATTCAGATGTGAATTAATGGGATATTAAAACACAAGAAATTTATATTTAAATAAAACAACAATTAATTAAACAATATTAATTTAATAAAATGAAAAATTGGAATTTTTAGAATCACAATAAATATATTGAAGAGCCCAACCGACCGGTGTGAAAGTGTTCTAGAGAAGAACTTACAGATAGCAATAGCAAGAAAAGAAATAGAACGAAAAGAATCAAGGATAAAGAAAATGAATTGGAAAGAAAAGGTGCATTAAACATCCTGGCCCCCTTGCACGAGTGCAAAATTAAATGCCTCCTTCAGACGCTGCAGGGTCCTTATATCGTCACCGAACAACTCCTTGACCCTGTGTCCTCGGAAGTGGGACGTTTCAAGACAGCGGATGGTACGGATGGCGGCATTAGCAGGATGTGCCGGAACGATGGCATTGGCTGCTCTTTGACCGGGAGCAACGACCACTGCGGAGTGAGTCATGTTGAGCTGTGTTGCACAACTTTCGTCTGCAGACTGGAATTGTTGAGTACTGGGAAGATGCATAGATTCGTAAGGAAACAAACAATGGTAAATTACAGCGCTCAAGGGGGAGAGCAGCCATAATTTGGGTCCGCCTTGTCTGCTTGTAGGTAATACAAGCTTTGCAGTGGAAAATGCACATTTTTATTTTTAGTATTAGGCGAGGAATGAAATATTCCTGCCTCACTATGCGAAGCATGAGACTGACTTCGGCATGGAGGAGCATATTATGGAGAAATTCCAAATATAAAATACAAATCGAGAATTCTCGGGAATGATGATAGGATGTCGTTCGTTGTAGCTAAGAATGGCGTGAGCGAGACGACCATTCAGTCTGAGAATATTCTCCTTTTTAACACGAGAAGAGTGCTTTTCTTTTCTATTGGTTTTGCATCGAGTAATGATGCCTTTTCTCGTAGATAATTTCGATGATTTGTTCCAGGGAGGGAGCAACAGAGGGCCACAAAGTCGTGTCTTGATAACTTGAATTTCGGTATGAGGGATAGAGCATGAAGTGTGAAAATGCTGAGAAGAGTGTTAACTTCGAAAGGCTTATTAGTTGCAGGAGGGCACTTAACCTTTTATCGCCAAGAGATGTAAGGAACGGAATTGTCCTTCTCTCAGGTGCGAACAGAAAGGCAAACTCGATAAGCTTTTTCGAAGGAGACTTATAATCGCGAAAGGCTTATTGCTTGCAGGGCCGCCAACCCTTTGCCACCAGGAGACGAGGATCGGAGTTGTCCTTCTCCTGAGTGTGAGAACAAAAGGAGAGCACAATAAACTGGTCCTTATATAATATAAATATTCATAATTTAATCAGTTAGAGTGTAACTAAATATATGGCACACAGTGTAATATTTTTTTTACTGGTTGATCGTTTAGAGGTAAACGAATATAGCACAGAAGAAAATAGCAAGGCACTTTCTGAACAGCAATAAGTGTGTATTTGTTGTTGTACACGGAACTTATTTACTTTATGTATGTACATACAAAGAATATTTGTACGATCGACCCAATATTTGATAAAATAATATATAAAATTTATACTTACTTACTTACTTAACTGGCACTACAACCGATGATCCGTCTTGGCCAACTCTACAGAGCTTCGCCAGTCGCTTCAGCTATGTTCGCGCTGGCGCCAGTTGATAGGCCAAGTGCAGTCAGGTTGCCCTGCACCTGGTATTTCCAACGGAGATTAGGACGTCCCCTTCGGCGTGTTCCTTCGCCGTGGTTCGAATAAAACACCCTTCTAGCCGGAGTGCTTTCTGCCATTCACTCAACATGACCCAGCCAGCGAAGCCGCTGGATTTTCATATGCTGACTATGTCAGTGTCAGCGTACAGCTCATTCAGCTCATCGTTCCATCTTATTCGATACACGTCATCCACGCATACTGGACCGTAGATCTTACGACATATCTTCCTATCGAACGCTCCTAACAGCCTCTCATCATTGATGGTCAATTTCCACGTCTCTGCGCCACACATTAGGACGGGAAGGATGAGGGACTTATAGAGCGTTATTTTCGTCGGTCAAGAGAGGGCTCTACTTCTCAATTGCCTACTGAGCCCGTAGCAACACCTGTTGGCAAGAGTTAGTCTCCGCTTGGTCTCAAAGCTGGCATTATTGTTGGTGTTAATGCTGGATCATAGATATACGAAGTTCTTGGCGACTTCAAAAGTATAGTTGTCAACAGTGACATTTTGTCCAAGACGCCGTGACTCTTTGTTTGTTGACACAAGGTATTTCGTTTTGTTCTCGTTCACCACTAGACCCACTCGACGAGACTCCCTTTCCAGGTTGGAGAATGCTGCACTGACTGCTCGAGCGTTTTTGCCAATGATGTCAATATCATCAGCGTATGCTAGCAGCATGACTCTTATCGAAAATAGTGCCAGTGATGTAGATGTTGATAGCCCGAATTATTTTCTCTAGCATAAGGTTAAAGAAGTCGCACGATAGGGAGTCACCTTGTCTGAAACCTGTTTTGGTATCACATGGTGCGGAGATGTATGTCCAAATTTTCACCGCGCTGGTGGTGTCGCTCAGTGTCATTTTGCAAAGACGAATGAGCTTTGGAGGGATACCAGGAAACCAAAATCAGACATTGCGGCGTACAAGTGATCCCTAATCGTGCTGTCGAAGGCGGCTTTATAATCGACAAATAGATGATGGGTGTCGATCTGTTTTTCTCGGGTCTTTTCCAGGATTTGGCATAGTGTGAATATCTAGTCGATGGTAGATTTACCAGGCCTGAAGCCACACTGATAAAGTCCCATCAGTTTGTTGACGATGGGCTTCAGTCTTTCGCACAGTACGCTCGATAGAACCTTATATGCAATATTAAGAAGGCTTATCCCACGGTAGTTGGCGCAGATCGTGGAATCACCTTTCTTATGGTTCGGCAGAGTACGCTGAGATTCCAATCACTTGGCATGCTTTCACAGACCATATTCTGCATAGAAGCTAATGCATGCGTTTTTTGAGCTCTTCGCCTCCGGTCTTAAACAACTCAGCAGGCAGGCCATCTGCACCTGCAGCCTTATTGTTTTTCAGCCGAGCAATGGCTGTTAAGACCTCCTCATAGTCAGGCGGCGGTACTTCAACGCCGTCAGTGATTGGGGTTTCCGGAATGGGTTCCGCAGTGGCGGGATTATTGCCGTCATCGCTATTAAGCAGCTGCGAAAAGTGCTCCCTCCATAATCTCATTATGCCCTGAACATCTGTCACCAGATTTCCGTCTTCATCCTTGCAGGAAGAGGCCCCGGTCTTCAAACCAAGAGTCAGGCGTCTTATTCTTTCAAAGAATTTTCGGACCTCGTTCCTGTCCCGCAACATTTCGATATCATTACACTCGCGTCTTTCTTCATCTCTTTTCTTGCCTGAGAAGACGTTTCTCCTCCCTCCTCAACTTTCTGTATCACTCCTTAGCAGCTCGCATTGCATCTGACTGCAGTGTGGCTCTGTAAACAGCATATACGTGAATTATGTGTTTGTGTCTTCGGACACAGATTTTCAAAAAAAAAGTTCTTCAGATTTGATTTTTTTTGGAATTTTATTTATTTAGCAAATTTTCAAACTGCTTTCTTCGAAATGAATCTTAAGACTAACTTATATCTCAATTTTGATTTGTTTATATGCAGATCAGTTTCTTTAGTATACATTATACATATATTGTTGGCATATGTTATCACCAACAAACAAAACATATATACAAATATGTATATCAGTTTCTTAATCTTAGTTTGTTTTGTTCAGAATACATTGTACTTATATTGTTGGCGTACGTTATCACCAACAAACAAAACATATTTACAAAACTATAATAATACTTCTTATCTTTGGGAAGCCCAACTTAATGTTTATTTAGGAAGAGTACATACTGTTTGCTTTATATAGATATTTTCAGCGTTTCTGCTGAAAATATTTTTTTAAATTAAGTGGAGAATTTTGACGAGACAAACAAAAGGTGTTATGTTGCGTCTGGAACGTAACTTCTCCCCCCTTATATAGTAGACTCTCCTGAGTCGTTATATTTTTTTATTTAGATACCGGTTGGCTTTTTGAGTTTGGGAACGAGTTTACAAGTTTCTTATAAGTTTTATTGTATACTTATACTTTATTTTTATATTTTCTAGTTCAAGTTCTTCTTTTTCGGACTTATTTATAATTTTCTGCTTATTTACTACTTTTACATTTGCTTTCTTTAACAAAAATAGAACAATTATAATAATTATTACAAAAATTATTAATGTTATATTGATTCCATATGAGACGTTTTTGTTGGAATTTATTTCTTCAATTTCATTAATATTCGCAAAATGCTGGATTACAATATTATTAAAAGCTATGGGTACAGTACTAGTTACATTTATTTTTTTGCTATTTAGGTAGAAGAATTTTTCTTGAATGATTTCTTTATGATTAACAAAGGATTCATTTTTAATTTTTATTTCACAATTATTGAAAACGATAAAGTAGTTTTTTGTTATTGTTATATTTCTATTATCGCAATTTTGTTCTTATGTCTCTTTCACAGCGTTTTTTATTAAAATGGCTTCTTCATCAATTTCCTTTATTTCTGTTTTATTGTTATACTTCAAGCTACATTCATTTGTCAAGATACAATTTCTGCTTTTCTTTAAATGTTTGAGAAAGGTGTTTTCCTTATATTCTAATATTTGATTGTTTATTTGTACTACATATTGGTCATCCTCGTCAATTTCTAAAAAGTCGATGTTTGGCAAAGGTAAGTTTTAAATCAGTTACAACATACGATTTTGGAATTTGTATGGCTATTATTAATGAGTTCCTTTTATAATTCATTACCCCAATTTTTAGTAGTTTTAATGTATAAAAATCGATATTAAATTTCACAATTTCTTCACTGGTAAAGATATTAGGATGTATAATGTTGCTTTTAGCTGAGACAATGTTATCCTGTATTTGATCTACTTTATCCTCTAAATGTTTAAGTTTTGATAGGTGATCCATATACAACAATTGCTTTACTATTTCTTTGTTTCTTGTTCTTATTTCATTAACTACTTCCAGAATTTTTTCTCTGTCCTCTTCTATTGTTTCTTTTAGTTTCGTAAACGCATCATTAAAATGAGCGTTAACTGTTACCTGTTTATTGAGTGTGGTATTTAAATTGTGGTTATTCTCATCTATGGTTTCTAAGTGTTCTAAAATTTCGTCTCTATCATCATTGTCCATTGTTCCGAAGAGCCATTTATATAGAGAACCAACAGCATTTACAAGGCCTCTCTTCTTTCTTGTTGCTCCAGGAATAATTGTTCTTATAGTTTCGATTTCTGTTCTTAGATGATTTTTATTATTAATATCAAGGTTTTCAATGTTGTCGCTAATTTGGTCAAGTATTTCATTGATTCCATTGGGATCGATTAAATGGATAACTATACTTGTTTGATTCGTTATTTTAGATGGAAAAGTGATATCTGTCTTCTTAATTCATCTTCATCTTGAACATCCTTAGCAAAATAGCTACATTTCACAAAAGATATATTTTCCATACTTGGGTATATGTCCAATAAAATTCGTTGTAATTTATGGAACTGACGATCATTGAGCTCGGAAAATATCGCAACTTTTTTTTTTTCGATATGTCTTCGGACTATATTGATGACATTGTTGGAATCGAGGTCTTGCTTATCAATAAAAACTATTTTGTGATTGAAAATGGTTATCATTTCGAATTTCTTAGTTTCTACTAAAATTATCTGGATCTTAAAACGGTTTACAATTGTGTGGAGAATCGGGAAATGGTCGTTAAAGTTTTCTGCTTAAGAATGGTTAGTTTGAACTGACAAAGAATCTGCTGACTGTTCTTCATGCTCTCCAACGTTTAAATTTTTAATATTTAGCATTTCGTTTAAGGTGATTCCCAAATTGTCGGAATCTAGTGTGTTTATCTCACAATTTTCACAATTAATTCGGCTGAGAAAATCAGCTATTTTATTTGCTCTTCCTGCAATATAATCGAATTTGCCTAACTGTACTAGCCATCGTTGTAATCTTGGGTTTATATCTTTGCCCGAATTCTTTGCCTGCAACCACTTGTGCGGTTGATGATATGTTTGCAGATCGAACTCTCTTCCGAAAATGTAAGGTCTATAGTATTTCACTCCCCAAACTATCGCCAATAATTCTTTTTCGATAGTGGAGTAATTTTGTTCATGGTTGTTTAAAGTCCGTGACGCAAACGAAATTGGATGGTCTTCTTGAGTTAAAACTGCGCCAATTGCAAAATTGCTGGCGTCAGTGATGAGCTTAAAGCGTTTATTAAAGTTGTGGTACCTCAGAATAGGAGGATTTGTTACAATGTCTTTCAATTTCTCAAAAGCAACAATGTAGTTTGGGTCTCTTATGTTGACTTTTGCGTTTTTCTTCAAATCTGTTTCCATGGGGTATGCTATTTTGGAATAATCTCTTATGAATTTTCTGTAAAAACCTGTGACGCCTAAAAAGGATTTAATTTGCTTTTGATTTGTCGGCAGCTTCAATTTTTGGATCACCTCAACTTTACTTGGGTTTGGCCTTATACCTTCCGGTGTAAGCACAGCCCCAAAAATTCGGTTCCTTTTTTTAAGAAATTGCATTTGTTAATTTGGATTTTGAGTCCTGCTTCGCTTAATTTATGAAATATTTTCCTCATGTTTGCTATATGTTCGGACAACGATGTGCTAAATATCAAAATGTCGTCTAAATAGACCACACAGATTTTATTTATGTAATTACGGAGGACAGAATTCATGAGTCGTTGGAAAGTTCAAGGGGCATTCTTATAAATTCATAATGTCCGAAAGGGGTGGAAAAAGCTGTTTTTTTCATGTCATTTTCTTCCATCAGGATTTGATGGAAACCTTTCACAAGATCAATAGAAGAAAAATATTGGGCTTTGCCTAACTTGTAAAAAATTCCATCCATGTTAGGAATTGGGAATTTATCGTTTACGGTAACTTCATTCAGTTTTCTGTAATCGACAACAACTCGCCATTTTTGCCATTTTTGAACGCCGGAGTTGTCGATCTTCTTGGGCACTACCCACAAAGGGCTATTGTAAGGGGAATTACTTTCTTTAAATATGTTTTGTTCCAACATTTCTTTTATTTGTTTTTGAATTTCTTTTTCGTGTATTTGGGGATATCTATAAATTTTGGAATATATAGGGTGGTCTGTTGTAGTTATTATTTGATGTTTAATTTCCTGTGTGGCAGAAAGTTCATCTCCTTCTTTATAAAATAATTCAATAAATTCTTTTAATACATTTCTAATCAATTGGCTTTCTTCGGAATTTAAATGTTCTAAACTTAAATTTTGCATATCGTTGTATTCAAGTGCACAAATTTCTTGGCTATTGTATGGGCTGAAACTTCCAAAATGTGTAGTGTTTCCTAATATGGTAATTAATTTTTTCTCTACATTAATCTTAGCTTTAAGAGGGATGAGAAAATTTTGTCCTATTATAGCTGAATAATTTTTGCTATTAAAATAGATCACCTTCCAAGAGAAGGTACCTGAGATATTGAATTCTCTAGGTATGGGAGTAATTACTTTATGTGTCACTTGATTAATTTCATTTAATGTTCGGTACCAAAGGGGTGTAATCAGTTTCTGTGTGGGAAATAAATTCTCAAAAACACTTGGCTTAAGTATGCTGGTATCAGATCAGGTATCTATGAGGCATTTAAATTCCTTATTGCCAATTGTAAGGGCTATTATGGGCAATTTGCAGGAGGAGGCAGTGTGGAAAAATTTACATCCTCCTCTTCGTGCAAATTACCGATATCCATAGGTTCGGGTTGTTGGTTAGACAAATTTGTTTGACGGGTTTGTCTACTGTTTTGGTAGGAATTTCGAGTTTGCCCTGATTGCCTTGAGTTTTGGAAAAAGTTTAGGTTCGATCTGTGTTGTGAATTGTTTTCTCTGCTAAAATCTGCGTTTGCATTGGAGTAATTAAAACCGTTTGAATTTTGTTGTGTTCTGCTTTGGATGCTATTTTGTTGTTGATTGTAGTTCAAATTTCTTCTTTGGACAGAGTTGTCGTAGTTGTTCAAATATTGTCTTGCCCTAGAGGACCCTAGACTATTGCCATTATTGCCCTTGTTACCGTTAGCATTGTCATTAGTATCTTGATTCACGTTTCGATAAAAATATTTATTTATATTCCTTGCATTAAAATGTTGCTCATTTCCGTCACCTTTTTGTTTTCTATGACCATAGCTTATGGCCCTTTTATCGTCTAAGTCTCGTATATCTACCGATAATTGCATTTAGAGTTTCATTTCCGTTTAAATGTGTTCGAATCGGCCCGTCAATTTTTTCTAATAATATATCTACTAGATCCCTGTCTACATTCTCTGGTCTGTAGATCCCGGGTTTTAATGGATCAGACAAATATATATCGTTTATGTCAAATTTACAATTTTCAGATATGTTAAATAATTCCCTTAAATTTCTTACTTTTACCGTCCGGTAAAGGTTGAAAATTTCCACGTAACTTCTCCTTGGGTGAAATTCTTGAAGAATTTTTGACTTCATTTCTTCCCACGAAGCACCGCTTTGCAGTTCCCTCACTCTTCGGCCAGCGTTGCCTTGGATTTTTTCGTCTGCTACGATCCTGAGGCAAAAGTGCATTAAGCTCACGTTCCTTCCGCCAGATTTGCATCTACGGCGTTTATAAATGCCCTTGGATTGTGGTTTTCCGAAAGGGGTTTCAAGCGTCGAAATTGCTCAATGACATCCTTGGGGGTCATGTCAAATTGGTATATTTCCTCTTGGTAGACTATTGGCTGGTCATTTTGGATTTGTTGTTCTTGTTGTGCCAGTTGTTGCTGTTGGCTTTCTATTACTCTTTCCTGCCTGCAGAGCGCCGCCTCGAGCTGTTGGATTCTTGCCTGCAGATCTTCCATTGGGTTGTCTTCTATTTGTCCGCGATTTGAATCGAAGGTTTATTTTCGGCTCATTTGCCTGCTTTCACTGATTGTTTATTTTATTGTTTTTCACTTTCTAATTTTATTTGACTGCTTCACTGCGTTGATTCGAACTAATCTTTAGATTAGTTTACCGCGACTGCGCCAATTATGTGTTTGTGTCTTCGGACACAGATTTTCAAAAAAAAGTTCTTCAGATTTGATTTTTTTTGGAATGTATTTATTTAGAAAATTTTCAAACTGCTTTCTTTGAAATGAATCTTAAGACTAACTTATATCTCAATTTTGATTTTTTTATATGCAGATCAGTTTCTTTAGTATACGTTATACATATATTGTTGGCATATGTTATCACCAACAAACAAAACATATATACAAATATGTAGATCAGTTTCTTAATCTTAGTTTGTTTTGTTCAGAATACATTGTACTTATATTGTTGGCGTACGTTATCACCAACAAACAAAACATATTTACAAAACTATAATAATACTTCCTTATCTTTGGGAAGCCCAACTTAATGTTTATTTAGGAAGAGTACATACTGTTTGCTTTATATAGATATTTTCAGCGTTTCTGCTGTAAATATTTTTTTTAGCTTAAGTGGAGAATTTTGACGAGACAAACAAAAGGTGTTATGTTGCGTCTGGAACGTAACTCTTGTGCATACCTTGGCTGCAACCAAGAAGTGGTTTGAGTCGATGTTTGCACCACGTATTGTGCGTACGTCTAGTACATTGGAAGCGTGCCTTCCGTCGACCACAACGTGATCAATCTGGTTTCGTGTGTTTTGAGAACAGCCAAGTGGACTTATGGATATCTTTATGTTGGAGTCTGGTGCTACCACCTGTCATGTTTCGTGTGGCGGCGAAGTCGATCAGTCTCATATCGTTATCGATGGCTTCGTTGTGGAGACTGAATTTTCTGATCGTCGGACCAAAGAGACTCTCCCACCTTGGCATTGAAGTCGCCTAACACGATTTTAACATGGTGGCGGGACAATGCTCATAAGTTTTGTCGAGGAGCTCGTAGAAGTCATCTTTGGTCGTTTCATCCTTCTCATCCGTCGGGGCATGGACACAAATTAGGCTGATGTTGAAGAATTTTGCCTTGATGCGGATAGTGGCTACGCGCTGGTTCACGGCCATGAACCTCGAAACTAGATGACGCCGTCTCTTCCCAACCACAAATCCAACACCAAATTCGTGTCTCGACCCATGACAGCTGTAGTAGATATCACAAGATGCTTTTTTGGAGCAACCCTTCCCGTCCAACGCATTTCCTGTATAGCGGTTATGTCAGCTCTATATTGTTGGAGGACATCCACCAGCTGGATAGATGCACCTTCCCTGTAGAGGGTTCGGACATTCCAGGTGCAAAATCTTTGTCCTTTGGACGTTTGCGGAAGCCGTCAACATTAGGGGGTTCCATTTCTGAGGCTTATTTTTAGGGTTTATTGGGGAATATTTTTACGTGCTGGGTTCCAAGCCCGACGCACAACCATTCATTCAAGACCTTGGAGAAGCCCGCCGCACACACCAGTTAGCTCACTGACGGATACCAGATCGCTATCCAGGGGACGCCACGAGGAGGCTGTGCGTCGACTTGAAACATAGAAGCGCAAGGATCGACCATGAACGCACCTGCGACTGTCACGAACTTTACCTCGTGTCCTACGCCCCAGGCCCCCTATATAATTTATACACAATATTTTAAATATGTGAAAACTTAAAATATTAAGTAATATATAGTAAGTTACAAGTAAAATTTATGGGAAAAAAAGGACTTGTACTTACTTATATGGAAAAAAGGGAGGTAATTTTTTCCTTTGGGTCTACTTGCTGTGCTGTTGTGTGTGATGTCGTGGTGGTTGATTTTTTGTTATTATGGTTGTTGTTGCACTTTTTTGTGGTGCGTTAAAGCGTTGGATCACTTTATGGCTCGAAGGACCATGTTTAATTCAGAAGTGAATTAATGGGATATTATAACACAAGAAATTTTTAAATAAATTTAACAAGATTAACAAATTTATTGGAAGGAAATATTGTACAATAAATATTGAAGAGCCCAACCGACCAGTGTGAAAGTGTTCTAGAGAAGAACTTAGAGAAAGCAATAGCAAGAAAAGAAATAGAACGAAAAGAAACAAGGATAGAGAAAATGAATAGGAAAGAAAAGGTACATTAGGGTGGCTTAAACAATTATATAAAAACTGGAACAACATAAACATTACAAAAAAATTGGCTGCTACTCTTATTTTCATGACCAAAATACTGAAAAGAAAATATTGCAAGATGAGTTCAATTTAAAATAATACATTTCTTTTTTGTTTTAACAAGGCACAGACCAGACTCTTCTGTGTAGACACACGTGGAAGAATGAAGTAACTATCCAAATGGTTTTCAAACATCAGCTACAGATTATACAATCATCAGCTGCTTAATTCATTTAAAAATTTTAAAATTGTGGTACTATTATCTATATACTTATAGTTTCTAATGGGTGCCCTTCATTTTGTCACTTACCTGTTTAATACGCTTTCTGACAAAACAATGAATTTCATCCAACTGATTACGCTTCGTAACGCGTAGCAAGTTGCCTCGAAACCATTTACCCTAAGTGGGCCTAACGTTTCTTTCCATCCCCTTCATAATTACAAGGAGATCTTCATCGGCTTTCTGGTCTTCACGAATTTTCTCAGCGATCCAACTTTCTGCTGAAGTTTAACAGCCGGATATCAACAATATCTTTCTTTCGTTCCGCTGTTGTTTGCGTTCCTCTTTGTACTGGCGTCGGGGTAGAGCATCAGCATTGCCATGGTGACCCCCATTGCGACATTCAATTGTGTAATCGTAGTTGTGTAATCACTCAGCGATCAGCTGGAACTGCCGCCTATACAAGTATTTATGAAAATGTTTGACCAATTCAATAATCACTTTTTTAGAATTTTGCTGTAATAAGCAATTACTTTCTCTTGACTATCGATTATCTGGGAGAGCACCCTGCATACTCCAAATCAAGTATCGATGTCTAAAACATATTTCTTTCCAGATATTGGTTATGCTAGTACTGGCGATGAGCAAAGTAGATCTTTTAGTTGCTGGAAAGCTCTTTCTCTCAGCACATTCCTTTAGCACGCGTTCAATTAGGTGTTCAAAAGTCCAATAGTCTACACAGAATCGAGTACTGCCATCTTTATTCTTCACGATAACCACCGGTGAACCCCATGGACTCATTGATGAATCTCTTACACTATCCTTCTTCATACCTGCAATTAGTTTTGTTGTTATCGTGGACCTCTTCGAGGTGGTTGACGAATAGGTTTGCATCTCCAGTATTGACTTGGTGCTTAACGATTGCAGTTATTTCACTTAATTTGCTTCTGGACGCAAATATGTTCCAGAAATTTCTCATCATGCTACATGCTTTGCTCTTTTGTTGTTCCGTACGGTTACCGGTCCATTTCTGCATATATTTAACGCTGACCAAAGGTTCGTGTTAGCAGTAGATTTATTCAACTGGGTCACCTCGCAGTTCATATTGGACCTCCTGGAATTGCCCAATTATCGTATCCTTTCTGATGTTGGTTGGCGTATTAGTTTAAAACCCTTACAGTTAATTTTCGTTCCTTTCTGGTTTCAACGAGGGTTTTTCCAAATATGATGTTTGAGTGGTCGCTGTGGCGTAGTGGTAGTGCGTTGGACTGCTACGCAGAGTGTCCGGGGTTCGAATCTCGGCACAGGCAAAATCAAAAAAAAAAGAAGAAAAAATAATTTTTCTACACGGCACCACCTCTTGTCAGGCAATGGCAAACCTACAAGAGTAAAAATTGCTATGAAAAGCTTTTCCTTCGCCGTTCGGATTCGGCTTTAAACTGTAGGTCCCTTCCATTCATGTACAAATATAACACGCACAACATGAGTGGATGCGAAAAGCTCGGCCTAGGCCCTCCATGGGCTGTTGTGCCATCAAAAGTAAAAGTAAAAGATGTTTGAGGATTTCTTGTTTCGGCAACCACAACTTCTTGTCTCCGTTGTTCTCGTCTACCTTAGCCCATAGTATTGCTCCTGAATTTGAAGGGATTCACTCTTTATAATGGGCATAATTTTGTACACTTCTGCTTCTGCCGTTTTTAACTTTTAATGGCAGTTCCATGGCGCATCATAAAATCAACTCCAATGATAACGTCGTCAAAAATACCTGCCATAATAAAGTTGCGCTGTAACTCTGTATTGCCTATGTTTATTCACTTTAAGTCTTTCCCAAGTACTTGTGCATCCTTACCTGTTGCAGTACGTATGTTATTCCTTCCAATGGCTGTACTTTATCAAACAACACACTCTTTATTTACCCTTTACTGGCTCTTTGACTGCCAATATTAGAAGGGCTTTGGGGCAGTTAGTTGTGGCAGCCAGCTCATGCTCCACTGAACTTTTTCGTTTTAGTTTAATGAAGATGGCTTAAACATTTCCGCCGCATTCTCGTTTTGAGTCACCATAGGGTGCAACCTCTCATTGGATCGTGACCTAGGTCGCTTGTCCATATGTTCTTCCTGTTCGCAGTGGACACATTTTCCCTTGAAGGCGACCTGTGTTCGTCCTGGAGGAGTTCGATCTGCAATGTTCTTAACTAACATCACGCTCCCTGCATGATAGCCTACACAATGTTGATACTTTCCGCTTCTACTCTTACGTACTTAGGGCATTGAACGACACAACATCAGCGATGTTTTGCATGTTAATGCCTGTGTTAACGCCTCTTTGAACGGTTGTTCCGGCAGAATCACCATTGCACGTTTTGTTTCTAATTGCGGATGCCGTCAACAAATGCATCACTGCTTTGTTTCTCTAAGAATTCCTCCGGTGTATTTGTATAAGCCAAATGTACCAGCCGTTCTATGTCCAATGCGTATACTTCCATATCTGCGTTGCAATGCTCCCACATAGTTGTTTTTGTCTAAGTCCGGAATAGTTTGCAATACTTCTGTAACACCAGCCTTCAAGGAAATAATCAAGGCAGTTATCCGTGCCAGTTATTTCTAGAAGCTATTGATTCAAATTGCATCGTAAAAATGCTGAACGTTGTGATCGTATGTCTTTGCTCACTTTCAATTACTCTATTTGCTTCTCCACCTCCGAAATTTTCCCAACCATTTGGCTTACAGTTTCTTGCAAGTCTTTGTGTAAGTCTTTGTCTAATTTCGTTTGTTTCCTCAAACTTCTGGTCCATTCCAGCACATTTTTCTTCCAGCTTCTCCAAAAAATGAGTGTAGCTGTTCTCGAATTTTTTGATGATGTGCTCAGCCAGCTTTTCGTTTTGTTGCCGGGTGATAAGCTTGTTTGCTGTTCAAATTTCTAATCTTTTCTATAATCTTCCACTGCTCTATCTGTTGTTACATCAGCTATTGCTGCTCAGTTTGTTTGATACATTAGTTAGCACATCATTCCTATCATGCTGGTTATTTAATCTGCCTGGCTCTCTTCCCTTTCCCGATTCACTATGCTCACCTGTTCTAGGAATTCATGCTCATCCACGTTGATTCCTTCTCCTTCCACTTCTTAAATGCAGCTGTTGCTCCATTTAATACCATTTGTTGGCAGATTTTTAAGTTGGTCTAGTTTCAGTTGGCATCAGAATTTTTTACATTACGACTGGTTACATTATCTGGTTTTCAATGTTTATTTATTCTCAATAATTCTCACAATTATATTACACACTCTATATAAACGCTACGACTGACAAACTGTTACTCATTGTATTCCGCTGCTACAGTTATATTTATAGGATAAGTGTTTATAAGTGTTAATACCACTGCTTGTTAATATCACTACAATTATACATAAACATGTGCGCTTGTCTTTATGCATGTGAATGTTGTTTTTCTGGAAATATCGTCAGAATAGTATTTTTAATTTTAAATTGAGAATGAGATATGTCAAATAAGCCACGATGGTTGTTGAAGTCATTGCAACGAAAGGGGTTATGTTGTGCAAAATTAGTACGGCAGGTACTTAATTTAATCGTAACTGGATACCTTGTACAACGGTTGGGAATGCTCAGGTTAACTTGATTTAATAAAAATTCCGAATTTATGTCTCCATTTAATATTACTCTTGTGCTTTCTAGAGTTGCCAGAAGTTTAATACGATGTATACATTTTAACGCAAACAAAAAAAATTGTTTCTAAACAGATCTGTCCCTGTATCAGTTATATTGAGGACCCCAAACTAGAAAATCGTATTCCAAGAAAGTTGTTTTCGTTACATACGGATCATCAAATTCTTTTGATAACCTTTTAATGAATGCAGGAACTTCAATACGAGACGAGATGGAGCTCTTGAAAGTCATCTTCTTATTTCTATTACTAAGATATGAACGGATCCATTGAACACGCTGCGGTGGAAATCCAAACAAATCAAGTTTATCGATCAGCTAAACATGATTCACCACGTCGAAAGTTTTATTGTAATCGCTGTAGATGCCATATTTCTGAAAGTTGTTGAAAAATTCCTTAATTATATTATTTGTGATTCCAAAAGATTGGTTATTGTAGACCTGTAATATCATAATCTGAACTACTCTAAAGAATTGGAATTTGGAATTTCATGTGATCCATCAATTAAAGATTCAGCTAATTAAAGATTTCTGTTAGAAGAATAGTAGGGCAAAGAATATGGCTTTCGATTATCGACACGTATATTAGAACATGTCGATTTGAAATATCTTGCGAATAAATTTGAAATGACATTTAATTTCATTGAAGGTGGAAAATCAGTAACTTTGTGCTTAGAATTTAGCATCAAGATGAATATCGTTTAATTGTAGTTACATATGTAAATCATATAATACTTTTTACCAAGTATCTGGCATTTAGGGCATAGCAGGGAATAATCCACACTTTCTCCAGATATTTTATATCGTTTAAATGAACGACTCTTTGAATTTTGTAGTTTCTTTAAACTGTTTGGACAACAGTTCAAAGTCTTGGTCCAGAATATTATTTAAATCAAACATACTTTTTTCAACATAACTACTATCTAGTTTACAGAATATCGTTTATGTTATACATGCCCAAATCGGATATGAGATCAAAAAATTTATTCAAATTTTTATGGTTGAAACACGGTAACGAAGTTTTAGTATCACTACAAAGGTTCCAAGAAACATGTGCTCATCATCACCAAAGGCAATAAAGCAGTCCCAATAGTCAATTTTGGATGAAACAGACTTAATTAAACTTAAACAAACGCGCAAATCCGGGTTAGGTGGAATATAGAAACAAGTGCTATAAAGGTTTTTACTACCAGGGGAAATGCGAACCAAAAGGAATTATAAAGCATCCTCCTTAGTTACAAAAATTTCATCAATTACAAACTGTTATTTTACAGCAATCAAGACACACCTCAGCCCAATTTCAGCTCTCTGTCTTTTAGATAAATTTTATAAGAATTACATTGGTTTTCTGCATTGTGGGTACTGAACCAAGATTCAGTACAATATGTATAATAAGTACAATATGTATAATAATCAAATAAACAAATTTTCAAATAAATATCTTTAAGTTTTGTATTCAACCCTCGAACAGTTGAGTATATTATAACAAGCGCATTTATTTTTACGCTTATGCACAATTAGCTATAAATTTGTATGAAGAGCTAAGTGGCAATATTCATCCCTACTTAGCTGCTAGTTGTTGATAAAAAGCAGTGTTGGCAAAGTGTAATTTACTATTTGTTATCCAAACATACCAAAACAAAATTCCATCTCTAAACGCCAAATAGGTAAATGGAAAAATTAGTCGAAAAAAGATTCGTAATTGAAGTTTTAATTTATTTAAAGAACTACTTACAAAATGTGGGGGGCGTAGGACACAAGGTAAAGTTCGTGACAGTCGCAGGTGCGTCCATGTTCGATCCTTGCGCTTCTATGTCTCAAGTCGACACACAGCCTCCTCGTGGCGTCCCCTGGATAGCGATCTGGTATCCGTCAGTGAGCTAACTAGTGTGTGCGGCGGGCTTCTCCAAGGTCTTGAATGAATGGTTGTGCGTCGGGCTTGGAACCCAGCACGTAAAAATATTCCCCAATAAACCCTAAAAATAAGCCTCAGAAATGGAACCCCCTAATGTTGACGGCTTCCGGAAACGTCCAAAGGACAAAGATTTTGCACCTGGAATGCCCGAACCCTCTACAGGGAAGGTGCCTCTATCCAGCTGATGGATGTCCTCCAACAATATAGAGCTGACATCACCGCTATAGAGGGAATGCGGTGGACGGGACAGTGTTGCTCCAGAAGAGCATCCTGTGATATCTACTACAGCTGTCATGGGTTGAGACACGAATCTGGTGTTGGATTTGTGGTTGGGAAGAGACTGCGACACCTAGTCTCGAGCTTCACGCCCGTGAACGAGCGCATAGCTACTATCCCCATCAAGGCAAAATTCTTCAACATTAGCCTAATTTGTGTCCATGCCCCGACGGGTGAGAAGGATGAAACGACCGAAGATGACTTCTACGAAATCCTCGAAAAAACTTATGAGCATTACCCCCGCCACGATATTTAATATGATTTATATATGTATGTTTATATAAATTTAAATTTTGAAACTTTAGTGAGTAGGACGGTACAATGGTATGCCTGCATGTTATGTGACTTTAATGCCAAGGTGGGCAAGGAGAGTCTCTTTGGTCCGACGATCGGAAAATTCAGTCTCCACCACCGATAACGGTACGAAACTGATCGACTTCGCCGCCGCACGAAACTTGACGGTTAGTAGCACTAGATTCATAAGGCCACTTGGCCACACGAAACCAGATTAATCACGTTGTGATCAACGGAAGGCACGCTTCCAATGTACTAGACGTACGCGCAATACGTGGTGTAAACATCAACTCAGAACACTTCTTGGTTGCAGCCAAGGTCTGCACACTTCTATGTGTAGCAAATCGCGTACGGAAAGGTATAAAGGGAAAGCTGGATGCCGAAAAGCTGCAATCACAAGAGACGCCCGAAGTGTTCGCCAATAACTCGCACTCCCACTATCGCAAAACAACCATCCACTTGCGCGCAGTGGACGCACATTTCCCGCTCTATGCGTACGGCTGCCGAAGAGGTGCTTGGCTACCACCTTCTACGGAGAAATATGTGGTAGTGTCGTGATGCTACTGAAGCGAAAAACTATGTTTACAGAACCACCCTGCAGTCAGTTACAACTCCAGCTGCTAAGGAGGAGAAACGTCTTTTCAGACAAAAGAAAAGAAATGATGAAATACGCGAGTTTAATGATATCGAAATGTTACGGGACAGGAACGAGGTCCGAAAATTCTTTGAAAGAATAAGACGCCTGACTGATGGTTTGAAGACCGGGGCCTCTTCCCGCAAGGATGAAGGCGGAAAATGTTCAGAGCATAATTAGATTATGGAGAGAGCACTTTTCGCAGCTGCTTAATGGCGCTGGCGGCAATAATCCCGCCACTGCGGAATCTACTCCGGACACCCCAATCACTGACGGCGTTGAATTACCGCCGCTCGACTATGAGAAGGTCTTAACAGCCATTGATCGGCTGAAAAACAATAAGGCTGCAGGAGCAGATGGCCTGCCTGCTGAGTTGTTTAAGACCGAAGGCGAAGATCTCAAAAAACGCATGCATGAGCTTCTATGCAGAATATGATCGGATGAAAGCATGCCAAGTGATTGGCACCTCAGCGTACTCTGCCCAATCCATAAGAAAGGTGATTCCACGATCTGCGCCAACTACCGTGGGATAAGCCTTCTTAATATTGCATATAAGGTTCTATCGAGCGTACTGTGCGAAAGACTGAAGCCCATCATCTTCAGACTGATTCGACCTTATCAGTATGGCTTCAGGCCTGGTAAATCCACCATCGTCCAGATATTCACACTACGAAATCCTGAAAAAGACCCGAGAAAAACAGATCGACACCCATCATCTATTTGTCGATTATAAAGCCGCCTTCGACAGCACGATTAGGGATCACTTGTACGCCGCAATGTCCGATTTTGGTATCCTGGTATCCCTCTAAAGCTCATTCGTCTTTGCAAAATGACACTGACCAACACCACCAACGCAGTGAAAATTGGGATAGACCTCTCCGCAGCATTTGATACCAAAAGTGGTTTCAGACACTCCCTATCGTGCGATTTCTTTAAAATTATACTGGAGAAAATAATTCGAGCTGCGAACAGCGACATCTCTGGCATACGCTGATGATATTGACATCATTGGCAAAAACGCTCGAGCAGTCAGTGCAGCATTCTCCAACCTGGAAAGGGAGTCTCGTCGAGTGGGTCTAGTGGTGAACGAGAACAAAACGAAATATCTTGTGTCAACAAACAAAGTCATGGCGGCTTGGACAAAATGTTACTGTTGGTAATTATACTTTTCAACTCGTCAAGGATTTCATTTACCTAGGATTCAGCTTCAATACCAATAATAATGTCAGCCTCGAGATCAAGCGGAGATTAACTCTTGCGAACAGGTGTTACTACGGGCTCAATATGCAATTGAGAAACAGAGCCCTCTCTCGACCGACAAAAATAACGCTCTATAAGTCCCTCATCCTTCCCGCCCTAATGTATGGCGCAGAGACGTGGACATTGACTATCAATGATGAAAGGCTGTTAGGAGCATTCGAGAGGAAGATATTCCGTAAGATCTACGGTCCAGTATGCGTGTACGACGTGTTTCGTATAAGATGGAACGATGAGCTGTATTAGCTGTACGCCGACACTGACATAGTCAAGCGTATCAAAATCCAACGGCTTCGCTGGCTGGATCATGTTGAGCGAATGGAAGAAAGGGTGTTTTATTCGAGCCATAGTGGAGGAGCACGCAGAAGAGGACGTCCTAATTTGGAAAGACCAGGTACAGGGCTACCTCACTGCACTTGGCGCATAGCAGAGGCGACTGGCGAAGCTTAATGGAGGCGGCCAAGATCGATCATCGGTTTTAGTGCCAGCTAAGTAAGTAAGTACTTACAAAATGTAAATTTTTGTTCACTAGCAACGAAAAAAATGGACCTAAGCGGAATACCGTTGTAGATGCTGAAGTGCTATTCGGCCCGAAACAATGAGTTCCAGTACTAATATACATATATTAAATAAATAATAAGTAAAAATTTATTACAACAGATAGTGGTGGCAAATTTTTGATGGTGATGACAAAAGTTTTTATATCATATACCTGATTGTGAATGTTTGTTTTTTTTTTGGTTTTCACGCATTGTTTATGATATATAAGCGTTAAAAGAAATACGCCTAAGAGCAATGTTATGCAGACCGCCAAATGTTCGTCGGTCGTATCACTTTCTACGCTCTCTTTTTGTTTTTTCAACTTTGTGCCCAAAGTATGCTCACTTTTACCACTTTTTTAATATTTTTTATTTGCACTTCGTAGATATTAAAAGAGTAATGTATAAACTATGTTAACGTGTATTTATATTATATTAACCGAATTTTTTATATCGCTAAAACCCAAACAAATATAAATGTAAACAAAGCAAAGTGTTGTTATTAAGCAGTCTTATTTGTTTTTTTGCATCGAAAGCCAAATCATTTCCCGAAAAAAAAAGTAATACGTATATAACCTATATAAGTTGCGTATTACTGTATTATTTCTGACGAAGCTCACTTTGACATCGGTGGTAACGTTAATAAGCAAAATTTTCGCATCTGCGGCTTAGAAAATCCATGCGCGATCATTAAGAAGTCAATGCGCACTCAACGAGTAACTGTTTGGTGTGGTTTTTGGACCGGCGGCATTATTGGACGATTTTTCTTTGAAATTAAGGAAGGAAGATGGGATACTGGTGACTGGCGTGCGCAAGGATAACAGATTATTTGTGGCCTATTTTAGAAGATATACACTTAGACAACATTTGATTCTAAGAGAATAGCCCGTGTCAGACAAGCCGTACAATAATCGATCTTCTGAATAGTAAGTTTCCCGTTATCCCGTTATTAGCCATTTCGGCGAGGAAATTAATCACACTCTTAATAAAATATATAAAATCAGTTTTCTGTATAAGATATATAGGTACGTACAATGTATGAATTTAACCTAAAGTTTAAAAAAATATATATTAATTAAGCCTTTATGTTGATTTTGTTTTATTTATTATGTTACACTTAACGCACGTGTTTAATGTCATTACAATATATTATTTGTTTAATATTTTGTACATTCATATTTTCATAATATGTAATTACAAATTCCACTTTGAATTTTTGAAATAAAATATTAAAATTCCGAGACTCCCGGGATTATATTATAAAATCCCGCGATTAGTAATAGCGCAGAAAAGGGCATCCCTAAATCTTACAGTTAATTCCATTTGAGTTGGGTAGTTCACCTATTTTGAGTGAACCGTTCAGTTGTAGTTCTTTCATCTTAATGAACAGTTCTTTAGTTTATTAACAATTTTATTACTCTAAACAGAGTTTAACTATTTTTTTATTGCAACAGACATGTACAAAAGAAAACCTTAGACTAAATTCACAGAATACTTACAAATATAACGTATGTTTAGGAGCATAAAGCATAAAATTATTCAGCCTTTTTCAATTGATGGCATTTGTTTGTACTAATGTTAATCTTACTTCACATGTTGCTATACAAAAATATTAAGTAAGATAGTATGTAAATTTAATCATTCCTTCCTTCTTCTCTTCTTATACATTCTTTCTGATAAAATTCAGAACAATGCAAAACAAAAAGAACTGTAATAAACAACAGACACAGGTAAACCATTACATTGTTCGATTTTAATAGCATTCGATGCTCGTTTAAAATTTACCCTGCCCCCGACACAACTCGTTCACAAGGAATTGAAGTGGCAACAATGCAAAATCGTTCTAAAACGTGTCTGTAAAGGTGGGGATACACGTCTTTACGTTCGTGCCTCCACTTCCTTTGAAAAAAGAAAGGATAAGATACTTATCAAATTCGCGTATACCAGAAGCATTTTTATTTTCAGGTCTAACAATTTTCTTAATGTTTCCATCATATTCATCACTAGTAGTAGCGCTAACTTCAAAAATTTCAACTTCAGTTTCAGCTATATCAACATATCTTATCTTACGTTTAAGATTTTCAATAGTTGTAGAACAAGCTATTCCGGTTTTGAAGCCTTTATGCTTAAATCGGGGGTCAAGTATAGTGCATTCTGCATACAAAGAATTAGTTTCCAATTTCCGAAATCGAGTTTGCATACCTTTATTTAAAGACTCTTACAAAGCCACTACTTTTTCATTTTGATATGAATACGGAATAAGGAAATTTTGGATAAGATTGTTAAACACCATTACTTTAGACAATGTAACATTTTTTTCTGAACATATCTCCATAGTAACTTCGTAAAAAGGCTTGAGAAGCAGCAAAGCCCCATCTATGATGTCCCAACCATGTTGATCAATGACAAGATCACTGAGACCATTGCGTCTTTCAATTTCACAATTCGCTCAAGCATATCATATGTAGCATTCCAAAGGGTTGCGACTTCTTGCTTCAGCTTTAGGGGAGATAAATTCAGTTGGCTTTGCACCTCCAAAAATTCGATATTTGATATAATTCTGATATTTCTGTAATTCCGTGTTGAATAACAAGGTTGACAAGGTGAACAAAGCATCCTACTGACCGCCACTCTCCTTGTCTAACAGCGTTTGTTGTGTTTGGCGCATTATCACTCACCACAGCCGCAATTTTATGGGAAATTTGCCACTCATCCATGACTTCTTTTAAAAAATTACATAGTTTTTCGCTAGTATGAATTGCTTGCAGAAGAAAGTTCTTCGATAAGCATTTCTTTATAAATCCGGACATGCTTCCGGATATCGTTTTCCAGATTTGAAGTTGGTAGTTAGGGCAAAGGGACACCATTTGGATCAACTTCTTCATTTTGGTTCTTCCACAATACGCAGTGAATGATGCCCCTTGGCGATCATCTTCACCAACTGCTTGTTAATTTGTTGCACTTTTCTGCCAGTTGATGGTTTACTTGCGAAATGTAAAATTGTTGTTTGCGCAGCTCACTCGCCCGCTGCACTGGATCTGGCTGCGCTAACTCCTGAATTGCCTGTGCTGGTTGTTCCCTTTGCTCCTGCGCTGATCCCTTCTACAGTCGCTCTTCGTCGCACTGCTGGTGTACAGTTGAGATAACCGAATTCTTGGCTTTCAAAAGCCAGTCAAGATTGCCATATGAGCCACACTGAATGCTGACGACTTGGAGGCAGTCCGGCACTTTGCCTTCTTTTCTTTGAATTTGTTGATTCGCTTCCTCATCGATGTAATCAGCTAATAACAATAATTAGTCAATAGCAATCTTTGTCCTCGTAATATAATAAATAATCTTACCATTTCCCCAGCTGACACAAACTCGGACCAAAGCAAATTTTTTAGCGAAGATTGCTTTTGGGCACAAATGAAAAAATATTGCCACATACAAATTTTAGGTATTCTTAAAGAAATCGAGAAATTTTATTTACCATTTCTTACGAAATGGTAACACCGAGAAATATAGTTCATTGGCAACAAAGAACTAGTAAACTAGTTCTTTAGTTCATGAACTACGCAAGCCTAGTTCAATTCATTTATTAGTTTTTTGGCGTAACAGTTTGGATTATAAATCCAACTCTCAACCGCCTCGAATCACTTGGGCAGTGCATCCTAAGACGATACTGTATTCCGTGAAGACGGCAGAAGTATGAAGTAATCCTAGTTGTAGCTAATTGTGCGCGATCATAACCCAAATGACCGCGTCGCGGGTACCAACGATGAGAAAGGCACTCAAATCCTGAAGCCTTACTGGAAGCCAGTTAGCACCCAGCTAGGTGTCTAATCTCAGTATGTTTGGATGTGATGATAGCAGCCATATCCACAAATTAGAGAATAAAGGCCAGCTTCCTTCATTCTTGAAAATAACTTGCTAGCGATTCGTCTACAATACCTCGGATGCCACAAGAACGACAAACAATGACGACCTTTGGTTGTCTAATGATTACGATTGGATTTCGGAATTTAAGACGTTACGAGAGTCACATTAACCATAGCATAGTGGATGGGTGCCGCCGAATATAAATCACCAACTAACAACTAGATGCTATTGTAATCCTGCAAAGATAACGATGTCAGACATGAGGCAGTCGTGGGGCATTCTCTTAACAGCTGAGTCGCAAAAAAACACATTAAAGTGGAAGCCGGTGTCAGATCGAATTAATTGGGTTGAGAGTAAGAAACATGTATGGTATGTCATACAATGGTACGCTGCGCCGAAAATTATCAAGCATGTCATGTATCTACTGACAACCCTTTCAAACCAAATCGACCATATATCGATCAGTCGTCAAGTCATAAATTGCCTTCAAGACGTGCTGAAAAATATTTAATTTTAAAAATGCCTTGCGCTTGGGGTTTGAAAGTTGAGAGATCTCAAGACAAGTTGACAAGTTTCTTTTGTAATGGTGGCTTAAATGCCAGACATTCTCTTGCGCTCTCCTCCGTCTATTTCAACACCTCTTATTGAAGCGGTTGAAGATTTACTAAATCGTAAACATGAGCAAAAAACAAGAATAACAGTATTAAGTACAACTGCTTTTTCAAGTGTCTCCCTTCACTTAACAGCAGCAACAACAGCAGAATGAAATTGTAAGGTCATCATATTTTTCTCTCGTGCTCGGTGTGGTGGTTACATTCGAATTCGTTACAGACTTAATTTTGATCGCAATACAGATATTTTTTATTATAATTTTGTTCGCAACGGCAACAATAAATGGTATACCAAAACACTGTAAACAATTTTATCTATATGAAGAGTGAAATTAATAATATAATTTAAAAATTATGCATATATGATTTTTCTTCAATAGTTTTATGAATAATATATTTAATATTCACTTTTAAACACTAAAAACATTCGCAACTTGGCTTTTCTGCAAACGAAAATAATGATGTACAGGTTTGCATGTTTTCCTTCTATTTTACATTTTTGTTCTTTTGTTCTTTTTTTGTAGAATAACTCATTGACACGCTGAATACTCGGCGTGCTCGGAGTACATTTCACCCAGCATATCGTGTTCGGTGTGAGAGTGAGTAAAAGCTCTTTTTTTTTCGTGTTCGGGCAACAACAATTGCATGGTGTTCGCCGAGGAAACTTTGAATATAACCACAGTCTAAGCGATGCTGTCATTTTGGTATTTTCAACTGGAAGTGAAAATTCAGAAAAAGTGGTGTGTTTCGGAATGATATAGGAAAAAGTGGAGTGTAATTTCGGAGTGACAGGAAAATTTAAAAATGAAGAGAACATAAGTTTTTAAAAGGTATGGTCTCTTTGACTATCAGCAATGAATATTTACTTTTAAACAATTTCTAGTTGAACTTTTTATTAATTTATTATTTGAGAAAAAACGTTCTGTAGATACAATTTTTTTAATTCTCTAATTTCATTTACATTTAATGATCCTTCTTGTACCGTGATCTCAGCTCTGAGACCAGATGTTTAAAAATTTAAGATTCACAGACTCTTAAATTTTTAAACATCTGGTCTCAGAGCTGAGATCACGGTATATATCTATGTTTTCGAGTAAATTTAAATTTATCGCCTTGAAATTAATAGAGTTATTCGCCACATTTTTGAAATGCACATAATTTCAGAGATCTTAACAGTACATGAAAACGTGACGTTTCTGTTTATTTTAAATATTCATTCAGTGCCTAACCCAAAACATTTAAATAACAATTATGTTGTTAATTAAAACATGCTAAAATTCTTACGCTACCTAGTTTCCTTCAAAATCATTGTTCAAATAATGCACTGCAGCCTCCAACCAACGAGTGTAGGATGATTTTAAATTTATGTTTCTTAACATCAAAATGCTCATCATTGTGGCAGCATTATCTGCTGCAAAACAGATTTCAATAGAAATATTCACTTTCGCAAATCTTTAGTAGAAAGAAAAATGGAGTTAGAGTCAGTACAATTTAATTAAACTCAAAAACCTTTCACGAATTCTTCCGCTCTGTTGGTCGAAGTATCTAGCAACTATTGTTAAACATTTTGATGAGGTGATATCAGTCGTCTCGTCTATATTAAGGAGAATTTACTATTCCGTAAAATTTTACTCAGTAAAACTCTCAATACCACTTTTATATAGTAAAGTATTCACTGTTTCAGTGGCTTGTTTTAGTACATTTTAGCTCGTTAATGATATGAAGTTTATGTCCAACAGTGTGGACAGAAACTTCTAATTAGTTCAATTATTGGTATGATCGTGGTAAAAAAAGGTTGTATAAACATAAAAATGTAATAATTTTTAATTCGTCAGTTTTTGGTGTTATTTATTTTTCACGGAAATTCTTTCAACTTTTTAATTACGTCGGTTTGCGGTTATTTTTTGAGGCTGACTTCTGCTTTTTTATGGATTTGTCCATTAGCATGTCGCTCCAAGTTTGTCAAATTATTATCTTACTTACTTTACTTTTAATGGCACAACAGCCCATGGAGGGCCTAGGCCGAACTTTTCGCTTCCATTCATGTTGTGCGTATTATATTTGTACATGAATGGAAGGGATCTACAGTTTAATGCCGAATCCGAACGGCGAAGTGAAAAGCTTTTCATAGCAATTTTTACTCTTGTAGGTTTGCCATTGCCTGTCAAGAGGTGGTGCCGTGTAGAAAAATTAGTTTTTCTACTTTTTGATTTTGCCTGTGCCGAGATTCGAACCCCGGACACACTCTGCGTAGCAAACCAACGCACTACCACTACACCACAGCAACTACTACAAATTATTATCCCTACAATTAAATTGACAGAGCAAATTTTGGTTGGCAAACTTTTCTTGTTTTGCAGCTAATTTCAGTATTTGATTTGAAACTTACTGCGCGTTTGTCTTGTCAGAATCATAGTTATGCCGAAAGCATTAGCAATCTCTTTATCTTCCCAACGACAATAGCAGCTACAGCAACCCTTTGTTATCGGCAACTATTTTCTCATTCCGACAAAAGCATTTAATTGTACATTTCTGAAATTAAAAATATGGTAATATCCCTTCGCTTCGATCGTCAAATGTCTAATTGAGAACAAAGATAAAACGAATCTTGCAAAGTTTCTTACGTTTCTGTTTGATGTGTGGCAGTGCCTTTTATAAAATAGCTGGGAGAAAATATTTGAGGTTACGACATAAAAATTACCGAAATACCCCGTTTCTTTAATCCTGGCTTAATGAATTTTTCTTCCATTGATGATGCTGCAGAAATATGTATACTATATTGAGCTTATTTTTTATTAATTTTCATATATTCTAATTATTACTTACCAATCCATTTTCAGGCCATCCAAAAGAAAATGTTTGTTGTGGAAACAATCACATGGAATGGTAACTTGGCACTAAAGCACCAATGCTAGATTGCTATATTACATAAATGACAATTCAGTGCTGTCAACTACGAACAAATTTAAAGAAACCAGAAATGAATATTATACTTCCTGATTAAAATTCTTTGGAAAGTGGAGTGAATTGCTGAATGCTGAAGTGACGGCTTCTAAGCCGGATAAACTCCAATTGGTGCGACTTCGACAGCATTGAGTGAATCTCATGAACAGAAAATATCTCAAGAAAATATCATCAACTGCTCACTTTGGATGGAGTACATCTCTGGTCACAAGTAATAACAGCTAAAGTCGACTTAGGAAATATTAATACTTATTGCATATTTTTCACTATAAATTCCAAAATGTTAAGAGTTCTTGAAACATAATTCCTATTTACCAATTTTCATAGTTTTTTATTAATTAAACTCCAATCATTATTTAAGAACTTTCAATATTTTGGGATTTACATATAATGAAAAATATGCAATAAGTTTTTATTTTTCTTAATTCGACTTTAGCTTTAGTTATTCCTTGTGTCCACAAATAAATTTACATATTGCCTCTTAAGCTATGACATGGTGCTCTCTTTTATGTAAACAAATAATAAAAAAATAAATAAAAAAATAACATTTGTTCAGCAAACAAAGCTGAAATGTAAGTTATATGAAAGTGTTGCCGCCACTGCTGCAATTACTGGGGTTGGGCTATATTTTCTTTAAAATTTAGTTAGGACTTTCAAATAAAATCAAGTTAAGAACAGAATATAACTCTATTGAATCAGCGGTGCTCCAAAGCTTATAATAATTATAATAACCACTGATCAAAACACACGAAACCAGATTAATGACGTTGTGATCGACGGAAGGCACGCTTCCAATGTACTAGACGTACGCACAATACGTGGTGCTAACATCAACTCAGACTAGTACTTGGTTGCAGCCGAGGTCTGCACACGTCTATGTGTAGCAAGTCGCATACGGATAGGAACTAAGAGAAAGCTGGATGTCGAAAAGCTGGAATCAAAACAGACAGCCGAAGTGTTCGCCAATCAACTATCGCACTCCCCCTATCGCAAAGCACCCCTCAACTTGCTGATATATGCGCGCAGTGGACGCACATTTCCTGCTCTATGCGTAAGGTGCTAGATTACCGTCGACGGAGAAATATGGGGTACGACCAAGAGTGTCGCGATGCTATTGAAGCAAAAAACGCTGTTTACAGAGACAATCTGCAGTCAGTTGAAACGCGAGCTGCTAAGGAGCGATACAGAGAGTTGAAGAGGGAGGAGAAACGTCTTTTCATACGCAAGAAAAGAGATGAAGAAAGATGCGAGTTCAATGATATCGAAATGTTGCGGAACACGAACGAGGTCCGAAAATTCTTTGAAAGAATAAGACGCCTGACTGATGGTTTGAAGACCGGGGCCTCTTGCTGCAAGTATCAAGACGGAAATCTGGTGACAGATGTTCAGGGCATAATGCGATTAAGGAGGGAGCACTTTTCGCAGCTGCTTAATGGCGACGCCAATAATCCCGCCACTGCGGAATCTACTGCGGAAACCACAATCACTGACGGCGTTGAAGTACCGCCGCCTGACTATGAGGAGGTCTCAATAGCCATTGCTCGGCTGAAAAACATTGGCAAAAACGCTCGAGCAGTCAGTGCAGCATTCTCCAACCTGAAAGGAAGTCTCGTTGAGTGGGTCTAATGGTGAACGAGGACAAAACGAAATACCTTGTGTCAACAAACAAAGAGTCACGGTGTCTTGGACAAAATGTCACTGTTGACAATTATATTTTTCAAGTCGTCAAGTATTTCGTATTTCCAGCATAAACACGAACAATAATGTCAGCCTTGAGGCCAAGCGGAGATTAACTCTTGTCAACAGGTGTTACTACGGGCTCAGTAGGCAATTGAGAAGTAGAGCCCTCTCTCGACCGACGAAAATAACGCTCTATAAGTCCCTCATCCTTCCCGAAATGGAAGAAAGGGTGTTTTATTCGAGGCATAGTGGAGGAGCATGCAGAAGAGGACGTCCTAATTTGGAAAGACCAGGTACAGGGCTACCTGACTGCACTTGGCGCATAGCAGAGGCGACTGGCGAAGCTTAATAGAGGCGGCCATGACCAATCATCGGTTTTAGTGTCTGTTAAGTAAGTATGTAAGTAAGTAAGTAAGTAAATTATCTGGTGCTTAAGCAATTTATTTAATACCTTTTGCATGTGCCAAAATATAAAAATTTTTTTTTAGTATTTCCTTTCAGATTCCTCATATGTGCTCAGCATTTGCCACTGTAGCTTGTGATCCTCAACATCAACATTCACCCCATTTCGAGCAATTCAGAATATATTTCACTTTAATAACAGAAAGCTGGTGGATGGACACCATCAGTGAATAGCGCTGGTGTATAGCGCTAATATTGCAATTTTGCTTACAGAGCGCTCAGCGCTCTCTCTTCATAATTTGACAGTTTGTCTGGGTCAGAAATGACAGGGTTTAAATGCGCAAAAGGGAGTGCGAGAATGTTGTGTTTGTTAACTCTTTAGAGGTGCTACACATGTGAAAGCATTAATTACATGATATGAATAACATAACTACTGATTTAAACACAGATCCTCAAGCAATTCTTTTCAATCTATAGATACATAGTGCTCATTGTAAACTGAAAACTTTTCGAATGTAACCCACAACAAAAATTACTCGAATAGTTTTTTCTTAATAAAAGAAAATACTTATAAGAAGTATGCGAAAAAATTTCAAACTTTTTCTAATTGGTCTTGATATATTTGTGAATAAGACTGATTTTATGTATATTCTTGACAGAAACCTGGATATATAAGGAAGAAAAGTAATTTTTCGACATTAGTGGATATAATTTATATGCAAATGGCAATATGCTGCCTGAGGTGTGGCTGTTTTTGTTTCGAAGGAGCTTCAATCCTAGATGTTCCAACAATTTTATATGCATTTACAGATTATACTTTAATCTGTCATCAAGCTTTTTTTTATGCGAATTGAATGAACAACAATCAAATTGCAGGTCTAATAATCTGAGACTACTAAGTGATGTTAATTTAGACACACATTTTATTAAAGCATGTATTGATCATATTTTTCTGAGATTGAGTAGGTCAAGTCAATTGCAATTATCAGCGCCTTATCTGATCTACATACTTCAGATTATTGTTTGACATGTCTTAATTTTCAAAATGTAGAAAATACCAATAATACAATTATAATAAATATTTCCTGGTTCCTCCTTTATGAAAACTGACTTCGTTGCGCTAATCGTCTAATTTGAGCCATACCCCTCTAGTTAAAGCTTATAATTTGTTTCTCGAGACCTTACTGCGTAAAAATTAGCTAATGTACAAAGTACACTCAACGTAGGAATCGCGATCAGAAGCTATTTAAAAGAGTTAATAAAAAAAAAGCTTTATAGACAATGTAAAAAACAACCTTACAATAGGAATTTTAAAGCCCATTGTAAAAATTTGTGTAAATTTTTTTCAATAGAGATCTTTTGGGTCAAAAATAATTACTACATCAACTAATACCATTAAAAGAATGTTCTCGAATTCTTGGGAGATTTACAAAACAATAGTGTCGTTAAAAATTCGAATTCTTGCACTGAAAACAATTTTCCAAGCACATGTGCTAAAAGAATCCAATGCTGTGAGCGTGCTTTGTTATTTGCTTTATACAGAAAAGGAGATAAAATTATGGTCCTATATTTTCGAAAATTTTTGAGTCATAAAAGATAGAATGGTCGGTTTATTAAATAAAGCAAAGTTATTTAGTGTATGCCAATTCGGATTCAGAGCAGGAATTTACACGGAAGATGCGCTTATAAGTTTCTGTGCAGATGTGCATAACCATAAAATGAAAGAATAAATAGCTACAGCCCTATTTGTGGACATTGCGAAAGGTTTCGATACAATAAACATAACATCTTATTGGACAAATTATACAAGTGTGGTTTTAGAAGTGTTTTTCACAAATGGCTTATCTCTTATTAATCAGATAGAATACAAAGATTAAACTTCATAACGCTTTCAGCAGCTACTTGAATGTTGAGGTTCCACAAGGCTCAGAACTAAGCCCGATTCTCTTTCTAGTATATGTATATCAATCCCATCTTTACAAAAAATTTATTAAGTAATACTATACTATATTAAGTGTAAAATCTATAAGATATTTAAAATATTGTTGTAAGTAAAGTGATAACGGTGTTATTTATGTATAAAATCGAGTTATCTGTCAAATAGAAGTAGCATGAACTACTGACATTAAATACGCCCAATAGTTATAGCTGTCGCCCCGTCATATAACCTACAGCATATCCATTCTTTTTATATTTCAGTCGCACCAAGACTTTTTAATATAATAGTAAGTATTATTAATATACTTCCATTTAAAATCAGAAGTCGCACCAAGACTTTTTAATACTTGAAATAAATAAATTAAATAATTATTAATTTCCTAATTTTTTTTGTATTTTTCATAATTCTTTTTGTTTCTTATACTATGTAATATGTAAGTATTTGTAGGTTGTTATTGGAATTCTCATATATTTCATTAACATTCACTACTAGATCGTACAGAATTACAAAAGGCAGATATTATTAAACAATTGTTATATTTGCATCTTTTTGTATTTTTATATATCTATGTAAAATTGTTTAATAAATAAATATCAATCTATCTAAGTTCAAACACCCAGGGAACAAAAAAAAAGCTTTCGCTACTGAATGGAAGGATGGAATTGTCGCCAAAAAAAAGTGACTTGAAAAACTGCAACAACTGGAGAAGAATTTGCATGCTACCGGTAATAGCTAAGATTATCGCCCGAATTATAGTCGGTCTCCAGAGATATCATCTCAAAACGACAATTTTAGAACGTCAAGCAGGCTTTCGAATCAGTTTCTCTTGCGCAGATCACATCAATACGCTGAGAATAATTATCGAGCAATGCGTTGAGTTCAAGTCCAAATTTCACATGGTGTTTGCTGATTTCGAAACGGCGTTTGACAGTGTAAATAGCGAATTTACTTGGGCGCTTCCGTGCGAAATATCAGTCTTGATAAAGGAGAGTAACAACAATGCAAATTGTTTTGTACCGCATAAAGGCAAGTTATCAAATACGTTCCTTATTGTGATTGGCGATAGCATCATAGATGCGTGGAAGATTGTTTATGTAACATCGAACTTCAAATCTGGTCAAAAAGATCAAACAGATAATTATCGCTTTATCGTAATACTGTCGGCCATACCGGAACTTCTGGATGAAATACAAGCGGTTATTCATCGAAGTGAAAAATCACATTTTGACACACCAGTATGGCTGGTAGAAATTTAGCGATTTTTACCAGTTTTTGCATCGAAGCCATTGTTCTCAAATAGATGTGATACACACGAGTTTGTTAAAGCTTTCGATGGCTTAATTCATTTAATTTTTTTGGGTAATTAAACTTGAAAATTTATACATTGCCTCGAATTTGGATAGTTTCATACCTTTCAAACAGAAAATTAGTGGTTAAGGTATATAAGTAGTTCGTTTCCAACCCAATTGAAGCCAAGTCGGGAGTCCCTCAAGGAAGCCATTTGGTACCTGCTGCTTGTTAATGATTTGCTATAAAGATTTGTTAAATTTCGGGTTGAGTTCTTTAAATGAAAGGATGGTCTAGGGGAGTTAATTTGAAAAGTAGACACAAAAGATTTTAGCAAATTAAATTATTTTTGTACGCGGTACCACCTCTTGGCAAACAATGCAAACCTACAAAAGTAGAGATTGCTTATGACAAGCTTTCACTTTCACGGAACAAAACTGTAGGTGCCTTCCTGTTGTGCCATTAAAAGAAGAAAAGCAAATTTATTGAAAAAATGGGAAAATTAAAGTTATATTATTGGTAAAAATAGAAAAAGGATAAACCGAACGGTTAAAGATATTCAAAAGAAAACAAGAAAAAACGTAGAAAACGTAGGTAGTAGCATAGAAGAAAGAATAATAATAAAATAGAAAGGAAAGGGCTTAGGGTGGCATAAACAAGATTTAAATACTATGCCGACGATCTTAAGTTATTCATGACAATAGATAATAATAGATTGTAGTAAGTTTCAAGAAGATATTGAATCGCTATTTCCTGGTGTAGAGTAAATTTTTTTAAATGGTATTTTTGACTTATTCTTGTATACAGCTGCCAACTTAAATACTAACGAACTGCACCTTCGATATGAACCGATAATTTTCAGAGTTGTCTTCGTTAAAGATTTGGGTATTTATTTCGATCTCAAATTATTTTTCAACGCTCATAGAGAGTATATGATTCCAAAAGCTATGATGCTCACATTTCTGAATAGTAACTCGAATGAAGTTTCGGATACTCACACTATGAAATCTGTTTTTGTGAGTCTGGCAAGATCTATCCTCAAGTATCTAAGTATAATCTTTCGTAATTTTCGTATCGAAAAAGTCCAAAAGCGATTTACGAGATTCGCTCTTCGACGCATGTCCACTGAGAATATGCCTCCCTATGATGTTCGTTGCCAACCTTCTGGAAGCCTGGAAACAAGACGCAAATCTTATTCATTAAAGACATTATTGATAACACAGTATATGCCAGATAGCAAAAAGTCCTCTGAGATATTCTAAGGTCATCTAAAATTTGACAATTATGACAATACGCTCTCTCAATAAATTTTGACAGTAATTTTGTTTTTGATTTTTCTCGCAAATAATTGTTTTGTGTTTATTTTGCTTTATTATTTTATTTGCAAATTAAGCTTTCAA
Organism: Palloptera scutellata; assembly: GCA_958295655.1. Taxonomy (NCBI): domain Eukaryota; kingdom Metazoa; phylum Arthropoda; class Insecta; order Diptera; family Pallopteridae; genus Palloptera; species Palloptera scutellata. The sequence goes on from OY282451.1 coordinate 31,947,034, forward strand.
AATTTTGTCTAGATTTAAAAGTTATTAAGACACTAAATCTGAAATCTTAGAAAAAATAAAAAAAAATCCCAGCAATTTATAAAATAATTTTAAATAGTTTTATATTTTGAATAATTTTTTGTTTGAATTGGTTTCGTTTTTTTATTATTTAGAAATTTAATTTTGATATGACTAAAAATCAAATTTTTTAAGCTATAAATTTTGTATTGGAATTTTGCAGCCTTGACCCACCAACCTTCGTCACCCACGTCTATATGGGTGGAAATTTATTTAACTTAATTTTTTGATTATGAAACCAGCCTCTTATTCTAAAGCATCTTCGAGGAGACTTTAAAGATCATCTAGGCTATGGTGTTGTTCAATGTTGCTGGAAGTATCTTTTGGAAAAGAGCTGAATTCATCAATTTCAAAATTATCCAGGCAATGTTGTTGCTCGTTGCTGTCAACATTCTCTTAATTTTGTTTCCTCAATTTCCGTATTTAGTGTTGTATCAATAGTTCAGTATTTCTTTCTGAAAAATAAAAACTTGAGGACATTGTAATATTTTTTACTAAATACCAAACAAATATTTTCGCAATCTGTATTTAAATTGCATTGCGCTTGGATGATCGTCCAACCCTCCACTGCTTCTCATCACACCGAAAAAATACTTGAGAACATCCTGGTTATAAACTTTGAGTTTCAAATACTACATACATATTAAACTTTTCTTTAACATAAACCAACAAGTCGTTCAGCGATGCATTGGTAACCACAATACCTTCTTGAAAACGTGTCAAGCTTTTTCTGTTGAGAATGTTGAGAATTCTGCGTTTCTTATAGCATGTGAAATTATTTCCGAGTAATTTTGAGTTTAGTACATCAAACCAATCGTTTACTAACTGGATAAAATCAGCGCATTCGATTGGTTGATAATATTTTTACCATCAGCATAGCATCGTCTTATTGCGTTTGCTGTGGTATTGGAAAAAGCTGAGATGCCCACTTAACCTACTTCTTTACTATGGACAATTAACGCTTGTCTTAGCGTTTGAACAGTAATTAATTCGTTGGATTTGAGAACCACGTGTTTTCTTTATTAATAAATATAACGGTTACACATCAAAACTAAATCAAAAGTAATAACTTACTTACTCTCTCCATAAAGCTTTATTTATAAGCGCCATGTCAGACACAACTCCGAAACAGTGAAACATACTTTCGTTATTATTGAACACAAAAGCTATTGAGTCATTTTTGTCAAAGCCGTACAAAACCGGTTGTTTTCACGAAGCTTTTAATCCGCGAGCTATTGTCACTTGAACAAAAATAGTTACGGGGTTTTCTCACTGTCTTGCTAAGGCTGTGGTTATATTCAAAGTTTCCTCGGCGAACACCATGCAATTGTTGTTGCCCGAACACGAAAAAAGAGCTTTTACTCACTCTCACACCAAACACGATATGCTGGGTGAAATGTACACCGAGCCCGCCGAGTATTCAGGGTTAGCAATTAGTTATTCTACAAAAAAGGAACAAAAATGTATGTGAAATTGAAGGAAAACATGCAAACCTGTACATCACTATTTTCATATGCAGAAGAGCGAAGTTGCGAAATTTTTTAGTTTTTAAAAGTGAACATTAAATATATTATTCAAAAAACTATTGAAGAAAAATCATATTAGTTTCATAATTTTTAAATTATATTATTAATTTCACGCTCCATATTAATAAAATCGTTTAAAGTTTTTTTGTGTTAGTGTTGCCGTTGCAAACAATATAGTATTACAAAAAAAACTGAATTTCGACAAAAAGCAACTCTGTAACGAACACCAATGCAACCACTACACCCAGCACGAGAGTAAAATATGATGTGTTCGTCCAACAGCGAACAGCAGTATAGCCAGCACCTAAGGTGATGGTACTCGTAGCAAGTTGCTATTTTCATCTCGTCAAAATAAAGAATGCGTAACTCCCCCTCTTTTGTGAGTTGATTGTGCTGCCCTCATCAAGCTTTACCGATCTAGCCCAATTATTGAGCGTGGAAACAGATGGCAGTGGAAAGCTCTTATGCAATAAGATTAGGGCCAACAGCATGCAGCGTGATATCAAATGAAATATATTACCATCCCCAGCGAATATTTTTGTTTGCGTTAAGCTTCCTAATTTGCCCCTCAGTAAAAATCATTCTCAACGCATCTTATATACTTTCATTTCATGGAGTTAATTTTTTGCTGAAGCGCCACGTTTTCATGTTCCATCGTTTTTATTGATTTTAAAAGTTTCATATTTTTAATTACTATTGCAACTTCCAATATTTCTTGCCTACTCGAATTTATTTTGTATACTATTACTTACGAGGGTAGATCGATAAGTACCCGTGTGTGAAGACAGGTGACGTTGCTGTGGGAAGTTGGCATTACCGCCAACTGTACTGCCATCTGTCACATGACTTACTTTACTTTTAATGGCACAACAGCCCATGGAGGGCCTAGGCCGAGCTTTTCGCATCCACTCATGTTGTTCGTGTTATATTTGTACATGAATGGAAGGGACCTACAGTTTAATGCCGAATCCGAACGGCAAAGTGAAAAGCTTTTCATAAAAATTTTTACTCATGCAGGTTTACCATTGCCTGCCAAGAGGTGGTGCCGTGTAGAAAAATTATTTTTAAAATTTTTTGATTTTGCCTTTGCCGAGATTCGAATCTGCGTAGCAGCAGTCGAACGCACTACCACTACGCCACAGCGACAACAAGTGTCACGACACCACACTAAATTTCAAACTGATTCATAACTTAATTTTTATTTGGCAGCCATTAGTATCACACGTGTTTGGTGTTTCGCGATAAAATGGAAAAAGAACAATATCGATCCGTAATTCGCTTTTTATTTTTGGATGGAAAAACATGCGAATAAATAAAAGCGTAGTTGGATGCTGTCTATGGGGACCCTTCACCATCTATGACAACCATAAGATATTTGTTCAACGAATTTAAACGTGATCGTACCTCTGTTTTTGATTAGGAGCGCCCAGGCCGCCCGGCAGACGTGATTACCGAGGAAATCGTTGAAAAGGTCCACGACATACTTCTCGCTGATCGCCGAACGAAAGTGCGCGAAGTAGCAGAGACCGTAGAAGTGTCGTACGGAACGGTAATTTATATTTTACATGATAGGTTAAGCATGAGAAAGGTGTCGGCCCGGTGGGTGCCGCGATTGCTTACGGTGGATAATATGCGGATACGGAATTGTCGCGGCCAAATTGCATGAATTGAACTACGAATTGCTGCTGACCCACCGTACTCTCCCGACTTGGCTCCCTTCGACTTCTTTCTGTTCCCCACCATGAAAACGTGGCACGGGAAAAAATTCAGCTCAAACGAGGAGGTTATCGTCGAGACAGAAGCATATTTTGAAGAGTTTGACAAATCGTATTTTTGGAGGGTTAAAGAAATGGCAGAAACGTTGGGAAAAGTGTATTGTACTAAAAGGAGATTACGTTGAAAAATAGAAGAAAATTTGTGAAAAACTTGCCCCTTCATTCCTAACACGCGTACTTATTGATCTACCCTCGTAAATTTACATACTGGTGTTTACCATCAACAAAAGTAGTTTTGTTGCTTTCGCAACTTGAGGTTATATTTCAATAAAATACTAGAAAGAGATTTCCAACAATAGCAATGGTTTTCAGTCACTGTACTTTTGCTTCTTGCGTATGCATTCTAGCCCGAAGCGAAGAAAAGGAAATTGAAGCAAGAACTCGAGAAAGTTGTACCAAAATCTCCTTACAAAATTTAAATGTGCAACTGGATGAAGAAACCTACGTGAAAGGTGACTTTCAGCAATTGCTTGGGTGAAAACAGTTCTGCACAGTTCTAGTTGGCCTAGGCCCTCCATGGGCTGTTGTGCAATTAAAAGAAAGAAAAGAAGCTAGAGGCCACGTCCGTAAAAAGTTCAAAAGGCCAAAAAATTTTAAATTTCCCAAACAACATTTTATTTACAGGCAATGCTATGCACTTGTGGGAAAAGAAGTGAAACTGAGTCCATAAATCAAGAAGTGAGCAGTGCTTGAAAAATTGTCTTTTATAATTTTTAAATGCCATATCGTCCCAGTATTCTCTTGGTCTGATCTGAACATTTCACATTATGCCAAGAAACTTAACTCGATGGTAACCCACTAATCAGCCAAGAAAGTCAGTGCTTTAATTATGCAAGAAATTATGAAAGAAGTTACGCTGCGTTTACATCAGAAAATACTCATCTTCGTGACGGCATGTAGACAATTACTGAAACAATTTATTTCTAGCAAGCCGCCGTATGTGTCGATCAGATTAATTTTCTCGCTCTGTTGTCATTTTACTTTTATTTCCACATTTCATAATTTATTTACAATTAAAAATCTCTAAATTAAAATACGTACATTTTTAGTTTTCACTCTTTTTCCTTTCTATGTAGCCTGTAAATTATAAAAATATTTTATTAACAATATATTACCAACAATTACTAGATTTAATAAAATAAAACTTACCAAAATCTCCGAATAAGAAAATCAAACTGTCTAGTGTAAACACTAGGTTAGTGGCAAAGTCCAACATTTTTTCAGAAATCCGGAAAATTTCGGGAAATACATTTATTGGTGTATACTCCTTACTTATTCCTCATCTCCAACGGTTAAGGAGCTCCCATACAAATGTACAGTAAAAAACTAATTACTACTATAAGTAAAAACTAATTTAATTTCATTTTGTATAAGAGTCTAAAAAGAGGGAATATAATGGGGGTTGGTCTTAGATTTTACGCCTTTAAGACCACTTTCATCCACAATTCATAAAAAAGAAATTTTTGTATGGTGGGAAAAATAATTGGGGTCGGTCTTAAATTTTAGCCATTGAAATTTCATTGGGGACGATCTTACATTTTAATCCTCTAGGAGTGACTCCTGATCAGCTGTGGGGCAATTTATCGATTTTTTTTAACTTTGACTTCCATACGACACCATCTCTTTTTTTTTTTTTTGTCTTACTCACTTTTTCCTTCATCATGAATTATGGGTTCTAGTGTTTCCACATTGAAAACTTGTGCACTATTCCATAGCTAATGAACGTATCTATGTATGTATGTATATTTAATAGTTTATTGTCTTTATTTGAACCGGAGAAAACATAATTTCTGTGCATTGGAAAAATATAATTATGTGCAAATACTGATCAAAAGACATTGGATGGGAAGTGGTAGAACAAATTAAAGTTACTAAGGCATGTGAACATATGTACATACATATGTATGTGTGCACATATGTATATATCCTTTAAGAAACAGCGTATATAGGTCGATAAAAATTCGATATTGCTAATCAGTTTGGTGTTCTTCAAAACATCATCGTCAATAAAAAAAAATTTCTCTACATCGTATTGATTAAGAGAAAAGACTATATTTTTTTTTTTAAATTGTAATAAAATAATTCATATATTACACACAAGCTTACACTCAAAATAGCTGAAACAAAAACAGCGAGTATGTGCATTATTTTTCAGCTACAAGCCTACAAAATTCAAATTACGACTATATGTATGTAGTATTTCCTCCTTTCTTCTTCTATCCTCTGCATTCATACATGAAAAAAATTAATGACGAAACGAATAAGTATGTACATAAAATATAAAATCAAAACAAATATGTAATACCAGAAATTAAAAACGGTAAAAATTCGCGTAATCAAACACAAATGTTTGAATTGGATCTTGCGTTTTATGATGCACTTCGTGGACTTGGCTTTAACTGCAACTTGTATTAAGTACCTAAAATAAAAATCTTAGATTCAGAAAATTTTCGTGCTGAAGCCGCTAATTGCCTCCATAAAGTGCATAATGCAAGTGTTAACCTGGATATTGAAACACCACGTCGGCGAGGAAGACGAACACGGCCGGAAAGATCAGGCTAACCCACATTTGACTATCAAGCTGCAAGCCAATCATCCAACATTTTACGGGAAGACACTGCAAGTGCTGAGGGCTCTAATAGAGAGCCAAAACATAAAATAACTATTCAAGCACAACTACATGAGGTCATGTGTAAGGATTCTTTTATGCATATTCCCATTTGTTATGCTTGGTTGTACAAGAAAATCATACATCATATGTGAGCAATGTAATGTTACTTGTGTTTAAAATGCGATGCATATCATGAAAAATAAAAACTTATGGTATTTATTAACTTATATAATACAGAAATAGAGAAAAATTGGGGTGTGACAAAAATTGCGATACAAACAGTAACGATGTCTCATATATTGGACATCACCTGACGGACAGGTGAGTCACTTTATCTGAGATTTTCTGGCAGATTCGTGTTAAATGGTTCATAATATTAATATATGCGCAAGTTTTCAGATTTATAGCTCAAACGGCTGATTTTCGTGTCTGAGAGGATTAATTTTAATTAAAGAGAACCAAGGATAATATAAGTAACCTCTTACGAGAGGCAATCTAAGCTTAACTGTCAAATCATGAAGAGAGAGCGTTGAGTGTAGGAATAGATCAGCCGACAATTACAAAACTTGACAAATTATTTTTATTTATTTTCAATATTGTTGGAAGCAATTATCAAATTTGGTTGAAGAAGCACAATTGGCCTTGTACCAACTGTGCTCGCTATATGGTATTCCAAAAGACAAAGATTTTTTATTTTTGAGGAAAGTCCTGAATGAATGAGAGAGCACCATGTCAAATGCGGCTACTTGGTTATTCTGCCATGAATAGTAAGTACTAGTAGACACTTGCTACGTTCACTACTTTTCTCTTGTTTACGTTACTGCCGACATCCTCATTTAAGTACAATAGAGAAAAAGTGCTATTTGTACCGAAAAATACTATTGGTAACGGGGTCATGTGAGAGACAGAGCAAAGCTGTATTTTGCTGATTCTATCGTTCGGTTTTACATTGTAAAATCTTCATTTCATTCAGGAAAACCAGGACATTTTGAACATAACTAGGACATTTAACCAACAATGATATTTAAAAACATTTTACAGGGATACTATCTTCATTACTTTTTTTTTTTTAACTTATTTTTGAGATATTTTTTTAAACTAAAACAAAAAGGAATTTCAAAAATTAGGGTTACTTGGTTTTCTAGCCCCCAAAGATAATTTTGATGTAATTTTTTTCTGATTAAGAGTGTAATGGCTCTATACCATATAATAATATTTGATTCTTTTTAAAATACCACTTAATTAAAGTTTAGTGGACACATTTTTCTATGAAAAATAGGATAATTAAAATACTTACCAATAAAAAAAAGACAAACAAATTTATGTATTTTGTAAATTTTTATTCTTACTTCAACCCACAGTTTCATATGAACATATGTACATATTTATAATAATCCTTTATTTCATGCCCATAGTAAATAAGGCTTCTCTGAATAATCGGTTTTAAGCATTATGACTTATGTAGTATGTGTCCACCTACGGTTTACCACTGGTTGATAACGACATCAGGAACTATAATTAATTATTACATAAATTAAGTTAATTAGTTGTAAAAAATTCTTGTGGAGTAATCGCTCTTTTTGTGAGAAATCGGAAGTCGGCGTTTATAAGGGGAGAAATAGCTACAACTTTCTCTTAAATGCTAAGGTATAAACTTAAACAATTAAAAATTTTGGTATTTCGTATCTTGATTTTTGTAAATTTTTATCTTACTTGATAGATTTTAATTAATAACAACTCCAAAATTTATAATAAAATAATAGCAAAAGGGTACTTGATATAGGCCTTGGTACAGTGATGATGATATTATATGTATAATTAAGTTTTATCATGCTGTCCTTGGTATCTTGGTATCTACAGGATATGACACCTTCTTCTTATGGAAAATTGTATATATTTTATGAAATATTTAGCACATTTGAGAAGTATCCTTTTAGTGGAAATAAGGATAAACTAAGAGGAATATATATTAATAAATTGTAAGGAATTATTTGGAAGTTATCTTTAATCAAACGCATACGTGAAATAAGCATAAGATCTTAGGTTAGGTTGGGTTGAAATGGTTGTTCTCATATTAGGAACTTACTTAGACCAATTATTATTTGCCACAAGCCCAGATCTTACATCATGTGAAATCATTTAATAAGCTGATGCTTTAATCAGTATGACTGTGTAAGTACATGCAAACTTAAAACTAATAGAAAATGCAAGCAATTTTTTTCATTTCAATATACATTTTCCGTGATGAAAAACACACAATTATTAGTAATTTTTGACTTTGGAACATTATAAAGAGCATTGAGAATTTTTAATACCACTTTGATATAAAACTTTGTGTAAAAACGCGCAGTTTTCATAGAGTATATATGTACTATGTATATATAGGGTCGAACATTGGGAAAAATGTAGGCACATCCTATTTTAAGTTTTAAAATCCACACTGTAAAAGCTAGGAACATAAATTTTAGACATGTTAATTGAAATACTTCACAGAATCGCATAGTGTAGCAACAACTTATGGTCAGAAGTTGAGACTTCTTGAAAACATCACAAAGAAAACAAAATCAAAATATTCGATTTCGACAGTTGATCCCTGTAAAGCATCGAGAATAAAATTACAGTTTTTTTTGCGTTTTTATAGTTTATGAATAAAAGTAGCTTAAAAACTAATAATTTTTGTGGAATCAAATTTTAAATGAGATTTAAAACTGCTGTATGTAAATGCCTTTCAGATTAACTCATACAACTCGACCATCAGAGTGATCGTCTGCTTTTTTGAATTTTTTATTCTATTTTTGATTTTTTTTTTGCTTGTATGTACTTATGTGTATATATATTAAATTTGTTTACATAATATTTTAAGTCCGCAACTATTGAAATCTAAATTAGTGTGATACTATATCAAAACATACTATGTACATAGTTCAATAGCTAGTTCAAAAGATATCGAGGATAGGGCAATTGACTTTTCGTAGGACATCAGAGTGGGAAAAAACCAGTAGGTTACTTATAAATCAAATAGAGGAATGAACTATTTGTGTTTTTTTTTGCTAGCTAATCAACTAGCATTTTAGCTAGTTGGAGAATACAAAAGATAGTAAATAACATTTTGTAAATATTATTGCATTAATAAACAGACTATGGCAGCACTGAATTCTTGAAAAACACTCTACAATTAAATATTATTTTTATTAATTATTACTCTTTATTCCAAATTGTTTTCACCTGAAACCGTTGTCCGAAAAATTTTTATTCTTATTAAAACCGCATTAGTGAAAATAACGTGTAATAATGTCCGCAATGATTGTATTAATATATTTTATGTACGTACTTATAGCCCAATAGTCCGTGATAAAAAAGACTGAGTTTCTTAAGACTAGTTTCTTAGTATGTAGTACTATATACTTACTAACGAAATATGTACATGAACATACATTGGTGAGTTAAGCGTTGATTAAAACAAGATTCACAGGTGCATTTTCAAACTTGTAAGAAAATCCGGGTTAGTAAAACGGTTTTCTAAAATCTGAAAAATTCTATAGAGGTTACGTGTGCAATAACATGCACAACTCCGCTAATTAGTCAGGTGTTCGTTTGGACAGGAGCTGTCAGTTAGGCTCCAAGTATATATACAAAATTTTAGTAGCTACACAATAAATTGACTAAAGCTTCAACAATCTCAACCAAACTTGGCAAAGAAATTTTTAATAGTCAGAAAAAGATTAAGTTCATTAAATGGGTGAAATCGGTCGATTGGGTGTGTTACTTCCCATATAAGTGAAATTTTCAAAGGATGATATTAAAGAAAATTAAACTAAATTGTTAACATCAGGAAATAGCCACCTCCACACCTCAAATATTAGATATAAAAGCAGATCGATGACAATTAAATTCCAATAGAAACTATAGCAATGACGTCACCCACCATCGTATTATTTTTCTGTTCTCGGGGCTAGCATGTTGCTTCAATTTTTGACAGTATATAGAAGACACGTTTATAGTTATTTACAGACGGTGATTTTTTGACGACCGATATTTTTTTTACAGGCTGATAAAAAATAATTGAATATAACATATTAAACAATACTATTAAATTATTTTTATGGCGTGTACGTCGTGGAGTAAATTGAGCCATACACCAACTATAAGCAGGTTGGCATGTAATTAAAAAAAAAATTATACATAAACTAAGAAAATCTAAATATACTATGTATGTTTCTGTGTATGTCGCTGTGGCGTAGTGGTAGTGCGTTGGACTGCTACGCAGAGTGTTCGGGGTTCGAATCTCGGCACAGGCAAAATCAAAAAAAGTAGAAAAAATAATTTTTCTACACGTCACCACCTCTTGGCAGGCAATAGCAAACCTACAAGAGTAAAAATTGCTATGGAAAGCTTTTCACTTCGCCGTTCGGATTCGGCATTAAACTGTAGGTCCCTTCCATTCATGTACAAATATAACACGCACAACATGAGTGGATGCGAAAAGCTCGGCCTAGGCCCTCCATGGGCTATTGTGCCATTAAAAGTAAAAGTAAATATGTTTCTGTGAAGTATACAATAGGAGAATTACATATGTTTGATATCAAATTAATATTTTTTTCCCTCAATTTGAAAGTTTTTTTTTTGGTCTCTCAAAAATTTAAACTATCTGTTTTTCAATAAATTGGTCAGATGATGCATCATGCCGTTCAGAAGGTGCAAAATATATACATGCAATAGTGGCGAATTGACACGAATATGTTGTCAACATAATGCGCCTTTTGAACGCGGTAATTGATCTTTTGTTGTTTTGACTTTTTTTTTTCATATCCCTTTTCGTAATTTTGTTGTTTTTCTTTCCGTGGGGCCAAATGTATTCAGAGTGCGTGTTTAAATATTTTGCATCCTCCATCTCCCGATCGTTTGTTCATTTTACTGGGAAAACAACAGCTTTTCTGTCTCCTTGGCGACAACTGTTGCCATTGTGATATCGACCTTATGAATTTGTATGCCTAGCAAATTGTTTTTTTTACAACTGAACTACACTATGATGAGTTTTTTTTGTATTTCTCATTGCACAGCATAACATATTGTATTAGATCAGAACACTCTAAAATTGAAAAGTTGATCATCTGCATATATTTATACATACATACATATATATTTAAATTACAATGTGCGAACCCCTCTTCTCATTAAGATGAAACTTTTGGAATTTGGTATACATACATACATATATGTGCATAGGTGACGGAAGGGGTTTGAATTGCATAAAGGTGGAGCTTTTCTATTGGGCTTGGCACCCCAAGGCTTTTTTTTGGTATATCCCGACAACCATTTGTACTACGGTGCTGAGACTTGGCACAACGTCGATGATAGTACAATGCCAAAACACTAACACGCTTTTTTCAGGAGAAGCAACAAAAATTTTGTAATTTAGTATTCTCAGTATTGTTTTCAAAAATTTTAATTTAAATTAAAAGACAAATTTCGTAAGTTTTTGGTGTACGAGTCAAAAATGTTTAACAGAGATACCGATGAATACGCTTTGTCAGGTTGATTATTCGATTGTATTGGTTGAAATATATGCACATAAGTATATCAATATTTCTTGTTACGTTACTAAGCTAGGTTAATGGTAATTGGTAAGATAACACAGACTAGTCCTGCAAAAGCGTAACTCGTAAACCGGGTAAATCTTTGCATGTCTATGGGAACGAATTTTTCCGACAAACGTGTAAATTGTGCAAATCATGATGATCATAATGAATTGAAACCATGAGATGACACACAATAACTGTATAACGACGATGTGATTTTTGTTGTGAATTTTAAAGTAATAAAATAATTATTTGGATGTATAATGAGCTTCTGTTAAATAGCTCCTTAAAATAAAGTATAATGGGCTATTTTACAGATTTCCATTGAATAATGACTGAGTTATAGAGATTTTGTAAATTCATATTGTCAATTTTAGCGATTTGGGTCACTTTCGCAACTCCGGTGAAAATAGGGTCGGATTGAGTTCGACCTGGAACAAAATTAGGGACAAAGTTTGAGTGAAATTTAAAAGGACGTTCAATTCAAAAATGGCACACGAAAAGCTAAAAATTTATTATGTTATTTGGCAGTGCAAAGATGAGTACAACAATATAAAAACAGAAATACCTATGCTACCTCCAGTAGTTTCATTTTGAATGACAACGTAACGAAAAATGATTTAAATTATCGACTGCAACGGATATATCTATAAATTTTTTATTGTTTCACTTAACTCTATCGTTTGTACTCTTTAGTTACATTCTGCTGTCTTCCTGTTTCGCCGCTTTTGAATTAGAAACAATTAGTATGAAATTCGACTGCAACTACAAACGATGGCGTACCATACGTGTTTATTATGGTAATATGTTTATACACACCACTAATTTGGTGTCATACAAGATTGTGGACACTAGAAGGACGAATAAATGAAAATAACGCTATACAAAACAAATAAATCTTAGTTATCAGTGGGGTTTAAAAAAGGAAAGTTTAAAAATATGTATATGAGACACTGGGATCTTAGTCTGTCAGTTTTTGTGTTTAATTCTTATTTATAAGCCTACAAAATACTAAAGATATAAAAATATAAATTGGAGCTTCTTGAGATATTCATATAGATTTTATATCCTTATCTTCAGATTTAATGATTTTGCCTTAAAGTTCTTCGCGTTACCTCTCCAAAACGCTGCACATTGCTAAATGACCTTGAGTAAAACGAGTTTTAAATTCTTGAAAATAAAATTTTTCTTCCAAAACTTTAAGTGAACAATTATTCGTAAACCATGAAAGCACATATTTAAATACAATAAAAATTTGTCTGTCTGTGTACATAAAAAAAATCTAACTTTTAGCCGAAGATTGATGGAACTACTCTTATAAAAAAAACATTAGTTATTTTGAAAAGTAGAACTTTTCACACGTTTTTTAATTGTTAAGGATAATTATTTGTGTGGTTCTTTCTACGAAGATAAATGTAATTATTAAATTGCTAAATATATCTCAAACGCCAAATTTAAAAGTTACAGATAAGGAGTTTCCGCCAAATACAGTTATATAATTGCAGGTTGTCGTTTATAATAAATTTGTGGTATACTATAAAATTTCCATTTATTTATTTGCAATCGTGTATGTTATTTTGATTCAAATGCATTACAATATCATTAAACTCGCGTTCGAAGTTAATCTTTATTTAGTGTCTGTATATGCGCGGTGAGTCTGAAGTCAAATTAAATAAAAAGACTTTGCACTCGAGATTTTCTTTTAGATTTCAAATTTACAATAGTTCAGCATTACTTTAATAAAAATCCGTGGAGGGCTGCTTTGGCAAGAAAGTGGCTTTCATTACACAGTTTGTACATTTTAAACCATTTTTTTACTACATCAAGGAAAATATGATTTCCTTATGTATTGTGCCATACTATGTAAGCACCATGGCGTTGGAAAGGAACTTAAACCCTCATCTCGAATGAGGTGAAGTAAGGAACCAAATGAATCCTTGATGGATTTAAAAAAAATTGCAAAATATGCATACTGTGTAATGAAAGCAACTTTCCTTGCAAACCCCACGAATTTTTTAATTTTTATTTTAAATTAATGCTGAGCCATTGTAGATTTGAAATCCAAAAGGAAATAGCGAGAGCAAGAATTTTTGATTTAGTTTTACTTTATACTCACCATGTAAGTTGTAGGGCTAGAAGAGATATTTTCGTGATAATAATAATACAATGAGTAGCTTTTAAACATGATTTTCAAATAGTATCTTCCCAAAACTTACCACTGTTTGATTACAGCATGACTTAAGATTGTATGGCTGAATTTGATCTTACGATTTGATCACGATAATATCTCGCTTTATCCTATATGGGCTATCATAGTACCGCGTTCTAAATCAAACTTTCAGATTTTTGCTACCATAACACTTTTGAAAAAATGCATATACTTATGTCCATAAAAATATAGGGACAAACTACTCATAATCGCAATGTAAGATATTGCTATTTCTCTAAGCAAGAATATAGGAACTGAATTTTAATTATTAAAGATTGTATTTATTTATATTTTCTTAAATGTATGTATTTACCTACTGTATTCGAATAAAAAAAACACGACATAACTGCAACAAAGATCTTTTTTAGAGAATCATTGATAAAAGTATTGAAATTGGAAAATGTGTTTGATATTGTTAGGTTCACTGTAACCTATAGCTGACGCAACTTAAGGAGCCGGATTATATAACTTTTAAAATATTGATATTCACAATACAAATGTTCACAAAACATTTCGTGTGACAACGCTACAGCTAAAAACACCAAGTATTTTTAGAAAATGTTCTGCATTACATATGACATAATGTTTAATTTCATAGTGCAATTTTCCCCCTTTATACTTGAAGCATTGTTACCTTACTATGAACTTAAAATACATTCCCAAATATTAAGAAAATAGTATATTCCAAATTATTAAGAAAGGCTGACGGTTAGAAGACTGTATTTGTTAGCACGTTTTAGTTTTGCTGTTTCCATGGAAATTAGTGTATATTTGTTTTTAAATATTTTCTTTAACTAATTCTGCTAAAAGCGGGTAAGTTTTTGGGGGTCATTCCTTAAAGCATCATAACATACAAAAGGCCAAAGAACACGGCCCACATTAACACAATCCCATGCATTGAATGAATGGGACTCTCACCGTCAGCAATTTTTCTAGCAACAAACTTCAGAGTTTCATCTAATAAAACTACAGGAATTGAGAATTTCATTACAGTTATCCATTCTTCACTGGACAACGGTGTCACTTGAAAAACATTCTGAAATTATATAGAAAATAATGAATTATTTGCATCATCTTTCATAAGAAGCTCTCTAATAATAATCTAAGCATTTATTCTACTTACGGAAAGGACTTCTACGTGAAGAATAACAAAGTGAAGAGTAAATGAAAGAGCCATGGAACCAATTAACCACATATTACACCATGGCGGCATAGTAATTAAAGATTGATTTTCAGATAAACTAAAAAAATAATAAATTATTCTCCAAACACTTATTAGTATCATCCTACATATTACATTTACCTGTTCATGGCGTTTAACATTTCAATCGTCACAAGAACGGAAAGGGCCATAGTCATCGCATGGGGATCACTAAAAATTTTACAGTCAACACCCTTAAAATCGTCGCTGGTACCAATGCATGATAAATGATGAGTAAGTTGCCAATAAGTGAGATGAGGACCATTTTCTGCGAAGATAAACCACCAAGTTGCAGCACCAACAGTAGCAGCTCCAACATAACCTCCGATAGCCATATAACTGAATAGAGATAATACAATTTTGTTATACAATTTATCGCATTCCCATTCGCCAATATAATAAGTAGTTATTAATTTTTAACGATTTTCAAAATATACATTGTATGAATATCTATTCTAGTTTTGGTTTGTTTTAAATATATTTGTTTTATTTAGCCCTATTAAAAAATGTATATTTCAATAAATTGCCCTCATGTGAATGGTTAATATGCAACACAAAAAAAAAAATACAATGGCGCACAAATTAAAATTTAATTTTAATACTTATACAAATAAAATAGAAATTCATAATTTGGATATACTTTTACTCCATGGTACTTCGACTGCCATTTTTTTGCACCAAATTTAACTCAACAGTTATACATATTATACAATATACATACATATATTCATTTTGTTTACATCCTCTTAAACAAAGTGAGAAGGATATGAGGTTTAAAATAAAATTTGTAGCAAACAAAAAACCCTTTAACTCCTTTCAAATTGCTTTCAATTATCAATTATAAGTCGAAGCGATTATGTAATTAATTTGATTTTCAAGAAGGAATCAGATATTCTCTCAATTTTATTATTTGTTGCTTTTTGTTAATGTTTCTATTGAACTAATTTCTTCTAAACTAGAAACTGTCATATTATCGGTATTATACCCTCATTTTTCGTCGTAACAGTTACGGATTCACTAAAGCGTTTACAAATCAAAAATTATACTCTGTAATCGAAAGTACTTAGATAAATATGAAACAATTTATTTAGTTTTTCCTAGTCGACACTGCCTAGCCTCGAGTGCATCTTCGGACAGAAACACTATTTATAGGAATATCGCACCCATGAATTAATCTTATGAACAGTCACCGGCATGTAAAACCATAAATATTGTTCAGTATAAATAGCGTACATCTCTTTCAAAGGTTTACTAAACGTAGTACCATTTATTTTTTTTACCAATGTTCGTTATATTAAAGAAAAAATTTAAAACCAGTGTTACTTGCAGGTACTTCAAAATTTTAAAAAAAAACAACGAATATTTCCCATATCTCGTTCCAACTTTATCTGTTACTAGCCCCATTTCTTTTCGAAATTATTTTTGGATTCTCTATTTGTTTGCTTGAAAAAAAATTTTATTTTCCTTACTAAACAACCGCCAACGTTTTAGGAAGTCTATACGAAATATGAATATACCTATACACTAATTATTTGAGCATGCAAAACATACAAACCATATTTAAAGAAGTCCTCATTCAAAGGTCGTTCTATGGCACGGAATGCATTCATAACCTTGGGTGTAGCATCACAAAGATAACAAGTACTACAAGAACTATTGTTGGCTAGAACATTAGCAACCGCTATCGATCATAATTAACGAACTTGAAAGTTATTTATTTTAATGGATTAAACGCTTAATTTTTCGATTTGATTAGCAAAATTATTCTCAATGCGGCGAACCAAGTCAGGACTTTCTTTCATAAACATAAATTTCATCGGCAAGCAATTTTTTTCAGCGCATAGTAAGCTTGGGAAAAAATCGTAATTGTATTTTATAAATTGTATTGTATAAAATTGTATTTTCTCACCGATAAATCAAGGTCATACCATAAAGCAAGCATTTTGTTATATGACAAACACTTATTGCTCTCATTCGACTGCTGAATTATAATATTGGTAGCGCGTTGATTTGTTCAGCTGAGGTACCTGTGATGAGCTCTTTGACTCGTCGTCTTTTTGTTCGCTCAGACGCTTGATAATAAGTACAATTTTTTTTTCGCTTTGCTCTTGTGATCTAAGTTCCCTTTCAACTTTAAATGAGAAATATTACTGAAGCCACAAACTATGATATTTTTCTACCAATTTCTTTGTTCTATTGTACCTCCTCCACTTTATTTGGAACTTTGTATTAAGCATGTGAACGTTATCCAACTCCTTGCTTCTAAATTCTCGATGATATTTATTTTCTAAGTTTGCTTCTTTGCTGTGATCGCTGAATACCATGCATCGAAAAGATCGCCAATTGATTGATGGTTCGGCAAGAAAATTAATCAAAAAAAAAGTTGTGGCAAAATGTGGCACTTTATTCCATTTTTCTGCTAAATACTCTTGTTCATCAAAGATTTCAGAAATTTTAGGTGACACTTGCGGACAAAATCTTTTATTTACTTCTAAACTTTACAAACGCTATATTTTGTTTTGGTTTGCTTTAGTGTTTTTTCTGGATAACTGTACATATAAACTCTACTACTTAGAAAAATGAGAAATACAACATTGTATTAGAAATCAGATTAGATATCAGATTTTCAGAAAAGTCATCAAGTCATCAGACAATAGAGGAAAACATAATAGTTACG
Organism: Palloptera scutellata; assembly: GCA_958295655.1. Lineage (NCBI taxonomy): Eukaryota > Metazoa > Arthropoda > Insecta > Diptera > Pallopteridae > Palloptera > Palloptera scutellata. The sequence continues at coordinate 31,964,669 of OY282451.1, forward strand.
CTAGCTTGAAGTCTATATAAAAATATTGAAACTTAAATCGTAACAGATTCATACCCTTGATTTCCAAGACTCTAAATCACAATAAAAAGTTCTTATTTAAAAAAAAATATTTCTAGGTTGTTCAAATGAAGGAATTGCCAGTTAATCTCAATTAAAATTAATAATTCAAACATTAACTTATTCTATTTTGGACACCACCATCGCAGTGAAAATTGGGGCAGACCTCTCCGCGCCATTTGATGCCAACTAAAGAGTTTTCAGACAAGGTGGTACCCTATCGCGTGACTTTATTAACCTTATGTTGGAGAATAATTCGAGCTGCGAACATCGACATCACTGACAATATTTTCTAGAGGAGTGTCATGCTGCTAGCATACACTGATGATATTGACATCATTGGCATTCTACGAGCAGGAAAGGAAGTCTCATAGAGTGGGTCTAGTGGTGATCGAGGACAAAACGAAATACCTTGTCAATAAACAAAGTCACGGAGTCTTGGAAAAAATGTCACTCTTGACAATTATATTTTTGAAGTTGTCAAGTGTTTCGTTTACCTAGGGTCCAGCATTAACACTAACACACACAACAGCCTTGAGATCAAGCGGGGATTAACCCTTGTCAACAGGTGTTACCAACAAAAATGACATTCTTGAGATCAAGCGGAAATTAACTCTTGCCAACAGGTGTTACTACGGGCTCAGTAGGCAATTGAGAAGCAGATCCCTCTCTCAACCGACGAAAATAACGCTATATAAATCCCCCATCCTTCCCTCCCTAATATATGGCGTAGAGATGTTGACATTGACCATCAATGATTAGAGGCTGTTAAGAGCGTTCGAGAGGAAGATACTCCGAAAGATCTAGGGTCAAATATGTTTGGACTACGTGTATCGAATAAGATGGAACGATGAGCTGTGTGAGCTGTACGCCGACACTGACATAGTCAAGCGTATAAAAATCAAGCGGCTTCGCTGGCTGGGTCATGTTGAGCGAATGGAAGAAAGCGCTCCGGCTGGAATGGGGAGGGTGTTTTATTCGAGCCACGGTGGAGGAACACGCATAAAAGGACGTCCTAATCTCCGTTTGAAAGATCAGGTACAGGGTAACCTGATATGCACGCCAGCGCGTGCATAGCAGAGGCGACTTGCGAAGCTTTATAGAAGCGGCCAAGACCGATCATCGGTTATAGTGCCAGCTAAGCAAGTAAGTAAGAAGCAAAGGCCGCTCTCGACCAATGAAAACAACGCTCTATAAGTCCCTCCCTCATCTTTCCCGTCCTAAAGATCCACCTGACTGGGTCATGTTGAGCGAATTGAAGAAGGCGCTCCGGCTAGAATGAGTGGTTCGATGGTGGAACACGCACAAGAGGACGTCCTAATCTCCGTTGGAAAGACCAGGTAAAGGGAGACTTGAATACACTTGGTTTTACCAAGTGATGCCAGCGCGGGCATAGCATAGGCGACTGTTGAAGTTTTATCGATTATTTAAGATTGTAACGACTACAAAATAGTACCTCTTACGACGGATTTAAACAAAAAATTCGTAGGAGTGACATCACTAATTACGAAGTATCGGAAGTTTGGCACATATTTTGTTAAATTTAATATAAATTGATTATGGCAAATTGCATTTTAAATAGTACCTATTAAACGCATTCAGTATTGTTTCTTTGTTACTCTTTACTTCCTTCTCGCACATCAACTTGTCAGCACTCTTTTTGTCTTTCATTAAATTTTTGTCCACTATATCCAGACTTATCTTGAGTTTTATTTTTTGTTCGAGCATTAAATAAAAGGAATAACAAAATTGACCTCAAGGAAATGCGAAAGCGATTTAAAAGTGATCAGTTTTTCTCCAGAACGTCATAATTTTGTTTTACAGACCTGACAAACCATATAAGACCAATTTTTAAATCCATTCATGTACAAATACATATAACACAAACACATCGGCCAGAACCTCCCCTATATGACCTGTTGGTGCCATTAAAAGAAAAGAAAATATTTCAAATCGCTTGCTCATTTCTTGCTGTTGTTCAGTATTATTTACTTTGATCTGAAGGTGATATGAGAAAGGTAAAGTGAATAATTTTAGAGCAACGTGGTCATATAGTTTACACTGGTTGAACCTACAGTTTAACGCCAGTCTCTTACGGCTGGTTGACAATTTGGTATTACTTAGTGGTTGTGTCATTACCTACCAAGAGTTTTAATTTCACACCGTCTTATAATTGTAAGTATATATCTGTATGAAGGTTTATTTACAAGAATTTACAATTACAAAAACTACAAATATACCCCACTATTCCATTTTATATACCTATACATATTTCCAATTTAATTACCTACGAATACAATCTTAATTATTTAAAAAGTCATGCATTTTTTTTTTAATAAACCAAATATTTATATTTTGAAAAATGGTTGGATGTAACTTCAACAAAGATATAATATATTTTTATTCACCAAAATTTCTTCAAATAAATATAAAAGTTACCGGAGACCATATCACTTTCGTCTGCTGAAATGCTGTCATAACACAAAGACATAAATTTTGTGAAAAACATATTTAAACTTTTCAGCTTAATATCATTCCATACAATTGATAAATACAAAAACTCTTCTCACGTGAAGAGATCGTAAGATACTGTTAACAATTTTTTCTGTGTACTTATTAAATCGAAATTTTTATTTATTTTTTATTTGTGACAGTCATGCAACAAACAAGCGATATGATTTATTCAACAAAATTTCAGAATATGAACTAAACCTTATGTTCAGACTAATAAGAAATTTGATCCACCATAGGATATATGCATTTATACATAATTGCCTTCTCGTATTTTAATTTTATTTCTATATTACCATTGCATTTTCTACTCTCTTATTCAAGAAATGAGTTCGATTATACTTATATGATGTAAATGGATAATACAAAAACAAATTACCGGAAAAATAGCCATCCAGAAATTAAACCTTCGTCAGCTTTACGAGGTGGTTTTTCCATTATATCTAAGTCGGGAGGATTAAAGCCGAGTGCAGTAGCAGGAAGTCCATCCGTCACCTACCTCAACCAAAAATTAGAAAAAAATACATTTGTCAAAAATTAATATTTTTTTAAATTTATGATATATGACACTGGTTATATTAAATGTTGAAACTTACACATATTATACTAAAACTTTTTATTACGAACTCACCAAATTCACCCATAGCAGTTGTACTGGAATAAGTGCTTCAGGGAGTCCGAGAGCAGCGGTAAGAAATATCGAAACGACCTCACCGATATTAGAGGAAATGAGGTAACGAATGAATTGCTTCATATTATTATAAATAGCTCGTCCTTCCTCGACAGCAGAAACAATGGAGGAGAAATTATCATCAGCAAGTACCATTTCTGCAGCTGATTTAGCGACAGCAGTACCGGATCCCATAGCAATACCAATTTCAGCCTTTTTAAGAGCTGGGGCGTCATTAACACCATCGCCAGTCATAGCAGATATTTCGTTCATACTTTGGAGGTATTCAATGATTTTTGATTTGTGCTGGGGCTCAACTCGAGAGAAAAGACGAGCCCTGGCACAAGCCGATTTTTGTTCCGCTGGCGAAAGGTCATCAAATTCACGACCAGAGTAAGATTTATTAGTGGTATCTTCGTCTTCACCAAAAACACCAATGCGACGGCAAATGGCTTCAGCAGTAGCTTTATTATCACCAGTTATCACGATTACGCGGATACCAGCAGCACGGCATCGAACAATTGCGTCAAAAACTTCCTTACGTGGAGGATCTAACATGCCAACAACACCAACGAAAGTTAGGTTGATCTCATATTTATAAAATTTATTAGAGTCATTCAAGTCCATTTCATCGGGACGCATAGGACTATCAGCCACAGCGAGTGCTAGACAACGTAATGTATCCCTTCCAGTACCGTACTGTCCAGTGAGAGAAAGAATCTTACTTTTGAGGCCAGAAGTTAGTGGGACTTTGCTGGTACCGACACGAGCATGCGTGCAGCGATCTAGGACTCCTTCAGTTGCGCCTTTGACAAAAAGTTTGGGTCCGGTTCCTAGACGGGACGGTTTCAGAGGTGTGCAATAAGATGACATAGACTTACGATCGCGGGAAAATTCTAGTGTGAATTCTTTCTTCCATTTGGTTTCAATTTCTTGACGCACTGCAATAGCGGCTGAACGACGATCCAAACCAGCTTTATTAACTGTAAAAGGATTCATTTTTTCTGCAAGAACAATTAATGCAGTTTCGGTAGCCTCACCGACTTTTTCAAAACATTGCTTAAACTCGTTGTAATCAATAGCTGAATCGTTACACATAATACAGATGGTAGCTAGTTCTTGCAATGCCTCATAGTCAGAAGCTTTAACACGTTGTCCATTTTGAGAAAGTTCTCCTATAGGCTCATAAGTAGAACCACTCAATTCGAACTCAGTGAAGGTGCTATCACTCCCTTCGACTTTTTCAAAAATAAATAATCGTGATACAGACATTTGGTTAGTTGTTAAAGTGCCTGTTTTATCTGAACAAATAACAGATGTACAACCAAGTGTTTCTACCGATGGTAACGAACGAACAATGGCGTTTTTTTTAGCCATACGACGTGTACCTAAAGCTAAACAGGTTGTAATAACGGCAGGCAAACCCTCAGGAATTGCAGCAACAGCCAATGCAACGGCAATTTTAAAGTAATATATAGCTCCTTTTATCCAAGAACCTCCATGTGCTGGATCATTGAAGTGACCGATGTTAATAGCCCACACAGCTACACAAATGATTGAGATTACCTTTGATAGTTGTTCTCCAAATTCGTCTAGCTTTTGTTGCAATGGTGTTTTAATTTCCTCAGTTTCCGACATCTCTGTTCGTATCTTGCCAATTGCAGTATTTAATCCGGTACCAACAACGACTCCTCGCGCCTTACCGGCAGCAACATTAGTTCCTGAGAACAGAATATTCTTTTTATCTTGGTTTACGGCTCGGGGATCAGGAATAGCATCCGTATGCTTGATAACTGAGATAGATTCACCAGTCAGAATGGACTGATCGATTCTCAGAGTGGTAGAGAATATATGCGTTATGCGAATATCCGCAGGAATTTTATCACCTACAGATATCTCGACAATATCTCCAGGCACTATTTCCTTCGCTCTAATCTTTTGAATACCAGCTTTATCTTGGCGTACAACTTTGCCCATTTCCGGTTCATATTCTTTAAGGGCTTCAATTGCAGACTCGGCATTTCTTTCTTGCCATACACCAACAACAGCATTCGCTATTAAAATAAGTAAAATAACTAAAGGTTCCACAAATGCTGTGAAAGTTTCTTCATGTTCCTCGAACAGAGCCAAGACCTAGAAAAAAGTAAAAATATATTAATAAAAGATTACTTGTTTTGACACAATTTTTAAGAATTTGGTATTTAAACCATATATTTAAATAAAAAATTTCCATCATTGTGTAATACTTCTTTTTTTTATTTTCAAGTTAATTTTAACATATACAAATACGTGAGGAAAAACGAAAATATGATTACTCTAACAAATTTTGGAAATTGGTTAATGTCTATGTAGCAGCCAGAAGAACTTAAGACTTTTTAGTATATTTTAGTATTATAGGGTTGTTGCGATTTTCAAATTTCCTGACTTTTCCAAGATTTCCAGTCATAACATTTTTTCAGCTAGTTTTTTAGAATATTGATTGATGTTTTATCGGGTGTGTTTTTTTTTAGCGGCGGAGAACTTTAATCTAATTAATGTTTTCTGTGACAGTCCATTTGAAAGTTTTCAGTGATTTTGAAGTTAGTTTGGTTTGCCAATTCATCATGAATAGATTCACGCCGGAGCAACGTTTCTCAAATTTATTTTGAAAATCATGGTTCAATTCGAGAAACACAGCGGGCGTTTTTATGTGCTCATAATAGCCAATCAGAGCGATTAATTTGAGAAACTATGTATCGTTTCCGCAACACATTTACTCTAAACGATAATAGGCATCCCATACGACGTCGTACAGTGCGCACACAACAAGCGATTGCTGGTGTACAGCGTAGTGTTGATGATGATGCAAATGTGTCAGTTCGTCATCGAGTTCAACAATTAAGCTTTTGCCCACTTTATGGAACATTTTGCGTTAAAAACTTGGCTTACGTACAAGATTTAACATACACGTACATTTGGTGAATGGGCCGAAGAAAACATTGTCATTGGTCCACAATTTCATTTGAAAATTTTGTTCAGGGATGCAGCACACTTTTTGGCAAAGCGATTATAATCCACAAGCCATCGAAACAACATTACATTCAGAAAATTCACCGTTTGGTGCGCTTTATGCGCCGGTGTATTAATTAGTTCATATGTCTTCAAAAATAATGATTGTCACAACGTTACACTCAACGGTGAGCGGTACAGAGACATGATTACTAACATTTCAATTGGAAGGCATTAATGTTGCAGAGATCTGATTTTAGCAGGAAAGCGCCACATGATACACATTGCGCGATACAATTAATTTACAGGAAGACATTTGAAGAACGATTAATTTCACGAGCTGTTAACTGATTTGATGATATTAGATTATTTTCCTTGGGTATATGATAGGGCCAATTACAATATCTGCTATGTACAGCTCCCCAAAACATAATATAAAAAAAGAAGAGTATTAAATATTCTTTAAGACACTTGGCAACAAGTCTATAAGTTGTGGAGATTACAATGCAAATCAGACTGTTTGGGGCTCGCGACTAATAACTACAATAGGGTAGCAACTCCTGTCTACTATTCAAACTTTAAATCTAAGTACCATCTCAACAGGAAAACCAACGGATCCAAAAAAAGAAAAAATTATTTTTTCTACTATTTTTGATTTTGCCTGTGCCGAGATTCGAACCCCGGACACTCGCGTAGTAGTCCAACGCACTACCACTACACCACAGCGACCACAAGTTGTTCTTACAAGTTTTAAATACTTATTACTCAAATTTTGACATATCATCAGACCATTCCCCTGTGGAAATTATTCTTAGCAAAACGCCAAAGTAAACAAGTTATGTGTGCTCCATAATTATACCATAAAACCAATTGCCCTTTCTTCAGAGTTAGTTGCCACAACGATTAATCTGAAAATACTACTAAAACACCCAACGACATTGCAGAAGCGGTACATAGAACACTTTAATGACTGTATTCAAAAATCCGCTTGGACTTCTACTCGAGTACTTACAAGTTACTACACAAACAAGTATTCCGTTTCAATCATGGATAAGATAAAAGAAAAAACGTTTGCAAAAAAACACTGTCCCCAGGCTATAAAAATCACTTCAATGCTAAAACTAAAGAGTTAAAAGTACTGTTAGCTGAGTACAAAAGCATTATATGTGTTCAAAAATTATATTGAAAAACTCGAAGCAACTTCTGCAACAGATTATTCTCTTTGAAAGGCAGCAAATAAATTGAAAAGACCAACACAATTTCAACCCCCAATATGAAAACCTGATGGAAGATGGGCGAAAATTTATCACGAAAAGCCAGAAACGCGCAACATCTTAAAGATGTATTTATTCTTAATCCTGACGAACCACCTGAGCTCTTAACTCAGCCATATCAACTGGATTTACCGATCTCTATTCACAAAAAACGTAGTACGGTCAATTATAAACAAATTGAAACCTGCGAAGGCTCCAGGATATGATCTGATTACAGGAAAAATTCTGAAGGAATTACAAGAGCAAGCAATAATCATCTTAACCCAACTCTACAATGCTGTGTTGAGAACTAGCATTGTTTCACCACAAATACCATAAAAAATATCCAAAAACCCGGGAAAAATGCTGGAGATGCAATTTCATACCGCCCTACAAGTCTGCTACCAATCGCTTCCACAGTCTTGGAATCGCTGTTTATGAAAAGGTTAATGCCTATTATTGTATGAAAACACCTCATTTCTGATCATCAGTTCGTTTTCTGTCAAGGTCACGGTACAATTGAAGAAATTCATAGACTTGTTGAACAAATAAACGCAGCCTTCGAATCCAAAAACTTCTGCACCACGGCTTTTATATAAAAAAAGAAAAACGCTTCCAATAAACATTTACACGTTCTTGAAATCGTATTTTGAAAATCGCAATTTCTTCGTGAAGGAGGGCAATGGTCGCTGTGGCGTAGTGGTAGTGCGTTGGACTGCTACACAGTGTCCGGGGTTCGAGTCTCGGCACAGGCAACATCAAAACAAAGAAAAAATAATTTTTCTCACGGCACCACCTCTTGGCAGGCAATAGCGAACCTACAAGAGTAAAAATTGCTATGAAAAGCTTTTCACTTCGCCGGTCGGATTCGGCATTAAACTGTAGGTCCCTTCCATTCATGTACAAATATAACACGCACAACATGAGTGGATGCGAAAAGCTCGGCCTAGGCCCTCCATGGGCTGTTGTGCCATTAAAAGTAAATAAAGTAAAGTAAGGAGGGCAATGACGTAACACCTCTATATGATATAAAAGCTGGTGACCCTCAGGGAACACCGAGAAAATAATCCAAGCTGCGAACATCGACATCTCTGGCACTATCTTCTGCTAGGGTGTCATGCTGCTAGCGCTGATGATATTGACGTCATTGGCACCAACGCGAGAGCAGTCAGTGCCAGCTAAGTAATTGGAACCTTCGCAGACGACACTGCTGTCTTGTCGATTGATGATGATTCTGTTGGAGAACAAAACGAGGTCGGTCCAAGTAACATTTAAAACACGGCGCAATACTTGGCCACCTGTACCATTAAATGCGATACAAAACCCTCAAGCAAATAATGCGACGTATGTTTTGTATGGTAAGTATGTTACCAACTTACAACTTCATCGTGATTTATAAGTTCCTCTCGTCAAAGATGAAATAAAGATCTAATAGGACTAAAGTCTAGGACTTTGCCTACATTTCCACTACTTCTCCATACCTCTATACTACTACTTTCTAGTAATTTTTCACTAATTTATATTTAAAAATGATATATTCTCTAAATCGAAAAGTATTAATCAGTCTTTCGAAATGTTGATAGCTAACTCTTCACTGACCACAGTAGGAGGAATGGAGTGGAAAAAGAAATAGAAAATGCTCTACTGCATCAGTAAAAAAAATTGGTAGTAAATAGTAGTAAAAAAGGAGTAGTAGAAACTGCAATAAAAAAGAAGAAGAAAATAATAGTAAAAAAGTAGAGAAATTTATTTGTTACGTAAATTATTTAATAAACTTTATGTTCTCAAATATCAATTAGTTAATACAGTGTTCGGCACTACTCAGCTCGCGGAGTAGCCGAGCTCGCACGAGCAACACATGATGGCTGCCGAAATATTCACACGCATGTGAAAATGCAAAACCAAAGAGCATGTCATCCGACATCTGACCGCAAAACGAGCAGAACGTTATTATGATTTCGCAAAGTGTACTAAGAAAAAATATGGCAATGTTTAAAATAGAATGGGAGTTGAAATATTTTTTTACCGAAAATGTATATTGGGGAAGCTGTGTGTTTGGTTTGCAAAAGGAAAATAGGTATGAAATCCTTTAATTTAGAAAGGCATTATAAGTCGTTTCATAAAGATGTAGATACATATGTTGGCGAAGCAAGGGAATTTTATTTGATAAATTTAACCGTTTTATGAAGAAATGATTACTGATTTTTGTAAATTTTCAAATATAGAGAAGAATATGACAATGACTGGGCCGGATTTAGTTGAAGCTGAAAAGAAAGTGAGATATATTGTGGCATTACCATTAGCACAACTTGGACGGCCATTTGTTGATGGAGAATTTGTTAAAACAGTCAGTAAGGCAGTTTTAAGTTGTTTTGGAAAAGCGGGAACAATGTTTGCTTAAGTTCACAAATTTAAACGTAAAAATAGACGAAGTTATAGTAAATACTAATTAAAGGTCGCAAAATTATTTTCTAAAGTTGTTTGCTTGACATTGAACCAACCATTTATCACTGTGCATTACTCTCACTCAGCGACTTACACAATGACAACGGTTTGAATGTGTTAATTTGCCGAACACTTTTAGAATAAGAGAATATAACTGTTATTTCTTTCAAAACAGAGGCAAATTTTTGGCAATAATAAGTCGAAGGTTCTCTAAGGCAATGACGGCCTCGGGGATTCTCTACTGTTTGGGAGCAAGATGTGGTCTTCAACCTGTGCTTGCATTCCCTCTCTCATTCTCTCTTCTTCTACCTAACACCTATCAATATTCCTTCCAATCAACACAATGCATTCACCCTGTGTGTTGAATGTATCAATAAAAAAAACTTCGAATCATATCCTGGCTCTATACGGCAGTGGTTGAGCCGAATCTTCTTTATAGCGCCGTCTTCTAATGGCCAGCTACAAAATGACGGTCAATCTGAAATCACTGGATAAGGTCAGAACGGACAGCATATTGATTACTGGGGCTCTCTGCACTACCTCTATAAAAGCTTTCTGGGTATCAAACTCTCCTTACATACTCCTGACAATTGCAGCGCCTTTCAGGCGGAAGTAATAGCAATATATCTGACGTCTAAGTGATTTATTTATAATGATTTATTCGACAGGAATATTTGCATATAAGTACATTTATAACCAGGCAGTAATCAAGGCACTTGCTGGTGTTTTCACTACATGAAAGCTTGTTCTTCTCTCACCATATTGTAGAGTCATTCACACAGAGTGTCCAGCGAAGCTGATTAAAACATGAATTAAAGCTGAACATTTGTTTGATTAACAATCTATTAATTACAATATTCTTTAATAAAACTGTTCGACATATTTTAATTTTTCTCTCGGTATAGGATGATTGATGGCTTGTTGGAAAGCTTGTGAATAGAAAACAAATTTCTAGCAGATAAAAATAAATTGAAATCTAATTCGTTAATTATGTATAAATAAATAATCGTAAATTCTACATTTTTAATGTTTTTGGTATGAAGAATTCATTTCTAATTTTTTATTCTAAATCCTACGATAGATGGCACTGTAGTATTTGCAAGTGGAAAATTACTATTTCAAAATTTGTTGGTGCAAGAAATGGAAATGTTTACTCGATGGAAATTACAGGTCTACACAAATCCAACACTTATTCAAAGTGTTGCAAAAAAAACCTGTTTCAACATCAAAATTGTCGTACCATGTGTACAATGTTCAGTTTTGTAAAGGGAAAAATTGCTCAACATAATGTTCTCTTGTAAGTAAGAGCGAGAAATATTGTACAATACATTCAGTACATATTGCATTTTCCATTTTCATCTTTAAATATATTATGTAATTGTTTTTTAATATGGAACATTAAATTCAATTATTATAAGCTATTTTCTTCCGTATTTTTCGATTGTACCTTAAACATAAATATGTATAAATTACTTATAAAAAAACATAGATATACATACACCCCAAATTATTAGTTCCACTGAAAAAAAAGCGCAATTAAAGGTAAAATTAAGTGTTTTATACTTAACGCAATATGGCAATGCTATTGCTGGCAAAGTGAAACGTGTGATTTCCCTAGTTATTGTGAATTGTTGCTTTGCGTGAAAAAGTCAAAATCTGCTTGCTCAATATAATAGTTACACCTACAAGTTCACTAAATTTTTATTTTTTAAATAAGGTTTTTTTTGAGTTCTTACAGTTCTTAATTTAACAGCGGTAACTTTTGCTTTAATTAACTTAAAAATAGTAAAATCTGATTAAATAATTTATTATTTAGATAGGTCGTAAATCACACTGCGCTGATGAAGAAGCCCGGTTAGTTTCGAACCTAAGAAAATAAAGAAAATCACTTCGTGACATTGGCCGATTGATGGGGAGAATCCATAATTTTAGAAATGCGTCAAAGAGAAAACCCCAAAACAAGTCTCGAGGAAGACCGGAAAAAACTAAAGCAAATCTCGATCGTCACATTGTGACTATCTGTCAAAATTACCCATTTAAGTCTTCAAAGGTAATAGAATAGCAACCAAAATTGGAAACGTGGTTAAACGTGGTGAGCTAACCTATCAGGACGAGCCAAAAAAGTTCATTTGAACGCAAAAAAAAATTTGAGCATGAGATTAAATTTTGGGATTTGAGGGTGAGAAAAAGTGGAGATATATATTATGGAGCGATGATTCAGAAAGGAATGTACGCCGTCCAAAAGTCAATGAATTTCACGTTCGTTTCACGAAAAAAACAGTGAAGCATGGAGGTGGAAATATTATAAATATTTGGGGATGCTTTTCTTAGTATGGAGTCAGACCTATACACCAAACTACTAGCCATATGACAGCAGCCGAATACAAAGATATATTGAATACCATAATGTCAATTTTGTATAGTGGCCAAGTCAATCCCCGGATCTAAATCCAATAGAAAACCTGTGAGGAAACTTAAAAAAGAAATTGGCGAAAAAAGTTTTCTCTAATAAAGAACAATTATGGGAGTATGTTCAGAAAATATGGTACTCATAGACACCTGTCGGGATTTGATTAATAGTATGTCAAGGAGAGTAGCGAAGCTAATTCAAAATGGTGGTGGATACACAGGATATTAGTTAAACGATTCAAAATATTTAATAATTTTTTATTAACACTTCTAATTATTCTTTTTTTTTTAATACTACAAGTTTAACTATTTTATTGAGCAGTCAAATAAGCGCCTTAAAATGTTTACTGAACTCAGATTATTTGTTATACTTTACTTATCTAGTAATGAAGTTTAGTTTTCTTTATTTATTTATATTCATTTGCATTTTTTTTTTTATTAAAATATTAAATAAAACGATAATTTGTTATGTTTAAGTTGAAAGCGTGCTGTGTAACTATTATTTTGGGCAAGGGTGTATATTGCTACCTTAATGTAGAAAGGCTTAGTTAAAATTTTTTGCAACAATTATATATCTTGCATCATATATATGCATGTATGTACTATACATATGTATAAAAAACCCAAGATATTTTCGCAAAATTTTCCATAATGTAGATGGACACAAGCTTAATTGGTGAGTCATTCTCGAAACACCATTACATCCACCATTTGGTTTGGTGTGCTTTATGTGTCGATCGAATCATTGCTCCATATGTCTTCGAAAATGATGATGGTCAGAACGTTACAGTCAACAGTGAGCGGTATATCTTTTTAGTGCCTCAATTGGAAGGCTTGTCGCATACATTGGTGGTCGCTGTGGCGTAGTGGTAAGTAGTGCGTTGGACTGCTACGCAGTTTCTGGGGTTCGAATCTCGGCACAGGCAAAATCAAAAAGTAGAAAAAATAGTTATTCTACACGGCACCACCTCTTGGCAGGCAATGACAAACCTACAAGAGTAAAAAATTGCCTATGAAAAGCTTTTCTCTTTGCCGTTCGGATTCGGCATTAAACTGTAGGTCCATTTCATTCATGTACAAATATAACACGCACATCATGAGTGGATGCGAAAAGCTTGGCCTAGGCACTCCATGGGCTGTTGTGCCATTAAAGGAAAACAAAGTAAAGTTGCATACATTTCAGCAGGGCGCTGAAAAAAACATTTGACGAATGATTAATTTCACGACTGTTCACCTTGTTGGTGAGATTTGACGCTTTAGTTTATTTTCTTTGGGTATATGCAAAGTCCCATGTCTACCCCGATAAACCAAAAACAATTGAACACTTGGAAATCAACAATCGACGCGTTATTGCCGAAATACAGCCTGATTTACTGCAAAGAATGTGTGAAAATTGGACCTCCAGATTACGCCATGTACTCCCCAGCCGCTGCGGTCAAATGCCCGAAATCATACTCAAACATTAATGTCAAAAAATTATCTTTAAAATAAAGCTAATTTAATGGATATTAATAAAATTTTTCTGTGTTCTATTTCAATCTAAAGTTCTCCGCATCTAACAAAACATCCCGATACTTATACCATATTTGGACACTTGTGTCGTGGTATCACTATACATAACATTTGTACTTCAAGACTAGTTGAATTCTAATTTTAATCTCAAAGTCATTACTAAGTACCCGCAAGGGGACAACTTACTTGAAGAAATTTTTTTTATAAAGGGTGATTTTATGAGAAAATTAAAAAAACACAGAAATTTTACAAAAGTGAATAAAATTTTTATTTGGATCGATAAATCAATTCCTGTCATTTACTTTTTAAAGATAATTTCACTTAAATGATGCCCGCGGCTACGCTTCAAGTGGTCTACAGGTGTACAAGGTGTACATGAAACCGGTAATGACATCTCTGTGTCGCTAGGTAAAACTATACGCTCTGTCAAACCAAATCATTGGCGCCATTTCTTCGCATTTAGTTCTGTCAATAATATTCAGTTCATTAACAATCAAGTTTCATACAACAACATATATCGAAAAACCACCTGTGAAATGTTGCTCGCCAGGTACAAAAGAAAGTCATATCTTCATCGAATTGTTACTGGCGATGAAAAATGGATCTATTTCGAGAATCCCAAACGTAAACGACCATATGTTAAGCCCGGTACACCGGCCAAATCGACAGCAAAGCCAAATCGCTTCGGAAAGAAGACAATGCTCTGTGTTTTCTGGAATCAGCGAGGCGTTATCTAGTTTAACCTTCTGAAACCAGGTGAAACAGTAACTGGTCAATGCAACCAACAACAATTTGCCGATTCGAACCTTGCTTTGTGGCAAAAGCGTTCAAAATATCAAGCTACACAAAGTGGTTTTTCTTGATGACAATGCACCATCACATCGAACAAAACAGACTCGGAAATTGGTAGATTCCTACGTACAGCTGGGCAACCCTCCCCCTTGCGGCTTATTCACCAGACTTGGCTCCATCTGACAACCACTTATTTTCATCAATGGAGCTCGCACTTGCTGAGCAGCACGAAAATGTGAAAAAATGGTTTGACTGGTTTGCCTCAAAAAATGAACAGTTTGTTTGACGAGGCATTCACAAATTACTTTGAAGGTTGAAAGTATAACCATTCTTTTTAAATAAACGTGTATTTTCTAAAAAAAAATAACGGTTTCATACATGTACGCCTGGTATTCTGAAGGTCCAATTTTGGCACACTTTTTTATACATTTCGGCCGGAATCTCAATGGCGCGTTCAATGTTGGCTTCCAAAGCAGCAATCGTTTTTGGCTTGTCCCTATAGACAATAGACTTAACATAGCCCCACAAAAAATAGTCTAACGGGGTCAAGTCACACGACTACACCAAAAAGTGAGATTAACTGCTCACCAAATTCGCCTCTCAATTGATGCATGGTTTCGCGTGCAGTGTCGCATGTGGCACCGTCCTGCTGGAACCACATGTCGACCGAGTCCAATTATTGCATTTTCGGAAAAAAAAGTCTGTTATCGTCGAACGGTACCTTTCTTCATTAACCGTAACGTTTCGGCCTTCATCGTCTTTGAAGAAGTACGGCCCAATGATGCCGACTGCCTATAAACCGCACCAAACAGTGCATTTTTCGGGATGCATTGGCAGCTGGTGAATTGCCTCTGGTTGGTCTTTACTCCAAATACGACAATACTGCTTATTCAGGTATCAATTAAGCCAAAAATGAGCCTCGTCGCTGAAGACAATTTAGCTTCCGAAAAACATTTTTCACAGAGCACGAATATGGTATTGGTAATAAATTTCAATAATTTGTAAACGTGTCAAATATAAACATCAAAAACCAAGTAGCTAAAAAATCAAACTTTATGTTTTTATAAACATATTTGCCGAGGCTGCTCGAAAAAAACCCTTCACTACAGTAGGTATTATACTCGAATGTGTAGCGAATTATTATTCGATGCAGACCTCTAATGGGAATATTTCACACAAAAGCCTGCTGCACACACAAATAATAAATTTCTGACCGTTATTGTGCTGAGTAATTGAAAAGAGAATAACAACAAATATAGAACAATGTTTGTATGTCTGTTACAATAATGCTATTCAGTGGAAATATTTGAAATTGTTATAATAGTATAATTCTCAAATATAGATTATTGAAAACACAAAAAAATACCCCTTAGATCAATTATATGAAAAACAATATAAGCCGCAATACAAAAAAAAATCATGTTAAGCGTACTTTAATTATATAAGATCAACTTTCAAATCGCTTGAGCATTTTCATTTGGTCTGGGGGTGGAGTTCGTTGCACAATACGAGTGAGTTCATGTTCGATTCTTGCGCTTCTCTGTCTCAAGTCGATACACTGCCTCCTCGTGACGTCCCCAGGATAGCGATCTGATCTCTGGAAGGGACTGCGTCACATAATCTCGAGGCTCACGGCCGGAAATGAGCTCCTTGCCACTATCCACATCAAGTCAAAATTCTTTGACGTCACGCCACGATAGTAAAATCGTGATTGGCGAAGCTTTTTCGAGGGGGTAAAGACCCATCATCGGTAAGTAATTCTGTTCTCTGCATTATTAAAACAGCTCACATTACATTGGGTTGGTGGAATTATAGATTACGCATAAACATAAATATCTCTATAAGTAAGGGTTTCTGGATAATATCAAAAACATAAATATTAAAAATGATAAATTTTTAATATTAATATTAAAATGTGTTTAATGATTATAAAAAGAGGGCATTTTAAGTAAATTTGGAAAAAGAGAGTAATATACTGTCCTCTTTTTTGACAATAATCTAAGAGGACTGCTCTCTTAAAAAAGTACGTATTACCGTAATTATATCACATTATCCAATATCTTCTCCGATATTTAATTTTGCACATATTTTATGCTTTAATTTCAGAGAAAGCGTTTCAAAAAACAAACGGATTACACCGAGTCAGTTGCAGACAAAGCTGCTAAGGAATTATATAAATAGTTGAAAAGTAAGCAGACAAGTCTTTGCACGAAACAAGAGATGTACCTGAGGGCGATTATAACAATAATTTTGTTGATAGTCAGAAAATTTTTTTTTAATTAAGATGGTTTCATTGGCTTCCATTCACGTACAAATATAATACGCGTAACATAAATGGATGTGAAAAGCTCGGCTTTTGGCGCTACATGCGGTCATAGGTGACACTGAAGTTCATTGTAGTAAATGCATAACACTTGCCACAATGGCTGTCTATCTCTTTATCGGTGTCCTGTGTGATTGCATTTCCTCTCTCATTCTCCCTCCTTCTTCCTCCCACCTATCAATCTTCATTCCAATCAACACAATACTCTGAATTCATAGGGGTACACCCTGAGTGAAATGTATTAAACAAAAAAAAAACAAAATATTAATATCCTTCAATCTTAAAGAGTGGAACGACCACTCGCATGTATAATTATGCCGCGGTCGGTTAAATGCACGAAGTCAGTTGTGTTCATTCCTAAACCAAGAAAGGATGATTACACTCTGCCTAAAAGCTTCAGTACTATGTATGAGGTTTTACTTAAAAGTTTTTTATAATTGTGCTTGCACTGGAAGCAAAACAGCTAATTTTCGATTCGATATGCTTCGCGGTCAGAGCACATGGTATTGAAGTCTTTCTAAGATGGATTCATTCCATGTATTAAATTCCCAGTACTAAAAGGAGTGACCCTGTCTCTATCCTCCGAAGTGAAGTACCTAGGGATCCTGGACCTGGATCCAAAACTTTCATGGAAAACTCATGTCGAGCAAAAAAGTGTCTCGTGCACTAAAGGTTTTCTGGAAGTGCCGCAGAACTTTTGGCAAGACTGTTGTACACTGGCTGTACACAGCCGTAATCAGGCCCATTGCCACATAAGCCTCTGTGCTTTGGTGGCGTAGAGTCCTGGTCAAGTCTCTACTCTGAACAGGCTGTCGACGAGTGAGTGTCTGCGCATCACTGGTCCTGTGAGTATCACTCCAAGTGATGCTCTAAGTGTCAATAATGTCAACCTTGAGATCAAGCGAAGAACAACTCTTGCCAACATATGTTACAGACGCACGAGAGTAACGAACGCTCTATATATGACACTTATAGTATAGCATTGAAACGTGAACAATGACAAAAACTGATGAGAAACTGTTGGGAGTTATAAGCTATATACGCTACACGCCGACATTTAAAATAACTAAGTGAATTAAAATATATCGGCTTCGCTAGCAAGATCACGGAAGATAACACTACAGTTAGGAAAGTCTTATAATCGAGCCAAGGTGGAGGAACGTGAGAAGAGGACTTAATCTTCGTTGGAAAGTTGTGGAGTAGATTGAATTTGGTCTTACCATCTAGCGTTAACGCTCGCATAACAGATGCGACTGGCGTTGCTTTATTGAGATCGGCAAGACTGATCATCGGATGTATTGGCATCCAAGTAAGTAGTACTGTACGCTAATTTTATTTGGAAGCACTTCAAGAGAATAATCTTGTATTTACATAAACTTTAGAAAAAAGCCGCAAAGGAATCGTTCAGACCAAACGAAAAAATAAAATATTTTCATGTAAAGGCTATTAATAAATGTTATTTCACTTTTACACTGAACACTCGCGCCGCTTTAAATTATAATACTTTTTTCTGAACTTTTAAGTTGTACCGTCGGTAGTCTGTCTTATGATATTGCAAATGCAACAGAAACTTTTTGATTTTGAAATAAATTTAACCATAAAGTTGAAATGGTTAAATAATTAAGAAATATTGACAAAAACTTTCCAGGTTAAAATAGTATTTCCATAGTTTAAAATAGTGGCTCTATCTAGTTGGTACTTCTAAAAAAAATAACGTTGTCCAATTTCAGTTACAGACGTATCACATTTTTATCACACAGTGCTAGAACTTTAATCAACTTAAAGATCCTAAATTCCGTAAAATTTTGCACAACAATATTAGCCAAAATTTTAATAATTTGGAGTTTCCTAGAGTAGTTGTTGAAAAGTTGAATGAAGTAACAGCTTTTTGGTAAACATACATAAGTATATATATGTATTAAACTTACAAACGAGATAATAGCAGCCAATAACAGAATCTTTACAAGAAGATCGTCGAATTGCTCTAAAACAAGTTGCCAAATGGATTTTCCTATTTAAAAATGAAATTATTATAAAGACGTAGATTATCGATAAACATATCCACACTATTACCTTCTTCGGTGGGTAACTCTGTAATGAAAGAAAGAAAAATTCATTAGAATTAATTATACCTAATATGTTTCAAACATTAAAAACAATCGTTACATGTGATTTTAAAATTAATGGTATTGCATCCTATACGGGACGATTCCGTTCCGATAGTCAATACGAAAAATAGTTAACAACAGTATGAGGGTTTAAAGAATTGTGCAATATTAATTTCTGCAATTTTATAATTTTAAGGGGGGAATTTTTCTGTTGAGCGAAGTAATTTGATTTACAAGGGAGGCATTTGTCAAAATACTTTGACATATCAGAAAATTACTCGATTAATATGTATACTATTCCATTAAAGCATTGTAGAGCAGTTCCACAGTGTTTCGTGTACAAGCTGTGTCAACAAAATTCAATTCCGCAGATCAGACAGTTAACATCTTCTAAAGATGAAAAATATTTTTGGTTTTATTTAGGGAATGACTCACCGATTTTTTTGATTGTACGTATACTTTTTTTTGTTCGAGTACAATACATATTCAAATACCATAAATGGCTAAAGCGATTGTCTCTTAATCTCGGCATGGTGTGTGCAGATGATCAATAGACCTAAAATTTTACGTTTATAACGATACAAATTAGAAAGTTGCAGGTTAGAAAATCGTTAAACAATTATGCACTGGATAAAACTTCGCCGATGACCGGCGCTGAAATCGGCTACAATCGCCGCCATACATACTGGCATTAAAATCAATATGAAAAAATTTGAAATATAAGAAAAACAGATTCCTTTTTAACAATGATCGCAAAACTATTTCAGTGTATGAATGGTTTTCGGTTTAGTTCTTTTTCATATGAAAATAACGGTTTGGAAAAATGAAACTATTTTAAACGGTTTCAGGTTCGTTTTCACCTCAAGTCAAATTTTTAATTTAAGTGGTTCATTGGTTGGCAAAAAGCTTAAATTTTTACATTTCCGAAGATTATTTTTTATTATTTTGAATAATCTTTTGAATTAAAAAAAAATAGATTTTAAAGTTATGTTAATTTTCTTATATATATTATTTGGCATAAAGCCTTAATAAAAACTTTGTTTTTTTTACATTCAGAAAAAAAGGTATTTTTAACTATGGTAGAAAAGGGCCCCAATTGTATTTTAAACGATACATATACATATATTAAATCTTCACGAAAATCCTTTTTTTTTTTTTGCACACGATTTTTTATTTTTTTTATTTTTTAAATCTTCTAAAACTCTAGGTTTCCTCGTTTCTCGTTTTTGGAAACAATTTGTTTATTTATATGTAGTAGTAGCTGTAGAAGAGATTTGCAAAAGATTTACAGAGTTAAATACTTTTTTTTTTGCTTCGATTGCACATCCATATATATTTACATATATAGGAAATTTGTATTTCTCCGAATGTGTATTTTTTTAAATACTCTAAAACTCTAGATATCTTGCCGTAGCGTACTTGGTAGTAGTGTGACCATAAAGTTTACCCATTTCAGAACATAATGGTATAATATCATCATAAGATATCATGGTTAGTTTTGCATCTAAAAATGTTGGACTCTTTTCGAAGGTGTGCAATAATTCCATTTAAGGACTAGAGTATTGAGGTTGTATGGTTGTAAAACTTGATATAAAAATTAATAAAATAAAAAAAATTTTAAACACATATATTTTAGAATTTAGAATATTAATTTGAAGGTCAATATTTTTCGGAAATCTCATTTTATGAAAAAGCCCACCGCTCAGATTATGTCAAAATAGCCATAAGTACAAGTGACACAATTTCTGTTGCTTTTTCATTGTTTAAACCACAATTAAAATCCATTTGAATTCGAGATAAAACATGAAACGAAGAATTCATTTCAATAAACCCAAACTAATTTTGATTGATATCAAAATTTTGCTTATGTATATTTATTGTGGTAGCCAGGATAGGAGTATGTTGAGAAATGAGGAATTTTCAGAAAGTGAGGCCTGACTGTGGAATTGGGGTGATGACATGCATGTAGCCATTTAAAAAAAAAAAAAAAATAACAAACAATAATACTTATGATAAAACAAAAATGTTTGAAGACAATGTAGGACATTTCATCCGAACCATTTGAATCAAACGATAATACTGACCTCCACGGTATAAGTGTTGAACAGTAAGTTGTCTTCTATTCGTTCCAATTTAATATTGTTTTCAACAAGTAGAGATATATTTCAATGAAAAATGATAAAATCATGGTTTGCCGAAACTTGGTTTTTTTACAAGAAACTCGGTTTTTGGGGATTTATGTATATTTTTATTGTGCATATATCACGGACTTACACATGTCTTCTTAATTCGTTAACTGTCTAAATACCATAATAATAACTAAAATAATATAAAACATTGTTTTTTTTTTTTATTTTTTTATTGAACATACAGGGTGTACTCTTATGAATTCAGAGCATTGTGTTGATTGAAAGGACGATTGATAGGTGGGAGGAAGAAGAAGGGAGAATGAGAGAGGGAATGCAATCACAGGACACCGATAAAGAGTCTATCTCTTTAGCCATTATGCCAAGTGTTATGCCTTTACCACAATGAACTTCAGTTTATCAATATCGTCTATGACCGCATGTAGCGCCAAAGGCCGAGCCTTTCGCATTATTACAGCTCTATGATACGAAATAGTTTTGAAAAACTTGGGAGTTTTTGTACACCAAACCTCTTTCAATAAGTCAACTAAGCCTAGAAGCACAATAATCCAGAAATAATACTTTAAACATTTTAGAGAAATTTATAACAAAAAGAGAAGTGGGAGGTAGACACAATCCCAAAATTAGATATTCGTGATCTTTATCAACAAATTTAGCCAGATAATCGTTTTATTCTGAAATTTTATTTTTTATTACCAATTTACTCGTACCAATATACTTAGTTTTAAAAAATTTTCTTTTATTTATTTATGTGTTTTTTCAATTATATTTTTTATATTAATGTTTTATAGTTGTGTCCATTGGCCGAATTGGCCAGATTACAGGGCTATCTAGGCTATGTTATCTGGGAAAGTATAGATTAAGGCAACCAGAAGGTGTGGCATTCGACCAGTACTAAAGGACGGTAGCGACTTAATAATGATCAGGGGTTGCTTCTCTTGGAGTCTAGGTGCGCAAATACACCGAATTGAAAGTACTATGAATGAAGTAAAGTATGTAGAGATACCGCAGAAGGAAATGTTACCATAATCCAAGAATCCAAAGAAAAAAAATTTAACGCAATTCCATCACTGATCGCGATTAGGATTCATCTGCCTCGGCCTTAAATCTAATCGAGCATGTGTGGAACAACAGTTGTACAAGAGACTATTTCAATAATGTGTATCGAATTTTGTTCAATTCGTTTTAGAATTTTCTTTAATATTACTCTTTCAAAATTTCACTTGCATGGGAGTATTTCACTTGACTTTGACTATTTCAGAACTAAATTTCTTCCAGATTATAAGGAATGTCTGTATGCATTTCTTAGGCAATTTTTACTCTTGTATGCCTGCCAAGAGGTGGTGCCGTATAGAAAAATCGTTTTTCTACTTTTTGGTTTTGCCTGTGCCGAGATTTGAACCCCGGACACTCTGCGTAGCAGGCCAACGCAATACCAACTACGCCACGGCAAATCAGTGTGTAATTGAAAAGTAGATCCCTCTCTCGATGGACGATAATAGCTCTATAAGTCCCTCATCCTTGCCGTCCTATGGCGCTGAGACGTGGATATTGACTATTCGGGAGGAAGATACTCCGTAAGATATATGGTCAAATACGCGTGGACGACGTGTACCGAATAAGATGGAAAAAAAATATTTAAAACGAGGATCAACTATATATACATAGTTGTAAAAATGCACATGAATAACCTTGTAGAAAAACAGTAAGATGTGTTAAAGTATCCTTCTCTATCATGCTACTCGTACATAAAATTCTATATACTAAAGAATCAACCTTTTTTATACTAGGCTACAGTTTACACGTTCTACACGATATCAATTAATTCATAAAAACTTCACATCTTCACATTGTACTTACTCAAAAAAATTACTCAAGTCAACGTTCTTTCTGATCAACAAAATTGATGCAAAAGTTCTTATTTCATAATGAGAAGCATAATTTGATTATATAGGTACATATATTATGTACAATCGTTTTGAAACTCAACTGAACATTTGCTACAATTCAAATACTTTTTTAAAAACCAAGACTAATCATAGTCCAATTTAAAATGTGTTTTTACTAACTATACTTTAATTCTATAAGAAATACGTGGCAGTAAAGTATACATAGTTTAGTTAACATACACTTTATTTTCAACTGTGAATGTTTTTTAAAAGCGCTTATTTTAAATTTTTTAGCAATAATTAATGTTTTCTGAAATAAATTATATTTCACAATTTACCACTTACCATTTGGACCATATTTTTTTTGATTGTTTTTAACCTGATCGATAGTAAGACCACGTTCTCCGTCTGTGCCAAAAAAATTTAAAGCCTGTTCGACGGTTTTTGCGTGGCCGTCTTCCATTGCTGCCTGATAATCAACGCTCAGCAATTCTATTATAAAAAAGAACACAGTTAATTTCCATATTCAAATAAACTTTTTTTGAATAAAGGGAAGAAAATTGACTTATTAAAATAAATGTGGAAATATAATAATTTGTGCTCTTGAGAGCTACACAGGGAGCCCGTGTTCGATACTATACATTTTCATAGCATTTACACGAACATATGTTGACCCCTATAATTTGTTTTTTAACACACGGAAACAAATTTTATTTTTTGTCATGAAGAAATTATGTAATAGAATATATTTTTTATTAATTTTAATTATTTTATAACATGTTTCACAAAAAGTACAAGTATTTCTCGTCTTTTTTAAAATTTGTGAAAAGTGAGTTATGAGGGGTCAACGTATGAACATCGAGCTTACATAATTATTTCAATTCATTAATACACTGGTACTATTAATTTTTGTAAGGTTTTTCAATTAGAACTTCGAGCTAAGTACATCCATCACCGTTTCCAGGTTGAAAAGTAGCCGCAGACATTCCAAAGTCTCCTTAGTCACAGCGTCAATACTTTTTAACCACATGTCGTTTTCTACCAAACCATTATACTTCAAAAAGCAATGTCCAGTAACAGTGTACTCATTGGATATGACGAGCAACGCTCGCATCGGATTCCAGTTAGGAGATAGCGATATGCTTTGTCCTCAGGGATCTCAGATGAGACGTTGAAAACTTTCAAATTCCTTGAGCTTTGCTTTGCAGGACAACCAGACCACACAAAATATTTGGCATGTTCCTAAATTTTCCTTTTAAAGTGTTGTCCAATCTAACTTCATTAGAAAACATTAATTAGACTTTTGAAGCCCAATTCCGCCAAGGTAGTGGAACAAAATCGACAAGAAATAAAATTTAAGGTTTATGATAATATATGCTTTTTAAATTGTTTTATATATAGGATATAACAGGACTGTTAGGCAGAATGTCAGAGGTTCGAATCTCAGCACAGGCCAAAACAAAAAAGCAGAAAAAAACAAATTTTTTACACGTCGCCACCTCTTGGAAGCCAATGGCAAACTTACAAGATTAAAAATAGCATATGAAAACCTTTTAACTTCGCCATTCGGATTTTTGCATAAAACTGTAAGTCCCTTCCCATTCATGTACAAATATAACACACACGACATAAGTGGATGCGGCCTAGGCCCTTCATGTGCTGTTGTGCGCAGATTAGCTCTGTCTTTTTTACCGTGTTACTACTGACTCTTTAGGCAATTGAGAAGAAAAGCCCTCTATCGACCGACGAAAATAAAGCTCTAGAAGTCCCTCATCCTTCCCGTCCTAATGTATGGCGCAGAGACGTGGACATTGACCATTAATGATGAGAGGCTGTTAGGAGCGTTCGAGAGGAAGATACTCCGTAAGATCTACGGTCCAGTATGCGTGGACGACGTGTATCGAATAAGATGGAACGATGAGCTGTATGAGCTGTACGCCGACACTGACATAGTCAAGCGTATAAAACTCCAGTGGCTTCGCTGGCTGGATCATGTTGAGCGAATGAAAGAAAGCGCTCCGGCTGGAATGGGGAGGGTGTTTTATTCGAACCACGGTGGAGGAACACGCAGAAGGGGACGTCCTAATCTCCGTTGGAAATACCAGGTGCAGGGCAACCTGACTGCACTTGGCAGCTCATCGTTCCATCTTATTCAACTGGCGCCAGCGAGCGCATAGCAGAGGTGACTGGCGAAGCTTTGTAGAGAATGCTTGTGGAACATTACGACCAGAACGCTCTAGGCAAAACACAGTGCAACGAGTGGTTCAATAAGTTTAAAAGTGGCCATGTTGATGTGAGAAACGAAGAACGTGGAAAACCACCGAAAAAGTTTGAAGATACCGAATTGCAAGCTTTAGTCGATGATGGTCAAACGCAAGAAAAACTTGCAGAACAATTAAATGATACCAACAATGCATTTCACAACGTTTAAAAGCCATGGGATTGATTTTTAAGGTTGAATTGACTGAAAGACAGCAAGAAAATTGAAAATCCACCTCTGCAATGTTGCACGCCAGGTACAAAAGAAAGTCATATCTTCATCGAATTCATACTGGCGATGAAAAATTAATCTATTTCGAGAATCCCAAATGTAAACGATCACGCCGGTACACCGGCCAAATCGACAGCAAAGCCAAATCGCTTCGGAAATTCG
Organism: Palloptera scutellata; assembly: GCA_958295655.1. Classification (NCBI taxonomy): domain Eukaryota; kingdom Metazoa; phylum Arthropoda; class Insecta; order Diptera; family Pallopteridae; genus Palloptera; species Palloptera scutellata. Next base: position 31,990,426 of record OY282451.1, read on the forward strand.
GAAAGAAGACAATGCTCGGTGTTATCTGGATTGACCTTCTGAAACCAGGTGAAACAGTTACTGGTCAACGCTACAAACAACAATTGGCCGATTTGAACCTTACTTTGTGCAAAAACGTACAGAATATCAAGCTAGACAACACAAAGTGATTTTTCTTGATGACAATGCACCATCACATCGAACAAAACAGACTCGGGAATTGATAGATTCGTACAGCTGGGAATCCCTCCCCCATGTTGGTTATTCACCAGACTTGGCTCCATCTGACTACCACTTATTTTCATCAATGGGGCTCGCAATTGCTGAGCAGCACTTCGATTCGTACGAAACGGTGCAAAAATGATTCGATGACTGGTTTGACTCAAAAAACGAATAGTTTGTTTTACGAGGCATTCACAAATTGTCCGAGAGATGGGAAAAATGTGTAGCTAGCAATGGCCATTACTTTGAAGATTGAATGTATTACCATTTTTTTCATACTTGTACACATGGTATACACCTCACGATACATTTCATTACTTCACGTTACTGCACCTCACGTTTATTATAACCAGATCATAAGCTCCTTTAGTTTTACCTCAAAGCTACTTATTAGCTACAAAAAATTCACACGTATTATACATACATATCGCATTATAAATTTATAATATATTTCACATATTGAAACTTTCAAGAAATATTGACTCTTTTTTCCTTGACAACTTTTTAAGAGTGATTTTTTTACCTCTTGTAAAAAGATTGTACTGTAATATTGTACGTATTACAAACAAATTTCAAACGAAAGTGGAAGAAATGTTAGGGAATCTAAAAGTTATATTGTTTATAATTTAAATAACACAAAAAAATATTTAAATATTAATATTGCAGGCAATCCAGAATCATATTATTGATAAACTTATTTGTTGATGTTGAATTCAATATTAAAAACTTAATAATTCTGTTCAACTGAAGATTTGATGAAATAAATGTTATATGGTATTTACAACATATGTTTGTGACCATCAAATTTATTAAATAGTACGAACTATATATACACAGGTTATATAAGTCAATATTATCAACGAAGTAAATTATACACACTTCGTCCTCTTTGTAAACGGTAGATTTGTTCCTAAAAAAACCGTCCAAATAGAAGCCGTGTAAAAACCTGTGATGTGTTCCAAGAAAAGAAAAGTTATACGTATTTACCTTTCTTAACTTTCTTTTTAATTTTATTATAAGTTTTGCTTTTATTTTTTATTTCGAAAAAAAAGGTGACAGTTATCTTTTTGTTGTTTCAAAATGAATATACTTCATTGATTAAAACATTAGAGCGGGTCACAAAAAAAAGTTTGAAAAAACAACCCCGTATCTGAAACTTATGTTGAGAGTATTTAAAAACAATTTTTTTTTTTTTTTTTACTACTCTACAAACCGTCAAAATGAATTTTTGTTTATAACTTTGGCAGTTGATGTCCTCTATTTATAAATGACATATTGGTTTAAAAGGCTCAACGATTGCATTTTCTTCTTAGGTGTTATTCATCTCCGAAGTCATTTGTAATAGTTAGATGCAATTTCTTTTTTCCAAAATTTGAGGCTCTCAGAAAATCATTAAATTCTTGCCCAAGAAGTGTTCCATTAGGTTAATAAACGAAAAAGTTATAGCTGCTTAAATTTTGGTGAATTCTTATTGTAAGTACTTTCATACATTGTTTTTTATATTATAAATTTTTAGTACAACTTACTAAAAATAAAAATATTCCGTTATTTACGGTAAAATATGTTTGTAAAAATTTTAGTAAACACTTCACAGTGTCTGTGCAAAACTCATCAAAATTGTGAGATTTAATAAGTACAAGTTCTTAAGTGAGTGTTCAAAATGTTTTTTTAAAAGCGTGATATAAATAACATTGCCGACGAAACGCGAAGTTATCGAATATTTGCTTCTTTTTTTAATGTAACGGTATTTCAAGTATCCCAAAACATCGTAAACTAAATTATTATATACCAACAATTGTAAAGACTCTTTGTGAATTGTGGCAACGTGCAAACATTCCAATAGTTGTAAACACTACACTTCAAAGATACATGAATAGCCTTGCCGAAAAACATTAAGGAGTGAGATCGAAAAAATCTCTTCATCTGAATGAAAAAATTCAAACAGTAGGCTTTGCGTTGGAGAAATTCTGATGAAATACAATCACATGTTTTTTGACTTGTGAACTTTCAGTTGAGTCATGGTATCGGAAGAGGAAAGACGCGATTTAGTTGTTGAATTATTTCGAGAAAATCCACAGTGGAGCCAGAAAACCATTGCAAATAAGGCGAAAGTTGCACAAAACACTGTCTCCATGATTCTTAAAAAATTTAATACAGACTTAACAGTTGCTAGAAAATATGGTTCTGGAAGGAAATGCGGTTTCGTGTCTCCACAAAAGGCGAAGAAAGTCGTTGCTCTCTTAGAGAAGAATCCAGCGTTGTCTAATCGAAAATTAGCGGAAAAAGCGAGTTGCAGTGAGTTTTTAGTTAGTAAAATTAAAAAATATGCGGGCCTTTAATCGTACAAAGTGCAGTCAGTACCCGACCGGAACGCTACTAAGAACTTGGTAGCCCAGAGCCGAGATAAAAAGTTGAAAACAAATTTTTGACAAAAATTCGAATGCTGTGTTAAGGAAGATTAAACATACGTGTTGTCTAAATTTTCTCAATTGCCTGGTCAAGAGTTTTACACTGCAAAGGAACGAGGAGGAGTTGAGAAAAGATTTAGGACAAAACAAAAGTTCAAGTTCCCGAAGAAGTTTCTGGTATGGCAAGCGGTTTGTAGTTGTGGGCTAAGGAGTAAAAGTTTCGTAACAAGTGGCACTGTTAACTCCGAAATTTATGTGAAGGAGTGCCTCCAGAAGAGATTGCTGCCCTTCATTAGAAAGCACAATGTATCTACTTTCTTTTGACATGATCTAGCCTCCTGCCACTACAGTAAAGTAACCCTTAAATGGTTCGAAGACCAAAACATCAAATTGGTACTAAAAATCGCCAACCCACCAAATTGCCTAGAACTTCGGCCTATCGAGAGATATTGGGCTCTAGTGAAAAGAAAATAAAAGCCAACAAACAAGGAAGCTAAATCCATGGAAGATTTTAGAATTAAGAGGAATGCTGCCGCCAAGAGTCTCAGAAATGACAGTAAAGGCGCTAATGGCAGGCATACCGGAAAAGCTGTCCAAATTCTGTAAAAAACAACAAACAAAAGTTTTATTGATCATTTTATCAAAAATTAAATTTTCTTTTCAAAACTGTTTACATTTTTTTATTTGCATAAGGGATTTCAATGCTAGGGCAATTTAAAGATATTCGATTATTTCTTATAAATACGATGAAGCAGAATGGAATAAGCTATTTCTTATATCTCAATGCTAGTGCGGCATAGAATCCAATGTTCAATGTAGTTGTTCTAATTCCACTAAAATTCCCGCCAATTATTGTCGTTGGACACTTTCATACAAGTTGATGATGCTGAAATGGAAACTGATGTTTTTTCAGTCATGCCACAAAAATCCCTGTATTCTACTGGCTACATACCTTGTTCAAGTGAGGATGATGCAGAAAGTGATCACGAAGTATCAGATGTCGATCACAAGTTGAAAGTGTCAGATATATCATTACAATATTATTCCCAAGCACTGGAACGGACTGATACTTCTGATCGATTTGGATCATTATTTGCGACAACATTGATAAAAGATTTGCGTCTCTCAATCGCTGCGAAAGTAATACGAGATTTCCCGACTGATGTTGCAGATAAATTAAACAAATACTTTGATGATTTAGTTATCGACAAAAGTAAAATTTCACGAGAAAGAACAAAGTACACATCACAAGCCGAAGCAGCAACAAAAAACAATACGCTCTTGCAATGCATCTCATATGATGGCAAAAAGAATGTCACGTTGAATAAAAAAATAGTTCAAATCACAATTAATGAGGGAGAGAGAAGAACACATAACAATACTGACGGAGCCTGAATCGCAAATTATTGCCTATGTTACTCCAAACGATGGCACCGGAGAAGCAATCCAGTAAGCAATAGTAAACTTTTTGAATGCTAAAGATTATTCCTTAGACCACTTGGTGACAATCAGTAGCGACGGCACTGCTGACAATACTGGGTATAAAACAGGAGCAAATGCGTGCATAGAACGACATCTGCAACGACCATTGCAGTGGAATGTTTGTTTATTTCACTTTAATGAGTTGCCTCTGGCATATTATCTTTGTCAATAAAAGGTAATGTATCCATTGACATATTTTTCAGGTGATTTTGAACCTATTTCAATGGGCGTTATGCCTGCTAACGTAAGCAATTGGAATATACACGACGACCAGCGTTATCTCTTCGACATGGTAGTTGCTGTCAATAATGGTGTGTGCAGCGATCGGCTGCCAGTGAGAAATCCAGTCCCGTTAGTATAGCTCGCTGTTTAACAACAGCTTCCTGATTACTTCGTTTGTTTGTTTCTAAAAGAAACCCGTCCACGTTATTACGAAATCTGGTAGAGTTCGTAGTTAAAGCATACACACCATTTTGGTTTCTTGTGAAGAGCCAGCCCCAAGCCATTCACGCAAGTCGGCATGTTTTTGAATATATTTGCTGGATCCGTCAGTTACAAATTGAAGTTCAGTTGATTATTCGTCCGACTATCGAATATAATGCATATCATTTTCACCCAGAAAACATACTGTTGGCAATGATAACTGATCCGGATCAAGACATACGTTCAGAAGCATATGAAAGAATCAGAACCGCACGCCAAAATCCACCCGCATCGCTTCGTACGTTTAATGTGCCAAAACATGGGATAATGAATTTCAATAGTAATTCGTACACAAGTATTATTGATTGGAACAAATTCAAATGTATGGAACCACCTTGTCTCCAGGCCTACACGGACAGTCAACTTATACATTTTAAATTTTCAGCCAGTGAAATCATAAATATTCCAGGTTGTAAGCGAATCTGCATTTGCAGACTCAGATGAGAAGCGTGTGGTTCATATACTAAGTAAATTGGAATAAATATTGAATATATTAATTGGCTTAATTAATTCTATTGGTTTTTGGTTTGAGCTACAACAAAAAATTTAAATTATTTAACTACTTACAATAAGAATTGCACCAAAATTTAGGCAGCTATAACTTTTTCGTTTATTAACCTAATGGAACACTTCTTGGGCAAGAATTTAATGATTTTCTAAATACTTCAAATTTTTGAAAAAAAAATTGCCTTTACGCGTACAACTCTGAGTACGCGACCTAACTATTATAAATGAGTTATAAACAAAAATTAATTTTGGCGGTTTTTAGGGTAGTCCAAAAAAAAATTCTTTTGAAATATTCTCAAAATTCCAAAAATTGTATCCAATGCACTATGTGTGTATAACGGTACCATAAGACTACTGTCAAAGTAATGAAATACATCGAAAATCCATGTCGCACAAATTATATTTGCGAATAAGTGCACCTCTTTGGCGAACAAAGACCAAAGGAAAATCTTCAAGTTTTCAAATAACAAACCAACGTCATTTGCAACTATTTATCGTGTACTCAAAGATTTTTGTGAAGGTAAAGAGCCGGAAGATAAACAGTAATCTGGTCGACCACAAAAACTTCCGGACAGAAAAAGAAAAAGTCTGTTGGCAAGTGCTAAAAGCAAAGTTGGTCAATATTGCAGGTGGAAAATTCATTATCTTAGATGACGAAACTTACTTCACCTTTACACCATTTGCCGGTGAAGCAAAATTCGAGTCAAGTGTTGATTTGGATTCGTCAAATAGTATTTCAACACAAGTTTATTCGTCCAAACTAAAGCGATCAATTCTGACATTTATATCAAGGCACAAGGTAATGCTCTGTATTTGGTGGGATCAGAAGGAAGTTATCTATTGTGAGCTACTAAAACCTGGTGAAACTATTACGGGAAAGCTGTATCCAATCAAGTAAAAGTTAAAGGAAGTCGATATATCTGTCTTGAGCTTGATTTTAAAAATTCGAAGCATACTAACGACGATCCGTTAAGTGTATTGTAATTAAAGGTTTCTAGCAATAAGAACGAATTTGATATTGTGTGTTTGTTTTTCAAATGGCATAGGTTTTAACTTATCTCAAAACTTATGAAACACATGTCAACATTGGGAGTTACTCAAGTAGCAATTTCCAAGCGTCTAAAATCATTGGGCTTCATTCAAAAGGAAGGAAATTAGGTGCCATACTACTTGAGGCCGAGATGCAAGTTTTGCATGTCTGAAATGCTGCTTACGTGCTATAAAAATTAGTCGTGTTACATCGGATTTTTACTAGCGACGAAAAATGGATTCAACGACGAAGCAGAATATTCATGGCACCAGGTAATGCTCTGTATTTGGTGGGATCAGAAGGAAGTTATCTATTGTGAGCTGCTAAAACCTGATGAAACTATTACGGGAAAGCTGTATCGAAAACAATTGATTCGTTTGAAGAGAAAAATGGCCGAAAAAAGACCAGAATATGCGACAAGGAACGAGACATTAATTTTCCAACATGACAACGCGCAGCCTCCGTCTATCACTTATTTCCATGGTTGCAGAACGCCCTTACTATAATACGCTGTAGTTCAGTTTAAAGTATCAAAAATTGGAGTGCTTCGTTTATAGCCTCAAAAGATGGACATTTTTTTTTGGCAAAGAATCCATAAATTGCCTGAAATCACAATTTCCTTAGCATTTTTTAGTAAAAACTAATTTAAGGAAATTAAACATATCAAAAATAACCTCAATGAATTTTCGAGTCCAAACTAATCCTTTTCTTTCTGCCTGATACTATTAAAAATCTTTACAATTAAAAAAAACGTATTTGCGCGACTGCAACAGTTTTGTTTTGCAATAATATTGGTCAACTGATGCTATTGCTTCCAGCTCTCCCGCCTGACTTTTTTATCGTTAAATTAGAACGCAAGTTAGCTTCGTCGTAAAACGTTTCGAGATATTCGGCTTCCATTCATGTACAAATATAACACGCACAACATGAATGGATGCGAAAAGCTCAGCCTAGGCCCTCCATGGGCTGTTGTGCCATTAAAAGTTAAAAAGTAAAAGATATTCGGCGATTATTTATTTAATTTTTCGACTGTTTTGCCTATAAAAGATCCAATTGGATTGACTCAAAAATAGAAATTCGAATAGGATATTGCCGAGATTCCGGGTATACAACGGGCCTAAATTGTGGTTTATGTTAAGGCACTGCCATCTCCCAGCTTGAACTGACCTAACCTAGCTGCGTAGTTCACAATGATGTGAAACAAATTTGAGATGACACCAAAATACGTTTCTTTACTTCTAAACAAGAAGTTTACAAGCTACTCTTACTATAAATCGAAATGTAATTAAAAACAATTATTTTTGTAAAACATACTATAAAACCATGTTAAAACAGTGATTTGGAGAGGATAAAGTATCCATGCAAAAAACAATTTTTTGGAATAGTTTATCACCCTAATTTCAACTAATTACTAGGTGTACAAATATGAAACCGATAACTTTTTTATGAAAATACACGTTTATTTAAAACAAAAATACATTCAATCTTCAAAGTAATGGCCATTGCTAGCTACACATTTTTCCCATCTCTCTGGCAATTTGTGAATGCCTCGTCAAACAAACTGTTCGCTTTTTGAAGCAAACCAGTCATCGAACCATTTTTTCACATTTTAGTACGAATCGAAGTGCTGCTCAGCAAGTGCGTGCCCCATTGATGAAAATAAGTGGTAGTCAGATGGAGCCAAGTCTGGTGAATAAGCCACATGGGGGTGGGCTTCCCAGCTGTACGAATCTACCAATTCCCGAGTCTGTTTTGTTCGATGTGATGGTGCATTGTCATCAAGAAAAATCACTTTGTGTTGTCTAGCTTGATATTCTATACGTTTTTGGCACAAAGTAAGGTTCAAATCGGCCAATTGTTGTTTGTAGCGTTGACCAGTAACTGTTTCACCTGGTTTCAGAAGGTCAAACCAGATAACACCGAGCATTGTCTTCTTTCCGAATTTCCGAAGCGATTTGGCTTTGCTGTCGATTTGGCCGGTGTACCGGCGTGATCGTTTACATTTGGGATTCTCGAAATAGATTAATTTTTCATCGCCAGTATGAATTCGATGAAGATATGACTTTCTTTTGTACCTGGCGTGCAACATTTCACAGGTGGTTTTTCGATTTTCTTGCTGTCTTTCAGTCAATTCATGCGGCACCCATCTTTCCTCTGCGGAACCTTCAAAATCAATCCCATGACTTTTAAGCTTTGAGAAATGCATTGTTGGGTCTCATTTATTTGTTCTGCAAGTTGTTCTTGCGTTTGACCATCATCCTCATCGAGTAAAGCCTGCAATTCGGTATCTTCAAACTTTTTCGGTGGTTTTCCACGTTCTTCGGTTCTCACATCAAAATGGCCACTTTTAAACTTATTGAACCACTCGTTGCACTGTGTTTTGCCTAGAGCGTGCTGGCCGTAAGTTTCCACAAGCATTCGATGAGATTCCAAAGCAGATTTATTCAATTGGAAACTGAAAATCAATGATGTCGGCATATCGTCATTTGTACGCACAAAATTCGACATTTTTACGAGCGAAAAAAAAAATGTTCTTGTATGAAACTTGATTGTTTATGAACTAAATATTGTTGACAGAATTAAATTCGAAGAAGTGGTGCCAATGATTTGGTTTGACAGAGAGTATAGTTTTCCCTAGCGACACAGAGATGTCATTACTCGTACTACTGGTAATAAACAGATTTTTTTGGATCATTAGTAGACCAATCGAATTTGTTCAGTTTTTAAACCAGTTACCTATAGATTTAAAAGTATTTGTTACTAAATAAATATTTTTAAATATTGAAAAAATTAAAAATTTTTAAGTTATTCCAAATAGCGCAGTTTATATTAATAATTCATATTCATCAGAGAATTTTTATTTATTCAAAATCTTTATATCAAAATCTTTATTTCAAAATCCATATAAGTGAAAAATATTGGAAAGTACTTATGTAGATAAGATGAAAGTTCTTCTTTTAAAAGCCCTAAACCCTCCAGGCTGAACTTTTCGCATCCACTTATGTTGTGCGTGTTATATTTGCGCATGAAAAGAAGGGATCTACAGTTTAATGCCGAATCGGAACTCTTGTAGGTTTATCATTGCCTGAGATGAGATGATGAGGAATCAGTCCATGCTTCTTCCAACCATTTTGTTTTAACAATGATTGGAATATAATGATGCCACTGGAATGCTAACGGAATTAGCCAGTATAAAAACTAGAACTACAAAAATTCTATACGGTAATGATATTGATGTTATGCTTATATGTATCTGAAACACAACTCACCGCTACAAACATCTTTAATATGCAAGGATACAAAACTTGCGATACAAAAACGCATGCGGGAAGGCTTGTTGCGTTACTGCAATTGATAATCTCAAAACCGGCAGACAATCTTACGAGTTCACCACCCAAATTTATTACAACAAATAAGCAATTTAGTGACTTTTTGTACTACCATAGAACCCAAATTTAATGCTGCTGGTGATTGTGCATACTTTTTGGGGATCTAGACAGGTAACTCTGGTCAGCTATATCTTGTTAACCTAGATTTAATATCAAATTAAAGGCGAACAATCGATTATTATCGATTTATTATCTGATCATTCGCCCTCAATCATTTTACTTCATATTATGCCAAAGGAAACAGTAATACCCAAAAAAAAGATTTAGAAAATACATTAATTCACATGTTGATCTAAATATATCCCTAAAAACTCACCAAAATATTGACACTATCATATGTGATACAATCCAAGTGCTGAAATTGCTAGACTCGAATCCAAACCCAAGGATCATGTCAGAAAAACGAGAGAGAAAAGAGGAGACTAAGGAGAGACACTTAAAAAACAATTACATGATTGTAGCCGGAAGCAAGTGCGCAGAATTGTATCTGAAGTACGGAAAGCATTGGGAAAAAAAGTATTGGGAGTGCCATTGGTCCGGTACACTACCTCAGATTTTCCAATAAAGAATAATTTACACACATCTACATTTGCTGATGACACAGACATTTTAAGTACCCATACTAATCCCGCAACAGCGACCAAAATGATCCATGGTACATAAGAAGTATCTATTTTCATATAGATGATTTATCTACTTGAACGTAGTTCACGCCTACTTCCTATAAAAAAATTTGATATAGTGAGTAAGTATTAAAAAACAATTTCAAACAAAAACAATAAAAATTTAACCCACCATTCAATACAAAAAGTTTTTAATTTCAGAGAATGTCTTAATTTTTTTTAAAGGCACATGGTAATGCTTTGGTCTGCTATGCAGATTGTCCAGTATTAAAATTTCGGTACAGGCAAAATAAAGGTAAAAACAAAAATTTTTCTTCACGGCACCACCATTTAGCAGGTAATTGCAAACCTAAAAGAGTAAAAGTGCCTATGAAAAACATTTCATTTCGTCGGATTCGGCATAAAACTCTAGTCTATTCATGTACAAATATATCACGCGCAACATGATGGGCTGAAGTGCCATTAAAAGAAGAAAAATAAATAATGAATTAAATAAATAAATCGGTCAGTCGACATAGACCCAAGTTCAAAAAAAAAGTTTAACTTCTCTCCGATTTACTAACATTCCTCATTTTAATTTTTAAAGGATTAAAGCCAAAAATGTGTTCCCAGGGCTAAAAATAGCTTAACAATTTAATGATATATGGTACATATTTAAAATTACTACAAATCGGCAAGACAAAAATGTTCTTGCCCTATTCATAAAAATTTTTTTTGTATTATAACTCAATATTGAGATAAAAATATGATAAGAGATAAACATAACCTAACGTAAGATATTAAAAATTTCAAATAATAAATGTTCAATTGTAATAAGAATAAAAAAAATAAATAAATATACCTTTTCTCTGTTTATAAGCACTACAACCCGGTCTAAATATTAGTTATATCGTGATTGGAATATCTTCAAAAAATTGCAATAATTCAATTCTGAAATTTTATATGCAGTCTAATTAAATTGATAGTGGCTACGCCTAGTATTGGAAGAGGAATGAATAACTTAATGATATAAAATTAACATTTTCAACATTAGAACTTTCTAGTTAAAATACGTAAGTTCTAAATAAAATAGATGTATGACTATGTGACGAGTATAAAACTGAGTGCAATCTGAATTAAAACTCAAGAAAATGATCAGAGACCGATCAGCTGCTTCCGTAAGTACACGTTAACATTAACAAATTTTGCACTTTTTCGATACTTCACTGAAGTAAATAAAATGCCCAGAAACTTTTTGAAATGTATGCCAGTACATTAAATACCTAGATAGGTACATATCTAACCACATTGTTAACACTCTTTGTTATGAATACCTTTTTCTCCTGTGCTGATTTTTGATGAACCGATGAACCACACGTGTAACTTTCAATTTTATATGGTACTCCTTTCAACGTTTCGGCGAACTTTTTCAGAAGTCGTAATACAATAACTTTTAAGGCAATTTAGAAAATACAGACTACTACGATTGTAATTACGAGGAATACTACTGAATAAACGTAGACTATACCATTGTGTTCTTTATGGCTTGTTCCAGATGTCGATGTCAAATAAGCAATTGACAGCATTGCCAGAATATTAAAAATACCAGTGTATTAAAAATGTGCGATATAGCTACTAACGCATTCAATTTCGAGAATAAATTGGAAATCCCGGATTCACGGGAATTTTTTCTATTTATTATTTAGCAGCCAAGAGCTGACTTTATTTGATTTTTTCGACTCTATAAATTTATTTTTACTTTAGGTATCTCACAAGACAATTGAATTTATTTCACAAGTAATAATGTAATATTGATGGGAATCGCTATCGACAATTCTGGCGATTTAACGATAAGTGTCGAAAATTCCAAATCCTTTCCTCAGTTCCTTTTTGGCTTCATCTTAATAAAATATTCTAACCAACTTCACTAAATTAGTATTACATTCGATATAAGAGCTCTTAGCGGAAGAAGGGCTTAAATCTTTTTTTGCTTTTAATGGAACAATAGCTCTTGGAGAACCAATGCCAAGCTTTTCGCATCCACTCATGTTGTGCGTGTTATAATTGTTCATGAATGACAGCACGTTATTGTCTACAAAGAGCATCTCTCTTCAGAAATATAACTCACACAACTTGAAGAGACGGGAATAGCTCGACCTCCATGTGCTGTTTTATCTTTAAAAGAAGGTTAAAGTTTTTTCCATGTCCTTATAAATATATACGAGGGTAGAACAATAAGTACCCGTGTTAGGAATGAAGAGGAAAAAAAATTTTGTTTTCTATTTTTCAACGTAATCTCCTTTTCGTACAATACACTTTTCCTAAAGTATCTGTCATTTCTTTAACCCTCCAAAAATTACGATTTGTCAAACTCTTCAAAATACGCTTCTGTCTCGACGATAACCTCTTCGTTTGAGCTGACTTTTTTCCCCCCGTGCCACGTTTTCATGGAGGGGAACAAAAAGAAGTCGCAGGGAGCCAAGTCGGGAGAGTACGGTGAGTCCGGCAGCAATTCGTAGTTCAATTCATGCAATTTGGCCGGGGCGCCGCCTGGCAGACCGACCACGATTAAATTCGTTGAACCAATATCTTACGGTTGTCATAGATGGTAAAGGGTCCCCATAAACAGCATCCAACTTCGCTTTTATTTCTTCGCATGTTTTTCCACCCAAAAATATAAAGCAAATTACGGATCGATATTGTTCTTTTTCCATTTTATAGCGAAACACGAAACACGTGTGAGACTAATAGCTGTCAAATAAAACCTAACCTATAAATCAATTTGAAATTTAGTGTGGTGTCGTGTGACAGATGGTAGTACACGACGGTAATGCCAACTTCCCGCAGCAACGCCACCTGTCTTCACACACGGGTAGTTATTGATCTACCCTCGTAAATTAATTACTTCCTTCTTATTAATTATCGACTATTGTCGACAACTTCTCAGGATTATTGATAAACTATCGACCATTTTTCTTAACTTTTAAATCTACAAACATTTTTCGTATAATTTTAGCGGACATGCCAGACTTACAAACAAATCTTTAAAAGGATATGTAACTTGTTAATGTTCCCTTTATTTTCTACAGTCTTTGTCTCGTATTTCCATATTGGCATATTTTTAAACATGCAAAAATTATGATATTTTGGAAACAATATCATATCATTAAAGGCAATAGTCAATGTTTTGCTTGTGGATAGCTGGCCGTACACTATCATAAATTGGCATAAAGACAACACAATACGTGGTGCAAACATCGACTCAGACCACTAATTGGTTGCAGCCAAGGTCAGCACACGTCTGTGTAGCAAATCGCGTTCGGAAAGGTACAAAGAGGAAGCTGGATGTCGAAAAACTGAAATCACAACAGACAGCCGAAGTGTTCGCCAATCAACTCGCACTCCTCCTATCGCAAAACACCCCTCAACTTGATGATATATGCGCGCAGTGGACGCACATTTCCCACTACATGCGTACCGCTGCCAAAAAGATGCTAGGCTACCAACGTCGACGGAGAAATATGTGGTACGACCAAGAGTGTCGCGAGGCTACTGAAGCAAAACACTGTTTACAGAGCCACCCTGCAGTCAGTTGCAACGTGAGCTGTGAAGGAGTGATACAGAGAGTTGAGGAGGGAGGAGAAACATCTTTTCAGGCGCAAGAAAAGAGATGCAGAAAGCCGCGAGTTGAATAATATCGAAATGTTACCGGACAGGAACGAGGTCCGAAAATTCTTTGAAAGAATAAGAAAAAACAAAATGAAATCATTAGAGGAAGATATATGGAGATCGGCATTGATATTTGTTGTGATCATTTGTGGCTATTGGTGTACCAAAAATATCTACATTTTGTTGAATGATTTACATGAATATGAATATCATGGTTTGACAATTGGGCCCTCTTTCTGGGAGGGAGCACTTTTCGCAGCTGCTTAATGGCGATGATGGCAATAATACCGCCACTGCGGAATCTACTCCGGAAACCCCAATCTGAATATTGAATATAAGGTTCTATCGAGCGTACTGTGCGAAAGACTGAAGCCCATCGTCAACAACCTGATTGGACCTTATCAGTGTGCCTTTAGGCCTTGTAAATTTACCTACGCCAAATCCTGACCCATCAATCGACACCCATCATCTATTTGTCGATTATAAAGCCGCCTTCGACAGCACGATTAGGGATCACTTGTACGCCGCAATTTCTGATTTTAGTATCCTGGTATCCCTGCAAGGCTCATTCGTTGTGATTCCCTATCATGCGACTTCTTTAACCTTATGCTAGAGAAAATAATTCGAGCTGCGAAAATCGAAATTTTTTGCGAACATCGACTGTTTCCTACAAGAGCTGCGTATGCTTCTAGCATACGCTGATGATATTGATATCATTGGTAAAAACGCTCGAGAAGTCAGTGCAGCATTCTCCAACTTGGAAAGTGAGGGTCATCGAGTAGGTCTAGTGGTGAACGAGGACGAAACGAAATACCTTGTGTCAACAAATAAAGAGTCACGGCGTCTTGGAAAAAATGTTACTGTTGACAATTATTCTTTTGAAGTCGTTCTTTTGAAGGATTTCGTTTACCTAGGATCCAGCATTAACACTAACACACACAACAGCCTTGAGATCAAGCGGGGATAACCTCTTGCCAATAGGTGTTACCAACAATAATGTCAGCCTTGAGATCAAGCGGAGATTAACTCTTGCTAACAGGTGTTACTACGGGCTCAGTAGGCAATTAAGAAGCAGAGGCCCCTTGACGAAAATAAGGCACTTATTCTTCCCGTACTAATGTATGACAAAGAAACGGAGACAGTGATGAGAAGCTGTTAGGAGCGTTCTCCGTAAGATCTACGGTACTTATTTACAGAATTAATTGTCTACTAATTTTCGCATTCAATTTAATATTTCACATGTTATGTGATAATTATGTGATAATTATGCATATACAATCTTTTTTTCGTAGATCCATCGCAAAAAATAGAAAAACAAACGATATTTCTTGTATTGAAGAAAATAGTGACAATATACAGACCGTTTCTATCGAAAAAATACTGAAGCTTCGTTCATACTGTATTAGGGGACTGCCAGTATTATTGATCGTGTAAGGCCAGCTGCTTACATAAAGTTGTTGTTATTTTTAATTACGAAAAAAGAAAAACCACGTAGTTAGAACGACAAATAAACAGTGCAGGCAGATTCTCAATTACCGCTAAGTGAGCGGGTCGCAAAAAAAAAAACCAAAAAA
The DNA here is from genome assembly GCA_958295655.1 of Palloptera scutellata. Lineage (NCBI taxonomy): Eukaryota > Metazoa > Arthropoda > Insecta > Diptera > Pallopteridae > Palloptera > Palloptera scutellata. The sequence goes on from OY282451.1 coordinate 32,005,771, forward strand.
ACCATCCCCTATTGGAAAGCTTATGTGGACAGTATTTAAACTTTTTTTGTTTTGGCCACCCTAAAAACCGCAAAAATGAATTTTTGTTTATAACTTTGGCAGTTGATGTCCGATTTTTATAACTGATATATTGTTGTAAAAGGCTCAACGATTGTTACATTTTCTTCATCTCCGAAGTCATTTGTAATAGTTAAGTCGCGTACTCAGAGTTGTACGCCCAAAGGCAATTTTTTTTTCCAAAATTTAAAGCTCTCAGAAAATTATTAAATTCTTACCCAAAAAGAGTTCCATTAGGTTAATAAACGAAAAAGTTATAACAGCTTAAATTTCGGTGCAATTCTTATTTTAAGTAATTAAATAATTTAGATTTTCATAAGCTTTCAGATAGGGGTTTTTCATACTTTTTTTTTTTGTATGTGGAGCGACCCGCTCTAATATCTGTTAAATGTCCTTTATGGTATACTCATTTATTCATTTTTATTTGGAAATTTTTAGTAACGTGAAATATTTATATAAATATATTTTGTCACTCAAATCATGGTTTCAGCCGAAACCTTCATGGCCAATGACCAAAACTACTTAATTTGGGCTCAATGGGAATATGGTATTAAGAAAAATAATTATGGAAAATTACACACTTTGTACCTGAAAAATGCAACAGAGTATGTTTTTTGCTACGTTTTCCATTACAAACATATTTTTTATATTATATATTAATTATACATATATTACACAAAAAGTCTTTGGAATTTTAAACTAAATAAAAAATTAAAAAATCGAGAAACCCCTCTATTTTGTTAAAAAAAACGACAGACATTTAAATTACCAATCAAAGATGGCATAATCAAAATGACCTGAAAAACATAGAAAGCTTTCCAACGATGTATTAAACTTAACATTTCGCCTTTAAGTTATATAGTTAGGCCTTCAGTTTTACTTAATATTGTAATAAATCTGTTTTTTCGTTATTGTATCACTGAAAATTTAATATTATATAACTCAAAAAACGAAGGCAATACCAAGAATGATAGAAAACAGATTGAGCATTTGCTAGATAAAAAATTTAACATACTGCGCATGTACGTCATACCAGGCAAATGATGATAATTTTATCAGAATTAGAAACAGAAAAATAAATTAGAACCACAGCGATAGTTTTAGTACATTTACGTTCAAAATACAGCACAGCGTTTATTTTTTACTACTGTACTATTACACATAAATACGTAAATACTTATATTTTTGTGTGATTTTTTGGATCAAATAAAATTATTAAAAAACGAACTTACTCCTAGCTCAAAGAAAATATTGTCTATTCCACATTCTTTCGCGTGGAACGTGTTTTTTCAGTTCGGAATTAAAAAAAATAAGGGTAGGAAAAACATGCAAGTGAACACCGTTGCTTCTTAAATAAAAACAAAATATTATATCAAATCATCTAAAAGTTGTTTTTTTAATGCAAAAAATAAACAAATTTAATTTTAAAACAAAATAATCTCAAAGAAAGTGACATAATATTAAAATTATCATACATATGCTGCAATAACACTGCATCTACAAACATAGATTCTTAAAAAATTCAATTCTGCCAAAAATAAGTTATACTTATTTAGCAATATATATATATTACAGTATTACCCGGTTAAGTACCTCAGCTGTAGATGTTAGGATTGTGATATTTAAGCGAGTAAGGTACTCAAAAGGCGAAATTTCCATGTATATTTGCAGAAAAAAGAAGCAAATTATAAGCACGAACAGGGGAAGGCACTTAAGAAAGAGGTACTTAACCGGTGTTTACAGTATATACGTTATATTTAACCATTGACCAATTACATTTCTTTTTCACAATTCATTACTTTCAGTTTTTTTTTTGCTTAAAGTTCTTATTTAGTTCAAATTTACTTAAATATCGATAAATAAATGTATATTTAATTAAAACAATATTTTTCCTTAAAAATGATTGGGCAAAACTTTTGAATTTTTTTGACTGGTTTGGTACTTTTTTTACATTGGGACAAGATCAAATGCGTTATTTATCAACCCTGTATCAGACTATAAGCAGTGATCTGATTGGTTATAGTACTTTCACTTCACGTAGAGAAATAAGAATAAGAGAGTCTGATAAAATATAGATAATTGTCTGGAAGCCAAAAAATGGCGAACCTGCGCAATGCCGAATCTTGTATTATATCATTCTAGAGGCACTACTGATTTTTCCTACAAATATATTAATTCTCACACAGAACGAAGATTCTTTCATTCGTTCGCGCAGTGTAAAAATTGTGATAAATTTGTCACGAAAGATATTCGCCTAGTATAAACGATATTCATTCCGTACGAACAAGACTTCTTTTGTTCGGATTGTTCGATATTATGTATTTCGAACATTATGCGTGATACCTTTTGCGTTGTGTTCTTAAGGAGGATATTAATGAATAAAAGTAATAAAGAACTAAAACTGTTTTTATTTACTTCCCCTTTTCATTTATCAACTATCGATATCGACTGTTTGAGCTTGAAGATTAATTTTTTTTTTTTTGTTCTAATGGCACAACAGCCCCTGGAGAGCCTAGGCCGAGATTTTCGCATCAAGCCATGTTATGCAAGTTATATTTTTATAAATGAATGGAAGGGACCTACAATCCTAACGGCGAAGTGAAAAGTTTTTCTTGAGCAAGTTTTACGCTTGTAGGTTCGCCATTGCCTGCCGAGAGGTGGTGTCGTGTAGATAAATTGTTTTTTCTACTTTTTTACTTTGCCTATGTTGAAATTTGAACCCCGGACACTGTGCGTAGCAGGCCAACGCACTAGTCGTACTCTACGATGACCACATTGAAAGTTACTAATCCCCTCTTCACCCTCGCCAACAAGCTTAAAATCAAACCAATATATCAACCGTAGTTTTGATATTTCAGTACATTTTGACAATAGTAAACTACCTACTACAGCTACACCATTCTGTTCTCCTTTGTGAACTTCTGGTGTTAGTGAATAGAATTCTTCTTATATAGTTTCTTAATAAATCTTAAAATTTTTTTTTTGTGAGTTAATTTTTTTTATGTGCATATGGATGTACATTATTAGGGGGTATTTACATGTATTTAAATAAAACAAATTAAGAACCGATATTTCCCATCCCTAAAAAAAATATGTTCTAAACGTTCTGGAATTAATAAAGACACAAGGAGCGTTCGAGAGGAAGATACTCCGTAAGATCTACGGTCCAGTATGCGTGGACGACGTGTATCGAATAAGATGGAACAATGAGCTGTACGGCGACACTGACATAGTCAAGCGTATAAAAATCCAGCGGCTTCCGTGGCTGGGTCATGTTGAGCGAATGGAAGAAAGCGCTCCGGATAGAAGGGTGTTTTATTCGAACCACGGTGGAGGAACACGCAGAAGGGGACGCCCTAATCTCCGTTGGAAAGACCAGGTGCAGAGCAACCTGACTGCACTTGGCCTTATCAACTGGCGCCAGCGCGCCATTTTTTTATTTTCTATCATCCTGTCGAGCGTGAGAGATGCGTGTACATTTAAATATTTATATCGGAATCAATTATTTATAATATATTTGACTCAAAAACTATAATCGGAAAAGAAATTGTGAACAAAAACTGTTAAATAAATAACATTTATTAAATGTTAAATAATTGTAACAAAATAAAATTAATTTCATTAATTGGTAATTATAATGGAAATAGTGCTAATGTTTGATGAAGGACTATACAATGTGACAAAAAAGAAGATGTTAGATATATGTAATAAGGGAGGGCTAATGAACGCGACACATGGCGATATGCTGCATGCGTCTGTCAAAATCGCCGCTCGGCAAAGTGTTAAATTGGTCTACTTTGATCAGACCCGCGCGGCACCCTGCATATATTAGCCCTTGATTCACTGTTAATATAATATATACATTCTACTTTTATTTAACAACCGCAACCCGTCGCAACGTACCGAGTTCATTGGCCCTCCACTATAAACTTTATATGAAAGTTGTAAGCTGTAAGTTGTGCTCATTTTTAAAATAAACTCGTTTACTACAAAGTTTCTGTATACTTTTTCCTATGATTAACAGTTTATAACGCTCAAAAATTTTAATTTTTGCATAACCGACGATATTTTTACTTAATATTTAAATATATTGCAGACGCTAGTACTGATGGATTAATTAGTGTTTTATCATAGTTTTATCATTTTTATAAATTAAAGTACTTTTAATCAAAAAAATATTAATGAAACTTTACATATTCTTATGATTTTTCTATATGTGCGAAAAGTTTGTGCTTCATTTAAATATTTTTCTTCAGAAAAACGCCCAAAATAGTTCTGAAATTTAAATTATAACAGTTATTGTATATTGTATTGTATATTATTGTATAATACACAATAGAAACAGCACTTTATACTAATTTTTTTTTTTATATTAATTTTGGTGGAATAAAGGAATAGAGAAGTAAGCAAAAAATTGCAAATATCTCAACTGGAGACCCACTATATAGCAATGATGTAGAAGGCATTTTCTTTCTTTTTTTTAATGGCACAACAGCCCATGGAGGGCTAAGGCCAAGTTGTTCGCATCCACTCACTTTGAGCGTGTTATATAATATATGTACATGAGTGGAACCTACAGCTTTATGCCGAATCCGAAATGAAAAGCTTTTCTTACGAAATTTCTACTCTTGTATGTAGGCTGGCCGTTGCTGCTAAGAGGAGGTGCCTTATAGCAATTTGTTTTTTTACTTTTTGATTTTACCTGTGCCAAGTTTTGAACCCTGGACGCTCTGCGTAGCAGGCCACAACGCACATCCAACTACGAAACGGCGACCACTAGAAGGTTGCTAACGTAAATTTCATGTTGACTAGCCATATATAGACATAAAGAGGTTTTAATCGTTTATCTAGGAATCAGTAACATTTGAATAAGTAATAATATATAAGTAATAATATATTCAGGAAATTATTAAGAAATTCAACTGCTTAATAATAATTTATGGTTTAAGTGAAATATGGAAATAAATGCATCACGTTCCAATTTTTTTGTAGTTCGAATTTGACTTCTTCAGATGTAGCTTCTATGAAGTACGGAATTACTTTGGTGTAAAAAGTGAAGAAAATGTTACCCTTTGTTAAGGAAAATATGCAAATATTTTAAAATCATATGACATTTACATGATAATAATTCCATCATTTTAATAGATAGATAAGAATATTTTGTCGTTAATATAAAATGAGTGGGCGTTAAGCTATGCAGGACCGTGCAGAGAAAGAGAAGATGTTCAACTTACGGCCCCTTATTTATGAAACATGCACATAGAGCTTAGTCTTCAGGTTTTATATTTTTTAAGCAGTTTTGTACATCTGTACGATTTGTTGGCTTTCAAATTACATTTAAATAATTTAAAATTATTAGGTCTGGTAAACAGATATGCTCATTTGGAAAGTTGTTTGGAAATCAACAAAAAGTAGTAAATAAATTACTTTGCATTGGAAATTTACAATTCATTTGGAGGAGATATGAAACTTGATGTAGAAATACTTAATAGCTTCACAGGTCCCCACATATTTTTCTGAGACAACAGCAGACCAAATTTTTAAAAAGGATATGGAAAATAATCCAATCGCAACAGATGTTGTTTAAAAAAGAAAATCCATATCTGAACTTATGTATGTTTAAATTTTGTATTGATTTTAATAAATATAATTATGGTATTCCTGCAAAAGTGCAAATACGTCGCAAGCCGCGTAAACCGCATAAGGTTATAAGATCGTAAATCAACTGACAAAATTTCGTTACACAAACCAGATAAGTTTACCCAAGAATTCAATGCGCAAATGATTTCATCAACTTGCGCTATTATATATCTGTGAAAGATACAACTGATTTACTCCGCTGCAAAATGGAGTGAAAAAGAGTGAAATTGCATAAAGTGAAAAGCTTTAATAATTACTTTAAGATTCACAGCCAAAAGCAGAACGTCGTCACATTGTCCAACAACTATTGTGTGCCATCGCATGGTTTTAATTCATAATGCTATTTATACTTTCACTGTTTACGTACGTATTTGAAGGAATAGTCTACATATAATAACGTGCATTTTTAGATGAAACACAATTAATTTTGAATTTTTATTATTTCTAACCTTTTATTTGGCATAAAGTAATTCAAGGAAATAATTTACCATTAAGAACGATTTTTAGTAGTTTTCAAAATGATTAAGCTTTGAGGTTACGATTCAGTAGCCGCATTCCAGAATATAAAAAAACCAAATCTAAAAAATTATCCCTACTTTAGCGATATCTCTAAAAAGTGATTCTGGCACTCACATCGCTAAAAATCGTGTAACTAAATTTTGTTATTTTTATCTGCTGCAGGTTGCAGTAGCCTATTTATGAAAAATATTTAAATAAATTCATACAAGTCTAATAAACCTAGTATTTATTTGTAAAATTAAATTAAAATGAGTGCGTTGCAAAGAAATGTGTTGTTGAAGATATATGGACATATTCCAAGAATTACAAAAGACATTTGGTAGAATATTTACAGAAATCTTTCCTTTTATGTAGCAAAGGCTTATAAACTATGGTTTTTCACATATGCTAAGGCTTTCGCTTAAAAATTATTTCCTTTACTTAACGCAAAATGCAGCTAAACTATAAAAGATATTTTAAAATGATGTATGGAAAGATTGTAGATTTCATCATTTGCTACAAAAAAGTCAGCGGTGGCATGTATCTAAACTCTGTACTTTATCCGTAAAATGCATTTTTATATAAGAAATCGCATTATATTTTATTCTCAGCTACTACTTTATATTAATTTCAATGAAAGTCAGTGTTTGTAATATGTAACTTCAAGGAAGATATCAGCGTTCAATTCGACAAGATTTTTCCTGGAGATGGCCAATTTGACATTTGTCAATATATGTTAGATTTCCGTCGACATCTGAAGAATGACAGGCAGTCAACAAGAAAAAGCTCGCAATGTTTTCACAAACTCTTCATCTATCAAACAAACTCCATAGATTATTATTTATGAATCTAAAATCAATATATCCCTTTTATTAAGTAAATTGAAAATTAAATGGGTTGCTCCAAAAGAGCATCCTGTGATATCTACTACAGCTGTCATGCGTCGAGACACGAATTTGGTGTTGGATTTGTGGTTGGGAAGAGACTGCGTCATCTAGTCTCGAGGTTCACGGCGGTGAACGAGCGCCTAGCCACTATCCGCATCAAGGCAAAATTCTTCAACATCAGCCTAATTTGTGTCCATGCCCCGACGGATGAGAAGGATGAAACGACCAAAGATGACTTCTACGAGCTCCTCGACAAAGCTTATGAGCATTGCCCCCGCCACGATGTTAAAATCGTGTTAGGCGACTTTAATGCCAAGGTGGGCAAGGAGAGTCTCTTTGGTCCGACGATCGGAAAATTCAGTCTCCACGACGAAGCCACCGATAACGGTATGAGACTGATCGACTTCGCCGCGGCACGAAACATGACAGTTAGTAGCACCAGATTCCAACATAAGGATATCCATAAGGCCACTTGGCTGTCCCCTGATCAAAACACACGAAACCAAATTGATCACGTTGTGATCGACGGAAGGCACGCTTCCAATGTACTAGACGTACGCACAATACGTGGTGCAAACATCGACTCAGACCACTACTTGGTTGCAGCCAAGGTCTACACACGTATATGTGTAGCAAATCGCGTACGGATAGGTACAAAGAGAAAGCTGGATGTCGAAAAGCTGCAATCACAACAGACAGCCAAAGTCTTTGCCAACCAACTTGCACTTCTCCTTTCGCAAAACACCCCTCAACTTGATGATATATGCGCACAGTGGACGCACATTTCCCGCTCTATGCGTACGGCTGCCGAAGAGGTGCTAGGCTACCACCGTCGATGGAGAAATATGTGGTACGACCAAGAGTGTCGCGATGCTACTGAAGCAAAAAACGCAGTATACAGAGCCACCCTGCAGTCAGTTGCAACGCGAGCTGCTAAGGAGCGATACAGAAAGTTGAGGAGGGAGGAGAAACGTCTTTTCAGGCGCAAGAAAAGAGATGAAGAAAGACGGAGTTCAATGATATCGAAATGTTGCGGGACAGGAACGAGGTCCGAAAATTCTTTGAAAGAATAAGACGCCTGACTCTTGGTTTGAAGACCGGGGCCTCTTCCTGCAAGGATGAAGATGGAAATCTGGTGACAGATATCCAGGGCATAATGAGATTATGGAGGGAGCACTTTTCGCAGCTGCTTAATGGCGAAGACGGCAATAATCCCGCCACTGCGGAACCCACTCCGGAAACCCCAATCACTGACGGCGTTGAAGTACCGCCGCCTGACTATGAGGAGGTCTTAACAGCCATTGCTCGGCTGAAAAACAATAAGGCTGTAGGTGCAGATGGCCTGCCTGCTGAGTTGTTTAAGACCGGAGGCGAAGAGCTCAAAAAACGCATGCATGAGCTTCTATGCAGAATATGGTCAGATGAAAGCATACCAAGTGATTGGAATCTCAGCGTACTCTGCCCAATCCATAAGAAGGGTGATTCCACGATCTGCGCCAACTACCGTGGGATCAGCCTTCTTAATATTGCATATAAGGTTCTATCGAGCGTACTGTGCGAAAGACTGAAGCCCATCGTCAACAAACTGATTGGACCTTATCAGTGTGGCTTCAGGCCTGGTAAATCCACCATCGACCAGATATTCACACTACGCCAAATCCTGGAAAAGACCCGAGAAAAACAGATCGACACCCATCATCTATTTGTCGATTATAAAGCCGCCTTCGACAGCACGATTAGGGATCACTTGTACGCCGCAATGTCTGATTTTGGTATCCCTGCAAAGCTCATTCGTCTTTGCAAAATGACACTGACCAACACCACCAGCGCAGTGAAAATTGGGACAGACCTCTGCGCACCATTTGATACCAAAAGAGGTTTCAGACAAGGTGACTCCCTATCGTGCGACTTCTTTAACCTTATGCTGGAGAAAATAATTCGAGCTGCGAACATCGACATCTCTGGCACTATCTTCTACAAGAGTGTCATGCTGCTAGCATACGCTGATGATATTGACATCATTGGCAAAAACGCTCGAGCAGTCAGTGCAGCATTCTCCAACCTGGAAAGGGAGTCTCGTCGTGTGGGTCTAGTGGTGAACGAGGACAAAACGAAATACCTTGTGTCAACAAACAAAGAGTCACGGCGTCTTGGACAAAATGTCACTGTTGACAACTACACTTTTGAAGTCGTCAAGGATTTCGTTTATCTAGGATCCAGCATAAACACCAACAATAATGTCAGCCTTGAGATCAAGCGGAGACTAACTCTTGCCAACAGGTGTTACTACGGGCTCAGTAGGCAATTGAGAAGTAGAGCCCTCTCTCGACCGACGAAAATAACGCTCTATAAGTCCCTCATCCTTCCCGTCCTAATGTATGGCGCAGAGACGTGGACATTGACCATCAATGATGAGAGACTGTTAGGAGCGTTCGAGAGGAAGATACTCCGTAAGATCTACGGTCCAGTATGCGTGGACGACGTGTATCGAATAAGATGGAACGATGAGCTGTATGAGCTGTACGCCGACACTGACATAGTCAAGCGTATAAAACTCCAGCGGCTTCGCTGGCTGGGTCATGTTGAGCGAATGGAAGAAAGCGCTCCGGCTAGAAAGGTGTTTTATTCGAACCACGGTGGAGGATCACGCAGAAGGGGACGTCCTAATCTCCGTTGGAAAGACCAGGTGCAGGGCAACCTGACTGCACTTGGCCTTATCAACTGGCGCCAGCGCGCGCATAGCAGAAGTGACTGGCGAAGCTTTGTGGAGGCGGCCAAGACCGATCATCGGTTGTAGCGCCAGCTAAGTAAGTAAGTAAGAAAATTAAATGGGAATGTTTGATTAACTTTTCCCTTAATTTTAATATTCTGAAGTCATTCCAACCCAATAACCGCATCCGTTTTCTTTACATCCTACATTGGAGCTTTCTTTTCTTCGGTTGAAAATTTGAGACGTTTTTCGATTTGTTGTAAAATATTAATGTTTGTTAAATTTTAAACAAATTTCAAAAACAAGCATATTTCGACAAACACGTTTTTGTAACTTTTTTTCCATTAATATCTGTTTTAACACGTTGTTATTTTTTACAAGGTTTTACAAGAATAAAAATAGGTTTTAATCACTTCTCGAAATAAAAGAATAACTTGTGAGGCACCCCTTTCGAAATAAAAAAACATATTTTGGTGTCACTTCAAATTTTTTCACACCATTGTGAACAGCGAAGCTAACTTGCGTTTTGATTTAAAGATCAAATAGCCAGAGGTAGGAACCAAAACTAACCATTACTTTACTTACTTTTAATGGCACAACAGCCCATGGAGGGCCTAGGCCGAGTTTTCGCATCCCCTCATGTTGTGCGTGTTATATTTGTACATGAATGAAAGGGACCTACAGTTTAATGCCGAATCCGAACGGCGTAGTGAAAAGCTTTTCATAGGCAATTTTTACTCTTGTAGGTTTGCCATTGCCTGCCAATAGATGGTGCCGTGTAGAAAAATTATTTTTTCTACTTTTTGATTTTGCCTGTGCCGAGATTCGAACCCCACTACACCATAGCGACCACAAACTAACCATTATTATTGCAAAATAAGTTATGTGGCCGCTCAAATAAGTTATATGGTAATTTTTAATTGTAATAATTTTTAATTGTATCTTCTAATTCAAGTGTATATATTTTTCAATAATTTCAATTGCATTCACATACAGCAATAAAATAAAATGTCTTCCTGGGAAAACTAAAGTTAAAGTTTAGTCTTTCCACCAAATTTATTCGGTTTAAAAGTTTGAATGAGGGCCTATAGTTCTAAGATGTTATTGCAACTTATATCATACAGGATTCCCTGCTGACCTCTGAGACATTTTTCCTAGTAGCATTTTTTTCAAAAATGAATATTAATAAAATTATTTGCGATTAAAGATAATTTAATATTAAAAAAGTTGATGAATATTATGAACTTCCAACAGGTGGTGAGGTATCTAAATTATATCTAAGAATCGAAATGAAAATCGCCTTGACATTGTAAAATCCATTACAGTATTCCCCGCTTATAAGCATTTCACGTTGAAGAGCGCCAAGATTCGTGAAATGTATTTTCCACCTTTGACACTTATTAGCACTAAAATTATGATCCCAACTTTTAGTTTTTCTACAAAAAGTTTGTATATATACATAGTTTTGTGAGATACCAAATTGTTTTACAGCAATAAATTTTTTAGATATTTACATAATATAACGTTATAAAGCACCCAACTTCATGTATTTTCCAACAGTGCTTACAAACGTGGTATACTGAAAATGGTTTTGGAATATCTATTCGAAACTCCTAACTTTATTTAGATGCCAGTAAACATGGAAGTTGAAACTCTATTTAGGGACCATAGTTCCACTTAATTAATATCACATATTCGCAAATAATATAAATAAACATTTATTAAGGTTGAGAAGCTTAGAGTTAAAACGCCATAATTTGGTAAAAACTATCCGGATCTTCACGAAGAATTTATTATTGTTGTAAACGCTATTACACAGTTCAAAAAACGGTAACTTCAAAAATGGAACATGATGAAATAAATGTTGATTCAAAATTATCATGTGTAGCCTAAATTATCAATCAGCTTGATACAACTGTATTTTATAAAAACATATTTTTTACATAACTTCATTAGTTTAGTCTTTAAAACGAGAAATACATAGGTGAAATAATAGGTACTTTTAGCGAAGAAAATATTTCCGGTGTAGAAAGTATTATTTCCTTCTTGACGTCTTAAATTGTTCTATTACAAAAATATGTACATGTATAAAACACATTCATATAATTTAATTTATGTACATACATGCATACACATCTATGTGTCCCTGTTGTATATAGAAAAAATTGCGCATACTCAAAGGAAAGAATTATATACATATACCACAAAGAAAATTTATTAATATACATATAAATATATATGTATGTATATATTATATTATAAGCAGATGTATATATTGTCTATGTTGCCCTGAAAACCATGTGACATCTGCTTGATAGCTTTAGAGATTCTATAAATATTTTCAGAAATTCTTTTCAAATTTTAGTAAGTAGAAACAATTATTTCAGCTTGATTTGCTGAATTTATGAACTTAATTGTTTTTTAAAAAAGTGATAACGAAATTTTTCTCCATCGTTGTGATAATTTATTAATATAGTTTAATTTTCCAATTAGGCCTTTCAAATAAGTCTGTGTACAGTTGTATTTATTGTATCCACAAAACTCAATTATTTCTGAATATTATAAACACTTTAGATTTATGATTTCAAATTTAATTTTTATGTTTCTTTTAAATAATGTATAAATGTTGCATAACTTTTCGAAAATAGAATTTGTTTAATAAAAGTCGAATAGACTAATATTTTTAATTTTTATGTTAAACTTTTTCTTACAAAGTGCGTTTACAAGCAACATTGCCATGAAATATCATAGAAAGTAATTTTAAAACACTTTTTAACACTAATTTATTATTATACCTTTCACATTCGTGTAAATTGATTTATAGATTTAATACTACGTACTTAGCACATTTTAATATTGAAAAAATTAACATAAATTTTTAACTTTTATTTAACTTACAAATATTGTTTTTATTTGGCGTTAATACCGAAAGATATTTTGGTTTTAATTGTAAAGGAAATTATAGCCCACCTACAAATCAAGAGCTAGGGAAAAGATCGCGCTTTTGAAACGATCGACGGCGACTGAACACAATGAGAAAAATACTTGATGAGAGTGTCTATATGAATTACAGAAATTGTTGATTTTGGCAAAATTCCCAGATAAACGCATACTCTCTATGCCCGGGAAAACACTTTTAGCATGTATAATTTTTTAACAATACATATAACCACTCATATTCCTTTTCGTATATGAGATTCATCATAATAAAATAAATTCGCTATTTTTCTTTATTATACAGTGGCAATATTAATTTATAATATTGACCAAATCAGAACGCTGTTAAATGCAGGATCAACTTGCATCAAGGCTTTCAATGGAGGTTTAAGCTTTTTTGTTGCTTTGAATAGTGAAAACTAATAAAAAATTATAAATATGTGTGTGCTTGGAATACATATGTATGTACATATGAATACATATGTATTTATTTAAATTTAAAGATATATTATAAAAGAGAGAATTACTGTATACTTGTTTTAATAGAATATTTCCCCTACTTCATTAAATTTACAATAAGATGGCTTTTTGAATTTATCTTTTTACAAGCAACAAAACGTCATAAATATTTATATTTATAAATTTATATATAAGGGTATAGACATACATACATATTCGAATATAAAAAATAAAAAACATATACATACTAACTTAACACACATACATACATACATATATAAATTGAATATATATATCTGTATTCAATTAATTTTTTATAAAAGGTGACTAGAGGCACATCTATGTATATAGTACCTATGTATAACATGTAGGTATGCAATTATATATTGAAAGAACTGAGCTAGTAAATAAAATACATAGATGTGATGAGCTTTTCGTTTTGATTATATAAAATTATTGTTTTTTTTTAATTTAATTTGTGTGAGATTCAAATTAATTGCACAAAGTATATCGCTGTATACCCTGCATGTATATGTCGAAAAAGTAATTTGTTGTCTGATTCAAGAACCCGATGGTTCCAAAAGTTATACAACCTTTTTTTGACACTGTTAATTAAATATAGTGGCCCAACCTGATGCAAGTCGACACCTAATAAGGCTTTAATTAAAGCTTGAAACTATTATATGTACCTTTCCAAAAATTAACCGAAAAGATTTCGGCAATAACTGTTTTTGATTTGGACCGTTTTGAAAAAAAAATCTAAAAGTCATCTTTTTTCTGTTTGGAAAAACTAATATAAAATAAATTCTCACAAATACTAGATAAAAATTATTAGGATCTGCCTAAAAATATTTCGAAATTTTCGAGATAATAAGCATTTTTAATCTTCGGGTAGATTTTTTAGCATGCTCTCTGTAGTCGAGGATATATTATATATTATTAGAATCACTATAAAACAAACCGTCATGTAGAGCAATTATTTGTGGGACACTTTAATGTATGCAAGTCAATGAGTAGTCAACATTAGAATACAGGTAGACCTCGGATAACATGGCTACGTTGTAACACGGTTCACATTTTGCGACACATTTTCGATTAACACGTAAAAAGCCTCGGTCTACCATGGTATTATTACCAAATAAAACAAATTTCCCGTTTTGTTTCGTTGATTTATACACATGCATGTATATACATGTAAGTATTTCGCGTATTCGCTTTCAAACTTGCATACATATGTCATGCACACTTGCTGTTTTTTGTAAAACAGAAATGGGGAAATCCCCGTTTTAAGCGTGGCAACGTGCTAATGGAATTTGTCATGATAACAATTCGTCTTCTAATAAAAATGTTGTGATCATGTTTATGGTATGTTTTAGACCTTATTATTTAATTTTAAGGTTTTAATTTATAAATTGGTATTCTAGTTTTTAACCATGTCTGCGAAGAAAGACAAACCACCGCTTAAGAGGAATGTAATTTGTTTAGAAACGAAGGTTAGAATTCTGGATCGTTTATGCAAAGTGGTCGCTGTGGTGTAGTGGTAGTGTGTTGGACTGCTACGCAGAGTGTCCGGGGTTCGAATCTCGGCACAGGCAAAATCAAAAAAAAAGTAGAAATAATAATTTTTTCTACACGGCACCACCTCTTATCAGGCAATGGCAAACCTACAAGAGTAAAAATTGCTATGAAAAGCTTTTCACTTCGCCGTTCGGATTCGGCATTAAACTGTAGGTCCCTTCCATTCATGTACAAATATAACACGCACAACATGAGTGGATGCGAAAAGCTCGGCCTAGGCCCTCCATGGGCTGTGGTGCCATTAAAAGTAAAGTAAGTTATGCAAAGGCAAAAATGTAAATATAATCGCAAAAAGTTTAAAATTAAATGAAGCACAGGTACGGACCAGTAGGAAAAATGAAACAGAAATAAGAAAAGCAGTAGCAGATGGTTCATCAACATCTCTTAAATATTCTAATCGATTACGGCCTCCAATTTTGTAAAAAGCATTCAACATTTGGATTGATAATAATTGGCAAAAACGAATACCTTTATAGATCGTCAAAGAAATAGCACTGAAAATTTATGAGCAGCTCACAAAAAATGGAGAGCCTTCTCCAGAAGAACGCAGATTTTACTGCAAGTAATGGCTGGTTTGAAAATTTCAAAAAACGATTTGCTTATGTATTTACACATAAATGATGAGCAGCATTTATGCATCCAGATGTATACATAAAAAAAAAAAATTTTTACCACCAATCCGAGTTTGAGTACATCTGGATAGTATCCTTTTCGCATAAATTCACCTGCACCTGCAGCCTTATTGTTTTTCAGTGATTAAGGTTTCCGGAGCAGATTCCCCAGTGGCGGGATCATTGCCGTTATCGCCTTTAAGAAACCGCTGGAAGTACTCGCTCCATAACTTCATAATACCCTGGACATCTTACATTACTTTTAATGGCACAACAGCCCATGGAGGGCCCAGGCCGAGCTTTTCGCATCCACTCATGTTGTGCGTGTTATATTTGTACATGAATGGAAAGGACCTACATTTTAATGCCGAATCCGAACGGCGAAGTGCTTTTCATAGCAATTTTTACTAGATTTGCCATTGCCTTCCAAGAGGTGGTGTCGTGTAGAAAAATAATTTTTTCTCCTTTTTTGGGCATCCGTCAGCAGATTTTTGTCTTCGTTCTTGCAGGAGGGTCTGCAAAACCGTTAGTAAGGCATCTTATTCTCTCGAAAAAGAATAGACGTTTCTCCTCCCTCCTCTCTTAGTATAGTTCCTTATCAGCTCGCTTTGCAACTGACTGCGGGGTGGCTCCGTTTTATAGTTTTTCGCTTCAGTAGTATCGCAACACTTTGGTCGTACCACATATTTCTCCGTTGACGGTGTTACCTCTTCGGCAACCGTACGTATAGAGCTGGAAATATGCGTCCACTGCGCGCATATATTTTCAACTTGAGGGGTTGGATGGGTGGGAGTTGATCTAGGACGTGATCAAGAGATTGGGTCTAAATTTTTGAGCTACCGTATCGACACTGTTACCGATCATGACTTGTCATCAGAGGTCAGCAACATTGGTGATATAGGATTAACAAAATTGAGATGCAACTCAACTCAACGATCTACCGAAGGTTTCTACTTCCGGAGCTTCCGTGCGTCCTCCTCGTGCCAGAAAGGCCCAAGGGCCAAGCTTCGGTTGTCAGCTATGGCGTTGCAGCAATGACCGGTTCTGACGGCTCTAAGATGGGTGCCTGAAAGTGGGCCAAGTACTGAAAAGAGCGCAGTCCGACGAGGTAACCCCTAAAGTGTCGAAGAAACCGAAATCCTCGACCTGTCTCGACACACCTATGGAGTTACCGGTAGCCATCATCGTCAAAATCAACCCTGATGGGACGATAACGCCGGGGAATCGGCTACTTGCAGAGACTAAGTTTAAAATTTATGGCGACAATGTTGCGAGCTGAGAGTGAGTAGTTTCTTTTCGCTGGGGCTGGCTAGCAAAAGGGCTCAAAGTTGTTGGATGCAGCAATAAGAAATCTATGGATTTCTTAACGCAATCCATCAACAGCTTTGACGCGCTTTGGCCGGGTGACTAGTTGAAAGTGGTTCCACGCTCTCGACTTACAATTAGGCCAGGAGTCTCGGTTTGGATTCCTACCACGGTAACGATCGGATAAAGTGTTCATGCCAAAACTTAACGGCCAGAGGCACACTGATCATAGTGGATCGTAGGGCATCAGTGTCACAAATAAGAGCTGCGGGGCTGGGTCTGTAAAGGTTCGTGTCGATAGTGATACGCCACAAACTAATAGGGAAGTTGGACGTGGTGTAAATTAATTTGGATCACTCCAGCTTAGCTTTGCTCGACCTTATGAAGTTCATATCAGACAACGGAGTCAATGTAGCTCTTGTCCAGGAAACTTGGATTAGCAAACTTGGATTAGACGGCTATCGTCTCAATACTCCACTAACTCAAGATAAGAGAACACCAACACAGGATTTGAGAAGAAGTTTTAGACATTACTCTGGCCACAGATTCCAATCGTAGTAGAGTAGACAACTGTAGAGTGTCGGACTTATGTTCCTTTCCGGATCATAGTCGGATACTGTTCATTGTCAACTCAAAAGCGGTTTCAAAGGCTTTTAGGAATC
This sequence comes from Palloptera scutellata, assembly GCA_958295655.1. NCBI lineage: Eukaryota > Metazoa > Arthropoda > Insecta > Diptera > Pallopteridae > Palloptera > Palloptera scutellata. The sequence continues at coordinate 32,023,115 of OY282451.1, forward strand.
CTAAAATGACAAACTGATCCAAAATCTCAAAACTGGAGAGTCAAAGTTGGTTGAGGCAACGCTAATATTGATAAGGCCTTTGGTCGTCTAACGGGAATAATAACAAAATATTTTGAAATATCTTGTCTATTAACTAGACCACGTGTCAAACCTAAACCGGTTTGGAGGAACGCATAGTTACGACGTTTCCGAGAAAAATCAAGGAGACTCATTAACTACGCTGTTTAAATAAAATGATTTAATAGACGACAGATGGGTGTCGATCTGTTTTTCTCGGGTCTTTTCCAGGATTTGGCGTAGTGTGAATATCTGGACGATGGTGGATTTACCAGGCCTAAAGCCACACTGATAAGGTCCAATCAGTCTGAAGATGATGGGCTTCAGTCTTTCGCACAGTACGCTCGATAGAACCTTATATGCAATATTAAGAAGGTTTATCCCACGGTAGTTGGCGCAGATCGTGGAATCACCTTTCCTATGGATTGGGCAGAGTACGCTGAGGTTCCAATCACTTGGCATGCCCCCTGGGGCTTTCATACGCCTGGGGCATAGGACACAAGGTAAAGTTCGTGACAGTCGCAGGTGCGTCCATGGTCGATCCTTGCGCTTCTACATTTCAAGTCGACACACAGCCTCCTCGTGGCGTCCCCTGGATAGCGATCTGACAACCGTCAGTGAGTTAACTAATGTGTGCGACGGGCTTGTCCATGGCCTTGAATGAATAGTTGTGTGTCGGGCTTGGAACCCACCACGTTAAAATACCCACCAATGAATTCTCAAAATAAACCTCGGATAAAGAACCCCTCTAATGTTGACGACTCCCGCAAACGCCCAAAGGACAACGATTTACGGATATGCACCTGGAATGTCCGAACCCTCTACAGGGAAGGTGCCTCTATCCAGCTGGTGGATGTCCTCCAACAATATAGAGGAAATGCGATGGACGGGACAGGGTTGCTCCAAAAGAGCATCCTGTGATATCTACTACACCTGTCATGCGTCGAGACAGGAATTTGGTGTTGGATTTGTGGTTGGGAAGAGACTGCGTCATCTATTCCGAAGGTTCACGGCCGTGAACGAGCGCCTAGCCACTATCCACATCAAGGCAAAATTCTTCAACATCAGCCTAATTTGTGTCCATGCCCCGACGGATGAGAAGGATGAAACGACCAAAGATGACTTCTACGAGCTCCTCGACAAAACTTATGAGCATTGCCCCCGCCACGATGTTAAAATCGTGTAAGTCGACTTTAATGCCAAGGTGGGCAAGGAGAGTCTCTTTGGTCCGACGATCGGAAAATTCAGTCTCCACAACGAAGCCATCGATAACGGTACGAGACTGATCGACTTCGCCGCCGCACGAAACATGACAGTTAGTAGCACCAGATTCCAATATAAAGATATCCATAAGGCCACTTGGCTGTCCCCTGATCAAAACACACGAAACCAGATTGATCACGTTGTGATCGACGGAAGGCACGCTTCCAATGTACTAGACGTACGCACAATACGTGGTGCAAACATCGACTCAGACTACTACTTGGTTGCAGCCAAGGTCTGCACACGCATATGTGTAGCAAATCGCGTACGGATAGGTACAAAGAGAAAGCTGGATGTCGAAAAGCTGCAATCACAACAGACAGCCAAAGTCTTTGCCAACCAACTTGCGCTTCTCCTTTCGCAAAACACCCCTCAACTGGATGATATATGCGCGCAGTGGACGCACATTTCCCGCTCTATGCGTACGGCTGCCGAGGAGGTGCTAGGCTACCACCGTCGACGGAGAAATATGTGGCACGATCAAGAGTGTCGCGAGGCTAATGAAGCAAAAAACGCTGTTTACAGAGTTGCGGGACAGGAACGAGGTCCGAAAATTCTTTGAAAGAATAAGACGCCTGACTGATGGTTTGAAGACGGTAATAATCCAGCTACTGCGGAATCTACTCCGAAAACCCCAATCACTGGCGGCGTTGAAGTACCGCCGTCCGACTATGAGGAGGTCTTAACAACCATCGCTCGGTTGAAAAACAATAAGGCTGCAGGTGCAGATGGCCTGCCTGCTGAGTTGTTTAAGACCGGAGGCGAAAAGCTCAAAAAACGCATGCATGAGCAGAATATGGTCGGATGAAAGCATGCCAAGTGATTGGAACCTCAGCGTACTCTGCCCAATCCATAAGAAAGGTGTTTCCACGATCTGCGCCAATTACCGTGGGATAAGCCTTCTTAATATTGCATGTAAGGTTCTATCGAGCGTACTGTGCGAAAGACTGAAGCCCATCGTCAACAAACTGATTGGACCTTATCAGTGTGGCTTCAGGCCTGGTAAATCCACCATCGACTAGATATTCACACTACGCCATATCCTGGAAAAGACCCGAGAAAAACAGATCGACACCCATCTATCGTCTATTCCTCGATTATAAAGCCGCCTTCGACAGCACGATTAGGGATCACTTGTACGCCGCAGTGTCTGATTTTGGTATCCTGGTATACCTGCAAAGCTCATTCGTCTTTGCAAAATGACACTGACATACACCACCAGCGCAGTGAAAATTGGGCAGACCTCTCCGCACCATTTGATACCAAAAGAGGTTTCAGACAAGGTGACTCCCTATCGTGCGACTTCTTTAACCTTATAATGGAGAAAATAATTCGAGCTGCGAACATCTACATCTCTGGCACTATCTTCTACAAGAGTGTCATGCTGCTAGCATATGTTGATGATATTGACATCATTGGCAAAAACGCTCGAGCAGTCAGTGCAGCATTCTCCAAACGGGAAGGGAGTCTCATCGAGTGGTGAAAGAGGACTAAACGGAATACATTGTGTCAACAAACAAAACTTGTGTCACTGTTGACAATTATACTTTTGAAGTAGTCAAGGATTTCGTATATCCAGCATAAACACCAACAATAATGTCAACTTTGAGACCAAGCGGAGACTAACTCTTGCCAACAGGTGTTACTACGGGCTCAGTAGGCAATTGAGAAGTAGAGCCCTCTCTCGACCGACGAAAATAACGCTCTATAAGTCCCTCATCCTTCCCGTCCTAATGTATGGCGCAGAGACGTGGACATTGACCATCAATGATGAGAGGCTCTTAGGAGTGTTCGCGAGGAAGATACTCCTTAAGATCTACGGTCCAGTATGCGTAGACGACGTGTATCGAATAAGATGGAACGATGAGCTGTGTGAGCTGTACGCCGACACTGAGATAGTTAAGCGTATAAAAAGTCAGCGGCTTCGCTGGCTGGGTCATGTGAAGCGAATGGAAGAAAGCGCTCCGGCTAGAATGGTGAGGGTGTTTTATTCGAACCACGGTGGAGGAACACACAGAAGGGGACGTCCTAATCTCCGTTGGAAAGACCAGGTGCAGGGCAACCTGACTGCACTTGGCCTTATCAACTGGCGCTAGCGCGCACATAGCAGAAGTGACTGGCGGAGCTTTGTGGAGGCGGCCAAGACCGATCACCAGTTGTAGTGCCAGTTAAGTAAGTAATAAGTAATACATAGCCTTGGCGCGACAACACGGTGTTTGTTGCAGTTGATGTGATTGCCGTGTTGAAGCCAGTTGCCTTGACTTCGGCAAATGGTGAGTTAGCTGTGCTTATGGATTGATTTGGTCGTGAAGTCTGGTCTAAAGATTTTGATGGTTGGCTTGGCCTTGAAGACTGGAAAAAGTGTGAAGCTTGATTTGATCCTGAGAACTGTGAATTGTTCCCCAAGTGTAGCAAAGAGTTATGGTTTTTTTCACACTTACTACAATTCTTTGAAGTGCATATTTTTGCCATGTGGTCATTCTTGAAACATTTAACGGAGAGTCGTTGTTTTAGAACCCAATTCAAACGCTTCCATGCTGACCATTGTAGAAACTGCCTGCAAAACTTCAATGAGTGCTTCCCGCTGTTACATATAATGCAAGCACTGCTGTCAAATGATGCAATTGTTGAGACATCTCTGGTTGTTGACTGTGTAGCCTTTCCCTTTGACCTATTGCTTCCAATGACTGAAACTGCATCTCCAGGAAGGACAGAAATGGTCTCACTTTTTGGAGTTCTTTCAGATTTTAAGTGACTGTTCAAAACGTATGTGGGTAGCACGGTCCAGTATTTTAATCAATATTTGAAGTAAAAGCGGTCCCATGTGTCAGCTTTAACTCCCAGGTTGTTCAAAGCTAAAATACACTCTTTCGTTGTGTCATATAAACACTTAATGGCAGCACCTGATGAAATGCCACAGGGCTGGTCGAATAATTTTTAAACTAGTGTTGCGACCAGAATTCATGTGTTGTTGTACCAGCTCTGTAATAGAGTCCAGACAGCGTTGTAATTTTCCTCGGTAAGGGTGAAATGGCTGATTAGTCTTACTGCTTCTCCAGATACATTGGCTTTTAGGTACCACATTTTTTGTACAGCAGGCAATGATTGTTTGCCCACCATTGCCGCCATTTTAGGTAATCACCGTTGAATTGTTACCTTTGGCAGTGGCAACATACTCAGCACAGCATGGTTTTTTAACGAGACCGGTACTGATGTGTTACTCTTTTTAAGCTGATCTGCCTTGACGGAGAGATTGACCATTTGTTGTCCGACCATATCTTCTACTTTGTCGAATTCTGTTTGGTTGAAACCTAACTCCGTTGGATTTTCCAACTTTTCCCAGGCTTCATCGTGTAGCTTCTCTAACTGTTTCCATAACTGTTGAATGGTGTTGGTATGGATGTTCTAAAATTGAGTCGATTCTTCTTCATGCGCTCGGTCGATAGGGTGTTGATCAAGCGCCGTAATGCTGTCATACGCACTATGATTTTTCGTACCAAGCCTTGATGAACGTTGTCAGCCCTCTTTCTTTGATGCAGCAGATTTCTGTCTTGTGTCTGCTTTACTTACTGCTCTTTTGGATGGTTGTGCGTGTTGTTCTACAGCTTCAAGTCGTATTATCTCCTTGCTGCAGAGTTCTTGGAAGTATTTACTGTCATACTGAGTGGTGAATTATTCGTGAGACATTGGCTGATCTATATGGGCTCTCATTTGAGTATGCCTTGCTTCATATTCCCAAGCTGAGCTTAGACGCTGCAGCCTCTCTTTGTAGTATGCAGCACTGGTTTTTCGTTCAGCCGCATCTTTTTTGTAATTACTGATGATTCGCGAAAACCTAGTTTCCCCAGTTTCCTACGAGGATTTTAACAATTTTAACAAATCGTTAAATGTTGACATGTTGATGTTTGATGGTCAATGTCGCGTAGTTTAATCGCTGGATGCTACTTGTTGGTGACTCACACTAATTTTGTGCTATTGCCAATGCCGCTGATGTGTCTAAAACACCTCGTGTGCCTAGACAGCTCCTCAGAAGCCAACTTTCCAAGTGGCTCACACTGGTGTTCAATTGCTAGTGATAGCTGGATGCTACCGATAACGTCTTACTAAAGCTGATGACGTTGGTAGATGTATGCTACCGCTGATGTCTGGCTGAATACGACGTTGGTAGCTGGATGCTACCGCTGATATCTTGCTGAAGATGCTCAACACCGATAATATACCACGATGTGCTCAAAGCAATTTGGAAGTTACTGCTGATATCTTGATGAAAATGAACAACACCGGTAATATACCATGATGTACTCGCAGAACTACGGAAGCTAATGCTGATATCTGGCTGAAAATGCACAACACCGGTAATATACCGTGATGTGCTCAAAGGAATTCAGAAGCGTGTTTGCTTCACGGGGTCACCAAAATGTTTAAATAAAATGATTTACAACTACAGTATTATACTGTGATGCCATGAAGAAATAACTTAGGTGGTTGATGATTGACTGACTGAATTTAAAAACCATTCAGGGGTTTTTACTGAATTTTTATTAATGCTAAATTTAAATGTTGTTGCATATTACTATTACTAATTACTCTATTTTGCTGACAGGAAATGTATTGTTGACAAATACTTGCATTGGCCTTGATTTGGTATTACCGGTACATTGCTCTTAAGGCTCACATTTCAATTTGTCAACAATGCATATTCCGTTTTTATGTTATGTTATGCTTACGACACAAATTGGAATTTAGTGAATTGACTTTATGATGCTTTAATGACCTTAACATAGTCTAAAAAGATGATTGGGAGAACTATAGAATCAGCTTTAATGAATATAAATGTAGAATTAGAGTTGCAAAAAGCGATTCTTGGCAACAGTTGTGTAGAATTCTGGAGAATGTAAACGAGACGCTGCGGCTCCGGGAAATATTGGCTAGAGCTTCAACAGCCAAGACTCGTGCCAAGAATCTCTCGAGGTATTGATGGGAACACACTTGCCGGGATGCATGGTTCCGAACGTTTTCGAAGTTCAGATGACAAATTACGTCCGTGGGTCAAGGACTGATATTTCAGATATCGTAGAGGTGGATCGGTGGTTCTTGTGAAGAAAAAATATGGCAGGACACGGTTCTGCGTGGAGTACCGGAAGCGGAGTGACACTAAAAAGGACAGTTGCACCCTGTCTAGAATCGATGACACCCTAAGTACGCTATCCGGTGAAAAATGGTTCTCTACACTGGATCTGCATTCAGTATGCGCCAGCTACTTTTGGAACGTTTGATGAAACTGGAGCTTAATGGACTGCACTGAAATACCTGCTTGGTATACCTAGACCATATGGTGTGAAGAAGTGTTTAAGCACATCGAGTTAGCTGGGCTAAAACTTAGTTGAAAGAAATGCGCCCTTTTCTAGAGGGAGGTTTAATATCTGGGTCATAAGGTAAGCACGGAAGGCGTTCATAAATGATTGGCCACGTCCGAAAAATGTACATAAACTTCGAAGTTTCCTCAGATTATACACTTACTATAGAAGATTTGCGCACAGACTTGCAAACATGCAAAAAAAAACAAACAAAAACAAATAATATCATTTACATAATTTAAACAAAAACGCTGATAATTTGTATTATTTGTTTTTTTGCTATTCCAATTTTTCTTACAATTTAGTTCGAACTATTAAGAACATTTAAAAAAATTGCCAAATCGGTCCAGCCGTTCTCAAGTGATGTCATCACTACGGAATAGCAAATAATTTTTATATACATATGGCAGCAGAGCAAAAATGAAGGTTGTGCATTTAGAGAGACTAGCATTATCAAGAAAAGGATCCTGTTCTTGTTCGGAATGAATAATCTTAAGTATCGCAGTGTGACGAAATTTCCAGAACAACAGCTTTCGCATGCATGTATGTATTTATGTCGGATTACGTTTAAATAGTTCATTAAGTACTTAATTCAATTATTTATTATAGAACTGAAATTATAAAATTATATGTAATTATGTTTAGAATTTCAGATTAGTAAAAGATTAAAGCGAACGGTCCACGTCTACAGCCACGGCAAGAGTTCTTATAATTAGTCTCAAGGTCCTGGTACCGTTCGCTATCATTTCAAATACATGGAAATTAACAGCAAATAATAAAATTATATAATAAACAGTATATAAATACAGAATTAAATAATAGGGTGAGAGAGCCTGATCCCACGTTTTGTGAGAGCTTTGTCTGATTCCACATGTATGCATAAAAACAAGGGTATTAATTCTGATACTGTCTACCCGATCGGACGTGTTTTTATATTCTCTCTCGCATAATGCAAAACGATACTATTACCGGTTCGTGTAAAGTCGAAACAATGAAAGAATCAGGCTCCATACGTTGCACCTCAATTTGTGGTTGTGTTTTTCATGCAGAGTACTTAGCATAATTGAATATTGTTCAATTTTTTGAAACCCTTTTTTTGTTGAACACTCTAAAGGCAGTGTACAAAAAATATTAACAAAATATGCACTTAAAAGGATGCACTGGCCTAACGGTATACCAACATATGATGCTAGAAAAAAGCTTTCAGGTCTTCAATCACCTAATGAAAGGAGGTATTTTTAGTCAATTTTGTTCGTTTATCAAATCTTGTCTGAAAAAAATAAATGTATAGGACTACCTAATTATTTTTCATTGTATGTATTTATACCTCCTACAAATCTCAGAAATAAGTAACAGATTATTGTATCCGTTTATGTAATAACTATGAGTTAAGGCTTCTTGTATAGTCAGTAAGATTTAATTATCAGTAGATGAAAATGAAATAAATACATACAGATATAGTGAACTGCAGTAAATAGTTATTAAGCATCCACGTTATCTACTTCGAAATGTATTAAGTAGAACAGAAACTCCGAAAAACCTTCTGGGTTCGTGGGCATGCTAATTTTCGTGGCTATGCTAAATAATGACTTAAAACATAGCATCATCTGGCAACTTCGAAGATCTCAGGAATACAATGGCACACATTTGGACAGTCTTAGTGGGTAATATACATAATTGTATAGTAATTTTGAGGTCGCTGTGGTGTAGTGGTAGTGCGTTGGACTGCTACGCAGAGTGTCCGGGGTTCGAATCTCGGCACAGGCAAAATCAAAAAGTAGAAAAAATAATTTTTCTACACGGCACCACATCTTGGCAGGCAATGGCAAACCTACAAGTGTAAAAATTGCTATGAAAAGCTTTTCACTTTGCCGTTCGGATTCGGCATTTAACTGTAGGTCCCTTCCATTCATGTACAAATATAAAACGCACAACATGAGTGGATGCGAAAAGCTCGGCCTAGGCCCTCCATGGGCTGTTGTGCCATTAAAAGAAGAAGAAGAGTATGAATGCAGACCATTGCGTTGAATGGAAGGAATATTGATTAGGTGGGAGGAAGAAGGAGGGAGAAGTAAGTATGGGCATTTGCTTTAAATTTGCAAGGGTCATATTAATAGGGGAAAATATTTGTAGGGAGCTTATTCCAAATACGCGCGGTACGACAGATAGAAGAACTTTCTCGGTAATGCGTGGTGTGGTGGAACACCGTGGCTACGTAGAAGGCATGAGTTCCGCTTGATGTTCGTGTAGTTCTGGTGAACACACGAACTGGCGGCATCAGCTTCATCTCCTATTAGCTTTCTCGCACGATGTTGGGTACGGTACAGGCGCTCCAGTTGCATTCGTGAAACTCCAGCCCATAGGTGCTTTCTTCTTTTAAAGGCATAACAGCCAATGGAGGGCCTAGGTCGAGCTTTTCGCATCGACTCATGTCGTGCGTGTTATTTTTGTAAATGAATGGAAGGGACCTACAGTTTTATGCCGAATGCGAACGGCGAAGTGAGAAGCTTTTCATAGGCAATTTTTACTCTTGTAGATTTGCCATTGCCTTCCAAAAGATGGTGCCGTGTAGAAAAACTGTTTGTGTTTTACTTTTTGATTTTACCTGTGACGAGATTCAAACCTTGGACTCTCTGCGTAACAGTACAACACACTATCACTACGCCACAGCGGTCACTTATATAGGTGGTGTAAATCATGCAGAGATCAGCCGGAGTGAAATATTTTTCACACAGCTTAAGAAAGCCGAGGCACTTGGCTGCTTCTTTCGACACGTCTGTTTCCGCAATACCTACCCCACCCATATTTAGGGAGTTAACAGGTGGTTGTGAAAATCGTTTGTGAGATAACAGACAACATTGGGTCAACTTTATTCAATTCACTCGTGAGTGAGTCATTCATAACATGCCTTTTCCTCTCAATTTCCAAAGAGTTAGGGCGTTTTGAACAGGCATATGAATGATAAATGGTGTTGTCATCTGCAAACAAAAATGTGATTTTTCGTTAATGACAGAAGGTCATTAATGAAGACAAGGAAAAGGGTAGGGGAGAGGACCGAACCATGTGGTACTCCAGCATTAATGACAAGATCTTACGAAACAATGCCGCCTATCACAACAGGTAAAGAGCGCCTGCTTAGAAGGTTCGTGATTCATCGTGTGAAGTTACTCCTAACCCCATTCGCATTTAGTTTTGACACCTGTGCTTTATGCCACACTCTGTCAAACGCCTTTGAAATGTCCGGAGCAACCCCCTTGCTCTCACCTAAGCCATGGACGCTTTGGTACCAGTGCTCGGTGAGGACCGCCATGCCGGTATTGGCGGTCATTCGTTTTACTCAAGATACTTCACCAAGTAGAAGTTAACTACACTTTCCATGACTTTGGATAGCGTAGAACAGATTGCGATGGGGCGATAGTTCGCAAGGTCTGTAGTCTTGCCCTTTATAGGAACTAGCTTCACATTAGCAACTCTCCAACAAGAAGGAAATACACCAGTTGTGTATAAAATGTTGAAAAGATTGCGCAACGGTCGCGCCAGCCCTATCCCAAAAGCTCGCAATACGTGGGCTGGAATACCATCGGGTCCCGAAGCCTTATTTATGTTAAGATTTGCAAGAACTCTTTTAACTACTCGAGTTAAAAAATGTATCTCATTCATATCACAAGATACAGATTCGATAAAGGGCCTTGGTTGATCGCAAGGTAGCACAAAAATTTTCTTCGAAAATGTTAGCCAAAAGATTCGCTTTATTAACCGAGCTAGTGACGAGGCGATCAGTTGGAATTGACGAACTCTCTTTATAAATGACCAAAAATCCTTACCACCCCTATGGAATTGTAAGACTTTGTGCCTCAGGCGCTGTTCGTGTAGAAACTTTTCGCGCTTTAGAGTGGCATTACAGCGATTTCTTTCCTGTTACGCAACTGTTCACTATTGGAATTCTTGTTAGATTGCCAGTTCCTGAAAGCGACCTCTTTGGACCTGACTACTTGTCTGCAATTCGCATTAAACCATGCATTGTCTATAGGTTTAACGCTAATCGTTTTATTAGGAATGAAAGACCGCATTCCTAATAGAATTATTTATTCAAACATTTTAGCACTTTTTCCTATGTTTTCACCGGTAAAACACAATATCCAATTAAAGTTTTCAAAAAAATTATTGAGAGCATTCCACGTTAATTGATTTGAAGCTATCGTCAAAGGGTTGTGGATTCGAGAATACGAAAGGATGCTAAAATGGTACAGTAAACGGAGTTTTCAAGAGGTGCGTGGACACTTACATCACATTTACCATGATGAGAAGTATGCAAAAGGTCAAGGCTGTTTTGAAATTGCCATGCGATACATGGAATGTGCGTCGGTTTGGTCACTAATTCAGTCAGGTCGTTCCACTCGGCAAATAGCTTGACATATAAACCTTCGGGTGTTGTGTGAATTGAGTGGCACAACTATTCCGAATTGTGAACATTGAAGCCATCACTGCACGGATATGTTTCCAAAATATAAGCGATCGAATCAGAAAGGGAATCTAACTTACTTATTAAAAGTAAATTCAGAATTGGGCTGAACTCAGCATCCGTGCTAAGTTCAGCTACTAAGTGCTAATTTTGAGTTAAAATATTAATCTAATTAAACGTAATTATTCTCTTTTTAGGTGTATTTCTGAAGGCCGGTTGCAAATCAATAAATTGTCGATGGTAATTTAAACGATGCTTATTTTTTTTCTTTAACCTTATGCTGGAGAAAATAATTCGACCTGCGAACATCGACATCTCTGGCACTATCTTCTACAAGAGTGTCATGCTGCTAGCATACGCTGATGATATTGACATCATTGGCAAAAACGCTTGAGCAGTCAGTGCAGCATTCTCCAACCTGGAAAGGGAGTCTCGTCGTGTGGGTCTAGTGGTGAACGAGGACAAAACGAAATACCTTGTGTCAACAAACAAAGAGTCACGGCGTCTTGGACAAAATGTCACTGTTGACAACTACACTTTTGAAGTCGTCAAGGATTTCGTATATCTAGGATCCAGCATAAACACCAACAATAATTTCAGCCTTGAGATCAAGCGGAGACTAACTCTTGCCAACAGGTATTACAGTAGGCAATTGAGAAGTAGAGCCCTCTCTCGACCGACGAAAATAACGCTCTATAAGTCCCTCATCCTTCCCGTCCTAATGTATGGCGCAGAGACGTGGACATTGACCATCAATGATGAGAGGCTGTTAGGAGCGTTGGAGAGGAAGATACTCCGTAAGATCTACGGTCCAGTATGCCTGGACGACGTGTATCGAATAAGTTGGAACGATGAGCTGCCGACACTCAAGCGTATAAAACTCCAGCGGCTTCGCTGGCTGGGTCATGTTGAGCAAATGGAAGAAAGCGCTCCGGCTAGAATGGTGAGGGTGTGTTATTCGAACCACGGTGGAGGAACACGCAGAAGGGGACGTCCTAATCTCCGTTGGAAAGACCAGGTGCAGGGCAACCTGACTGCCCTAGAGGGCAGTTGGAATTGACGAACTCTCTTTATAAATGACCAAAAATCCTTACCACCCCTTATCAACTGGCGCCAGCGCGCGCATAGCAGAAGTGACTGGCGAAGCTTTGTGGAGGCGGCCAAGACCGATCATCGATTGTAGTGCCAGCTAAGTAAGTAAGTTCTTTTTTTTTCGGGTTTCAGATAATCGATATTTAAGTATTGTTTGGCAGCACTGCACCTTCGCCAGGAAGATTTTTTCATATTGAATTATATTGTATAATATTTTTATTGACAATATTTATAATATCGCAATTAATCAAACTGGTGATAATCATGTATGCATATTAGGTAATTTCAAATTATCTAATATGTTTATGATGAAGTTATGTTAACGCCATCTAACGTTAGTAGTGACATTGAGATGTATGTGTTGGATAACTTTTCAGCCCTTGGTATATTGCAAATTACATAATAACTGTCCTAATAATCTCAATATGTTTTTGGATTTAGTCTTTATCAGTGATAACTTTAATTTCATGCAATTTATTTCATTGGCTAAATACCTATATAAGCATTATATTTCTAAGATAGACTCTAATATTAAAACGAATCGAAAGGAGTTTTGGCGCTATTCTATCTTCGATATTTTTAAATGATGACAAATCGAGCCGTGCCATTTGTTATACCAATTCACAAATCTGGTAATAAAATTAATATTGCTAATTATAGGTTAATATCTAAGCTTACTACTGTTAGTAAACTCTTCGAAAGTATTGTAAAAAATAAAGCATTTTTTGCTGTAAAAAGTTTAATTTCATCATACATGGTTTTGTCGACGATAACATTTTATTTATTTTATATTAAAAGTACCGGTATATTTATAAAACAAGTAAGAAGTTAAAATTTCGTCTCTGCCTTAAAAACGAATAAAAACATAGATAAATTGATAATTGATAAAAAAAAGTAATATCAGCGAAACTTCATAAATTTAAACTTGGAACTTCTTTGTACGTTGAAGATTTGGGTGACTGCTGGATTTCCGACGTTCGCTGGCGCTGCCTGTTCCTGTCTCTTGTTGGTGCTGCTGGCTGAGTTTTCGCTGCTGCCTGTTTGCTGTGTGGTTCCTGCCTTTGGTAATTTTATCAATTTTATTTACCGCAAATTAAAACGATCAGCTGCGTACTGTCAAATCAGTTTTGCCAGTGTTGCCATATTGAAAAAGCTAAATACAACCTCTGTAACTAGTTGCGACCTTACGCATGAAATTTAAATCCCATTTTCAATAATGCCGTGTGTCTGCTTAGCAAGGGTTGAGCGCAATTTATCTGATGATAAAAAAGTCAAGTGCGGCACATGTAATGAGTATTTTCACTGCCATTGTGTTAACATAAAAAAAACAGATTTAGAGTATATGCATAAAAATGCCCAAAATTACAAATGCGCAAAGTGTATCTCATCCCGCCGGGATTCGATTGTTCGCTCACCACCAATCAGGGCTAATTTATCCAATTCAAGCCCACTAAACAAAGGTTCAATCTCGACTGGCTCCGTGGCTACTCCTCCAGTAGGTGTCACTTCTAAAGAGGTCAGTGAGGGTGATGCAAATTGAATGACTCCTTCTACTCAACACTCAACGCTGTACTCGACTTTTCTTAAGCTTATAGATCAGAAATTCGATAAGCAAAGTGAGAGGCTAGAATTACGTCTTTCTCAGCAATGTGAGTTGATCACCTCACAAATTAAAGATGGGCTTAGAACGGCTATTCAAGAAAGCGAGCAGAGAGTTCTAGCTGAGCTTCGACAAAATGTGGCAGAAATGCGCAGCGGCTTACAAGCGGTTGAAACGAGAGTTGCGCACTTAGAAAAACTTGCTGCTGATGTCGACTCGGTTAAGATGTGTGTGAACAACTTCAAAACCGAGATGGATCAGTTGAAGGCGCGGCTTTCACAGAACGAGTGTGCCATTGCGGCTGTGCAAGCTATACCTACTCGTCTGGAAGATACTGTTGATCTCAAACGGGAGGTTGAGGAGTTAAAATCACAGCTGGCTAGGCAAGACAATGCGGCCGTTGCATGTGACCTACGTGTAAGTGGAATTCCATTCACTCAAGGTGAAAACTTGCATGCCATATTAGGTCAAATCTGCACCACCGTCAAAATACAGCTTCCTAGAGTGAAAAACTTGTTTCGTCTTAGTCAAACCCCAGAAAATAAGAACAAAGATACTACTATCATCGCCAAATTTGAAACATCGTTTGAAAGAAAATACGTTCTTAGCTCTCTTGCTAAATACCGACGTGAAAGTAAGGGCTTATTGCGTCTCCAGCATGCTGGTTTCCAATCCAACAGACCTATATTTGTTAATGAGGGCTTAACAAGAGCAAACTCAGTTATCCTGCAGCATGCTCTCCGGTATAAAAAAGATAACATTTTATCAGCCGCGTTTACTCGCCGTGGTATCGTGCACATAAAACTGAAGGGTGAAGATAATGCTATGTCTGTCGACTCATTGTCAAAATTGGGCAAATTCATACATTCTTTTAATTCCGAACATGGTCCTGGCGAGCCTGGTGCACGAAATCCTCATTGTTTTCGTGACTCTAGCTTCGAATATCTTTTTTCCTAATTTTTTTATCTTAATTTTAATTTTCTATAATATTAATTTTAATTATATTTTTTTGACATCTTCATATATCACAGCAGCGAAGAAAACGTACTTTTTTATCAAGCACGCGTTATACTTTAAGACTTTTTTACTAAGGAATTTAATATTTAAAAATGACAAGTTCTCTTAGTAATGAAAATGCTCGTTCCAAAGATAATACTTTCAATATGATAAGAATACTCTCAAAACAAAAGTTTGGGTTAAAAGTTTGCCACTTAAATGCGCAAAGTTTGATTAATAAGATTGACGAAATGCGATATTTGTTTGAGGGTTCTGGTATGGATGTAATTTGTGTTAGTGAAACATGGTTTAATAGTGGTATGTCTGATGCTTTGTTCAGCTTAAATGGTTACAAAATATTTCGTGCGGATAGGCTTAGCCATGCAGGCGGTGTTGCAATCTATGTAAAAGAAACGTTTACGTGTAAAATACTCAGTAAGTCCCCACCTGATAGTCTTATTGAATATATCTTTGTTGTAGTTTCAAATGTAAATCAAAAATTGCTTCTTGGTTGCGTTTATCGTCCAAACCGTTCTGTTGATTTTTCACCTTTTCTAAGCACATTAGAAAATATTGCACTCTCGTTCACTGACATAATTATAGCGGGGGATTTTAATAGTAACCTCCTTGTAGAAAATAGTCTAGTACCCGATATGGATAGCTTAGGTCTTTCTTCTGTTAATACCAGTATGCCAACTCACTATACAAGAACAACTAATACTGTCCTGGATTTATTCTTTGTAAGTGCCAAAACTAGAATTCTTCTGTATGATCAATTATCTGTATCTAATTTTTCAAAACATGATCTTATTTTCCTTGCTTACGACTTTACACTCAGTGATACTGCAAACTGCTTTAGTTATCGTGACTTTAAAAACATAGACTATGCTCGACTTGAAACTGCTGTATCTGATATAAACTGGGAACAAGTTTTTTATATTAACTCAGTTAATGATCAAGTAGCATTTGTTCAAGGCAATGTCAATCATCTGTTTAACGAGTTCGTCCCTATTAAGCAAAAAAGAACTACTCATAAGCAACGTCCGTGGTTCAACAGAACTATTGAACATCTGATTTTGATGCGCAATAATGCATATAATCGCTGGAAACGCTTCAAAACTCCAGAATTATATGAAGAATTTAAAATATTGCGTTCGACAGTGGTAAAAGAGGTGAAAATTGCAAAAAGTAATTATTATAGGGACAAGTATAGTTCAGTTGTGAATAGTAAGCAGAAATGGCGTGAGATACGCAATATAGGGCTTTGTAGAAAATCATTCGACTCTTGTGATAAGGTAGACGTTGAGGATTTAAACAAAAAATTTGTTGATATACCTATGCCTTTTGTCAATCAAAACGTTTACCAGACTATTGAAAGTTCTTTTAATGCCAACTCTAGCTTCAGCTTCAATTGTGTTTCTCAGGCTGACGTACTGCAAAGTGTATTATCAATAAAATCGAACGCTCTAGGGTATGATGACACTAGTCCTATTTTTCTGAAAATTTTGCTTCCGAAGATTCTCCCATATCTAACTCACATTTTTAATACTGTGCTCACAAAGTCAATTTACCCGATAGAATGGAAGAAAGCTAAAATAATACCAGTACCAAAATCTCATAATGAGTACCGCCCAATAGCTATACTCCCATTTATATCCAAAGCGTTAGAATCGATACTTAGTCAACAAATTAACACACATTTGAGTAAAAATAGTTATATAACTGAAAGGCAATCAGGCTTTAGGGAAAAACATAGTTGTATTACTGCTCTAGTTGATGTAATTGAAGACTTACGTTCTAGCATAGATGACAATAAAGTTGGGTTCTTACTTCTGTTGGATCACTCCAAGGCTTTCGATACAGTCGACCATAATATTTTGGAGACAAAACTAATTAAATTATTTAACTTCTCGCCATCTGCGACGAATCTTATTGCGTCATATCTTTCCAATAGGTCACAAGCTGTCTTCGCCAATAACTGTTCTTCAGTCTTTCTACCCATTATAAGAGGTGTTCCTCAAGGTTCTGTCTTGGGTCCCCTTTTTTTTTCTATGTACATAAATGACTTACCTTGTGTTTTGAAAAACTGTAAGATCCATATGTACGCAGATGACGTCCAGTTGTACGTCAACTGTAAGCGTGAGAACCTCTATGACTGCATCAACAATCTGAATAGTGTTCTTGAAAACATTGGTAATTGGGCAATAAAAAACGGCTTAAGCCTTAATCCAGCAAAGTCAAAATGCTTGGTAATAGCGAAGAAAATCATTGACACTGCCCCTAACCTTTCATTAAACGGAAGCAATATTGAATACGTAGACTCTGCAAAAAATCTAGGGGTAACCTTCAACAGAACTCTAACTTGGAATAACCACATAAGTAACACGGTTGGGAAAGTCTACAGCATGCTTCGTGTTCTTTGGACGACGCAGTACTTTACTCCTCTTCATATACGAATGCTACTTGCTAAAGCATATCTCATACCAACAATGCTATATGGCTGCGAAATATTTGCAAACTGTGATAGTCTAAGTAAAAATAAATTAAATATTCTTTACAATAACATTGTTCGTTATGTGTTTGGACTAAAACGAAGAGATCATGTTTCCCAGTTTGCTAAAAGAATCCATGGCTTAACCTTTGATAACTTACTGAACTATCGAACGCTTTTATTGTTGCATAAAATTATATGTAATGTAGAACCCAGTTATTTGTTTTCGAGATTAAACTTTTCTATATCCAATCGAACTAATATGATTAACTGTTTACGTGTTTCTTGTTTAACGTCTGAAAGGCAGTTCTTTGTACACTCTGTTCGTCTTTGGAATACACTTCCTAATAGTTTAAGATCTGGTAATAATGCTGTGCAATTCAAAATATAAACTAGCTTTATTTCTTTCTTCGCTGTAATAGGAAATAATGAAATATATCATGTTATTAAAATTTTTAACGAATAGATGAATAGATGTTTAATGTTTAATTTTAAAGTAAAGTTTAAATTTGTATGTCATGCAATATATATTATAAGTCGTATTTAATCTTGTTTATGCTACATGCTGCCGGTACTGCTAATAAGGTTTTAAACTTTGTTGTGCCGGTTTTCGAAAATAAATAAATAAATAAAAATAAAATAAATAAATAAAATAAATAAATAAAATAAAATAACAAATCTTACCATATTCACTGAATATTGCATTTCTGCCTTTCAAGAAGGTTATCAAGCGGATACGCTATACACAGATTTTCCTAAAGCTTTTGATAAGGTTTAGCATGCTATATTGATAGCTAAATTAGGCTTTCATTCATCCATGTTAAGTTGGTTTGCATCTTACCTAAATAAGAGAGGCTGTTTTGTTAATAATGATAATTCCTTTTCTAAACGCTTTATTGCTACCTCTGGTGTTCCGGATGGTAGTATTCTTGGGCCATTACTTTCTATTTTATTTATAAATGATATTTCTAATACAATTTTAAGTGCTAGTGTCTTTTATTTGCTGATGATATGAATATGTATCTTAGAGTTACTAACCTATCGGATGCTATTAAATTGCAATTTGACTTTAATTCTGTACATGTGTGAAAATTCATTTGTTTCTTAACGTTAAGAAATGCGCTGTCTCCACATTTACTAAGTCAAGCTTGCCCTTAGTAACATCGTATTATCTTGATAATTCACATCTCAAACGGGTAAAGATTGTCAAAGATCTCGGAGTCATTTTTGACACGAAGTTCTCTTTTGTAAGTCATTTGAATTAATTAATATCTAGACCTATTCGTTAATAGCTTTTATACACCGAAATAGTTAAAATTTCTCAGATACTGATATTGAAGTGCTTGGGCCCTTTTTTGGAATCCGTATTTAGGCTCTCATATTTTACGTCCAGAAAGAATCCAAAAATCTTTTTTACGTTTTGCCTTGCGCTGTAAATTGAAATCTTTAGGGGTTAGAATAATTATTTTATCCTTACTATTTCTTTCTGATATTTTAATGGGTCGAGTTGTTTGCCCTGATCTTCTTCAATTAATTAGTCTAAATGTGCCTGTCAAAGTGCTTCAACACTTAGATGTATTTTATTTATGCACTTGCCGTACAAATTTTGCCCTAAACTTACCATTTTATAGAGTTTAAGTGAATTTAATTCTTTACAATCAAAAGTTTTTATTGACTTTGTAAATTCTGAAGATACTTTAAGATCCATCAATAATGAATTGTATTAGGTTAAGTTTTGTTATATACATATAGATATATATATTAATTTCCCTGTTGAATAGTCTGTAAGAATTTTGTTTCATAGACTGAATGAATAAATAAACATTCTTCATCACTATTGTCGTCTGAATCCATTTTGTATCCCCTTAATTTTCTAAAAACACATTTATCTCCTCGGAGAACTTTAAATTGAAATAAAACGCAGGGAAATGATTTTAATATCCATGAAATTTTTATTTTATATGTTTGACGATGATTTCAGGTGGCAGCCGCGACTGGCGCATACATGGCGTAATCTGGAGGTCCAATTTTCGCACACTGTTTGCAGTAAATCGGCAATAACGCGTAGAATGTTGACTTCCAAATGCTCTATTGTTTCTGGTTCTACATATCCCCAAAGGAAATAATCTGCCGAGTCGCACTAACGAGGTGGACAGTTAACAGGACCGTTTCGTGAAATGGAGCATTCATGATATTTTTCGTTCAGTAAATGTGGTGCCGTCCTGCTGAAACTACATTCTGTAACATTAATGCCTTATAATTGAGGCTCGAAAAACTTAATAATCATGTCTCTGTACAACTCACAGTTGACTGTAACGTTCTGACCGTCAACCCCAAAATCATATTCCAACACTAATGTCAAAAAATTGTGTTTCAAATAAAGCCAATTTCATGAATATAAAAACATTTCTCTTTATTTTTTTTCAGTTTAAAGTTCTCCGACACTTTTACTTTTAAATAATTTAGCGACATAGTAATATTTTCTATCATATTAAAAAAAAACATATTTTTATTGACTTTTTCACAATTCAGCAGAATAACGCTTTGAATCTAATTTTTCCCGTTTTCCCTTTTGGCTTGAAAATGTTCAGAAAACGAAGAAATTTCACTTCCAGGAAACATTGGGATTTATAAATGCATGAATGGAGGAAATAGTACAAAGCTGGCATTGTCGCAGTTTATTAAGGAAAGTAATGGATCACCCTGCCTTGTATTATTTTCGTGTTCCCATGTTTGACTTCGAAAGAAAATAGTGGCGCATTATTTGGTAACTCGATAATTTTGTACCAAGTACTAATAGTTTTGATCGAAGTTCTAGAGTACTGGTGTTCACCATTCTTATAACCGCATCGTGAAGGAAAGGACTTACACGAACAATACAAAGTGTGTAATTTCCCCTTCTTATTTTTCCTAAAATTAATAATAATAATAAAGATTTGAATATTTATTGTTTTAAGTGTTTATGTAAATTAATGTTATTCATTAACTTTGTGTTAGTTTCTTAAGTTCATGTAGGTACAATATATTCATAAAAAGATTTTTCCGAGTTCCTTAATCATCTGACAGGCTTTTCGTTAAATTTCACAGTAGGGTTAGCCAGCTTTTGTATATTATAGTTAACCTTTAACTTGACTCGTTTAATGCTTCCTTGTACATGCAGAAAATATTTAAATTGCAAAAATTTACATTCAAAACAAATTTGAGTTATCAAATCTTATTGAATTAAAAATTTGAAAACATTGTAGAGGAACACGCAATATTTAAATAGAAACTTTAGGAGTATTGTTTTTTCATTGAAAAAAATGTGTTTATGTGGTATCGAGTAACCAATATTCGATCCTTGATAATCATACACTTATTAGTAACAATTTTGTAGTGACGCGGAAATGTTATTTTGTTTGGTATTAGTTTTTGAAGTGAGAAGTTTATTTTAGTAATAATAAAAAGTAATAATCAAATATTATCTATAATTTAACACATTAAATGAGAATTCGTAATATATTATTATAAAATTTCTAGCTAACACATTTAAAATTTTTTGAATTGCTATCGTGGAAAATATAACCTTTAATTGAAGTTACGGATAAAAGTTATCGTAAAAAATGTTGATCCTAACAATTTAAATTTAGTGTCATTGTTGAATTTTTAAATACAAACTACAAAAATGATTTCGGTGATGGAGGGTGGGGCAATTGCTTGACTCGAAGCATAATATTTAAAGTAAATCAAATAAATTTAATCTTTTGAAGGATATTGATTCTAGTCTATACAAAGAAAAAGTGAAATTTGGTGAGTGTGCCTCAACGCTGCATTTAAACCGCATGAAAAAATAAAATTCCGTTTGCGTTGAAATTGTAGCTAATAAATTTTTATTCGCGTAACCATTTATATTTGTTCGCTCGCCCGGTCTAATGGCAAATTATAATGTTCCCAAACATTACTTTAAATTTTTTATTGGAATCCACAGAAAATAAGTATATTTTGTCAGTATTGAATTGCTCCATAAGTCAACTACGTTTTTACTTCTTTTCCAGTTGCTTTTCCTTTTTTGTTTCATTTTCATTATTAGACAACAACAGCAACACTGGATTCTCCAGAAAAGATGAACTTGGTTCGATTATCCTGAGCACAATAGCCGTATTCACGATCTGCAGTTTTTGCTTTGGTAAATTCTGGTTTTTGTGGTAAATTTTTGTAACTTTACTACAAAAACAAATACATGCAACTGAAAGTACAACCAATTTACCAAAATTACAATTGCAACGCCCTATTGTAACATTGCGTAGTATTCTGTATTGTCTTTTTATCTGTACCAAAAATTTTCATCTCTAACAAAATGTAAACAAGATCAGCTGTTTTTGCAAACACTAAGTATTTACAACGAGGTTGTTCACGATCTGATGTAAAGTTTGCTTTTTTTTTTTACCAAAATTACTACAAAAACTACAGATCGTAAATACTGCTAATGTTCAACGCTAAACCATTTACACCGGCCGAACGAATGAAAATTCTTTCTTTCGTTTGGTGGTCTAAATGCAGGAGAGTGCTGCGCTAAATTCCAGTATTATGTAGATAAGATTTTTTTACTTTACTTACTTACTTTTAATGGCACAACAGCCCATGGAGGGCCTAGGCCGAGCTTTTCGCATCCACTCATGTTGTGCGTGTTATATTTGTACATGAATGGAAGGGACCTACAGTTTAATGCCGAATCCGAACAGCGAAGTGAAAATCTTTTCATAGCAATTTTTACTCTTGTAGGTTTGCCATTGCCTGCCAAGAGGTGTAGAAAAATTATTTTTTTTTTTTTTTTTTTTTTTTTGTGATTTTGCCTGTGCCGAGATTCGAACCCCGGACACTCTGCGTAGTAGTCCAACACACTACCACTACACCACAGCAACCACCTATGTAGATAAGATACTTTAATATAAAGTATTTCCAGAGATCTTTAGTGCTCTGTGTAGCCAAATAAAAACTTTCAAAATTCATTAAAAAAAATGTTTCTTCGCTTAAAAAACCATTCGGATTTGATAAACACAGAAATATAAACGTTAATAAAAAAATGTATTTCGGTCTACGGATTACAGTACACTTACAGACAAATTAAATTTACATAAAGAAAAATAACTTATAAATAAATGGAAATGAGCAGACAAGTCTTCGAAAAAAATGAATAGCTAATGCAAACTCAAATATTTACGTACTGCCATCAAGCCAATTTATGAATACCATATTTTGTAAAAATTTTTTGTACCTTCTCTATGCTATCTGATTGAAAATTATTCCAATCGATATCTCAATAATCTAGATGATTTCGGGCAATTGTCCCATATATTCTGATTTGAATGATTGTACATCTTTACAATAACTCCCTAATTCCTTAAATTTAAATGGTATCGTTGATTGCCGATCCCTTCTGTATTTTTTTTTTTTTTTTTTTTTTTTTTGAATATCATTATACTGCAGATAAGTAAATTAAATAAGTTATCAATAAGTGTAAAATTCGACAATGTGCGATAAAGCAATCAAGATGTTAAATCTATAGCAGAGGAGCATATGAGCACATGCATTTCTCTTCTTTATTATGTGGTCCTTGCGCTATAAACAAATTTTTAATTGTATTTTTTTTTACGGGACTTATTTTGACACATTCCTTTTTATGTTTTTTTTCCGAAACTTGTCACATGCTTTCATTATTGACAGTTCCCAATATGATTTTTATAGAAACAACATGTTAGATATACATACGCGTTATATCTGCAGCTTTTATTTGTTCCCATACAATTATTAGTATACATACATACAGTGATGGAAAAAATAATAGAAACGACATACATTTTAACAATTCTAACCATACCGATAATTTTCTTGGCTAATTCTATGCGTGAATCCTACTGTGCACGATTTGCTGATAACGGTACTTTATTTTGTTTTCAATTTTGTGCATATTTCGTCATGAATACTTGTTGCATTTGAGTGTTTGTCAATCAACCACGTTTTTGCCTTGGAAAAAAAATAGAAACGCGATTAAATTTCGTCAAAATATTTTCCTAGAACGTGTGAAATATTTTAATTGAGGTAGTTTTTGGGCATTCAAAAAAGGAAAAATTGCCAGAATAGCAATTTTTGCGAAATTCGTCCTTCTGCATTGTTTCTAGATTCAGAATGGGTGTTGGAGTGCATTGCACAGATGTGGAGAGAGAAGTAATGGAAATCTCAAAAACGAAGGCAAATCAATGGCTGAAATTGCGCAAATAATGAAGTGCTTCAAAAAAAAAGTGTTTTCTGCAATTCATTTTGAAGAAAAACAAGGGAAACGAGGCAGGAAGCGAAAAACCTCCCATAAATTCGATCAACTACTTATTCGGCAGTTGAAAAAAATCTATTTCATTCATCGGAGGAACTAAGGAAGGAGTTAAATGCATCTTTTAATAAGGAATAGGCTGATAGAACGTGGTTTGAAGGCACATTCAGCAAGGAAAGTACCATTCCTCAGCAAGAAGAACATCCAGAACCGAATCAATTTCTCAAAAGGACATTCAACGCGAACAAATTGGAAAAACGTCTTTTGGTCTGACGAAACAAAGGCGAATTTGTTTGGATCTGACGGAAAACCTCTAGTAAGGCGCCCCAAAAATAATGCACACGATCTAAAACACAATAAAAACGATTAAGCATGGTGGTGGCAACATTATGCTATAGGGATGCTTTTCAGCATTCGGTGTTGGTCCAATATATTGGCTGAAAAGTAAAATGTGTGCCACCGACTACGTTAACATACTAAATAGTATAATCCTGCCATATGCAGAGGAAGAAATGCCAATAAAGTGGGAGTTCATGCAAGATAATGACCAAAAAACACTCATCAAAACTTGCCAAAAAGTGGTTCCGGGACTACCAAATTTCTTTAATGGAATGGCCTTCACAATCACCAGACCTGAATCCAATAGAACATATTAAACGAACATCAAAAAACGAATTGCTGGGTTTAAGTCCAAAAATAAGGAGGATTTATGGAGAAACGGGCTGAATGGTCCATCAATTTGTGCCAAACTGGTGGATTCCATGGATCGTCGGTGTGTCCAAGTTATAAAAAATCGTGGTAGAACTACTAAATACTAAAAACAAAAACATTCTACTAATTTTTATCAAAGACTTTTACCGTTACTTAGTTTCAAGTTTTTTGTTTCTATTTTTTTTTTCCAAGCAAGAATTTCCAATAAATACCTTCTTATTTTTTTATTTTGAAATATAATGGAATAAGTAAGTAATAATTATAACATTGAAAAGAAAATTCATTTTGCAAAAGAAAATTTTAACATTAAAAGAAAAATAGGTCGTTTCTATTATTTTTTCCATCACTGTATATATATTGTACATAACTGGGAAGAAGTGGCGAATAAAACAGCTAAATAACAGGAGTTGCTAATCTACATTAACAGCTCGATTCTGTCGTGGCAATGCTTATACTACAGGGTTAGGCGATTAAACTGTTACCTATTAAAACGACCATATGTTTTTTGTGTGAAACTAGTTTTTATTGATTCAAATTACAAAAATGTGTGGAAATAATGAAAATTTTAAATTTTCGTAAGTGTGTTGAGTAAACGCGATCATTTTGAGAGTATATAAACTACTCAATAGGGAACTTTTTCTCTCAGAGAACACAATGTTTGGAAATTCGCCACGTTTGGGCAAGCGTAACAACTCCTTTGCTCTTTTGAGTCTAACTTTTTATTGCTTTGGTGTAAGATGTTCCTTTTGGAACTTGTAAGGCTTTACCTTGAGCTCATTTTGGAATATGCGTCGGATGCATCGCTGGGATATTTTCAGTTCTTTGGCCATTTGATTACCACTACGACATGGATTTCATTTAAGTCGAACCTTCACTTTCCGAACCATTTCAGGGGATGTTGCTGTTTGTTTTCGCCCACCACCATAGTAATGCTCCCTGTATCATTAAAACAATTTATGGTGCGATACACAAACATTTTATTCACTTTGAGATGTCTGAGCTCACGAACAATAGCTGGTGATTTTCCTCAAATATAAGTATTGCAATCACACTATTACGTTTGAATTCCATTTCGAATAATTTTGTTCTATAAAACTTAGACACAAATGCTTGTGGTAGCTTGTAAACAATATAACCATTCATTGGTCATTGGTATGAATTTGACTATAGTTGGCACTATCGCGTTGCCAGATATACCGGTGTGAAGTTGGTAACACTTGAATCGTCTAACGCGTACATACAATGCTGAGCCATGCTATGTCCAGACTGCATTCATTGCATTTAGAACTCATAAAAGTTTAATTTAAACAGTTGTTTGTTTACAAACAAAAACAGCCGATGGTTTATAAGTTGAATAGTTGGTATTAGTCTCCCAAGATATCTCACAGTGTAGTTCTTCATTCCCTTCTTAACGTGGGTATGAAAAAGTTTCTATGTTTGGGGTTATTGGTAACCTTGAATGGTGCGTTTTTTATCATTCTTAACCTTTTCAAGAACAAAATTTAAAATTTTGATTTATATTTATTTTATTGAGCATTTAATGCATAATAACTTAAATTCTGAAAATTTTTTTTATTTTGTTTAAAAGTTGGTAAAACAGAAATAATAATCAGGCCGGCCACATTTGCGAACTTTGGTCATTGATGGTTATGGATTGTAAAAGGACTCTATGCATTCTGGGCATATTGGTTTTGTACATTTTCACCATATATTACGTCTATTGGTTTTTTTTTTTTAATTTTTGTTAAGTTTATGAGAATGATAAATCCAAAAATTCAATAATTTGCTTTTTTATTTCAGAATTAAATTTTTTTTTTTATTTGAAAATTATTCAAAGAATGTTTGTAGCAGTTCACTTGCTCAGATTGCCTTCCTGATTTTCAGAATAGTTCAGATCATTGTTATTACAGGTTTCGCTTGAACTAATTGCTAAGTTAGCAACATACGAAGCTGTATCGATAACTTTCGGAAATGGTTTTATTTCGGTACAAAGTTCTCAATTCTGTGTAAATCGAACCTATCTTCGTATGTTATCAGATTTATAGCAATACCTAAATAGCTAAAGCACGTAGAGCCACCAATATATTTCCGCCATTCGCAGAAAATCGAAGTTAGTTGACGGTTTGAACATCAATTCCATGTGTGAATAAATCTGAACATATAAGAGTGCTTATACACACTATCAAAAATCGTAAAATAGTCTGTTTCTATGGCCCTGAGCCACTTTAGCATGAATGTAGTAACAAAACTAACCAAGTTCTGAGAATATTTTTAGCAAGAACTTCAACTCGTTGTTTTGAATTGCAAAATATAATCATATATGCAACGTTTTCGCGTTCTATAATTTGGGCCGGTTTCCGTGAATGGCGATAACCAATAATATCTGAATTGTAATCATCTTCCATTTCTTTACTGGCTTCACCGACTTTCTTACATGCCACTTATGTTTTATTTCAATATCTTCGATATCTGAGTCTAAAGGGACTTCGAGATCTCCAATAATTTCAGGGGATGTTAGATATTTTCGGTATATCGAAATTTTTAGTCTGGATAAGAAATGTTCAATTGAATCTGAATTGTATAATAATCACACAAAACAGTTATAAGTATATACGCTGTATTAATATTTTAGCTTACGTTTTTTAGTTTAAAAATATTTTATAATTTTTACCAAGAATTTTTATCACAATTTCATGAATTGCTCATTGGAGTGTACAAAAAATGTATAAATCATATTTGCGAACCGATTTTGACATGTATCTCTTTATCGGTGCCCTGTGATTGCATTCCCTCTCTCATTCTCCCTCTTCCTTCTCCTTCTTCCTCCCACCTATCAATCTTCCTTACAATCCAAACAATGCTTTGCATTCACACACACTGGGTGTTGAACATATTAATAAAAAAAATTTAGCCACCATGACCTATTTTAGTAGCGTTTAGTTTTTAAATTTCCAAAACATTTTTATTACCAATATTTATACTTCCCATAAAATTTCTACAGAAATTTGAAAAACCTCTATGCCTTATTTGATTTGAAAATAATTCTTATTGAACCCGCATTATGTTTATGTTTGTTTGTAAAAGGCAGTAACAGCTGGTGGCTTTGAAAAAATTTCTCTCAGAAAAATTCTGGTAAATCAAAACTTATGATTAAAATTACAGTCTGATCAACAAAAAAAAATTTTCTCCAACAGATTGTATGTTACATTTATTTGAAAAAGTGTTTTATTTTAAGGAATACATATTATGGTTTTCGACAGGAAGTTTAATATGCGGTCCAATCTCCTGCATTGTCTATAATTGCTTGGCATCTTTGGCGACAACTGGCAGCTAGAATATTCCACGGAAATAGACATCCACGTACTTTTGAGCAATCGAATAAAATGTTTTGATGATTTTATTTTCTTTTTCTATATCTTAGCTTTAGAGCCCACACATTCTCTATGGGATTTGCATCTGGTGACTGAGGGGGCCTAGCGCATTGTTTACTTCTGTGTTTCGGGTCGTTATCTTCTTGTAATATCCAATCGATGTTATTTCTCCCATATTCAGCTGACTAATAGACAATCCTTATACAACTTCAGCATTCTAACGTCATTTAAATTTTCCGTCAACCACTTACGAAAGCCAAATCCTTGGGCAGAGAAGCATCCATGACATAAACCTTCTCCGGATGTTTTACACTTCGTTGAATAAATTTTTCGCCATTTTTCAACCAAACATGTTTAATTGGATTAAACAACACAAAAGTGGATTTATCTGTAAATATTACTTTGGTCCAATCTCGATCGATGTTTGTGTAAGCTCACTCAAGACGCTTTTCAACATGCTTTTGTAAAAGTAATGGCTTTGACAAAGTACTGCTACGTTTTATGCCTGATTGCGTAAGTCTGTCGCGAATCGTGTTTAAGAATATATCCAACCCCTTCTCCGATAAAATGTTTGGTGCTTCCCTTAAACTGATCATTGGATTATTTTCTAGAAGCCTAACGATGACTTTATCCTGCCGCTTTTAGGTGGTAGGCTTTCGGCCTCTTCCTGGTTCGTCGTCAACGTTTCCTGTTTCTGAATAACGCTCAGACTACCTCAACAAATGCGCAAGTAGTTTTTTTTATTGTTTCTAGATTCAGAATGGGTGTTGGAGTGCATTGCACAGATGTGGAGAGAGAAGTCATGGGAAATCTCAAAAACGAAGGCAAATCAATGGCTGAAATTGCGCAAATAATGAAGTGCTTAAAAAAAAAAAGTGTTTTCTGCAATTCATTTTGAAGAAAAACAAGAGAAACGAGGCAGGAAGCGAAAAACCTCCCATAAATTCGATCAACTTCTTATTCGGCAGTCGAAAAAAATCCATTTCATTCATCGGAAGAACTAAGGAAGGAGTTAAATGCATCTTTTACGAGCCGTATAATAAGGAATAGGCTGATAGAACGTGGTTTGAAGGCACATTCAGCAAGGAAAGTACCATTCCTCAGCAAGAAGAACATCCAGAACCGAATCAATTTCTCAAAAGGACATTCAACGCGAACAAATTGGAAAAACGTCTTGTGGTCTGACGAAACAAAGGTGAATTTGTTTGGATCTGACGGAAAACCTCTAGTAAGGCGCCCCAAAAATAATGCACACGATCCAAAACACAATAAAAACGATTAAGCATGGTGGTGGCAACATTATGCTATAGGGATGCTTTTCAGCATTCGGTGTTGGTCCAATATATTGGCTGAAAAGTAAAATGTGTGCCACCGACTACGTTAACATACTAAATAGTATAATCCTGCCATATGCAGAGGAAGAAATGCCAATAAAGTGGGAGTTCATGCAAGATAATGACCAAAAAACACTCATCAAAACTTGCCAAAAAGTGGTTCCGGGACTACCAAATTTCTTTAATGGAATGGCCTTCACAATCACCAGACCTGAATCCAATAGAACATATTAAACGAACATCAAAAAACGAATTGCTGGGTTTAAGTCCAAAAATAAGGAGGATTTATGGAGAAACGGGCTGAATGGTCCATCAATTTGTGCCAAACTGGTGGATTCCATGGATCGTCGGTGTGTCCAAGTTATAAAAAATCGTGGTAGAACTACTAAATATCAAAAACAAAAACATTCTACTAATTTTTATCAAAGACTTTTACCGTTACTTAGTTTCAAGTTTTTTGTTTCTATTTTTTTTTCCAAGCAAGAATTTCCAAGAAATACCTTCTTATTATTTTATTTTGAAATATAATGGAATAAGTAATAAGTAATAATTATAACATTGAAAAGAAAATTCATTTTGCAAAAGAAAATTTTAACATTAAAAGAAAAATAGGTCGTTTCTATTATTTTTTCCATCACTGTATACATATTGTACATAACTGGGAGGAAGTGGCGAATAAAACAGCTAAATAACAGGAGTTGCTAATCTACATTAACAGCTCGATTCTGTCGTGGCAATGTTTATACTACAGGGTTAGGCGATTAAACTGTTACCTATTAAAACGACCATATGTTTTTTGTGTGAAACTAGTTTTTATTGATTCAAATTACAAAAATGTGTGGAAATAATGAAAATTTTAAATTTTCGTAAGTGTGTTGAGTAAACGCGATCATTTTGAGAGTATATAAACTTCTCAATAGGGAACTTTTTCTCTCAGAGAACACAATGTTTGGAAATTCGCCACGTTTGGGCAAGCGTAACAACTCCTTTGCTCTTTTGAGTCTAACTTCTTATTGCTTTGGTGTAAGATGTTCCTTTTGGAACTTGTAAGGCTTTACCTTGAGCTCATTTTGGAATATGCGTCGGATGCATCGCTGGGATATTTTCAGTTCTTTGGCCATTTGATTACCACTACGACATGGATTTCATTTAAGTCGAACCTTCACTTTCCGAACCATTTCAGGGGATGTTGCTGTTTGTTTTCGTCCACCATAATAGCAATGCTCCCTGTATCATTAAAACAATTTATGGTGCGATACACAAACATTTTATTCACTTTGAGATGCCTGAGCTCACGAACAATAGCTGGTGATTTTCCTCAAATATAAGTATTGCAATCACACTATTACGTTTGAATTCCATTTCGAATAATTTTGTTCTATAAAACTTAGACACAAATGCTTGTGGTAGCTTGTAAACAATATAACCATTCATTGGTCATTGGTATGAATTTGACTATAGTTGGCACTATCGCGTTGCCAGATATACCGGTGTGAAGTTGGTAACACTTGAATCGTCTAACCCGTACATACAATGCTGAGCCATGCTATGTCCAGACTGCATTCATTGCATTTAGAACTCAAAAAAGTTTAATTTAAACAGTTGTTTGTTTACAAACAAAAACAGCCGATGGTTTATAAGTTGAATAGTTGGTATTAGTCTCCCAAGATATCTCACAGTGCAGTTCTTCATTCCCTTCTTAACGTGGGTATGAAAAAGTTTCTATGTTTGGGGTTATTGGTAACCTTGAATGGTGCGTTTTTTATCATTCTTAACCTTTTCAAGAACGAAATTTAAAATTTTGATTTATATTTATTTTATTGAGCATTTAATGCATAATAACTTAAATTCTGACAATTTTTTTTATTTTGTTTAAAAGTTGGTAAAACAGAAATAATAATCAGGCCGGCCACATTTGCGAACTTTGGTCATTGATGGTTATGGATTGTAAAAGGACTCTATGCATTCTGGGCATATTGGTTTTGTACATTTTCACCATATATTACGTCTATTGGTTTTTTTTTTTTAATTTTTGTTAAGTTTATGAGAATGATAAATCCAAAAATTCAATAATTTGCTTTTTTATTTCAGAATTAAATTTTTTTTTTATTTGAAAATTATTCAAAGAATGTTTGTAGCAGTTCACTTGCTCAGATTGCCTTCCTGATTTTCAGAATAGTTCAGATCATTGTTATTACAGGTTTCACTTGAACTAATTGCTAAGTTAGCAACATACGAAGCTGTATCGATAACTTTCGGAAATGGTTTTATTTCGGTACAAAGTTCTCAATTCTGTGTAAATCGAACCTATCTTCGTATGTTATCAGATTTATAGCAATACCTAAATAGCTAAAGCACGTAGAGCCACCAATATATTTCCGCCATTCGCAGAAAATCGAAGTTAGTTGACGGTTTGAACATCAATTCCATGTGTGAATAAATCTGAACATATAAGAGTGCTTATACACACTATCGAAAATCGTAAAATACTCTGTTTCTATGGGCCTGAGCCACTTTAGCATGAATGTAGTAACAAAACTAACCAAGTTCTGAGAATATTTTTAGCAAGAACTTCAACTCGTTGTTTGGAATTGCAAAATATAATCATATATGCAACGTTTTCGCGTTCTATAATTTGGGCCGGTTTCCGTGAATGGCGATAACCAATAATATCTGAATTGTAATCATCTTCCATTTCTTTACTGGCTTCACCGACTTTCTTACATGCCACTTATGATTTATTTCAATATCTTCGATATCTGAGTCTAAAGGGACTTCGAGATCTCCAATAATTTCAGGGGATGTTAGATATTTTCGGTATATCGAAATTTTTAGTCTGGATAAGAAATGTTCAATTGAATCTGAATTGTATAATAATCACACAAAACAGTTATAAGTATATACGCTGTATTAATATTTTAGCTTACGTTTTTTAGTTTTAAAATATTTTATAATTTTTACCAAGAATTTTTATCACAATTTCATGAATTGCTCATTGGAGTGTACAAAAAATGTATAAATCATATTTGCGAACCGATTTTGACATGTATCTCTTTATCGGTGCCCTGTGATTGCATTCCCTCTCTCATTCTCCCTCTTCCTTCTCCTTCTTCCTCCCACCTATCAATCTTCCTTACAATCCAAACAATGCTTTGCATTCACACACACTGGGTGTTGAACATATTAATA
Organism: Palloptera scutellata; assembly: GCA_958295655.1. Classification (NCBI taxonomy): domain Eukaryota; kingdom Metazoa; phylum Arthropoda; class Insecta; order Diptera; family Pallopteridae; genus Palloptera; species Palloptera scutellata. The sequence continues at coordinate 32,055,342 of OY282451.1, forward strand.
AAAAAAATTTAGCCACCATGACCTATTTTAGTAGCGTTTAGTTTTTAAATTTCCAAAACATTTTTATTACCAATATTTATACTTCCCATAAAATTTCTACAGAAATTTGAAAAACCTCTATGCCTTATTTGATTTGAAAATAATTCTTATTGAACCCGCATTATGTTTATGTTTGTTTGTAAAAGGCAGTAACAGCTGGTGGCTTTGAAAAAATTTCTCTCAGAAAAATTCTGGTAAATCAAAACTTATGATTAAAATTACAGTCTGATCAACAAAAAAAAATTTTCTCCAACAGATTGTATGTTACATTTATTTGAAAAAGTGTTTTATTTTAAGGAATACATATTATGGTTTTCGACAGTAAGTTTAATATGCGGTCCAATCTCCTGCATTGTCTATAATTGCTTGGCATCTTTGGCGACAACTGGCAGCTAGAATATTCCACGGAAATAGACATCCACGTACTTTTGAGCAATCGAATAAAATGTTTTGATGATTTTATTTTCTTTTTCTATATCTTAGCTTTAGAGCCCACACATTCTCTATGGGATTTGCATCTGGTGACTGAGGGGGCCTAGCGCATTGTTTACTTCTGTGTTTCGGGTCGTTATCTTCTTGTAATATCCAATCGATGTTATTTCTCCCATATTCAGCTGACTAATAGACAATCCTTATACAACTTCAGCATTCTAACGTCATTTAAATTTTCCGTCAACCACTTACGAAAGCCAAATCCTTGGGCAGAGAAGCATCCATGACATAAACCTTCTCCGGATGTTTTACACTTCGTTGAATAAATTTTTCGCCATTTTTCAACCAAACATGTTTAATTGGATTAAACAACACAAAAGTGGATTTATCTGTAAATATTACTTTGGTCCAATCTCGATCGATGTTTGTGTAAGCTCACTCAAGACGCTTTTCAACATGCTTTTGTAAAAGTAATGGCTTTGACAAAGTACTGCTACGTTTTATGCCTGATTGCGTAAGTCTGTCGCGAATCGTGTTTAAGAATATATCCAACCCCTTCTCCGATAAAATTTTTGGTGCTTCCCTTAAACTGATCATTGGATTATTTTCTAGAAGCCTAACGATGACTTTATCCTGCCGCTTTTAGGTGGTAGGCTTTCGGCCTCTTCCTGGTTCGTCGTCAACGTTTCCTGTTTCTGAATAACGCTCAGACTACCTCTTAACAAATGCGCAAGTAGTTTTTTTTAATTTTATTTTTTTATTGATACATTCAACACTCAGGGTGTACCTATGAATTTAGAGCATTGTGTTGCAGTTTTTTTAACTGACCAGGATGCTTTGTAAAAAAGCTCGCTTCGAAACGTTTCTTGAACTGCACACTCATTTTGTTTACGCGTGTAACAGTGGAAGTACAAACAAAACTAAATTCAGATGTTTGCGTTGACAACCGTAACAATATGTATTTATGTAAAAAATGGCACACTTAGATTTTTTTTTGGAAGTTAACTGAGTAAGAGTGTAACGTCTTTTGTTCAACAGACTATATACATATGTTATAGCTGTAATCTTTTGAATCAATCGGTCGTGTTCTTTTTAAGCTCCATACTTTTCTCTGTTTTACTTTGTTTTTAACGAGTTCTAAATACAGAAATTTAATAATTTTAAAAGTGACTATTATTTTCTAAACCTATACAGATAAATGTTTTCATTTATGTTTTTTATTAAAAAAATTTCAGGTATTATTGTTTATTTCTTTTTTTTTCTTATTTCATATATTCGTACATACACCCCTACTCTAAATAATAGGTACACATCACTTTTTCATCTTTAGCATAACAAATAAAGGTTTTATTCAATATTTTAATTAAAAAAAATGCACATTAATTCATTGGATATGAATAATTGCTTCATTACTAGATAAAGTATAACAAAGAATCTAAGATCAATAAACATTTTAGATCGCTTAAAAAAAAAAAATAGTTACACTTGTAGTATTAAAAAAAAAAAAAAAAATTATTAAAAGTGTTAATTATTTTGAATTATTTAACTAATATCCTGTGTATAGAATCCTGTGTATTTTGAGTTACTTAAACTACTTTCCTTGGCATACTATTAGTCAAATCCCGACAGTTGTCTGGGTGTCTCATACCATATTTTTTTAACATACTCCCATAATTGTTCTTTATTAGAGAAAACTTTTTTCGCCAATTTCTTTTTTAAGTTTCCCCACAGGTTTTCTATTGGATTTAGATTCGGGGATTGATTTGCCCATTTTAAAACATTGACATTATGGTCTTCAAAGCATTTTTTAAAAAACTTATCGGTATGCTTTGGGTTGTTATCTTGCTGATAGACCCAACGTAAAGGCATGGTTTACTCCGCATAAGGTAGAATTGTATTTTCCACATTATCCTTGTATTTGGCTGCTGTCATATGATTACTAGTTTGTTGTATAGGACCGACTCCATACCAAGAAAAGCATCTCCATACCATAATAATTCCACCTCCATGCTTCACTTTTTTTTCGTGAAAAGAACGTGAAATTCTTTGCCTTTCGGAATCGTTCCTTTCTGAATCGTTTCCGAACAGATTAATTTTCGTTTCATCGTTCCATAAAATATTTCTCCACTTTTTTCACCCTCAGATCCCACCCAGATTTTAACCTCATGCTCAAATTGTTTTTTCGTATCAAAGGAACTTTTTTGGCTATTCGTCCCGGTAGGTTAACTCACCACGTTAGACCATGTTTCCAATTTCGGCTGCTATTACCTATGAAGACTTAAATGGTTCCGTTTTACAGATAGTCACAATGTGACGATCGACATTTGCGTTAGTTTTTTTTGGGATTCCTCGAGACACGTTTTGGAGTTTTCGCTTTAACGCATTGCTAACAAAATTATGGGTTCCCCCCATTAATCGGCCAATGTCACGAAGTGATTTTCCTTCTTTTCTTAGGTTCGAAACTAACCGGGCTTCTTCAGTGTATTACAATTTACGACCCATCTAAATTATAAATTATATAATCAAATTTCACTATTTTTAAGTTAATTAAAGCAAAATTTACCGCTGTTAAATTAAGAACTGTAAGAACTAAAAAAAAACCTTTAAAAAATTTTTTTAGTGAACTTGTAGGTGTAACTATTATATTGAGCAAGCAGATTTTGACTTTTTTAACGCAAAGCAAAAATTCACAATAATTAGGGAAATCACACTTTTCACTTTGCCAGCAATAACATTTTTTTGTTTTACTACAAAATTTGTTTTGTATATTTACCTTTTTATTGTATATTTACCGTTCCGCTGTTTTGATTTTTCCTTAGCTGTTTTCAGTGCTTCTCTACCTATAAGTATTATATTGATAGATCTACAATTACAGTGGGTCTTATTTATATTGTTTCCCTTGAAAACTTTATATTATTATCTGAAAAATTTTAAAAAATGATTATAATTTAATTATTTAAAATAACTGTGATCTGCACGTATCCTAATTGCACCGTTAAGTGTGATTTTGAACGATTTTTGACTTGCTGGTTATTTAACGTGCTGGCTCATTTAAAATGTGCCATGTTTAAGAAGATAAAGGCCTTCATTGGTTGTGTTTGAAATGTAGGGCGACTGATATCGATATATATAAAATGTTTAAACAAGACAAGGTGGGTTTTTCGGAGATTGGGAAGGAGTTATTCCCTCTGACATCTAAATTTAAACATTATGAAAAGTTTTTCAATAATTACAAGTGTTTTGATGAACCTGTTGCTTCCTCTAGAAATACGCGTTCAAGTGCTTCCAAAAGACGAAAGCATTCATGCAAGACAGCATTAAATATGGTTTTAGATGAGTGGAAAGAACAACTGAACAACAAAAATTTTTTTAAATTTGGCTGTGTGCAATCAGATTTAAAATTAATATCGGAAAAACCAAGTATATGATCATAACAAGAACATTTTAAATTTTGGAAACATCAAGATTAATAATGAAGAAATTGAAAATGTGAGCAAGATAAAGTATTTGGGTATACATATTGATAATAAATTAAAGTTTGATGATCACATAAACTTTACTATAGGCAAAATAGCAAACAAAAATATGGTTTGTCAAAAGAACTTGCAAAAATTTAAGCAAGCATTACAAAGTAAAAGTTTATAGATCAATTGTTGAACCTCATTTTATTTACTGCCCCATAATCTTCATTATGAAATATTCCAAAACTACAAAAAATGAAAAATAAAGCTATGCGCTTCATACTGAATCGACGATATGACAGTTTAAATTGGTTAAGCGTGAAGCAACAAATTTTTGTTTATACAATGAAAAATCCGGAGGTGAACAGTCAGAATCTGATTTTGTTGTAGAAGTAGATGTGGACGAGGCTCCAACTTCGGCTTCTACTCCTGCCATTTTCAAACGCTCTTCACCGGTTGTTTTAAATACTTCGGTTGATTTGAACACGCTGAATACTGATACTCCAACTACTAGTAATTCAAAATCTACACCTTTGGCTTCAACTGAAGAAGGTTTTACTAATAAATCGAAATAAATCGATAACTATCGACTATCAACTAAACTCTGTCTCAAACGCCAATAATAAGATCCTGTCACGTTCATTGCCTTTGGTCTTGCCAGAGGATCCTTATCATCCTACCGTTGAAATAAATTTTTCATTTCCAATCGCATGCCTTGAGAAAGAAAATCTTAATTCCTTAAATTATAATTTAAAAAAAAACTGACTATATAAAACAGAAAAATTACCTTTCTAAAGTTGATAAGAACTCATTGCTGCGATGCAATATTCCAGGTAGATTATCTGCTGATATGGCTACTTGAAGATACATGTGACGCAGCGATGCCCAGACACCATACAAGGCTCATCAGGAAACCAGTGTATTGTGTCTATGAAGAGATAGCAGAAGCCAGGAAGATATGCTATCAAGCACGAGAAAAGCGCAGAGGGCTCGCTCTCTACCCACGTAGGTAGTCCGGCAGTTCGAATATATGACTTGCAGAACTGCGCTTAAAATGGCAATTAGAGTCAACAAGAATACCTTTTTTGAGAAGTTACGCTACAGCGCAGAACTGGGATTTGGCATACAAGACAGTAATGAAAAAGGTCCATGACCCAAGACCAGCGCAGCCCAAGTGCCCTACACAGATGTGGAAAGTGGTTAGAACTCTCTTCGTACCCCAAGAGAAACTCGGTCGGGAACAGCACAGGTACGCATGAGCACCAGACATCACTGGCAGTGAGGTACTTGAAACCCTAAGAAGGATTGCTGATAATATAGCTCCAGGATTAGACGGCATTCCCAACGTGGCACTCAAGCAGCAGTCAAGGCAAAGCCTTGAAATGACATACCCCTGGAAATGACAGCGTTTGATACTTGCACTAAAGCCGGGAAGCTGGTGTTTATGGAAGGTGTTTATAAGATCTGCTCAACAAATGTATGGATTTTTAAAAAGTAGACCGGCTGCTTTCAACGGATACTTCTTCCGCAATCTTGTATGTAGCATCTATTTGGGCAGACAGTAAGAAGACCCATCACAACGATATCTGCGCAACGCATAGACTCTGCCTTGAGGGTAACCAGTACGTATCGCACGGTATCGCACGGTTATATGGCAAATTTGATCAAAGACCAAGAAAAAAATAGAGGAAGCGAACCATTGGAATGTTAGCGAAAGTGGAAGTTATCCGAGAAGGATCGATGGACTTTCAACCTTATTCTTAACATAGAATTTAATTCACGCGGTAAATTAAATTACCACATAACGCAATTTGTAAAAGGCCATGCGTGTTTCAAGCAGTACCTACATAGGTTCAATCTGGGAGAGGAAGCCAGTTTTGCCCGAGCTGCCCGGACGAACTGGAAAGTGCACAGCATATACTATTTCACTTCCCGCGCTTCAGGAGTAACAGAGAAGAGTTGAAGATAAGCTTTGACGAACCTGCTTCTGAAATTAACTCCACAAGGCAGATGTGCAATACAATTGAAAAGTGGAATACAGCATGTATAGTTGCTGTAAATATCCCGAATACGCTCTCCAACGCAGAACGTCCGCGGAATATATGGTGGCAGTAATCGTCAACTGACGATGCAACCAGACTGACAGGGACAGAACCATGACTAACAGAACCAGTCCAATGTAATATCTAACGATGGTTCCGGGAGGAATATCCGTACGGATGACAGGTGGTTTAAGCGTGAGAATGTTTCGCACTGACTGGTCTTTTTATGCTATCCTCCTTATTAGTTTTTGGTCCCTCAATCTAATCTGAATAAACCGAAATTTCCGAATTGGGTTAATAATTTAATAATGATCTTCGCAAGCTGAGAAACCAAAAGACTCATTATTACAAGCGCTATAAAAAATTCAATAACTTGACTGATTTTTCTAAATATACAAATCTTCGCTACAGGTACCAATTCCATTGCAAAACTTGTTATAAAAAAGCTAAATAAGGTTAAAGATTCGCTAATACAGGATGCTAAATCCTTTTAAAACCTTTATTAACTCTGGCCCTCATAACGTTCCAGAATGTATTCTTAAGGAATGTTGCATTGAACTTGTACCCACCATACTTCTATTTAAGATTTGTCTTACAGTATTCCGTTACATAAATCTGGCAGCAAATCTTTAATTAATAGCTACCGTGGTATAGCAAAGTGCTCTTTGAACAAATTATTTGCTCGCAAATCAGTTTTAATCTTCATAAATCTATTTCACCTTTTAAGCATGGGGTTTTACCCGGAAAATCGACAACAACTAACCTTATAGAATTCAATTCAAGAGTGGTAGAAGTAGTAAATCATAATTTCCTTTTACTTAAATTGCGAAATATGGGGTTTCCGTCACGTTTACTGAAATGGATCACTTCTCGAACCCAGAGTATATTTTTTAAGGGCTTTAAGTCTAATGGTTTTCTGGTGTTCCTCAAGGGAGTCGTCTTGGCACCATTCTTTTTTTGCTTTTTATTAACGATTTGCCCAATGTTTTTCAAAATTGTAAACTTTTGATGTACGCTGATGACGTCAAATTATTTTATGCATTTAATTTTACCGACGACACTAAGTCATTGGGTGTAGCTTAAGCTTATTTAAACTTTTTTTACGTAAAACTTCTTTATTATTTAACTATGAAATGGATAACTACAATCTTGAAATCGTTTCAACGTTCGTGGATCTTGCAGTGACTTTGGATACCAAACTTTGTTTTAATATTCATATTAACAAAATCATTAACAAGGCCTCCTTGTGTGCTAGGTTTCTTTAAACGCTGTGCGAAAGATTTGGCATCCCATATTTAATCAAACTGTTATTTGTTTCTTTAGTACGTCCAATATTAGAGTATGCTTCAACAGTTTGGTGTACATATTATAAGTGTCACATAGATGTCTTGGAGTCGGTTCAAAAACAATTTCGTCTTTTCTGCTTACATGGTTTACCTTGGAACCCGACCTTAAACCTTCCATCGTATAAAAGTGGTTTGAAACTACTTAGTTACATTACCATCGTTATACTCACGTATAATAATTTTGAATTCTACATTTATACTTAAACTTTCTCAGGGCAATATAAATAAATAGCCGTTATCTCTTAAGTAGGCTCTATCTCAATATACTCTAGCGTTCCAGAGCCCAATTAGCGAATCGAAAGAGTTTATGAAAGAGCGCTAAAAATAAGTTAATTTCAAATACAAATTATGAAATATTATTTTTGTAAAATTAAATTTTTACCAAAATTCCCTTTTTTTGTTGAAAACATTGAGGTTTTATACTCCAATATGAGCTAAACAAATCAGGATCATCCGCAACAATTTTCGTCCGCAAAATTTTCCTACTTGATATCGAGTAATTAGTCGAAATGCTAGTAAAAAAAAAATGGTGCAAATAAACAATTTTTCTTCAATTCCTGTCCATATTTTCACGTCCAAATGCGATGCATGTTTCAACATAGTGAGGCAATAATCTGGGCATGGTCTTTAGTATTTGTTTTACAGTTACAGAAGACATTTAAGCCACATTTTTACTCAATTTGGTGCCCACTCTTTTATTGAATTGTTTGCCGTGTTGATATTGTTGCGCTTATCTTGGTCGGAAATCTTTGGTCGTCTTCCACACTATTATTTTTACAATAAATAAATTAGATTTTTAAAATAATTAGGTTTTTTAGCCGTTTTACCGGTTCTAAGACCAACCTCTCTAAAAGCAGAAATTTTTCGTTTTTCTTTGTCAATTAATTAAATACTAAGTGGCATTAAAATAAATTAGTAATAGAATAAAATAACTATCCGCAACTTCATGAAAACTCAAAAAGATCGCAATTCGTCTATAGTTATGCATCAACAAAAAACAACTTTGAATTTTATTGGTATGTGCACAGGAATTATTAAGATCATTTTGATTCGAAATTAATTTATTTTTAGTGCTCTTTCTGACATTAATTGGATTTATTCTACACTCTCTTAGAACCAAGGAATTATTAAAATATGGGTGCGTCTATAGTTATTCCCTCATGGCTCTAAAATGCATTTATGTCTAAATAAGGAGTGTTAACCAAAAATTGTATCCCCCCGAAATGGAATGTTTTTCTTTCAAAAAAGCAATATTTTTTCAGAAAATAAATTTGTTTTGTTTTCCTTAAATGTCGTGTTTATAACTTATTCCTTTTATCATCTCTTGCAGACTTGTAGCACTGATTTTCTTGGCAGATTCGTTCGATTTTTTTTTGCAAATTCTTTTCGTTTTGGGCCTTGCCTTTTTTTGAGGTTACGTTTTACCATAGGCCAAAAACGTTCAATAGGACGAAACTCAGCAATTTGGTGTGTTTGCATTCCTTTTATCCTATTATCATCGTACCATTTCATAAGATCAGGTCAAAAGAATACTGAGACATTATGACTTCTGAAAAATTGTAAAATACACTTACAAGCACTCGTCTATGATCCTTACTAACTTACTTAGCTGGCACTACAACCGATCGGTCTTGGCCGCCTCCACAAAGCTTCGCCAGTCACTTCTGCTGCGCTGGCGCCAGTTGATAAGGCCAAGTGCAGTCAGGTTGCCCTGCACCTGGTCTTTCCAACGGAGATTAGGACGTCCCCTTCTGTGTGTTCCTCCACCGTGGTGCGAATAAAACACCCTCACCATTCTAGCCGGAGCGCTTTCTTCCATTCGCTTCACATGACCCAGCCAGCGAAGCCGCTGTAGTTAAATACGCTTGACTATGTCAGTGTCGGCGTACAGCTCATACAGCTCATCGTTCCATCTTATTCGATACACGTCATCCACTCATACTGGACCGTAGATCTTACGGAGTATCTTCCTCTCGAACGCTCCTAACAGCCAACAGCCTCTCATCATTGATGGTCAATGTCCACGTCTCTGCGCCATACATTAAGACGGGCAGGATGAGGGAGTTATAGAGCGTTATTTTCGTCGGTCGAGAGAGGGATCTATTTCTCAATTGCCTACTGAGCCCGTAGTAACACCTGTTGGCAAGAGTTAGTCTCCGCTTGATCTCAAGGCTGACATTATTGTTAGTGTTTATGCTGGATCCTAGATATACGAAATCCTTGACGACTTCAAAAGTATAATTGTCAACAGTGACATTTTGACCAAGACGCCGTGGCTCTCTGTTTGTTGACACAAGGTATTTCGTTTTGTCCTCGTTCATCACTAGACCCACTCGACGAGACTCCTTTTCCAGGTTGGAGAATGCTGCACTGACTGCTCGAGCGTTTTTGCCAATGATGTCAATATCATCAGCGTATGCTAGCAGCATGACACTCTTGTAGAAGATAGTGCCAGAGATGGCGATGTTCGCAGCTCGAATTATTTTCTCTAGCATAAGGTTAAAGAAGTCGCACGATAGGGAGTCACCTTGTCTGAAACCTCTTTTAGTATCAAATGGTGCGGAGAGGTCTGTCCCAATTTTCACTGCGCTGGTGGTGTTGATCAGTGTCATTTTGCAAAGACGAATGAGCTTTGTAGGTATACCAGGATACCAAAATCAGACATTGCGGCGTACAAGTGATCCCTAATCGTGCTGTTGAAGGCGGCTTTATAATCGACAAATAGGTGATGGGTGTCGATCTGTTTTTCTCGGGTCTTTTCCAGGATTTGGCGTAGTATGAATATCTGGTCGATGGTGGATTTACCAGGCCTGAAGCCACACTGATAAGGTCCAATCAGTTTGTTGACGATGGGCTTCAGTCTTTCGCACAGTACGCTCGATAGAACCTTATATGCAATATTAAGAAGGCTTATCCCACGGTAGTTGGCGCAGATCGTGGAATCACCTTTCTTATAGATTAGGCAGAGTACGCTGAGATTCCAATCACTTGGCATGCTTTCATCTGACCATGTTCTGCATAGAAGCTCATGCATGCGTTTTTTGATCTCTTCGCCTCCGGTCTTAGTACGGCTACGTCTAGTACATTGGAAGCGTGCCTTCCGTCGATCATCCGTTCGTGTGTTTTGATCAGGGGACAGCCAAGTGGCCTTATGGATATCTTTATGTTGGAATCTGGTGCTACTAACTGTCATGTTACGTGCGGCGGCGAAGTCGATCAGTCTTATACCGTTATCGGTGGCTTCGTCGTGGAGACTGAATTTTCCGATCGTCGGACCAAAGAGACTCTCCTTGCCCACCTTGGCATTAAAGTCGCCTAACACGATTTTAACATCGTGGCGGGGACAATGCTCATAAGTTTTGTCAAGGAGCTCGTAGAAGTCATCTTTGGTCGTTTCATCCTTCTCATCCGTCGGGGCATGGACACAAATTAGGCTGATGTTGAAGAATTTTGCCTTGATGCGGATAGTGGCTAGGCGCTCGTTCACGGCCGTGAACCTTGAGACTAGACGACACAGTCTCTTCCCAACCACAAATCCTGCCGGAGCTTTTAACATCTCTCAACAGAAACATTCTCTTTATACTATTTAATAATTCGTTTTACCATTGCAATGTTGACACCCACAAGGTTTGCAACCTTTGGTCCAAGAAGGATTTTCATGTAAAATGTGCAACATATTTTTTCGTCGTTCAAGCTCCGTGTCTGCCATTTCGCTTAAAGAATTTTCTCATATACTTATTAAAAATGAAACAACAATTTGTGTATATCTAGTCTTTTGAAAAATCAAACCCTACTCTAATCATATGCATATAAAATTTATTTATAAAGAAAAAAGCAAGTATCAATTTTAGTTCCTCCTTCGCGCTACCTAATTGCTGCTCTATCTTCGTCGTAAATGAGCATGTTATTGCTTAGTGTCGATTGTATTTCTATTATATCGATATAAAATTGTTCTATGGTTTTTCTGTGTTAAGAAATTTTCTGTATGTTTATCGGAATAGTTATGTTATTTTTAATATTATCTTAAATTAAAGGGGTGACATGCATGTTAAATATATATTTCGTTAGTTTTTTTTGCTTATTGCCCTGAGTAAAATTGTCCATATTGAGTATTCTCGGTTGCTAGGATGTAGAGTAGGATTTCTTCAACGTTATTTATAAACTCGTGCAGAGTTCTTGGGTTGTCATCGAAGTTTGGCAAGTGTTTGATCAGGAATTCCGAGAGATTGAAAAATGTCAACGGGCTGGGTTGTATATTGCTGCTTGCGCGGAAGATCCTGAATATTTTACATTAACTGATATAAATTTCAATTGGTGGTCACAAATCTGTTGAATCAGTAAGACAATATGCATATGGTAGTACTAACGGCTTCTACATTTATATTTTAATAACCTTTTCGGTCCATGTATAAAGAAATTATATTGGTATTATATTTTAAAGAAGGGAAATGGATGGCACCAATCGCAGCTTTTATATTGAATTTTCTTCTAAAATCAAAATAAATATTTAAATAAATTATAGTTAAAATAACGTTACTAACCCAAGTTTTCAGGATGTAAAATCTTCATGTGTCGCAGGAAAACAAACAGTATAACCATTTTTTTGGTATTATTAGCTTGTTGCATATTACAGCAAGAAACTGATGATTGGCTCATTACTGCTACTAAATTATTGTCTTGGCACTGCTGATACACTGAATATCGGCTTCTATATTTATATTTTAATAACTTTTTCGGTCCATGTATAAAGAAAGTAGATTGGTATTATCTTTTAAAGAAGGGAAATGTATATGCAATCGATGGCACCAATCGTTGCTTTTCTTGAATTTTCTGTAAAGTCTAAAATCAAAATAATAGATATATTATTATATCTATAAATAAATTATAGTTAAAATAAAGTTACTAACCCAAGTTTTAAGGATGCAAAATCTTCATGTGTCGCAGGAAAACAAACAGTATAACCATTTTTTGGACTATTAGCTTGTTGCATATTTCGCGATTACAGCGAGAAACTGATGATTGGCTCATTAGTGCTACAAAATTATTGCCTTGGCACTGCCCATACACTGAATATCGCGCATTTTTAATTCATTGATGAGCCTCTGACAAAGATTTTTCAATAATCGGAAATTTTTAATGAAAATTGCTCCGCTATTGAAAAAGGGTTAGTGCTTACTCTCATCTGGTACTGAAGTTCTTTCAAATTTACTGACATATGTAAGGAATTTTCTGAAAAAGACGTTCTCTACACGATAACTGACATGACATATTTTAGTTTTCTTACAAAATGGGCCTTACAAAGTTATGTAAGGAGACTGGAATTGATCTGTAAGAAGATTAGCTTCGAGGATATTGGGATTCTGCCTGATCCAACTCTTACTATATTGGGCACGCGAATACAATTTTGAGAAATCCAAATACACCAACGAAAAGTGAATTTACTTTTCATTTACCTACCAAACTGCGTTTATATTTTATTCCTATATTCTTTAAAAAATTGCTTAATAAAATGTATTCCTATTTTTTTAAATAATACAATTTTTTTTTTTTTAAAACTTATGTTATTTTGCAGGCCATAGCTTAAAAAATAATAATCCTTTAGAATAAGTAGGTAAAAAATCAATAGCAAATTAGTGCTTGTTTACATTCACCCTATACCGGAGTGCCTCACTGTTCCCATTTACCTCTGGATTTTAAAAACAATGTAAGCAACACCGGGGCAAATGCATACACCAATATTTTGCGCTTAATGGGTTTTAAAGCGCGAGTTGGTGATCGGCTGTGCAGTAACTAAATTGTTTTTTTTCTTTTGTATTAAAAAATGTAATTTTCGAAGCGGGGAAAAAAAAAATGTTTTTTTGTTTACATATTTTGATTTTTTTTTAAATATTGGTGTAAAAAAGCAGAAAGTTTTTTCTAAATGGAATAAATTCCCAACGGATCCTATTATATTTATGTATATTTTTAAGATTTTGTATGCTATCGAATTTCTTGTTTGTGTGTGAAAGTTGTGTCCGAATATGTTCAAGCTTAGTTTTACTGTAATAGATGAAGTATGTTTATATGATTTTATTTACACATATATTATTATTGTATATTTTTTTGTGTACATTCTTTTTTTATATTCTGCTTGTAAATATTATATATTCAAAGTTTGCTTGTTGTATAGCTGGAGACCTTCCTATGGAGATCACAGTTTATGTATTTAATAAAAATGTGTATCTATTTTATGTGGATCTATAAATTTTGTTTTTTTACAGTAAATTTTATATTCTTCTCCAATTTTATGTAATTTGATTCAATTTAGCTTGTTATTATTTTAATTTTACTATGCGCGTTTTATATAAAAGTTTCTAGACAGTTTATGTATGAATGTATGTTTATAATTTTCCATTACTGAACTTACTTTGCACTCTAAGTATTAAGAACTAAGTATTTCTACTTAGTATGTATTTTTTCCATTCGATGTTTATTTGTGTCCAGATTGGTTTTTTTGTCCTTGAAGTTGTGCTAGTCGCTTGTTAATTTTTAGGATTCGACGATTCTTAATGTTGTTTATTGATGTTCAGGATATGAGGGTCTTTGGAGTTGTTTATTGATTTTCATGATTCAAGGGTACTTGGAGTTGTGTATTGATATTTAGGATTCGATGGTCTTTGATGGGGTTGGTTTTAAATGAGTTGAAACCCCAAGAACTATGCGATCTATAATTGACCGGATGACTGCCAGTTAAGTGTTCTACTTGACACTAACTCAAGAATGGCTTACAGAGTGAAGTTTATTAAATTATTTAACCCTATTTATTCATATACATATGTTTTTTACTCAAGGATCATGAGCATCCTATTGCAATAAAAAATTCGATTCAAATCTTTTTGGTCAAAGAACGTAAAAAAATATTTTTTAAATGTAAATCCCAACAGGAGTCGATTTAGCCAAGCCCCTCTGCCTGTCTTTGTACGCAGTAACTGCAGTAAAACGTAAGTAATCTCAACCAAACTTGGTACAGATATTCGTTCATAGCCTCAAAAGATGAACGATTTATTTTTTTTGTTAGGAATCCATAAATTGCCTGAAAGATGGCAAAATAAGTTCTAAAATATGCAAAATCGTTTGAGTGGGCGTTGTATTTCCCACACAAGTGAATTGTTCAAAAAGTGTTTTTGAAGAAAATTCTGAATTGAACAAAACTCGATACACATCATTGAAATAGTCCCTTGAATGACTATTATGAGAATTGTCAATATTGGGAAAGAGTCATGGGTACTTTCCATATACCATAAGTGAAATATAAAGGAAATAGTGACGCAAATGGAACTAAACTTAGAATACACGCGAAAATTACCATAATTGATTAATTTTAATATATTTGATTTCATTTTGCAAGCATATATGTACATATGTAGAGTGTATTAAAAAAAATTCGAAATCACGGCTGATGGCAAATAGGTTATAAAAACCTAAATGTTTTTAAAATGGGGGATTCACAATTAATGTAACTTGCACTAAATCACATCTGGCAATACGGTAATTACTTTTATGTTTTAGGTACATCATGTAACTTTTGTTTTGATTATGTAAGGAGTGAGATCGAAAAAATCGGATAACTTTAAATTGTCCTAGCATTGAAATCCCTTATGCAAACAAAAAAATGTAAACAGTTTTAAAAAAAAAATTTAATTTCTGATAAAATTATCAATAAAACTAATTTGTTTGTTGTTTTTACAGAATTCGGACTGTCATTTCTCTCTCTCTCTTTGCGGCAGCATTCCACTTATTTCTAAAATCTTCCATGGATTTAGCTTCTTTGTTTGTTGCCTTTGATGTTCTTTTCATTAAAGCCCAATTTCTCTCGATAAGCCGAAGTTCTGGGCAATTTGGTGGGTTGGCGATTTTTGGTACCAATTTGATGTTTTGGCCTTCGAACCATTTAAAGGTTACTTTACTGTAGTCGCAGGAGGCTAGATCAGGCTTAAAGAAAGTAGATACATTGTGCTTTCTAATGAAGGGCAACAATCTCTTTTGGAGGCACTCCTTCACATAATTTTCGGCGTTAACTGTGTTTTGTCCTAAATCTTCCCTCAAGTCCTCCTCGTTCCTTTGCGGTGTAAAACTCTTCACCAGGCAATTAACAAAATTTAGACAACACGTATGTTTCATCGTCCATACACAGCTATCGAATTTTTGGAAAAAATCTGTCTTCAACAATTTAGCTCGGCTCTGGGCTACCAAGTTCTTAGTAGCGTTCCTGTCGGGTGCTGACTGCACTTTGTATGTTTTAAGGCCCGCATCTTTTTTAATTTTACGAACTAAAAACTCACTGCAACTCGCTTTTTCCGCCAATTTTCGATTAGACAACGCTGGATTATTCTCTAAGAGAGCAACGACTGTCTTTGCCTCTTGTGGAGACACGAAACCGCATTTCCTTCCAGAACCATATTTTCTAGCAACTTTTAAGTCTGTATTAAATTTTTTAAGAATCAATGAGACAGTGTTTTGTACAACTTTCGCCTTATTTGCAATGGTTTTTTGGCTCCACTGTGGATTTTCTCGAAATAATTCAACAACTAAATAGCGTCTTTTCACTTCCGATGCCATGACTCAACTGAAAGTTCACAAGTCAAAAAACATGTGATTGTATTTCATCAGAATTTCTCCAACGCAAAGCCTACTGTTTGAATTTTTTCATTCAGATGAAGAGTTTCAAAACAGTGGTCTTTCAAAGTTATCCGATTTTTTCGGTGTCACTCCTTATCAATTTGTGAAAGTGTATAAAACACGTGTCAGATAAAAAGCATTTGCGGGAAGTTTTGCCTTGCTTCTTTAATTCGAAAAAAGTGCTGCTGAAAGTCATCGATTGATGTTGGAAGTTTACGGTAAATATAATCCATGGATTTAAAACATATGAATTCTGGTTTCGACGCTTTGAAAAAGTGAGATTTTGGAAGGCAGGAACCAGGGTGTTTCCTTCCTTTCAAGTGAAAAGTTCGAAGATGAAAAATTTGAGATGTTACTCGACCAAGACTTGTGCCAAATACAAGAGGAACGTGCAATAACATCGGGAGTTAGTCAAGCAGCAATTTCCAAGAGCCTAAAACCATTTAGGTTCATTCAAAAGGAAATTGGGTGCCATAGGACTTGAAGCCGAGAGACGTCGAAACGCAATTTTGCATTTCAGAAATGCTGATCGAAATATGTCGGTTTTGCATCGAATTATTACTGGCGACGAAAAATGGATTTATTTCAACAACCCGAAGAGCAAGAATAGAAGCAGAATATTCATGGCACCAAAGGAAATGCTCTGTATTTGGTGGGATCAGATGGGTGTCATCTATTATGAGCTGCTTAAACCTGGTGAAATTATTACGGGAAAGCTGTATCGAAAACAATTGATTCGTTTGAAGAGAAAAATGGTCGAAAAACGACTAGAATGTGCGACCAGGCACGAGACTATAATTTTCCACCATGACAAAACGTGGCCTCATGTTGCTAGACCGATTAAAAATTAGTTGGAAAATAGTGGATGGGAAGTTTTGGCTCAACCCCCGTATTCGCCTTGCTTCGTCTGACTATCACTTATTTCGATCGATGCAGAATGCCCTTACTGGAATACACTTTACTTCAGTTGAAAGTATCGAAAATTGGAGTGATTCGTTCATATCCTCAAAAGACGAACGTATTTTTTTGGCAAGGAATCCGTAAATTGCCTGAAAGATGGCAAAATGTCATAGTTCCGAAGCACACTACTTTGAATTGTATTCATTCGATTTGTTATTGAAATAAAGCTATAATATTTTTCTAATTTTCAATTTATACACCCAATATAATGGCAAATTTGAGGAGTTGTAAATTAAAACTAAGTCATTTGTATGCAGCTTAAATTACTACTAAATAATTTACAGTAGTTTCAACAAGAAAGCAATCGGCTTAAGTCACTGAAAAAATTAAAAATTATCTTAAAAAAAAAAGTCCACAGCATCTTGAAATGATTAATTATTCATTGCGCAAATATATTAATATGGCGTCCAGTCGCCACCATTCTTTGTAATATCATTACAATGGAAATGTATGCTATCGACTAATTTTTTAGCATATGACCGTGTTAAACTTCGCCATATTACCCTAAGAAGCCGTTTCAAATGATTTATTGAACGTATCTTTTTTCCAAATACTTTTTACTTCATAAGAGCCCAAACATTTTCGATCAGATTCGCATCTGGCGACTGTGAGGGTCAATCCAATGAAGTTATGCCGTTTTCCTCTTTCCAACTACTATACAAGCGACTGCGATGTTTTGGGTCGTTGTCCTCTTGAATAACCCAATCTCGGCTTCCTGCCCCAAACCACATATCAGTTGATGGCAGAAGTCCACGACGGTATATCGTGGTCATGAAGTTGGCATCCAAAGTCCTCGTGAACATGATTAATTTACCAAATCCTTGTTTTGAGAAGCATCCCCAAACATGAACCTTTCCTGATCGCTGGAGCATCTTACCGTCTTTAGTGGACCAAGCACGCTTAATGTGTTTGTCATCCAAAAGGAGGATTCGTCTGTGAACACTACTTGGCTCCAATCGTCATCCACATGTTCAGTAGCCCACTCTTGGCGTTTTTTATTTGATTTGCAGTTAGCAAGGGTTTTACCGTCGTTGCTCGAAATTGGATCTGAAACTGCCTCAAACGGTTTCTTATTGTATTCAGAGAGACATTTATGCCCTTTCAAGCCAATTTTTGTTTAGCTGCTTTCAAGGATATGGCTGAATTAGCTTTGAAAATCCTCTTTATAACCAAGTCCTCCTGTTTCGAGGTAGCTCTGCAAAAGCCGTGATTTGGCAAAAAGTGTTGGTTCCAATGCTGGACAAACGCCTTCGACTTTTTTAAGTACTTCGAAGCACTCAAGTGGGACATCTTAGGACCTTTTGGATGGGAACAAAGAAAGACTGCTTCAAAACGTTTCGCGTATAGGGAACTCATTTCTTAAATATGCTTTTGAGACGAAAGCGTATAATGGACTGTTTCTACAATTACATTGCGAAATTTACAATGCAATTAAGTTTTTTTTGAAAATCAAGGCCTACTTGATATTCAAATTATTTCATGGGAAAAAGCCGATTGCTTTCTTCTTGAAAGTACTGTACATTTGTGTTGTTTGGGTGGACATTGAAATACTTTTTTAGCACTTACATAAATTGAAGACAATAGTAAATAAAATTTTTTGCTTTTCTTCATCTCTAGTTTACCTTTCAAATGTTACCTTTTAATTATTTATATAAAAAAAAAATTACTTTTTTTATTTTTTTATCTTATTATTATACTGGGATCACAAAATGTCTTCGGGATTTAGGTACATACACTTAATTAGATTTAGTTGAATATTATAAACTTCTCATAATGTTATGTTAAACTATTTTATTTGCTTTTTTTATTACAGTTAATCACAGTTTTAAATTAATATAAGCAAATTCATAAAATGAGCACAATGAAAGGAATGGATGAGGATCAAGAAGTTAAAAGCCCCATTAAGCGTGTAGGATCGACAAGGAAAATATTGATTTATAATAGTAAGTAAAACATGTTTTATTACCATACTTATGCCTTTGTTAAAATGCCGTAAAGAATCAGAATGATACTAAGTAATTACGCTATTTTGAAATAATTACGTTCAGTTAATAAATCTATATTGCGCCTAGACTTCTAGTAATAAATTTAAGAAAAGTCACAAGAAAATTAATTTTTCACGTTGGGCACCTGGGAACCTAAAATGGTAATCCATGGATCCCTGGGTTCGGGATCTTTCGGAATTCGTACTACAATAGTTATTTGTTTAAGTAAATTTTGTATAGCACTTCAAAATTAAGTATTTAGTACTTACGACTATGACTATAAATGTCTCTAGGAATTTATTTCCATTGACTTTTCCAGCTGAAAACTGGGAGTGGCTTTTATTAAATTTTATTTTTTTTTTCAATATTTACCTAAATAAAATAAAGTATTATAATCCATGATGTTAACCATGACAACTTTGCAGTTTGATTTAGTTTAGCGGTTCACGGAAGTATTTAGCTTCGTTTGCTTGTGATATTTCTACTCTATTTAGATGTTACCTGGATCTACTTCGTTTCTTTCGCGTTGATACGCCAATTTTTTAGCCATACGGATATTTTGTCGATATACGATTTAAGGAAAATGTATAAGAATAATGGAAGAATTTTTTTAAAGTTTATATTATAAGCCGTATTGTCAAACGCGATCAAATGCCAGTAAAATATCGAGAAAGGTACAATACTTCTATTGTTCAAATGTTTGGTTGTTTCTTCAATGAACTTCCTTGATTGTTTCATGACTTTTCGCATGGTCTTTTTTTCACTTTCCTTTGGTGTAGAAAAAAACATCTTTGTAGAATATCGGTTGTTGTAAACTTGTGTCAAGAATATTACTCCCTGTTCCGGTAGTTTATTCATTACTTTTCCGGTTATTAAATCATAGGCGGGTGTTTTACGTGGCTTTAATGTATTTATAACAAAACGAACTTCCTCCTTCCAAAAGCTTTGTGGAAGGAAAAATATTTCATCAGATTGTTTATCGGAATTTGCAATTCGCAAAAGATTGCTATTATTTTTACGAAGTGGTGACTGGGATTACTCTACTGGTCGAGTAATCTGTGGTAATAGTGGCTAAACTTTCGAGATAGTTTTTAATATTTGTATATCTTTCCTAGGCCCTCCATGGGCTGTTGTGCCATTAAATTAAAGTAATATCTTTCGTTTTGTAAAATAATTTTTATGTAGTTCTTTAGTCACCAAGTTCAATATTTGTTGTCGGCTGAGGAGCGTGTTGGTTGCAATTTTTTCTTGCTTTATTTTTCTCTTTTATTTTATCTGCTATTAGTAAGGAGCAATGTGATGTGCGGTTTTCGTATAAGTAAGACCAATCAGTTTTACAATTGTGAAGGACACATGGTTTATCGAAATGGTGTAGATTGGATTTAAGTATAACAACTGGAGAATGACCTATGATAAGTCGAAAATTAGTTGGCATTTAAAGTATGTAGTGGTGATGTCGCTGTGGCGTAGTGGTAGTGCGTTGGACTGCTACGCAGAGTGTCCGGGGTTTGAATCTCGGCACAGGCAAAATCAAAAAGTAGAAAAAATAATTTTACTACACGGCACGGCACCACCTCTTGGCAGGCTATGACAAACCTACAACAGTAAAAATTGCTATGAAAAGCTTTTAACTTCGCCGTTCGGATTCGGCATTAAACTGTAGGTTCCTTCCATTCATGTACAAATAAAACACGTACAACATGAGTGGATGCGAAAAAGCTCGGCCTAGGTTGTGCATTAAAAGTAAAGTAAAGTAAAGATGCCTTTTATAATGCAAAAATCTATTAGATCAGGTGTTTTGTGGTCTGATGGCTGAAACGTAGGGTTTCCTTTTGAAATAATATCCAGGTTTAATTTTTGAATGACCGATAACAATTGTTACCCTTTGGTGGTAATGAAACGAGAGCTCCAAAATGATGCTTAGCATTATAGACTTTTCCAGCTACGAATCTGTAGCCAAGGTTTTAAAGAGAATTTCGTAGTCATCTTGTTTTATTTTGTGTTTTGGCGGACTATGGGTTGCCGATAATCTCAGCGAGGCTTTTACTTCTTCTATTTTTTTTTTTAAATCGCCGTTCGGATTCGGCATTAAACTGTAGGTCTCTACCATTCATGTACAAATAAAACACGTACAACATGAGTGGATGCGAAAAAGCTCGGCCTAGGTTGTGCCATTAAAAGTAAAGATGCCTTTTATAATGCAAAAACCTATTAGATCAGGTGTTTTTTGGTCTGATGGCCGAAACGTAGGGTTTCCTTTTGAAATAATATCCAGGTTTAATTTTTGAATGACCGATAACAATTGTTACCCTTTGGTGGTAATGAAAAGAGAGCTCCAAAATGATGCTTAGCATTATAGATTCTTCCAGCTACGAATCTGTAGCCAAGGTTTTAAAGAGAATTTCGTAGTCATCTTGTTTTATTTTGTGTTTTGGCGGACTATGGGTTGCCGATGATCTAAGCGAGGCTTTTACTTCTTCTATAATAATATTTGTTGCTTAAATTTTTTGTCTTCAAAACTAATTTATCTCGTAATGCTTGAGATTTTTTTTTTTTGTTTTATTCTACACCTACAGAGCATTGTGTTGAATGGAAGGAAGATTGATAGGTGGGAGGAAGATTGAGAGAGGGAATGCAATCACACAGGACACCGATAAATTTATTGATTTTTATTAGTATTTCAGATCCACTATAGGCTTTACCATTGAGGTGCATAGTTTGATAGAATTAAAGATTTGGTATGTTTAAATAGCTTTTTTGGGTGATATGTGTTTCGGATATTAAGAATATATCAACTTGATGCATATTTACGAAGATTTTGATCTCAGGAACATGGTTTGACAATCCATTGACATTCCAGTGAACTATTTTTAGTGTGTCGAAGTTAATTAATCTAATGCTGCTTTTGACGTGAGGCTTATATGGAGGTTTGTGATTGAAGTCATTTGTTGCATTATTTTGCGTCATTTCACGCATTTCTTGTAAGATATTTAATATCTGAGGATCATTGGACGGAGCATCATTTTGGTTAATACTTCCTCTTACCGATTGAGCGTTGGTGGAGTTTTGTTGTCCATGCTGAAGTGTTTCGTTGTTTCGGCCAGGTGCTTAATTTTTCTTAGAGTTCCTCTTACCGATTGAGCGTAAATTACATTTTGTGGACCACTATGAAGCTTTTCGTTGATTTGGCCAGGTGCTTCTGGTTGGGGTATGGTGTAGGTGTTTTCCATAGTCGAAGATATTTGGAAGTTTGTAAGTAAGCAACCTTTGTAGTTTGTAGTATGGTTTCCACCACAAATGACACGTTTAATTTGGACTTACTTCGGCAGAATGTCTTTGTATGGCGATAACCACAGGAATTCTTTAAGGACGGTATTACGGTTTTGCTCGAAAGATGGCGAGAGGTGGTCAATAACAATGGAGAATATTTGACTCAATAAAGTTATTTTGATATATTGGTTAAACTTTGCTCACTTTTCTGAACTTATATGGAGATAGATTTAATTTACAAAATTTTTTTTAAAAGTTTGATTAGCAAAGAATGCATATATGGTACATACAGAGACCGGACATAAGTATTCACACAGTGGCTGGTTACGCTTACGTACCGATATTTTCTAAAGGAAAACAAATAGGAATGTGGTTTCTTACAAAAACATATTTAGGTTTAACCTACACCCAAACCAAAAAAAAAGTTCTATTAAAAGTAAAGAGGGACAAAACTATTCATACAGTATAAATTTTTGAAGATGAGAGAAATATTATTTTGGGGCTATACAAACAAAATAAATCCTATTCACATAAATACGATTTCCAGTATTGTAAAACGCTTTGAAGGGTCTTTAAACTACCTGCCTCAGAAAATCTAAATCAGAAAAGAAAGCCTCATCGTCCGAGAAATAAAAGCAAACCCCAAAGCAAATTCCAGTCAAGTGTCAGTAGAGATTAGAGAAGAGATCGGAAAAGAAATCCTTTCTGCAGGGTTCTATATCGTGCTGTTTATAACTCCAGAGTAGCACGGGAAAAACCCTGGAATTCGCAAAAGAATATCAAAATAAATCTGGAATTCTGGAGCAGTGTATTGTCCTCGGATGAGAGTAAATTTAATATATTCCAATCTGACGGTAGAATAAGGGTGTGGAGGAATCCAAATAATGAGTTAGAAAAAACAAAATTTTCAGTACGGTAAAACATGGTGGTGAGGGTGTCGTGGTTTGGGGCCGCATGTCGACGGGCGGTATGGGCGACTTGGTTTTCATTGAAGGCACGGTGGACAAAGTGGTATGCCTTAAAATTTTAAAAGAAACTA
This sequence comes from Palloptera scutellata, assembly GCA_958295655.1. Taxonomy (NCBI): domain Eukaryota; kingdom Metazoa; phylum Arthropoda; class Insecta; order Diptera; family Pallopteridae; genus Palloptera; species Palloptera scutellata. Next base: position 32,078,574 of record OY282451.1, read on the forward strand.
AAAGAAAGTGCTGAGAAGTTTAATATTGGGGAAAACTTCTATTTCCAGCCCGTGACATTAAAATGTGGATCATTCATCACGTTCCCCACATTCTTCCGACTCCCCCACAGTTAACGGTCATTAATCCTATTGAGCATCTGTGGGATGAATTGGGCAGACGATTGGAAAAGCACAATTTAACGAGCAAGACTCAACTAAAGGAGAGTGATACAGGAATGGTGAAATATTGGAGCAGATGTGACACGAAAGTTGGTCAATTCAATGTCAAATATACTAAACTAGGTCATTATGGTAAAAGAAACGGATATGTATAACTTTGATATCATACTGGCCATTAGCATGTTCATTTTGTAAATTATATAAAGGTTGATATTGGCAACCTTGTTATCGAATATACGTGGCCACTGTTTTTCTGCTTTATCTGTAACCTCTTACTTTACTTACTTTTAATGGCACAACAGCCCATGGAGGGCCTAGGCCGAGCTTTTCTCATCCACTCATTTTGTGCGTGTTATATTTGTACATGAATGGAACATGTACATGAATCCGAACGGCGAAGTGAAAGGCTTTTCATATCAATTTTTACTCTTATAGTTTTGCCATTGCCTGCCAAGAGATGGTGCCGTGTAGAAAAATATTTTTTTCTATTTTTTGATTTTGCCTGTGCCGAGATTCGAACCCCGGACACTCTGCGTAGCAGTCCAACGCACTATCACTACGCCACAGCGACCACTTTATCTGTAACCTCAGTATTTAGATTTTCTTGATAATTTTCTAGATTTAGGCATCGCACCTATCAGCTGAAGCTTAATGAACGCAACTGGAGCTCCTGGACCGTATCCAACATCGAGCGATAAAGCCAATAGGAGACAGTAGAGTTTCCAGCTCTATTGACTCCTTGGAACTTTGTCGAAACGTGGCTTGCGTATCACTGTTCTACCGTTACTTTAACGGTAGATGTTTTTCTGAGATGCGAAAGCTGATGCCGCCAGTTCGTGTGTTCAACAGAACTACACGGTCAGCAAGCGGAACTCACGCCTTCCACGTAGACACGGTGTTCCACCGGACTACGCATTACAGAGAAAGTTCGTTCATCTGTCGTACCGCGCGTATTTGGAATAAGCTCCCTGCAACAATTTTTCCCAATTATTATGACCCTTGCAAGTTTAAAGCAAACGTTCATAAGCACTTCTCCCTCCTTTTTCCTCCGACCTATCTACCTTCCTTCCAATCAACACAATGCTCTACATTTATAGGGGTACTCCTGTGTGTTGATTATATTAAAAAAAAAAAAAATGAAAAGAAAAAAGTATTTAGTGTGGACTCTTGGTTGCTAAGCCAATAAGTGCTTAATTTAAAATGTTTTGCGGCTTTCTGAATTTTTACTGGGCTATCTTGCTTTCTTTTTTGGCTTGACACTTCAATCCATTTTTCTTTATATTCATCGTTAACTTTGTTTTTTTTACATGTTGCTGAGCAAGTTTTGGGATATATTAACTGAATTTGTCTTATCTTGGTGGCTTGGTAAGTAGCATGACTTCGCTAATTGAAGGTGGAATTGGCCTTTCCCTAGCTTGAACTCCTTGTTGACTTTCAGAAGGAATATGGACGAATTCATCAGTTTTTCAGATTGTTGTATCTAATTGTTTTTGTTGTACCTGCTGCATAGCTGCTGCAGTTTTTCAATCTGTTTTAGATGTGTCTAACAATATACCATACTTATTACCTTTGGGCGAGTGGGCGACACTCATGGTCACTTAATGTGTTCTTATACCAGTTATTTGATAAGTTTGTGGACAAACCCAGAATATTTAGTGCTAAGCACACTACGTTGCGTTAGTTGCAACATCGATATCAGCAATGACAGATAAAATAGCGGATCTGAAAATCAGAACGAAATGTTGATCGGTAATATTTATTTGTTTTTGAGGCGAATTTAATTCATGTTTCGCCGAGAATTCAGTAATAGTTTGTTGTTTTGGTTTTCCATTATACATATTAGTGTCCAGGTTAACGATCATAAACAAAGATTAAACGAGTCCCCAAACCATTGCACATCACTTTGATGACGAGTTTCAGTTCTACATATTAGAACTCCTGTCTGAAAACGATCTTCAAATGGAGCAGAGAAATTACACAACCTTTCGCGATTTTGGAAAAACAGTTTTCAGTACTTGTGCTTAAAAAACAACTTGCCATTGTCGGCGATAGTCTAGTATGAGATATAAAATATTAGTGCTGCGAAAGTAATAATTAGAATTTTTTATAATTAGATTGAAAACAATTTTTTTTTCGAGCAAAACTGATTTGGTTTGGTTCAAAATCGGATTGCATGCATCCTTGATTATAATAAACATATTTTTTATAACATATATAGTGATAGTGGTAATAAAATCCCATTATCACTAAACATTTAATGGTAGTGACACCAACCCCAACTAGGGCGTCCTAAAAGATTTCTACCTTTTCATCGAGGTCTTTGGTCATTTTAATATTTGTAATGTATTTAGCTCGGGGTGTTGCTCTTGTTACATATATTTAGGTTTGTGTCTAAAATGAAATGAAAAGAGATTTACCTCTTTCATTGATTTCCGCACTGCCCCAAAAGTTATTTCTAGAATTGCCGTCGCAGACTAATAGAAGTGTGTAATTGGATGTCTTAGAGTGGTTCATATTACACTGTACGACTTTCAACATTGGGAGTCTGGAATGGTGTCTAACCCTAATTTATCGTAATGTTGGCATCGTCGAGTTCGTCTAGGTCGTCGTCAGGGGTTTGAAGAGTTTGTGTTTGGCTTTTCTGAAGCCAATATTTTAATATTTTCGTGGTGCCCGGCACCACATTGGTTTCATAACCGGCAGGCAAATGCGAACACGAGGTGGCTGCGCATTTGATTTCCCTACGGCCGCTTTTGTTCAGCGCGAAGTTTAGGTCACTCTTCACCTCGCTATATGACCGTTGGCAGGTTCTTGTTTTAGGTTGCGGAGTATATTTCTCAATGGGGCCTCGAAAAACCTAGGATCTCTTCGATTCATGTCAGTCCCATCGTGAGATCTGTACCTTTTTGCTGTTTATATTCTTTGTTTTGTACTGGCTTCTGGTGTTTAATTTGTATCTTTAATGTGACTCTTAACATTTTACCAGTAGCCTAATTTTTTTCAAGCTTGTTAAAAACGAAGAAGGCCTTCAGGTAACATGATGTCAGTTGGGCACCTTTAGTCTTTTTCCTATCCATTGGCTGACGGTCGCTATAGCTGGTAACCGAGGCCGCTTTGGAAGTTTTTCTTTTGGTTTTGATGGAACTAGGATAGGAGTGCTGAGGCTGGTAATGCCTATCTTAGTGGTTACAGTTTCTTGGCTGGAAGCCAAGAGATTGTCTTCCTCAGAGAGAGAAAGAAAATCCCCAAGCACCTCCGATGAGGTGTCTTTTTTAAGTAAGTAAGCAAGTAGCATTCGAAATGTGTTACTTTCTATAAAGACTGTCTAAAATTGCTAAAAACTAGTATTAACTTTGTTTATAGATTTAATGGTTGTATTAATGACATTATACCTATTTGCGCTTCTAAAATCAATGAAGTTTGTAATAACTTAAATGACATGAGTAGATTTTTCTGCTCTCTAAAAAAATGCCAAGCTAAAAGTTATACTGATAAAGTGATTTCAGTAACAATAACAACAATGTTATGATTACTCGCGCTAGAGCTAAAGCCATAAACCCTATACGGTCTCTTGTCATGGGCGTGCGCACTAAATCGTTCTCACCAGTTATTAAAAAAAATTTTATCAAGACCATTCGTAAAATTTATATCCTGTTGAAGCTGCAAACAAGAATATAACTGCAGAAGTGTTCTCTAAAACCAGTGTATGTGTTTTGCGCTATGCGGTGTAGGGGCAGGCGTCTTTTCAGAGTCCCTCCAACTATCCTCATCCATACGCATCCCCAACGACGCCACTGTATTCCATGCTGAATTAATGGCAAGAAGAGAGGCGTGCAGATCAATTTATGATAACAGGAATAATGAGGCCAAAATAGTCTTAAATTTTTCTTTTGTCAACAATGCCGAACAGTATTGCCGATGTTGTCGCGGTTGCTGATCTTATTGTTGATAATATTGCTGTTGGATTGTAAGGTGGCGAAAAGTACCTTTAATTCTATTGTTTCTTTTTCGTCTGATGGTTTGGTTGCTGATGCTGTTTATATGAATTGTGATACTTGTCATGATGTCACTGTTGGTAACGTTACCTGTGATTCGACAATTGGAGTTATTGATGATGATGCTATGAAAACCCATACGTAGAATGCAATTAAAACAAATGCTTATAAACCCATGCGACAAAACGAAGTTATAGTTGGCTTTCGTCATGTATGGAGTTCAAACATCAAGTTTTGGCTCAACTACTACTACCGACGAGATAGTGCCTTTGCAGACAGTGAACACTTTGAACAATACAGTATTTTGGCCAACCAATATTCGGCTTCGATCGTTTGAATATCATCCAATAAATGTAATATATATGTCGGTAGAGACTTACAATCCTGGCCACAGGTGTAATGCTGATAATTAACTCGCCTTATATTATTAAAATGTGGGTGGTTGACGAACTAAGATACATGAATTTCATATCGAGGTCGTAGATTGCCGTAGTCGTAGTGATAGAAACATAGTTTTACGATGTAATCTTGAGCTGTTTTATGCTAATTATATTGTTTATCGTGAGGATCGCTGTTTAATGACACGCTGATTGCTGTACGATCTATATATACGAGAAGATTCCACGAAATTATTTTAGAGCATACTTGTTTTAAATTAATTGCTTTGTTTTAAAGTTGACTGGCTTATTACCCACAATGGGGATAGTATGAATACGACTATCGATATTTGTATCTTATATACCGCCTAATTCGAAAAATGATATTCTATTCATTTTGTTAATAAAATGTATTTGATAAACGTAACGATAACGAGTATATGGCTTTAGGGGATTTTATCATTGGGAACATCAGTTGGAAATTTGCATATGATGTAGCACGTTGATTACCCTACTATCTATCGAACAATACTGACGCGGTCTTCATTGACTCAATTCTTTTTTTGGTTTTTTGATACATTCAATACACAGGGTGTACCCTTATGAAAGCAGAGCATTGTGTTGATTGGAAGGAAGATTTATAGGTGGAAGAAGAAGAAGGGAGAATTAGAAATACAATGCAATCACAAATATGGGTTGGATCTTGTCCAGCTTCACACTCAACATCATCTTCTACGTGCAGCGTTGCTGCCATTAGGTATGAGGACTCCATTGTTTACTATTATTGATAAAGCTATTCTGCATTTTGTTGCAACACACATCAAAGTTTATTTTGTTTACTAGCTTACCACAAGATTAAGCTTGTTGTACAAATGGTAATTTATTTGTGGTGCTGAACACGAATGTGAAACACATTTTTTAGTTCCAAGTCAAGAGAGTTTATACTCTAGGTACGAAAACGATATGTAACTGGCCTTGTTGACTCGGGGGCGTCTGTGTCTTTTATGATGTCATTTGTCTTTTATATTCGAAAACCAAACCAAGTTAACTGGTAGAGGGTTAACTTAGCATTATTCGTAACTAGTGCACAAAACACATCTGAATGCAACAGCTTTAATCGAAACTTAATTTAAAATATAAATTTAATAATTCTTATTTATATACCATATATATATAGATATATTTATGTATATAAGAAGTGTTTATTTAATTGGCAATTTAAATATTAATTGTTTGTTTTATTAACTAACTCATACGGTCATGTAAATTTATATTTGTAGGCCATTTTAATAATGCTTCCAAGCAATTAATATGTTTTTGGTAGGGTATTCTATTCTACAAAGTAAAAAAATTGTAAAACGAAGTGCTTCTGTTGTTGCAAATGAACTTATTACAATTTATAAATTGTTCGAAATTCCAACAAAAAAAAAAGACAGTATTATTGAAAAAAAAAAAAATCTTGAAAAATTACATTCGAAAATGTGAAAATGACGCTCGTGAAGGTATCGCAATTGAAAAAAAATAATTTACTTTAGATGTGTTATTTGATATATCTAAATACTTTAGAAGAAAATTAAAACAAAATTTCCGCAAAAAGAATTGTGAAAAAGTTATAAGTTTTTAATGACGTGGAATCACCCTTATAACACGATTTAATGACACAAAAGCAGTATATGATTTGTATATGTATAAACCGCCAAATTGTCCAGAGCTTCGCTCAATCCAGCAGTATTGGGCTGTAGATAAGCAGTAGCTTAGAAAATATTATAAGCCAGCGAAGTACAAGCCAGACTTCACTAGAAAATGAAAAAAAGGGACCGATGCCGTCGATAGAACTTGTGTCAAAAAGCTAATGGCTAATGCGAAGATGAAAGTTCGTAATTTTGCTAAGTCTCCACTAATAGAGTAAAATTTATATTCACAATTTCTTCACATTACGTAAATTAATGAAAAAATTTTTAAGAAACTATATATCTTATCCCTCGTTTTACACACTACTCGTTTTGCACGTTTTAGATCTTAAACGGTTTTTAAACCAAAATTAAAAACAAAAAGAACAATAAATTATGTAGAAAATGAAAAATTTTGATTGCACGCGAATTTATTTATATACTAATTATAAATCTGGTAACACTTCAGAAGTATACATGCTCGTTCCTGTCCCGCAACATTTTGATATCATTGAACTCGCGTCTTTCTTCATCTCTTTTCTTGCGCCTGAAAAGACGTTTCTCCTCCCTTCTCAACCATCTGTGTCACTCCTTAGCAGCTCGCGTTGCAACTGACTGCAAGGTGGCTCTGTAAACTGCGTTTTTTGCTTCAGTAGCATTGCGACACTCTTGGTCGTACCACATATTTTTCCGTCGACGGTGGTAGCCTAGCACCTCTTCGGCAGCCGTACGCACAGAGTGAGTTAACTGATGTATGCGGCGGGCTTCTCCATGGCCATGAATGAATGGTTGTGCGTCGGGCTTGGAACCCACCACGTTAAAATACCCACCAATGAATCCTCAAAATAAGCCTCGGATAACGAACCCCTCTAATGTTGACGACTCCCGCAAACGCCCAAAGGACAACGATTTACGGATATGCACCTGGAATGTCCGAACCCTCTACAGGGAAGGTGCCTCTATCCAGCTGGTGGATGATGGATATAGAGCTGACATCACCGCTATACAGGAAATGCGATGGACGGGACAGGGTTGCTTCAAAAGGGCATCCTGTGATATTTACTACAGCTTCCATGCGTCGAGACACGAATTTGGTGTTGGATTTGTGGTTGGGAAGAGACTGCGTCATCTAGTCTCGAGGTTCACGGCCGTGAACGAGCGCCGAGCCACTATCCGCATCAAGGCAAAATTCTTCAACATCAGCCTAATTTGTGTCCATGCCCCGACGGATGAGAAGGATGAAACGACCAAAGATGACTTCTACGAGCTCCTCGACAAAACTTGGGCATTGCCCCCGCCACGATGTTAAAATCGTGTTAGGCGACTTTAATGCCAAGGTGGGCAAGGAGAGTCTCTTTGGTCCGACGATCGGAAAATTCAGTCTCCAGGACGAAGCCATCGATAACGGTACGAGACTGATCGACTTCGCCGCCGCACGAAACATGACAGTTAGTAGCACCAGATTCCTACATAAAGATATCCATAAGGCCACTTGGCTGTCCCCTGATCAAAACACACGAAACCAGATTGATCACGTTGTGATCGACGGAAGGCACGCTTCCAATGTACTAGACGCACGCACAATACGTGGTGCAAACATCGACTCAGGCTACTACTTGGTTGCAGCCAAGGTCTATGTATAGGTATATGTGTAGCAAATCGCGTACGGATATGTACAAAGAAAAAGCTGGATGTCGAAAAGCTGCAATCACAACAGACAGCCAAAGTCTTTGCCAACCAACTTGCGCTCTCCTTTCGCAAAACACCCCTCAACTGGATGATATATGCGCGCAGTGGACGCACATTTCCCGCTCTATGCGTACGGGTGCTAGGCTACCACCGTCGACGGAGAAATATATGGCACGATCAAGAGTGTTGCGAGGCTACTGAAGCAAAAAACTCTGTTTACAGAGTTGCGGGACAGGAACGAGGTCCGAAAATTCTTTGAAAGAATAAGACGCCTGACTGATGGTTTGAAAACGCCAATAATCCCGCTACTGCGGAATATACTCCGAAAACCCCAATCACTGACGGCGTTGAAGTACCGCCGCCTGACTATGAGGAGGTCTTAACAGCCATTGCTCGGCTGAAAAACAATAAGGCTGCAGGTGCAGATGGCCTGCCTGCTGAGTTGTTTAAGACCGGAGGCGAATAGCTCAAAAAACGCATGCTTCTATGCAGAATATGGTCAGATGAAAGCATGCCAAGTGATTGGAATCTCAGCGTACTCTGCCCAATCCATAAGAAAGGTGATTCCATGATCTGCGCCAACTACCGTGGGATAAGCCTTCTTAATACCAGATATTCACACTACGCCAAATCCTGGAAAAGACCCGAGAAAAACAGATCGACACCCATTTGTCGTTTATTCGTCGATTATAAAGCCGCCTTCGACAGCACGATTAGGGATCACTTGTACGCCGCAGTGTCTGATTTTGGTATCCTGGTATACCTGCAAAGCTCATTCGTCTTTGCAAAATGTCACTGACATACACCACCAGCGAAGTGAAAATTGGGCAGACCTCTCCGCACCATTTGATACCAAAAGAGGTTTCAGACAAGGTGATTCCCTATCGTGCGACTTCTTTAACCTTATAATGGAGAAAATAATTCGAGCTGCGAACATCGACATCTCTGGCACTATCTTCTACAAGAGTGTCATGCTGCTAGCATACGCTGATGATATTGACATCATTGGCAAAAACGCTCGAGCAGTCAGTGCAGCATTCTCCAACCTGGAAAGGGAGATGAGCTGTATGAACTGTACGCCGACACTGACATAGTCAAGTGTATAAAACTCCATCGGCTTCGCTGGTTGGGTCATGTTGAGCGAATGGAAGAAAGCGCTCCGGCTAGAATGGGGAGGGTGTTTTATTCGAACCACGGTGGAGGAACACGCAGAAGGGGACTTCCTAATCTCCGTTGGAAAGACCAGGTGCAGGGCAACCTGACTGCACTTGGCCTTATCAACTGGCGCTAGCGCGCACATAGCAGAAGTGACTGGAGGAGCTTTGTGGAGGCGGCCAAGACCGATCATCGGTTGTAGTGCCAGCTAAGTAACTAAGGTTGTCAGATCGCTACCCAGGGGACGCCACGAGGAGGCTGTGTGTCGACTTGAAACGTAGAAGCGCAAGGATCGACCATGGACGCATCTGCGACTGTCATGAACTTTACCTTGTGTCCTACGCCCCAGGCCCCGCTAAGACGTAAGCCTAGGTGCATTAAATGTGCTGAAAGTCACTCCTCCGCCAATTGTCCAAGAAAAATAGATCTGAAGATGTAAAATGTGATGTCTGTGATGGAAATCATCCTGCAAATTATAAAGGGTGTGCTGTATATAAAAACTTACAAAAATTAAAAACCCTCCCGTAAGAAAACAAATAACAACAGCCCCACAGACTGAAACGACAAATAATCTACAGAATCAAAAAGTACAAAAAACCGTAACGTACGCGCAGGCCTAAAAAATCCCTGATCTTAATAACTTTTGTGTAACTAGAGCTATTGCTCTTACAAGTTTTAAATGCCACTCAAATTTTGACCTATCATCAGACCATTCCCCTGTGATAATTATTCTTAGCAAAACACCAAAGGAAGTAAACAAGCAATACATGCTCCATAATTATAAAACCAATTGGCCTTTCTTTAGAGAGTTAGTTGCCACAAAGATTAATCTGAAACTGTTACTAAAAACACCCAACGGTGTTACAGAAGCAGTAGAACACTTTAATGACTGTATTCAACAATCCGCTTGGGCTTCTACTCCGGTACTTACAAGTTCCTACACAAACCAGTATTCCATTTCAATCATGGAAAAGATGAAAGAAAAAAGGTTTGGCAAAAAACACGGTTCCCAGGCGATAAAAAGCACTTCAATGCTAAAACCAAAGGGTTAAAACATCTGTTAGCTGAGGGCAAAAAATTATATTCAAAAACTATATTGAAAAACTCGAAGCAACTTTTGCAACTTTTGCAACTGATTATTCTCTTTGGAAGGCAGCAAATAAATGGAAAAGACCAACACAATTACAACCCCCAATACGAAAACCCGGTGGAACGTGGGCGAAAAGTGACCACGAAAAGGCACAAATTTTCGCGCAACATCTTAAAAATGTTTTTATTGCTAATCCTGACAAACCACCAGTGGAAATATTAGATGAAGTATCCGAGCTCTTAGCTCAGCCATATCATCTAGATTTACCGATATCTCGATTCACAAAAAACTAAGTGCGGTCAATTATAAACAAATATAAAACCTGCGAAGGCTCCAGGATATGATCTGATTACAGGAAAAATTCTGAAGGAATTACCAAAGCAAGCAATAACCTTCCTAACCCAACTCTACAATGCTGTGTTGAGAACTAGCTTTGTCCCACAGTGGAATATCGCACAAATAAAAATGATCCAAAAACCCGGTAAAAATGCTGGAGATGCAAAGTCATACCGCCCCATACGTCTGCTACCAATCCCTTCCAAAGTCTTGGAATCGTTGTTTATGAAAAGGCTAATGCCTATTATTGTGTCAAAACATCTCATTCCTGATCATTAGTTCGTTTTCCGTCAAGGTCACGGTACAATTGAACAAATTCATAGACTTGTTGAACAAATAAACGCAGCCTTCGAATCCAAAAAATACTGCACCATCGCTTTTCTAGACATATCACAAGCTTTTGACCGTGTGTGGCACGAGGGGCTTTTATACAAAGCTAGAAAAACGATTCCAATAAATTTTTACACGTTCTTGAAATCGTTTGTTGAAAATTACCACTTCTTCGTGAAACAGGGCAATGACATCACATCTTTATGTGATATAACAGCCGGTGTTCCTCAGGGCAGTGTTATGGGCCCAATGTTATATCTACTTTTCACTGCTGATTTGCCGACAACTGATGGAATTGTTAATTTACTAATTCTCACGTAATCATCAACACAGGATTTAGGTATATGAAATTTCTTCTACTTACTATAAACGGAGTTTAAAAATAAATTTTCAACTGCGGAATCCTAATTACGAGGTGGCATTTTTATGAATGTTTTGATGAATGAATTGTATTATTATAATTATTTACTAGAGACTTATATATATTTAATGAATGAATTTTATTATTATAATTATTTACTAGAGACATATATATTTAATGAATGAATTTTATTATTATAATTATTTACTAGAGACTTATATATATTTAACCATTGATACGATCGAAGCTTTTAACATACTTTATGTTGTATAATGATTTATTTGCATTTTTCATTATGTTTTTTAAATGTTTATTAAAGAATTGTTTTCCCTCATCAGTCTGTAAATTCTGAGGTTTTCGTCCAAAATCAAATATGCTTCTAATTGCTGCTGTAACATCTAAAGCATTTTTTGATTTTAGGGCTACAGCCCTAAATTTTGAAAAGCAATTTATTACTGTTAAAATATACCGATATCCTTCATTATATGATGAAAAATTTCCCATTTCAACTAAATCTGCTTGCCATAAGTCATCTACTCCTTTTATTATCACTCTTACTTACTTTTAATGGCGCAACAGCCCATGGAGGGCCTAGGCCGAGCTTTTCGCATCCACTCATGTTGTGCGTGTTATATTTGTACATGAATGGAAGGGACCTACAGTTTAAAGCCGAATCCGAACGGCGAAGTGAAAAGATTTTCATAGCAATTTTTACTCTTGTAGGTTTGCCATTGCCTGCCAAGAGGTGGTGCCGTGTAGAAAAATTATTTTTTCTACTTTTTGATTTTGCCAGTGCCAAGATTCGAACCCCGGACACTCTACGTAGCAGTCCAACGCACTACCACTACACCACAGCGACCACTTATTATCACTCTACGTCGTTTAAAATGTTTACGAGTTTGTTTGTGTAGCTCTTCGACTAATTGTCTTTTGTTCATGATTAAAATTTTGCTATCTTTTTTCGATGGAATTATATAGTTTTCTAGTTCTAATACCTTGTCATCGATATAATTTGTGTAGGTTCATAGTTTATTATCAATGAATTCTTCAAGGATTTCTTTCATTTGATTATGTTCTTGTCTAAGTGTTTGAAGTACTTCAGTTCGTAATCTGTTGATTTTCAGGTTACAATTTTGTGAACTTAAATTAAATTGTTTGTCAACAAATTTTGTTGTTGTAGCATCATGTTCTTTTTGTGGTTCATCTAAATTCTGAATACATTTATATTTTAAATCAAAATTATCATCATTTGTTAAGTTGAATCCATAACCACGTGGATCAATTGGTCCTCGCTCCTTATAGTTATTCTTATTAGAAAAACGTCCAAACTTATCTACACTAATCGGGAAAATGACATATTTTTAAAATGTAGATTAATTTATGTTAATTCCTTCTTTTGTTGTTCGATAATAGAATTTATTTCATTATTATGAGTATTGCGTCCATCATGTTTTGATAATATTAGAAGACGTAACCTATCAACTAACTCATTAACATCATTCCAATACATACCATATAGTTAACTTTTTTTTTCATGATATTCCTTAGATTGATTAGTTATAAGATTTTTGATAATATTTTGATACTTAGGTGATCGTGTACCTCTGTTTTGTTACTGATTATTTTAATTTGGCTTATGAGCATTTGCATTTAATAAAAATTTTATATAAATATTAAAATCGTCATTAGCATATTCTGTAGGAGTTTTATAAAATATTAGTTGATATAATCCTAGATACCACTTTTTATTATTTATACGAATTTCATCATCGTTTAGAATGAATGAAGCGTTTCCAATTCTCCATATACCGTCACTGTCTTTATGTGGTCCAAACACATGGTCAAGCTAATTTTTATCTGCTAACTGACTTAAATTATGCAGTTGATTGGCAGAATCATTTAATTCATCGGGTTCATATGGTTGATTAGGCATTGCAAAAGTGTTGTCAAGTACTTTTAGCGACTTTACAGGTGTGCTTGTCGTTTTAAGCTTCTTATAGTTTAACTCGTGACTGAAAACTGCTTCATCTGGTTCTATCTTAATATTTTTAATTTAATTTATTTTCGGGCTTCTGGTCAGCAATTTTGCGCTTTATAATACGCCATAAGTGCTCGTTAGGATTCAAATCGGGCGAGTTTCCCGGTCAATTCAGGCGTGAAATTCCGATGTCCGTGAATATTTCAAGCTGTAAAAAAGGATTTTATTTTTAAATGTTCTGTTTTTAATTTTACATTCTGTAAGAATCAAAAAAAAAGATAGCATGCAAAATTTACCGATTTTGCACGATGGCAAGGCGCAGAATCGTCCTGGAAAATTGAGTTCATACTGCAGGATAAATGTTCTTCAAAAGCTGGCACTAAGTTTTCCTTTATGACTTGCCCATATTTTTCAGCATTCATAGTTACTTCTAAAAAGTACAAAGGACCACGTACGTAGTAGAAAAACCATCCGCAAATCATCTGGCTCTGTGGGAATTTCACTGTTTTTACAAAAAAGTTTTCTTTATAACGTTCTCCATTGGAACGGCGCACGTACGGCAAATTATCGGCGCATAGCAGGTTAAATTTGCTTTTATCAGACCAGATGACATTTCGCCATTTGACATTTCGCTCCAGTGTCCAGTTTTTATAGTTTTTAGTCCAAGCCAGGCTTTTTTGCAGGACGCCTTCTATATAAACCAGCTTCTCGCAGTCTCCTGCGTACAGTTTCAGCACTAATATCTACGCAATGATATTTCTAGCTCGGCCTGAATAGTTACTGCACTTTCAATCGATCCTTTGTGCTAATATTTTTTATAAGGCTTTCAATTCTGTTACTGGTTGCCCGTTTAGGACCAGATCCTTTTTTCCTCTCCAGGGACTCCACAGTATTCTTTTTTTTTTTAAAGCGAACAATTGTGGAATGTGAGAAACCAAATTTTTTAGAAATTTTGAATAATGTAAGTACAGCGAATTTTTTGTCATGTGTCAGCTGCTTTTATTATGCACTTATTTCACAAAAAACACTTCTGCGTTTAACAAATGGACTAGAATAACTAATTTCTGTTGTCAACACATTTGGAATAATTTAAACTGGGTCGCTGTGGCGTAGTGGTAGTGCGTTGGACTGCTACGCAGAGTGTCCGGGGTTCGAATCTCGGCACAGGCAAAATCAAAAAAAAAAAGAAGAAAAAATAATTTTTCTACACGGCACCACCTCTTGTCAGGCAATGGCAAACCTACAAGAGTAAAAATTGCTATGAAAAGCTTTTCCTTCGCCGTTCGGATTCGGCTTTAAACTGTAGGTCCCTTCCATTCATGTACAAATATAACACGCACAACATGAGTGGATGCGAAAAGCTCGGCCTAGGCCCTCCATGGGCTGTTGTGCCATCAAAAGTAAAGTAAAGGGAAATCCCCTTTATCGTAGCAAGAAAAATAAGTAAATTACCCAAATTTTTACATATTAAAAAAGGTTTACCAGTGGTGCGGTTTTCGTGACCGCCAGTGTACATATATATTTTCAAATTTAAGACCATTAGGAATTTCTATTAAACTCAACATAACATTTGTCTTCCCACAATTTGATGATCCTACATTTAGTGATCTTATACTATTTGGTAGTAATGCACTATGTTTTATCAATCTAGAATTTTTTTCTCTAGCACGTAAAAATGTTGAATTTTGTGTATACAAACTGATTTTCTGTTTCCAATTGAAGAAACCTGTGAAATGTTGCTCGCCAGGTACAAAATAAAATCATATCTTCATCAAATTGTTACTGGCGATGAAAAATGGTTCTATTTCGAGAATCCCAAATGTAAACGATCATATGTTAAGCCCGGTACACTAGCCAAATCGCTTCGGAAAGAAGACAATGCTCTGTGTTTTCTGGGATTAGCGTTATCAGGTGTTATCTGGTTTGACCTTCTGAAACCAGGTGAAACAGTTACTGGTCAACGCTACCAACAACAATTGGCCGATTTGTAGCGTGCTTTGTGCCAAAAACGTCCAGAATATCAAGCTAGGCAACACAAAATGATTTTTCTTGATGACAATGCGCCATCATATCGAACAAAACTGACTCTGGAATTGGTAGATTCATACAGCTGGGAATCCCTCCCCCATGCGGCTTATTCACCAGACTTGGCTCCATCTGACTACCACTTATTTTCATCAATGGGGCATGCACTTGCTGAGCAGCACTTCGCTTCGTACGAAAATGTGAAAAAATGGCTCGATGACTGGTTTGACTCAAAAAACGAACAGTTTTTTTTGGAGTCATTCACAAATTTCCAGAGAGATGGGAAAAATGTGTAACTAGCAATGGCCATTACTTTGAAGATTGAATGTATAACCATTTTTCTTAAATAAACGTGTATTTTCTTAAAATTTATTTTCCCGGTTTATACTTGTACACACTTAAAAGCTTATCTTCTTTTATTGAGCGAACTTTAATGAATAAACAAATTAGTATGAAGTGTTTTTATAAATATCCTAACAGTCGAAACCGAACACGTGAAGGGAAAGATTTTGTCAATAATTTAATAAACAAATTACCGATCGAACTTCATGTACCTGGATATCAATATTGTGACACCTGGCACAAAGCTAAAAAAGGGGTTGCAGAGAGGTGAATGAGGTATAAATCCATTAGACTGGTAGAGATCACGATATTGCTTACTCACAAAATAAAGATATTCGAAAACGGTATATAGAAGATCAGATATTACAAGAAAAGTCTTGGAATCGCGTTAAATCTAAAGACAGTAGGATTGACGAGGGAGCAGCAGCTTGGTTAGTAACAAACGCTATGAAAACTAAAGTTAAGTTGGGTATGGGTATCACAACAAAACAAAAGAATAATGCTTCTGGAAGTAAACTATTTGATATAGCAATTAAAAAAGCTAAAAAGATTATAAGAAAATCACATGATATTAAAAGTGCCATAGCAGCAGCGAGCACAACTGAAAAACTTTTGTGAAAAACAAATTAACCGTTGAAATACCGCGAATAATACCTATACCTAAAGTTGGAGGATTATTACCCTTGATTCCCCTCTTTGCGGGATTATCAGCTCTTGGTGCAGTAGCATCTGGAGCAGCAGGTGTTGCAAAATGGATTAATTCAGCAAAATCTGCAAGGGATCAGCTGAAAGAAGCAAATCGAAACATCAAAACTATTGAAACAATAGCTATGGGCAAAGGACTTCATATCAAACTTTATAAGAAAGGATACGGTTAAGGAGTAAGATCGAAAAAATCGGATAACTTTGAAAGACCACTGCTTTGAAACTCTTCATCTGAATGAAAAAATTCAAACAGTAGGCTTTGCGTTGGAGAAATTCTGATGAAATACAATCACATGTTTTTTGACTTGTGAACTTTCAATTGAGGCATGGCATCGGTTTCGAGAAAATCCGCAGTAGAGCCAGAAAACCATTGCAAATAAGGCGAAAGTTGCACAAAACACTGTCTCGATGATTCTTAAAAAATTTAATACAAACTTAAAAGTTGCTAGAAAATATGGTTCTGGAAGGAAATGCGGTTTCGTGTCTCCACAAAAGGCCACAGTCGTTGCTCTCTTAGAGAATAATCCAACGTTGTCTAATCGAAAATTGGCGGAAAAAGCGAGTTGCAGTGAGTTTTTAGTTCGTAAAATTAAAAAAGATGCGGGCCTTAAAACATACAAAGTGCAGTCAGCACCCGACAGGAACGCTACTAAGAACTTGGTAGCCCAGAGCCGAGCTAAATAGTTGAAGACAGATTTTTTCCAAAAATACGTGTTGTCTAAATTTTCTTAATTGCCTGGTGAAGAGTTTTACACCGCAAAGGAACGAGGAGGACTTGAGGGAAGATTTAGGACAAAACAAAAGTCCATGTTCCCGAAGAAGTTTCTGGTATGGCAAGCGATTTGTAGCTGTGGGCTAAGGAGTAAAAGTTTCGTAATAAGTGGCACTGTTAACGCCGAAATTTATGTGAAGGAGTGCCTTCAGAAGTAATTGCTGCCCTTCATTAGAAAGCATAATGTATCTACTTTCTTTTGGCCTGATCTAGCCTCCTGCCACTACAGTAAAGTAACCTTTAAATGGTTCGAAGACTAAAACATCAAATTGGTACCAAAAATCGCCAACCCACCAAATTCCCCAGAACTTCGGCTTATCGAGAGGTATTGGGCTCTAGTGAAAAGAACATTAAAGGCAACAAACAAAGAATCTAAATCCATGGAAGATTTTAGAAATAAGTGGAATGCTGCCGCAAAGAGAGACTCAGAAATGACAGTCCGAATTCTTTAATTAAACAAACAAATTAGTTTTATTGATCATTTTGTCAGAAATAAAATTTTCTTTTCAAAATTGTTTACATTTTTTTATTTGCATAAGGGATTTCAATGCTAGGACAATTTAAAGTTATCCGATTTTTTCGATCTCACTCCCTCATTTCGATAGCAAGTCTTATCGCAACTCCGTTTTAATTTAACAGTTTTCATATCAAATTTAAATTATAAGGCAATTCAAAGGATAATGCTAATTTAGGATGTTGACCATCCTCAGGAGACGCGTAAGCTTCAGAATGAGAAATTCAAATTTTTGAGTCATCATCTACAAAGACAAGAATCAAACATTTTCCGTTCTTTTTAACAATATTATTTGATTCAAAATTAGTTCAGAAAGTGCATCCAAAACGTTATTATTGTTTTCTATAGCTGTCCAAAGATAAATATGCCGAACTTCTTCGCAAAAGATCCAAGTAATACCAAGGACAATCAACGAATCGGTTGTTCTCATTTTAGGGTAAATTGTTGCCAAGAACGAAGCATGCTGAATATAAAAATCAGTTGAATTAGGCGGGATATATGTACCAACATGAAATAAATAATGATCATCGATCAATATGCGGACACATAAGAATTCAATGTCATCAGAATAATATAATGGGTAAACCATAGATGGATATAAAAACTAAACGGCAATCAGAATATCACCTCCATGTTTATGAAATCGTTTGATCGAAAGTTTTTCATAATCTTTTGACAAAAAGTTTATATTAACGATTTAAAAGAAGAAATATTTCTTTGATATGAACAGTTAAACTTAAGAAGAAACTAAAGAACAGATATTTGTGTCATTTGAAAATCATGGCATAAAATCGGTTTTTTGCAACTACTCAGTATTTTCGGAACATTTATGTACATACATACATATGTACTGACTGACACAGCTGACGTGCTAGTAACGTGATTTGTTACTTTACCATCAATCATAGTAAAAACCAATACATGATTTACTTGAATTATCCGATTTTGTATATTAATAACCGACGTTGTTAAATTTAAGATTTCACTTTGTAACTTTTCGACTTATTTTTTTGTTACCTCAGCTATCAGTTTAACAAATTCAAATCCAATTTGTCTGTCTGGTGGAAGGGTTTTAATTTGGAATTTGATTTTTGTGTAAATAAAAAAGGAAAAATTTTTTTTCAATATTGTTTTTATTATTCCAAATACAATCCTCCCGGTGGAACACTATTTTATTCAAGTGACTTCCTCGGCTGGCTTTACAGTAGCCCATACGGTCAACCCAATTTTTCAGTACATTTTCGACTATGGAGCACGCAATATCGATTGTAGCACGGCTTTTGTGACGCGGCGCGTGTTGGTAACAAATGTCAGTCCATATCTTTTTAAAATAGGCCACAATCATAGTGACGTAACGCACACCATTCACTGTAACGCATTTTCTTCTGAGCAACAGATAAATTTTGTCGGGTGTGCGCATTGTATAGTATGAGAACGTGTTGTTGTTTTTTTATCCAATAAAGATCTAGATTAGCACACACTTTTCACAAATTAATTCATCAATTCGTGGAGTTTTTTTTGGAGTAATTTTCTTACACATTCGGTAGAAGATTCTCCATTTTACAAGTAAAATTTTAGTATTTCCCAACGTTTAAGGTATATCGACCCATTTCGTTAACCGCAAATATAAAACTAATTTTCCGTCATACTGTGAGAGTTGCCACACTCTAAATAACCAGCAGTTCAAATACCAAATGTAAGATGGACCTCGCTTTATATAGAAACTATTAAATACGTTCTTGGTAAAATTTTCGTATCAAAAATAACAATAGTAATTTTTTAAATTTTAGCATGTTTTCAAAAATAGTTTTTTTGTAATATCTCCTAAACTAGACTTGAGGAAAACAAACTATAGCCATTCGGAAGTCAGCGTACCGAAAGTACCCTAACAAATACACTGAAAAAAGTTAGTTGTCGTTTTCTTTTTTTTTTTTTTTTTTTTTCAAAAGTAAAAACTAATTTCTCACTTTTTTCCGTTTTCATCTTGTTAACGAGTTATTAACGGTTTAGTGGTGCTCTATTGAGGTAATGAGTTTCTGCAATATAACCTAAGCGAAAAATCGTTGATAACTAGATAGATAATGACCATATATTTTTTTTTTTTTTTTTTTTGTTTTGTTTTATTTTTTATTCTATTTTCTTTTATTTATATATTTTTTTCGAAAACCGGCCGGCACAACAAAGTTTAAAAACTTATTAGCAGTACCGGCAGCATGTAGCGTAAACAAGATTAAATACGACTTGTAATATATATTGCATGACATACAAATTTAAACTTTACTTTAAAATTAAACATTAAACATCTATTCATCTATTCGTAAAAAATTTTAATAACATGATATATTTCATTATTTCCTATTACAGCGAAGAAAGAAATAAAGCTAGTTTATTTTTGAATTGCTTTATTACCAGATCTTAAACTATTAGGAAGTGCATTCCAAAGACGAACAGAGTGTACAAAAAACTACCTTTCAGACGTTAAACAAGAAACACGTAAACAGTTAATCATATTAGTTCGATTGGATATAGAAAAGTTTAATCTCGAAAACAAATAACTGGGTTCTGCATTACATATAATTTTACGCAACAATAAAAGCGTTCGATATTTATATTGTGATTATATTTCCAGCAACAGCAACATTCTCATGCAAGCATTTACTTATATGTGTGCATAGAACATAAGCGCACATGGTTATGTGTAATGATCTACTGTAGTATATAGGTACACACATATGTATGTAGGTATTGCCAAATCTGCGCCATCTATCGACATCGGAATATATTAGTATTGAAACTACGAAAAAGATTTTGATGTTCGTAGCCATGGTACATAATAATATAACACGCACAAAATGAGTGGATGCGAAAAGATTGGCCTGGGCCAAGCTAATGACATAAACATAGCATCATCTGGAAATTTCAAAGAGCTTGTGACGGCGATGAAATCTGTGCTATAAGCATGTAAACAGTAGAAACTAGATAATCGTAACAATATGTTTGCTGGTACAGGGAATTTGTTTCTGACCTATTTTGTACCTACGAACTGAATTCAAAATTTTCATCTAATTTCCGATTAAAGGAAAGGGTTTTTTTTTGGGTCGGAGAACATATTTTTTATAAAACTATTTTTATTGTATTGTATATTCATAAATTGATGAATTGGGCACATTTACACGCTGAAATTTTAGAGTCAGCCTAGGCCGAGATTTTCGCATCCACTCATGTTGTGCGTGTTATATTTGCATGTACATGAATGGAAGTGACTTACAGTTTTATGTTGAATCCGAATGCGGAAGTGAAACGCTTTTTATAGGTAATTTTTACTCTTATAGGTTAGCTTTTGCCTACCAAGAGGTGGGGGTGTGTGGAATTTTTTTTTTACTTTTTAATTTTGCCTGTTCCGAAATTCGAACCCCGGATACTCTGTGTAACAGTCCAGTGCAGTACCACTACGCCACATCGACACACAACAGTAAACACAAATCAATGTGAATTATTTTTTAAGCAGCGAATCAGTGGCAGTCTAGGTACTCGTTGAGTGTACCCCAGCTTTAAGAAAATGAACCATTCGAAAAAGTTCGTTACACTAATTTACCAGGTGTACAAGTATGAAACCCGTAATGACATCTCTGTATCGCTAGGTACAACTATACGCTCTGTCAAACCAAATCATTGGCGCCATTTCTTCGCATTCAGTTCTGTCAACAATATTCAGTTCATAAACAATCAAGTTTCATACAACAACATATTATTTTTCGCTCGTAAAAATGTCAATTTGTATAACCACTTTTCTTAAATAAATGTGTAAAAAACGTACCGGTTTCATACTTGTATACCTGGTAATACGAAATGAATTATTTTAATTTTTAGTTTTAATTCATAAACATTGAAGTAAAATTCGAAAAAATAAATTATTCTCAATAAATAAGAGAATAAATCGATCACTGGATTGTGTATAAAAGCAAATTATTGGAACTTTATGAAATTCACCTCTTAACAAATCACTCAAAAATTGCTTCACAATTATATTACACACTCTGTGTTTACACTAAGGCTGTCGAACTGTGACTCTGTATCCGCTGCTGCAGTCGTATTTATAACAGATTTTATCGCTAGATGGCGAGATGTGTAATAACTACATATTAGTATGTGTATTACCCACATATATAAATGAAAGTTTTATTATAAATATTGTTTTATTTGGAATATTTAATACAATTTAACAATTTTAATATAAGTTAAAGAGATGAAGATACAGGTGCAGTCTCGAAACAGTGGGACTATGTCACTTATATATGTACATAAACATGTGCGCTTATCTTTATGCAAACATAAATACACTGTCCTTCACTTTGTCCTGAACAAAAATCGTTTTCTTTATAATGCGCTAGTCTCTTCTAATGCACAACCTACATTTTCGCGCTGCTGTTGCAATTTTTCTTTATTCTATATACCAGGTCAATATATGGATCTTTTTACTGAGAAATTTAGTTTAATAAGCTTCCTGACGAAACGATGATCATCCAACTTATTTCGCTTCTTTGTTGGATATGGTAGTCAACTTCCGCACTACGGTGCAGTCACGCCAAACTTTAAATCGGCTGGCAATCTGAGGTTCGCAACAAAAATATTTTCCGCTAGAGTAACCGCAGATCGATCCCAAACCTTTTGCATTTTGGCCACTACTTTCCTTAGGTACTCCTCTAGAGTTATATTGAAGCGCTCAACCATACTAGCCTAACCCTTGGCTTCCTTATTTCGGTTTTTCGACACAACCTACAGATTATTCGTTACACTACCATCTTCACATGCTCAGAATAGGCAACCGTTATAGAGGCGCAAGCTTCGCTATTGCGCCCAATAAACTTATGCATTGAAACTCTTCTCTACCATTTCTTTCCAATTGGACATGACGTTCCTTTTCATAACCTTGCAATACCTCTGCAGCACCACCCTTCTGAGAAATAATTACTTACTTACTTAACTGGCTCTACATCCGATGATTGGTCTTAGCCGCCTCTACAAAGCTTCGCCAGTCACCTCTGCTATGCACGCGCTGTCGCCAGTTGATAAGACCAAGTGCAGTCAAGTTGCCCTGCATCTGGTCTTTCCAACGGAGATTATGACGTCCCGTTCTGCGTGTTCCTCCACCGTGGTTCGAATAAAACACCCTCCCCATTCCAGCCGGAGCGCTTTCTTCCATTCGCTCAACATGACCCTGCCAGCGAAGCCACTGGAGTTTTATACGCTTGACTATGTCAGTGTCGGCGTACAGCTCATATAGCTCATCGTTCAATCTTATTCGATACACGTCGTCCACGCTTACTGGACCGTAGATCTTACGAAGTATCTTCCGTAGTAACACCTGTTGGCAAGAGTTAGTCTCCGCTTAATCTCAAGGCTGACATTATTGTTGGAGTTTATGCTGGATCCTAGATATACGAAATCCTTGACGACTTCAAAAGTATAATTGTAAACAGTGACATTTTGACCAAGACGCCGTGGCTCTCTGTTTGTTGACACAAGGTATTTCGTTTTGTCCTCGTTCACCACTAGACCCACACGACGAGACTCCCTTTCCAGGTTGGAGAATGCTGCACTGACTGCTCGAGCGTTTTTGCCAATGATGTCAATATCATCAGCGTATGCTAGCAGCATGACACTCTTGTAGAAGATAGTGCCAGAGATGTCGATGTTCGCAGCTTGAATTATTTTCTTCAGCATAAGGGGAACGATAGGGAGTCACCTTGTCTGAAACCTCTTTTAGTATCAAATGGTGCGGAGAGGTCTGTCCCAATTTTCACTGCGCTGGTGGTGTTGATCAGTGTCATTTTGCAAAGACGAATGAGCTTTGTAGGTATACCAGGATACCAAAATCAGACATTGCGGCGTACAAGTGATCCCTAATCGTGCTGTTGAAGGCGGCTTTATAATCGACAAATAGATGATGGGTGTCGATCTGTTTTTCTCGGGTCTTTTCCAGGATTTGGCGTAGTGTGAATATCTGGTCGATGGTGAATTTACCAGGCCTGAAGCCACACTGATAAGGTCCAATCAGTTTGTTGACGATGGGCTTCAGTCTTTCGCACAGTACGCTCGATAGAACCTTATATGCAATATTAAGAAGGCTTATCCCACGGTAGTTGGCGCAGATCGTGGAAACACCTTTCTTATGGATTGGGCAGAGTACGCTGAGATTCCAATCACTTGGCATGCTTTCATCTGACCATATTCTGCATATTCTGCATAGAAGCTCATGCATACGGTTTTTGAGCTCTTCGCCTCCGGTCTTAAACAACTCAGCAGGCAGGCCATCTGCACCTGCAGCCTTAGTGTTTTTCAACCGAGCAATGGCTGTTAAGACCTCCTCATAGTCAGGCGGCGGTACTTCAACGCCGTTAGTGATTGGGGTTTTCGGAGTAGATTCCGCAGTAGCGGGATTATTGCCGTTTTCAGACCATCAGTCAGGCGTCTTATTCTTTCAAAGAATTTTCGGACCTCGTTCCTGTCCCGCAACATTTCGATATCATTGAACTCGCGTCTTTCTGCATCTCTTTTCTTTCGCTTGAAGAGACGTTTCTCCTCCCTCCTCAACCATCTGTGTCACTCCTTAGCAGCTCGCGTTGCAACTGACTGCAGGGTGGCTCTGTTAACAGCAGTTTTCGCTTCAGTAGCATCGCGACACCCTTGGTCGTACCACATGTTTCGGCTTTTCGACATCCAGCTTTCTCTTTGTACCTATCCGTATGCAATTTGCTACACATATACGTGTGCAGACCTTGGCTGCAACCAAGTAGTGGTTTGAGTCGATGTTTGCACCACGTATTGTGCTTACGTCTAGTACATTGGAAGCGTGCCTTCCGTCGATCACAACGTGATCAATCTGGTTTCATGTGTGTTGATCAGGGGACAGCCAAGTGGTCTTATGGATATCTTTATGTTGGAATCTGGTGCTACTAACTGTCATGTTGCGTGCCGCGACGAAGTCGATCAGTCTCATACCGTTATCGGTGGCTTCGTCGTGGAGACTGAAGTTTCCGATCGTCGGACCAAAGAGACTCCTTGCCCACCTTGGCATTAAAGTCGCCTAACACGATTTTAACATCGTGGCGGGGGCAATGCTTATAAGTTTTGTCGAGGAGCTCGTAGAAGTCATCTTTGGTCGTTTCATCCTTCTCATCCGTCGGGTCATGGACACAAATTAGGCTGATGTTGAAGAATTTTGCCTTGATGCGGATAGTTGCTAGGCACTCGTTCACGGCCGTGAACCTGGAGACTAGATGACGCAGTCTCTTCCCAACCACAAATCCAACCCCAAATTCGTGTCTCGACGCATGAAAGCTGTAGTAGATATCACAGGATGCTCTTTTGGAGCAACACTGTCCCGTCCTTCGCATTTCCTGTATAGCGGTGATGTCAGCTCTATATTGTTGGAGGACATCCACCAGGTGGATAGAGGCATCTTTCCTGTAGAGGGTTCGGACATTCCAGGTGCATATCCGCAAATTGTTGTCCTTTGGGCGTTTGCGGGAGTCGTCAACATTAGAGGCGTTCTTTATCCGAGGTTTATTTTGAGAATTCATTGGTGGGTATTTTAACGTAGTGGGTTCCAAGCCCGACACACAACCATTCATTCAAGGCCATGGACAAGCCCGTCGCACACATTAGATAACTCACTGACGGTTGTCAGATCGCTATCCAGGGGACGCCACGAGGAGGCTGTGTGTCGACTTGAAACGTAGAAGCGCAAGGATCGACCATGGACGCACCTGCGACTGTCACGAACTTTACCTTGTGTCCTACGCCCCAGGCCCCCCCTCGTCTCTGATCCAGGTTTCACTTATGTGCATCTGCCAAATTAATTCTTTTGTGCAATTTGGACTGCTTTTGAACTTTACGGACTTGGGCTGTGTAAAATTGCTGCTTATGCGCAATTGCTGAAAGTTACCTTTTTCTGCCGGAACTTTTAACATCTCTCAACAGAAACATTCTCTTTATACTATTTAATGATTCGTTTTACCATTGCAATGTTGACACCCACAAGGTTTGCAACCTTTGTTTGGTCCAAGAAGGATTTTCATGTAAAATGTGCAACATATTTTTTCGTCGTTCAAGCTCCGTGTCTGCCATTTCGCTTAAAGAATTTTCTCATATACTTATTAAAAATGAAACAACAATTTGTGTATATCTAGTCTTTTGAAAAATCAAACCCTACTCTAATCATATGCATATAAAATTTATTTATAAAGAAAAAAGCAAGTATCAATTTTAGTTCCTCCTTCGCGCTACCTAATTGCTGCTCTATCTTCGTCGTAAATGAGCATGTTATTGCTTAGTGTCGATTGTATTTCTATTATATCGATATAAAATTGTTCTATGGTTTTTCTGTGTTAAGAAATTTTCTGTATGTTTATCGGAATAGTTATGTTATTTTTAATATTATCTTAAATTAAAGGGGTGACATGCATGTTAAATATATATTTCGTTAGTTTTTTTTGCTTATTGCCCTGAGTAAAATTGTCCATATTGAGTATTCTCGGTTGCTAGGATGTAGAGTAGGATTTCTTCAACGTTATTTATAAACTCGTGCAGAGTTCTTGGGTTGTCATCGAAGTTTGGCAAGTGTTTGATCAGGAATTCCGAGAGATTGAAAAATGTCAACGGGCTGGGTTGTATTTTGCTGCTTGCGCGGAAGATCCTGAATATTTTACATTAACTGATATAAATTTCAATTGGTGGTCACAAATCTGTTGAATCAGTAAGACAATATGCATATGGTAGTACTAACGGCTTCTACATTTATATTTTAATAACCTTTTCGGTCCATGTATAAAGAAATTATATTGGTATTATATTTTAAAGAAGGGAAATGGATGGCACCAATCGCAGCTTTTATATTGAATTTTCTTCTAAAATCAAAATAAATATTTAAATAAATTATAGTTAAAATAACGTTACTAACCCAAGTTTTCAGGATGTAAAATCTTCATGTGTCGCAGGAAAACAAACAGTATAACCATTTTTTTGGTATTATTAGCTTGTTGCATATTACAGCAAGAAACTGATGATTGGCTCATTACTGCTACTAAATTATTGTCTTGGCACTGCTGATACACTGAATATCGGCTTCTATATTTATATTTTAATAACTTTTTCGGTCCATGTATAAAGAAAGTAGATTGGTATTATCTTTTAAGGAAGGGAAATGTATATGCAATCGATGGCACCAATCGTTGCTTTTCTTGAATTTTCTGTAAAGTCTAAAATCAAAATAATAGATATATTATTATATCTATAAATAAATTATAGTTAAAATAAAGTTACTAACCCAAGTTTTAAGAATGCAAAATCTTCATGTGTCGCAGGAAAACAAACAGTATAACCATTTTTTGGACTATTAGCTTGTTGCATATTTCGCGATTACAGCGAGAAACTGATGATTGGCTCATTAGTGCTACAAAATTATTGCCTTGGCACTGCCCATACACTGAATATCGCGCATTTTTAATTCATTGATGAGCCTCTGACAAAGATTTTTCAATAATCGGAAATTTTTAATGAAAATTGCTCCGCTATTGAAAAAGGGTTAGTGCTTACTCTCATCTGGTACTGAAGTTCTTTCAAATTTACTGACATATGTAAGGAATTTTCTGAAAAAGACGTTCTCTACACGATAACTGACATGACATATTTTAGTTTTCTTACAAAATGGGCCTTACAAAGTTATGTAAGGAGACTGGAATTGATCTGTAAGAAGATTAGCTTCGAGGATATTGGGATTCTGCCTGATCCAACTCTTACTATATTGGGCACGCGAATACAATTTTGAGAAATCCATATACACCAACGAAAAGTGAATTTACTTTTCATTTACCTACCAAACTGCGTTTATATGTTATTCCTATATTCTTTAAAAATTTGCTTAATAAAATGTGTTCCTATTTTTTTAATTAATACACTTTTTTTTTTTTAAAACTTATGTTATTTTGCAGGCCATAGCCTAAAAGGTAATAATCCTTTAGAATATAGTAAGTAGGTAAAAAATCAATAGCAAATTAGTGCTTGTTTACATTCACCCTATACCGAAGTGCCTAGCAAACTCACTATTCACATTTACCTCTGGATCTTAAAAACAATGTAAGCAACACCGGGGAAAAGGAATACACCAATATTTTGCGCTTAATGGGTTTTAAAGCGCGAGTTGGTGATCTGATCGGCTGTGCAATAACTAATTTTTTTTTTTTTTATTGTTAAAAAATTAAAAAATTTAATTTTCGAAGCGGGGAAAAAAAAAATGTTTTTTTGTTTACATATTTTTATTTTTTTTTAAATATTGGTGTAAAAAAGCAGAAAGTTTTTTCTAAATGGAATAAATTCCCAACGGATCCTATTATATTTATGTATATTTTTAAGATTTTGTATGCTATCGAATTTCTTGTTTGTGTGTGAAAGTTGTGTCCGAATATGTTCAAGCTTAGTTTTACTGTAATAGATGAAGTATGTTTATATGATTTTTTTTGTACATATATTATTATTGTATATTTTTTTGTGTACATTCTTTTTTTAAATTCTGCTTTTAAATATTATATATTTTCTGTATGTATATTGTTCAAAGTTTACTTGTTGTACAGCTGGAAACCTTCCTATGGAGATCACAGTTTATGTATTTAATAAAAATGTGGATCTATAAATTTTATATTCTTCTTCGATTTTATGTAATTCGATTCAATTTAGCTTGTTATTATTTTAATTTTACTTTGCGCGTTTTATATAAATTTTCTAGACAGTTTATGTATGAATGTATGTTTAGAATTTTCCATTACTGAACTTACTTTGCACCCTAAGTATTAAGAACTAAGTATTTCTACTTAGTATGTGTTTTTTCCAGATTTCCGTTTTCCGGAAATCTGGTGACAGATATCCAGGGCAGAATGAGATTATGGAGGGAGCACTTTTCGCAGCTGCTTAATGGCGATGACGGCAATAATCCCGCCACTGCGGAACCCACTCCGGAAACCCCAATCACTGACGGCGTTGAAGTACGGTCGCCTGACTATGAGGAGGTCTTAACAGCCATTGCACGGCTGAAAAACAATAAGGCTGCAGGTGCAGATGGCCTGCCTGCTGAGTTGTTTAAGACCGGAGGCGAAGAGCTCAAAAAACGCATGCATGAGCTTCTATGCAGAATATGCAGAATATGGTCAGATGAAAGCATGCCAAGTGATTGGAATCTCAGCGTACTCTGCCCAATCCATAAGAAAGGTGTTTCCACGATCTGCGCCAACTACCGTGGGATAAGCCTTCTTAAAATTGCATATAAGGTTCTATCGAGCGTACTGTGCGAAAGACTGAAGCCCATCGTCAACAAACTGATTGGACCTTATCAGTGTGGCTTCAGGCCTGGTAAATTCACCATCGACCAGATATTCACACTACGCCAAATCCTGGAAAAGATCCGAGAAAAACAGATCGACACCCATCATCTATTTGTCGATTATAAAGCCGCCTTCGACAGCACGATTAGGGATCACTTGTACGCCGCAATGTCTGATTTTGGTATACCTGCAAAGCTCATTCGTCTTTGCAAAATGACAATGACCAACACCACCAGCGCAGTGAAAATTGGGACAGACCTCTCCGCACCATTTGATACCAAAAGAGGTTTCAGACAAGGTGACTCCCTATCGTGCGACTTCTTTAACCTTATGCTGGAGAAAATAATTCGAGCTGCGAACATCGACATCTCTGGCACTATCTTCTACAAGAGTGTCATGCTGCTAGCATACGCTGATGATATTGACATCATTGGCAAAAACGCTCGAGCAGTCAGTGCAGCATTCTCCAACCTGGAAAGGGAGTCTCGTCGTGTGGGTCTAGTGGTGAACGAGGACAAAACAAAATACCTTGTGTCAACAAACAAAGAGTCACGGCGTCTTGGACAAAATGTCACTGTTGACAACTACACTTTTGAAGTCGTCCAGGATTTCGTTTATCTAGGATCCAGCATAAACACCAACAATAATGTCAGCCTTGAGATCAAGCGGAGACTAACTCTTGCCAACAGGTGTTACTACGGGCTCAGTAGGCAATTGAGAAGTAGAGCCCTCTCTCGACCGACGAAAATAACGCTCTATAAGTCCCTCATCCTTCCCATCCTAATGTATGGCGCAGAGACGTGGACATTGACCATCAATGATGGCAGGCTGTTAGGAGCGTTCGAGAGGAAGATACTCCGTAAGATCTACGGTCCAGTATGCGTGGACGACGTGTATCGAATAAGATGGAACGATGAGCTGTATGAGCTGTACGCCGACACTGACATAGTCAAGCGTATAAAACTCCAGCGGCTTCGCTGGCTGGGTCATGTTGAGCGAATGGAAGAAAGCGCTCCGGCTAGAATGGTGAGGGTGTTTTATTCGAACCACGGTGGAGGAAGACGCAGAAGGGGACGTCCTAATCTCCGTTGGAAAGACCAGGTGCAGGGCAACCTGACTGCACTTGGCCTTATCAACAGGCGCCAGCGCGCGCATAGCAGAAGTGACTGGCGAAGCTTTGTGGAGGCGGTCAAGACCGATCATCGGTTGTAGTGCCAGCTAAGTATGTAGTAAGTATGTATTTTTTCCATTCGATGTTTATTTGTGTCCAGATTGGTGATTCGTAATTTTGTCCTTGAAGTTGTGCTAGTCGCTTGTTAATTTTTAGGATTCGACGATTCTTAATGTTGTTTATTGCTGTTCAGGATATGAGGGTCTTTGGAGTTGTTTATTGATTTTCATGATTCAAGGGTACTTGGAGTTGTGTATTGATATTTAGGATTCGATGGTCTTTGAGGGGCTTGGTTTTAACTGAGTTGAAACCCCAAGAACTATGCGATCTATAATTGACCGGATGACTGCCAGTTAAGTGTTCTACTTGACACTAACTCAAGAATGGCTTACAGAGTGAAGTTTATTAAATTATTTAACCCTATTTATTCATATACATATGTTTTTTTACTCAAGGATATCATGAGCATCCTATTGCAATAAAAAATTCGATTCAAACCTTTTTGGTCAAAGAACTTAAAAAAAGATATTACACGCAAAAATATTTTTTAAATGTAAATTCCAACAGGAGTCGATTTAGCCAAGCCCCTCTGCCTGTCTGTGTACGCAGTAACTGCAGTACCAACCAAACTTGGTACAGATATTCGTTCATAGCCTCAAAAGATGAACGGTTTTTTTTTTGGTTAGGAATCCATAAATTGCCTGAAAGATGGCAAAATAAGTTCTAAAATATGCAAAATCGTTTGAGTGGGCGTTGTATCTCCCACACAAGTGAATTGTTCAAAAAGTGAGTTTGAAGAAAATTCTGAATTGAACAAAACTCGATACACATCATTGAAATAGTCCCTTGAATGACTATTATGAGAATTGTCAATATTGGGAAAGAGTCATGGGTACTTTCCATATACCATAAGTGAAATATAAAGGAAATAGTGACGCAAATGGAACTAAACTTAGAATACACGCGAAAATTACCATAATTGATTAATTTTAATATATTTGATTTCATTTTGCAAGCATATATGTACATATGTAGAGTGTATTAAAAAAAATTCGAAATCACGGCTGATGGCAAATAGGTTATAAAAACCTAAATGTTTTTAAAATGGGGGATTCACAATTAATGTAACTTGCACTAAATCACATCTGGCAATACGGTAACTACTTTTATGTTTTAGGTACATCATGTAACTTTTGTTTTGATTATGTAAGGAGTGAGATCGAAAAAATCGGATAACTTTAAATTGTCCTAGCATTGAAATCCCTTATGCAAACAAAAAAATGTAAACAGTTTTAAAAAAAAAATTTAATTTCTGATAAAATTATCAATAAAACTAATTTGTTTGTTGTTTTTACAGAATTCGGACTGTCATTTCTCTCTCTCTCTTTGCGGCAGCATTCCACTTATTTCTAAAATCTTCCATGGATTTAGCTTCTTTGTTTGTTGCCTTTGATGTTCTTTTCACTAAAGCCCAATATCTCCCGATCAGCCGAAGTTCTGGGCAATTTGGTGGGTTGGCGATTTTTGGTACCAATTTGATGTTTTGGTCTTCGAACCATTTAAAGGTTACTTTACTGTAGTGGCAGGAGGCTAGATCAGGCTAAAAGAAAGTAGGTACATTATGCTTTCTAATGAAGGGCAGCAATCTCTTTTGGGGGCACTTACTTACTTACTTAGCTGGCGCTACAACCGATGATCGGTCTTGGCCGCCTCCACAAAGCTCCGCCAGTCACTTCTGCTATGCGCGCGCTGGCGCCAGTTGATAAGGCCAAGTGCAGTCAGGTTGCCCTGCACCTGGTCTTTCCAACGGAGATTAGGACGTCCCCTTCTGCGTGTTCCTCTACCGTGGTTCGAATAAAACACCCTCACCATTCTAGCCGGAGCGCTTTCTTCCATTCGCTCAACATGACCCAGCCAGCGAAGCCGCTATAGTTTTATACGCTTGACTATGTCAGTGTCGGCGTGCAGCTCATACAGCTACAGCTATGTCATCAACATCGTTCCATCTTATTCGATACACGTCGTCCACGCATACTGGACCGTAGATCTTACGGAGTATCTTCCTCTCGAACGCTCCTAACAGCCTCTCATCATTGATGGTCAATGTCCACGTCTCTGCGCCATACATTAGGACGGGAAGGATGAGGGATTTATAGAGCGTTATTTTCGTCGGTCGAGAGAGGGCTCTACTTCTCAATTGCCTACTGAGCCCGTAGTAACACCTGTTGGCAAGAGTTAGTCTCCGCTTGATCTCAAGGCTGACATTATTGTTGGTGTTTATGCTGGATCCTAGATAAACGAAATCCTGGACGACTTCAAAAGTGTAGTTGTCAACAGTGACATTTTGTCCAAGACGCCGTGACTCTTTGTTTGTTGACACAAGGTATTTCGTTTTGTCCTCGTTCACCACTAGACCCACAAGACGAGACTCCCTTTCCAGGTTGGAGAATGTTGCACTGACTGCTCGAGCGTTTTTGCCAATGATGTCAATATCATCAGCGTATGCTAGCAGCATGACACTCTTGTAGAAGATAGTGCCAGAGATGTCGATGTTCGCAGCTCGAATTATTTTCTCCAGCATAAGGTTAAAGAAGTCGCACGATAGGGAGTCACCTTGTCTGAAACTTCTTTTGGTATCAAATGGTGCGGAGAGGTCTGTCCCAATTTTCACAGCGCTGGTGGTGTTGGTCATTGTCATTTTGCAAAGACGAATGAGCTTTGCAGGTATACCAAAATCAGGCATTGCGGCGTACAAGTGATCCCTAATCGTGCTGTCGAAGGCGGCTTTATAATCGACAAATAGATGATGGGTGTCGATCTGTTTTTCTCGGGTCTTTTCCAGGATTTGGCGTAGTGTGAATATCTGGTCGATGGTGGATTTACCAGGCCTGACGCCACACTGATAAGGTCCAATCAGTTTGTTGACGATGGGCTTCAGTCTTTCGCACAGTACGCTCGATAGAACCTTATATGCAATATTAAGAAGGCTTATCCCACGGTAGTTGGCGCAGATCGTGGAAACACCTTTCTTATGGATTGGGCAGAGTACGCTGAGATTCCAATCACTTGGCATGCTTTCATCTGACCATATTCTGCATATTCTGCATAGAAGCTCATGCATGCGTTTTTTGAGCTCTTCGCCTCCGGTCTTAAACAACTCAGCAGGCAGGCCATCTGCACCTGCAGCCTTATTGTTTTTCAGCCGTGCAATGGCTGTTAAGACCTCCTCATAGTCAGGCGGCGGTACTTCAACGCCGTCAGTGATTGGGGTTTCCGGAGTGGGTTCCGCAGTGGCGGGATTATTGCCGTCTTCGCCATTAAGCAGCTGCGAAAAGTGCTCCCTCCATAATCTCATTATGCCCTGGATATCTGTCACCAGATTTTGGGGCACTCCTTCACATGAATTTCGGCGTTAACTGTGCCACTTGTTACAAAACTTTTACTCCTTAGCCTACAACTACAAATCGCTTGCCATACCAGAAATTTCTTCGGGAACTTGGACTTTTGTTTTGTCCTAAATCTTCCCTCAAGTCCTCCTCGTTCCTTTGCGGTGTAAAACTCTTCACCAGGCAATTAACAAAATTTAGACAACACGTATGTTTCATCGTCCACAACACAGCAATCGAATTTTTGGAAAAAATCTGTCTTCAACAATTTAGCTCGGCTCTGGGCTACCAAGTTCTTAGTAGGGTTCCTGTCGGGTGCTGACTGCACTTTGTATGTTTTAAGGCCCGCATCTTTTTTAATTTTACGAACTAAAAACTCACTGCAACTCGCTTTTTCCGCCAATTTTCGATTAGACAACGCTGGATTATTCTCTAAGAGAGCAACGACTGTCTTTGCCTCTTGTGGAGACACGAAACCGCATTTCCTTCCAGAATTTCTAGCAACTTTTAAGTCTGTATTAAATTTTTTAAGAATCATCGAGACAGTGTTTTGTACAACTTTCGCCTTATTTGCAATGGTTTTTTGGCTCCACTGTGGATTTTCTCGAAATAATTCAACAACTAAATAGCGTCTTTTCACTTCCGATGCCATGACTCAACTGAAAGTTCACAAGTCAAAAAACATGTGATTGTATTTCATCAGAATTTCTCCAACGCAAAGCCTACTGTTTGAATTTTTTCATTCAGATGAAGAGTTTCAAAACAGTGGTCTTTGAAAGTTATCCGATTTTTTCGGTGTCACTCCTTATCGATTTGTGAAAGTGTATAAAACACGTGCCAAATAAAAAGCATTTGCGGGAAGTTTTGCCTTGCTTCTTTAATTCGAAAAAAGTGCTGCTGAAAGTCATCGATTGATGTTGGAAGTTGACGGTAAATATAATCCATGGATTTAAAACATATGAATTCTGGTTTCGACGCTTTGAAAAAGTGAGATTTTGGAAGGCAGGAACCAGGGTGTTTCCTTCCTTTCAAGTGAAAAGTTCGAAGATGAAAAATTTGAGATGTTACTCGACCAAGACTTGTGCCAAATACAAGAGGAACGTGCAATAACATCGGGAGTTAGTCAAGCAGCAATTTCCAAGAGCCTAAAACCATTTAGGTTCATTCAAAAGGAAGGAAATTGGGTGCCATAGGACTTGAAGCCGAGAGACGTCGAAACGCAATTTTGCATTTCAGAAATGCTGATCGAAATATGTCGGTTTTGCATCGAATTATTACTGGCGACGAAAAATGGATTTATTTCAACAACCCGAAGAGCAAGAATAGAAGCAGAATATTCATGGCACCAAAGGAAATGCTCTGTATTTGGTGGGATCAGATGGGTGTCATCTATTATGAGCTGCTTAAACCTGGTGAAATTATTACGGGAAAGCTGTATCGAAAACAATTGATTCGTTTGAAGAGAAAAATGGTCGAAAAACGACTAGAATGTGCGACCAGGCACGAGACTATAATTTTCCACCATGACAAAACGTGGCCTCATGTTGCTAGACCGATTAAAAATTAGTTGGAAAATAGTGGATGGGAAGTTTTGGCTCAACCCCCGTATTCGCCTTGCTTCGTCTGACTATCACTTATTTCGATCGATGCAGAATGCCCTTACTGGAATACACTTTACTTCAGTTGAAAGTATCGAAAATTGGAGTGATTCGTTCATATCCTCAAAAGACGAACGTATTTTTTTGGCAAGGAATCCGTAAATTGCCTGAAAGATGGCAAAATGTCATAGTTCCGAAGCACACTACTTTGAATTGTATTCATTCGATTTGTTATTGAAATAAAGCTATAATATTTTTCTAATTTTCAATTTATACACCCAATATAATGGCAAATTTGAGGAGTTGTAAATTAAAACTAAGTCATTTGTATGCAGCTTAAATTACTACTAAATAATTTACAGTAGTTTCAACAAGAAAGCAATCGGCTTAAGTCAATGAAAAAATTATAAATTATCTTAAAAAAAAAAGTCCACAGCATCTTGAAATGATTAATTATTCATTGCGCAAATATATTAATATGGCGTCCAGTCGCCACCATTCTTTGTAATATCATTACAATGGAAATGTATGCTATCGACTAATTTTTTAGCATATGACCGTGTTAAACTTCGCCATATTACCCTAAGAAGCCGTTTCAAATGATTTATTGAACGTATCTTTTTTCCAAATACTTTTAACTTCATAAGAGCCCAAACATTTTCGATCAGATTCGCATCTGGCGACTGTGAGGGTCAATCCAATGAAGTTATGCCGTTTTCCTCTTTCCAACTACTATACAAGCGACTGCGATGTTTTGGGTCGTTGTTCTCTTGAATAACCCAATCTCGGCTTCCTGCCCCAAACCACACATCAGTTGATGGCAGAAGTCCACGACGGTATATCGTGGTCATGAAGTTGGCATCCAAATTCCTCGTGAACATGATTAATTTGCCAAATCCTTGTTTTGAGAAGGAACCAAACATGAACCTTTCCTGATCGCTGGAGCATCTTACCGTCTTTAGTGGACCAAGCACGCTTAATGTGTTTGTCATCCAAAAGGAGGATTCGTCTGTGAACACTACTTGGCTCCAATCGTCATCCACATGTTCAGTAGCCCACTCTTGGCGTTTTTTATTTGATTTGCAGTTAGCAAGGGTTTTACCGTCGTTGCTCGAAATTGGATCTGAAACTGCCTCAAACGGTTTCTTATTGTATTCAGAGAGTCATTTATGCCCTTTCAAGCCAATTTTTGTTTAGCTGCTTTCAAGGATATGGCTGAATTAGCTTTGAAAATCCTCTTTATAACCAAGTCCTCCTGTTTCGAGGTAGCTCTGCAAAAGCCGTGATTTGGCAAAAAGTGTTGGTTCCAATGCTGGACAAACGCCTTCGACTTTTTTAAGTACTTCGAAGCACTCAAGTGGGACATCTTAGGACCTTTGGATGGGAACAAAGAAAGACTGCTTCAAAACGTTTCGCGTATACGGAACTCATTTCTTAAATATGCTTTTGAGACGAAAGCGTATAATGGACTGTTTCTACAATTACATTGCGAAATTTACAATGCAATTAAGTTTTTTTGAAAATCAAGGCCTACTTGATATTCAAATTATTTCATGGGAAAAAGCCGATTGCTTTCTTCTTGAAAGTACTGTATATTGCATATATCCGACAGTCCTGTGAACATTATTAAAATAATAGTATACGCATTGAATGTAATTTAATAACTGGATCATATATTAATAATATTCCTGTGCATACTCTTCATGAATTTTCAACAGATGTAAGCCCCGGATATAAAATAAACGAAGTTGCAAAGAATGTTATATATTTAGCTGTGAATGTTTATTAGATAAGTTCTACATCAGTTAAGCTGGTTAATCAAGACAATGAGTTAGTAAATTTCCGTGGAAAAACAATTACTATATTCATCTTAAACCGATAATTGAACGATTATTTATAATAAATATGCTTTTACGAAGCATATGCCTTTTGTCAGTTCTACGTCAACTGTAAAACGAACAATTGGAGTCATAAAAACAAGAAATAATAAAAAAATATCAAAATCAAATAAGGAATTTTTAAAGTCATTGGGATTTAAAATAAAGCAACATGAGTGAAATAGTCGACATTCTACAAAAACCTTTTCATGATGATACTGTCATCAAAAAAGAATATCGTAGCTACTTATCATATTTGCAATCATTTAACAACAGTGATGAAATCCGTATACCAATTCAACATAATTCAACATCAGGATCTTTACATTTTACCCAGCGAGAGTTTTTTTTTTATTGATGGATTAATCAATTAAGTTCCTTGCATTGGATTTTTATTCGATGAAATTCGTTATGAATTGAACGGTATGGAAATTGATCGTACACGTAATTTGGGAGTTAGTACAACAGTGAAAAATGTTGTTTCTCTAAACATTAAGGAAAGTAAAATGCTGCAGAATGCAAAGAACTAACACCAACCGAAGGAAATTTTAACTTCTGCATCCCATTGAAAATGTTTTTAGGATTTGCTGAAGATTATAATAAAATAATCTTGAATGCTAAACATGAATTAATTTTACGACGCGCGAAATCTGATGAATCTGTCGCCTTTTCTACTGATTTAAATGAAAAGCTATCCATTCAAATTTTAAATGTTGTGTGGAAAGTTCCTCATATACATCTATCGGATTCGACAAAGTTAGAGATTTACAAAACAATTAAAAACAGTCGTCCTATCCTATTGAGATTGTCACATAAGCCCAACATTTGTTGCAAGTACAAATCACATATGGAATGTTAAACTTGCTCTACAAAATGAAAGACCTCGTCAAATATTAATTGGTTTCCAATCAACTTTGGGAAAAAGTAAAAATACATTTGCTCATTGTGATCTCTATTATATGAAATGTATTTAAAATTTCAAAAATCTTATTATATGAGAGATCCTCAACCACTTCTAACTTCGGAAAAATATAAATCTGATGCACTGCTAATAGTAATAGATGTAACACATCAGAATGAAAGAATTAAACCTGGGCCAATTGACATTAGAATCGAATTTAAAACGTCGAGCAACATTCCACCAAATACGTCTGCATATTGCTTGTTGATTCATGATCGTCTCATTGAATATACTCCGTTAACAAATGAAATCAGGAAAATTTTGTAATCGCAATAAAGAATAATTTTAAGTTAGTCTTTTGAAGAATTAATTGATCAATCTGTTCATCACAAATAAAATACAGATATTTATAATTATTCAATATTTTATTACTTCTTTTTCTTTTAATGACATAATAGCCCAGGTTTAGCTTTTTATATTTAATGATTAACAAATAGTAAATATCAAATAAATATATACAATAAAATAAATAGTAATTAATTTTGAACTAAATAAAAGTGAAATATTTTTCGTTTTATTTTACAAATATACAAACTTCCAAAAGTTGAGAATTAAAATAATATGAGATTATACTTAATACAAACAAAACATTAAAATAAAGTTAGGCTTACACATCAACTTTATAATGCCCCCATGCGTACGTATTAATACCATCTTAATCTTATATATCTTTTATCACCATACTTTTTTATTAAGTATAAAGACAGTCCTTATCAATAAGGCTCATTTCCTTTAAAACAGGCTTCTTAACCCCTTTTGTTATTTCTTGTTTGCAACTTTCTACATCAATGGAATACATTTTTGATCTTAAGCCCACAAATTCTTAATATTTCCTTGATTTTCATCTTTCATCATTCCCAAAACTTTTTTATTTTTTTGCGGAAATTTGAAGTGATTTTCATGTGAATAATCAGAGGTATCAAATTTGGTTTCTATATCATTTAAAATATCATTATCAAAATCTTTCGTTTTTATTGTGTATAGAAATGAATCCGTATCCATATAATTAAGGATAAATTATCATCGGCTTCATATAATCATAATGAAAATGGTACATTTTCTACTTCGATAATTCAATTATGCAAAAACCTAAATATATTGGTTTATCATAGCATATATGAATCTTATTCATTTGTATAGCCACCATATTCGTAATAAATTCTGTGCAACTATGGGAATTAGGCTTAGCAATCAAAGATCGTGCACCTAAATGTCTTCCCCTATTCCCCCATTCAGTAACAATTTTGAGTTCTTTTCGCTTTTCAACACTCTCCATTGTTTTCCCATAGACTGCGTTGTTCAGTAATTTGAAGAAATTCTTTTCAAATTATGGTGAGTAATTAAATCAATGTACTCAGCCAACACTTTTGAATAAATCGTAGAACTCTATGACTTTTTTTTTGTACAAGAACATTATTAAGGGTTTGAAATAAATTATTCTGATGAATAATGCATTTGGTTTTATCAGATAAATTTGGTATCAACTTTACAAATTTAGAACTACCAATAGCTGTGTCGCTGTGGCGTAGTGGTAGTGCGTTGGACTGCTACGCAGAGTGTCCGGGGTTCGAATCTCGGCACAGGCAAAATCAAAAATTAAATAAATAATTTTTCTACACGGCTCCACCTCTTGGCAGGCAATGGCAGACCTACAAGAGTAAACTTTGCCTATGAAAAGCTTTTCACTTCGCCGTTCGGATTCGGCATTAAACTGTAGGTCCCCTTCCATTCATGTACAAATATAACACGCACAACATGAGTGGATGCGAAAAGGTCGGCCTAGGCCCTCCATGGGCTGTTGTGCCATTAAAAGTAAGTAAGTAATAGCTTTGACTTCAGCACAAAATGGCAAATCATTGTGGTAATCGTGAATTTCTTTTGGATATTTCAAATCCACCTCCAAAATATAGCCTATGTTAAAGCTAGAAGCATCAAGCCATTCAACGTATGGCAGAGTTTGTGACATAGCCCAACCATATAAATTATTTGCATCTAAATACATGATACTGTGGTCGCTGTGGCGTAGTGGTGGTGCGTTGGGCTGCTGCGTAGAGTGTCCGGGGTTCGAATCTCGGCACAGGCAAAATCAAAAAGTAAAAAAAAATAATTTTTCTACACGGCGCCACCTCTTGGCAGGCAATGGCAAACCTACAAGAGTAAAAATTGCTATGAAAAGCTTTTCACTTCGCCGTTCGGATTCGGCATTAAACTGTAGGTCCCTTCCATTCATGTAAAAATATAAGACGCACAACATGAATGGATGCGAAAAGCTCGGCCTAGGCCCTCCATGGGCTGTTGTACCATTAAAAGTAAAGTAAGTAAAGTAAGTAAGTAAATACATGAGATAGTTAGATGATTTTGCATCATCATAATCACTCATGTATTTATTGTTGGCGTTCGAATGTCTTTTTGAGCATTGTACGATACCACCCCGTATCCCTCTTTGAACAATAGTTTGCATATTTATATCTGTAAACAGTTCAAGTTTTATGTCAGTTATTTTTAACAGCCCAGGTGCTGTATAGTAATGACAGGAATCTAAATTGTAAATTCTTTTGCAAATTTTTCTAAAACTTTCTAATAATATATGTGAGTAGGAGGGCATCAGAAGTTAAATGCAACTCCATATAATCCCAGGAGATTCGCAGTGAAAAGTGTTCCAAACATTTTCAGCATGTTTGAAGTTCTCCTCAAAGCATTCCCTATTAAGTATTAACTTTGCTGAAAAATTTATCACGCGAAGGAAGACTATTTTCGTTTAATTTTTCCCAGGAGTTTACATATTCATAAGGGAATACTCCTTTTCTAACAATTAAATTAAATTTATTTTCATTTTCAAATTTTGATTTAAATGCTTTAAAATCTTCTTTCATAAGATTTTTGGCTAATGACTGCAGACTTGATGACATAAATCTGAAGGAATCTAAAAATCTTAGTTCAATTGTTTGCTTATCACTAACAACAATACGTTTTTAAACTGATATATACAACTCCTTATTTAGTAGAATCAATGTACCTATAATGTCTCCTGGAATATTTTCTAACTCTTTAACAAATAAATAAGATTATGATTGTAACAAGAAAAATTATGAAAAAATATCGGGAAAAATTTCGGGGTTCTATATTGTAAATTGCAATCTGAATGGGCTCTATATTTACCAGTTAGCATAATTTCCTTTGTACAGAACCTGTTCGCTGTGGCGTAGTGGTAGTGCGTTGAACTGCTACGCAGAGTGTCCGGGGTTCGAATCTCGGCACAGGCAAAATCAAAAAGTAGAATACATTTTTCTACATGGCACCACCTCTTGGCAGGCAATGGCAAACCTGCAAGAGTAAAAATTGCTATGAAAAGCTTTTCACTTCGCCGTTCGGATTCGGCATTAAACTGTAGGTCCCTTCCATTCATGTACAAATATAACACGCACAACATGAGTGGATGCGAAAAGGTCGGCCTAGGCCCTCCATGGGCTGTTGTGCCATTAAAAGTAAAGTAAGTAAAGAACCTGTTTACTTAACTCATCGTTATATGAACATTTAATATAACAACTAAATGCACATGGAACGTGCTTATTGATAATATTGCTAAAACTTTGGAGAATGCATTCAAAATCCGCGTATACCGCAAAAGGTACATCTATGGTTTTATTATAATTTTTAAAACTAATGACGGATTTTGCAACGTCATGCTTCTTGCATACACACGATCCTAGTGCACTCAATTTTGTGTCTCGAAAGATGTTCCTCCTTGTGGAAGTGTTGTAGACAAACATTGCAAATATGCACTCGGTTGTGTGTTCTTACTAGTGCAAAAATTCAAATAAACAGTTATTTCATGACACTTAAAAATATACATTTTAACAAATTATTTTACGGTTTCAAACCATAGAAATCATTTTTATCTTGAAAAATGTTTTATCTAAACGTAGTGATGAACTTCGCCTTCTTGAAGTAACAGCATGTTGATGTGTGTTGCACGTTCCAATTTCGTTGTGTAAAATGGGCCAACTAATTGTTTAGTTTCCCGTCATAGCCAAACACGTTGACATTTACAATATTATTTCCTGATATAAACCTGTTGCAACTGTTTTTAATTGCTCCGCGAGTTTTTAATTATTTAATATCGCTGATCAACATAATTTGTCCGTTTTTGTTAATTCCGCATTATCATATTCAAATTATTTTCCGCTAACCAACGACAATTATTTTTTGCAATTATCAAACAAAGTAGAATACGTGTGTTGACCTAAACAATTTTTGACCTACTTTTGTGTGCTGATATTGCTGACAGTGATAATGCGTTTTAAGTGCAGTCTGTCGAATTGTAGCGCCTTTGACAATACATAAAAGTGGGTGATGTGCAAAGCTTTTTGTAACCACCAGAGATTGGTATCATCCATATCTTGAAAAGCATTTTATATGTACCGATTGCCAGAGTATGGAGAAATTATTAAAGTGTATGTACGACAATATTGTGGGTCACATCGAGAGCTTTAAAGAAACGGCATTATTCCTCAAAGGCGTTCCCCGAAAAGCTGACTCTTCTTGGGTCTGTAATTTCTTTCTCCAGAAATTCACCATTAATTTAACTGAATGCCAGAGAGTTTCTCAAACTTAGACATTCCGTCTAAGTTCGAATTGATGTTTCTAACAGCGCAGGGAAGTGTTACCTTGCTGGGGAAAATGATTGCCACGAAATGAACTGTCAAGCCGAAGGGAAACTAAACACTACCTAAACCTAAATTTAAGTCATCAAATAAATCAATTAATACTCGTAAGCCTAATCCTAAGTCTGGTAAACCAACTACTAACAGCTCAAGTAGCCTTGAAAATAATTCCACCCTTGATCCGATCTGGAAATTTAAAACTAACATTTTTCCTTATTTTTCTCCACTATCAATCCAACCCTCAAATACTCCTATTACATCTACTAGATCAAAAAGCACACTTCGCTCTGCTAAACCCACTACTAAACGCCCAACTATTTAACGTAATCGCGTATCCTTTAATTTATCGTTGAATCCCTCTCCTTCTCCACTTCAGACGGTTAATTCTGTTAGCACTCTTCCCACCGTTAATTACCCAAATTTTATTCGTTCTCAAGTTCTTAATCCGACATCTTCCTCCTTAATATCCCCTAGTGAAAAAAATTATATTAGTTCTTCAAAGCCCGCATCATGCACCAGCAGCCTTTTTAGACCCACTCCTCCCACCTATAAGTAAACTTACGAAAAAACTTACAGATAACAGTGACGATAACCGGTTTATCCTATTTTGTTTAAGAGATCGCAGAATTTAC
Organism: Palloptera scutellata; assembly: GCA_958295655.1. Taxonomy (NCBI): domain Eukaryota; kingdom Metazoa; phylum Arthropoda; class Insecta; order Diptera; family Pallopteridae; genus Palloptera; species Palloptera scutellata. Next base: position 32,121,736 of record OY282451.1, read on the forward strand.
GAAAACGTAAGTATCTATCATGCCTATCTGCACGATAAATCGGATTCTATTTGCATATATGGTATTACTAAAACAAGCGTTCTGGTATCAATAAATCAAGAAGGCTTCTCAACTAATCCAAGTGAGCTGAGAAAAATCTTTGTTCGCTTTTATGAGAGCTTTGATATCTCTCCTCTTGAGGTAAATAATGATTTAACTACATTCGCCTCACACTTAAACTCCAAACGTCTGGCACCTTCAAAGAACACGTTCTAATTTCAAAAATTACTATCGCTCCAAAATCACTTCCCCCAAGCCCTTCGCAATTTGTATCTATATACTACCAGAATATACGAGGGCTACGTACTAAAATCTCCACAGTGTTTCCAAACTCCCAAAAGCTTCCCTACGACATATTTTCCCTTTCTGGAACGAACTTGTGTTCCGATTACAAAGATACAGAATTATTTTCCGCTGACTTTGAGGTCTTCCGAGACGACGGTCTCAACAAAGAAGACAATTCCTCCGGTCGTGGCGTCCTTGTGGCAGTGCATAATCGCTTGGATCCCCATTTGTTAATTCCTCACATACGGCCTACTTTGAGAATATTTGCGTCAAAATAACTCTCTTAAAACGCTACCGTTACATATTCTGCTGTTATATTCGCCCCTCTCAACCTATTAATGGCTATCAACAGGCTGTATATGCTTTTGATTCTATATTGGATGCTGTTGACCCCTAGGACACTGTCATAATTGTTGGGAATTTTAACCTTCCCAATCTCAAATTGGTACAATCTAAGGACGAATCATATAATTTCGCGTCAAATTCCTGCAAGAACAAGGAAATTCTTTTTACGGACTGTCTCTTAAACTCCGGTCTTTCCAATTAAGTGGTATTACTAATAACCTTTACCGTCAACTTGACCTTGTTTTCACTTCAGATGCCAACAATTGCATTACATCAGAGAGCCACCATCTTCTCTCAAACTTAGATGGTATTCACCCAACTCTATCAATTACTTATTCCTACGACAATGTTAATAAAGTGCTAAACTCGGAGTACTCATACTGATTTAATTTTCGTAAGGCAAACTTCGAAGAATTAAATAGTTTAATCAGCAAAGTTAACTTTCAGCTTATATTTGAGTGTAAACATATAACTATCGATTACTCAGTTTTATTGTGAAATTTTCAATTGCATTCAACAATATGTCTCCTTTGTTCCTCAGAAAAACTTTTCATCGTCCCTCCCTAGTACAACAAGGATTTCCGGGAACTTCGTAATAAAAGGAATAAACTATGGCGTGCCTACCTGCAATCTCGTTCTGTTTCTGACTTTCAAAATTACCAAATTGCATATAAACATTTTTCTGAAATCTGTGAATCTCTTTACCTGTCATACTTAAACCAAATGCAGTCCAACCTCATCTCTGACCCTAAAAGTTTTTTCCACTTTATTATCGTTAAAAGGAAATCAGATCCCGACTACTTTGAAATTGGGTGACACCTCCTCATACAACCCAAAGGAAATTACAAATTTGTTTGCCCATTTCTTTAGCCAGTCTTTTACCAGCCACCAAGAACCTGACCCTGATTACTTTTCGTACATGAGTAATTACGCTTTGAAGTTGTAAAAGAGAAGATACAAACACTTAGGAACGAGTACTCCCCCGGCCCAGATGGCTTGCCTGAAATAGTTATAAAATAATGTCAAAACGTCCTATCGGTCCAACTATCGGCCAATCGCTAAGCTTCCTGTATATCCATGCTTCTCGAAAGCATGATGCAATGTATTTCCATTGTAAATCCATTTTCTCACCTAAACAGCATGCATTTCTAAATGGCAGATCAACAACAACTAACTTAACCGAATTTGTATCCAGCACACTGTGTGCTTTGGAGGATGGCGAAGAAGTCGATGTAATTGATACCGACTTCAATAAGGCTTTTGATAAAATTTCGCATGGTATTATCTTTCTTAAACTCAACGCCTTAGGCTTTCAATCTGGGTTTATAAGATGGATAAAATTTTACCTTGAAAATCGGATATATAATGTCATATTTAGGTCTTCCACATCTAACCCTTTGTTGCCACATCTGGTGTCCCTCAAGGTAGCCAAATTGGTCCCTTGATTTTTGTCCTCACAATTAACGATGTAGATTGTATCATCAAAAACTCTCAGCTCTCTATCTATGCTAATGACTTGAAAATTTAGCGACACATTCTAATACCCCTTGACTATCGCCCACTTCAAGATGACTTGAATAATTTTTCAAAATGGTGCGATAAAAATTTTCTCGAGCTCAATGTCAGTAAATGTTAATTCATAACATATTCCAGAAAGTGAATTCCTTCACTGCCTAGGATATATTTTATACGCGATAACATTGTCCCCTCTATAATTTCGTTACGAGATTTGGGTGTTATCTGTGATAAGGAATTAAATTTTCGTTCCCATATTGATGACGTTGTAAATAGGGCCAACTCTGCTCTTGGGTTTGTGATACACTGGTCCAAAGAATTCTCAAATCCATATGTCACAAAATCTCTATATTTTACATTTATCAGGCCAATTCTTGAATATGCTAGCCAAGTCTGGTCTCCTTATTATAACACACATTCCCTTAGAATTGAAGCAGTGCAACGCAGATTTATTCGGTTTGCCTTACGTGGCCTACCATGGTCTCATCCCTTTAACTTGTCACCATATAAGGATCGTCTAAAACTAATTAACGTACAGTCCCACGAAATACGCCGAAAAATCGCCGATACAGTATTTGTTCACCAATTATTAGCTGAAAAACATTAACTGTCCTGCGTTGCTCCAAACTATTTTTATTAACACCAACCCACGTAACCTTAGGTCTGTGCCCACTTTTCGTCTTAATACTCACCGAACAGATTATGGCGACAACGAACCAATGTCTAGAATGCTTCGAATAGCCAACGACATTCCAAATGTTTTTGACTTTCACCATAGCAAATTTAGCTTAAAGAATGCTCTGCATAAAGCCTACTCCCCTCCCTCCTCTTGCTAAGCGATGTATTTAACTATTTTTAAGTATAATTTTAGCTGAATAAATAACAATATGTTGTTCCCATCCTTAAAAAATAAATGAAAAAATCCTCCCCCTATATTAAGTGTAGATTTAAGTAATTTTAAGTAATTTTCTCGCTTGTACTAAGCTATATAAATAAATAAATTAATCTCTTTATATCAGAGATTTTCAGAGGAAATTTTAAATCACGAAAGTGATTATTCGCTCAATTCAATGTTTTTAATGCTGATATTACAGCCCACTTTCTTAAAACAGAAGATGTCTCTATTTTTACATTAATACACGCATGTTTATTTTTAAAATGTTTTGGAAGCTCGATTCTCTAAGAGCTTCATATTTATTTAGATTAATGTCTAGGTAGCAGATGTTAATTTCAAGAAAGCAATTGTTTTTGTGAATATTTGTGCGCAAGTGTGCATTCCACTTTGTTTTAATTACGTTATTATTACAAATTTCACATTTTATATGTCACTGCCTTATTCACTTCCCGCTTGTGCACACATGATTTAAAAATAGATTATGCAAATTCTATAAGAAAATAAAATAACCTGCAGTTTTATGAAGTATACTGTTGTGCACAAATATATGCGATAGCAAGAGATGATTAAAAACTAAAACAATTTCCTTTCTATAAGAAACTAGCGGACCCTATGCACGTTTCACTGTGCATAATTAAAAAAGTAATTCAAAGCAGTTTAAATTTTTAAAGTTTATATTTATTGTAAAACTCTATGTAGTTAGTTTTCTTATTATCTTGGCAATAAATGAATAATACTAATGGTTTGCCTACACGTGAACAGGCCACTTATAATTTTTCATGAGAAAATACTGGATATTCTAAGTTGATACCACAAATTTCCAAAGATTGACCTTGCGCTTTATTAATGGTAATAGCGAATGCAACTCGCACTGGAAATTGTACACGTTTGAATTTGAAAGGAAAATCGGTTGGAATCATCGGAATTCGTGGTATTAACACGTCTTCACCTTTGAATTTTCCAATCAAAATAGTTGCTATAATAACATTGACCATAAATTTTTTCACAGCAAGCCTCGTACCATTGCAAAGTTTTGGTTTATTCAAATTACGAAGCATAATAATAGTCGCACCGACTTTCAATTGAAGGTTATGCGGCGGTAATCCAGGTAAATCCAAAGATTTTAAAAATTCTGTAGGATAGTTAACTGCATCTTCTTCATGGTATCAATAGACTTATACGAAACCAAAACACCAGGTATTTTGGATTGTATAGCAAAATTTAATTCATTGACATCTCTATTCTTGGCTCCCAAAATGGCTCTTTCGCTTAAACAATTATGATTTTTGTAGTGCTGTGCTATGTTGGGATATACACTTTCAATCAATTCTTCTTTCGATGGTGTAATTCTACAAAAGTTTCCATTTCCAATTGTCATCAATTGATTTGAAAATTCAATAGCTGATGCATCATTTTGCAATTGACTCGATTATTTGTAAAGAAAAGATATTTTTACATGTCTCCACATTTACGATGATTTCAAGCAAGCATGTATTTCATCGGCAGGGGTTGATCTTGGTATAATTGGCAAAGTTTGTCGGAAATCTCCTGACAACAAAATTAATCCTCCACCAAACAAATTGGAATTTTTCCGATTATCTCCCATTTTGGTATTTTGTCCACAAATCATTTTGTCAACACAAATTGCAAATAGCGAACGAATTTGTAGTGGATGGGCAGATACTGATGAATCTGCTAATGTGTCTTGAAAAATATTGTCAATGCCGTTTCTGGTGGCGTTTCCGCTCTTTGCGCTGGATTCTCCGACGTAAAATACTAACGCTGTCCGTTTTCAAGATGAACAGCTAAATGCTGCACGTTTGGGTAACGTTCATGTATCGAAAATGAAAAACAAATGATTCGTTAAAAAATATGACAATAAAAGTGTGAAATAAAAATACAATTTGAAGTGAATGCGTTGAGGGGTTCAAAAGTTATAGGCATTTTACTCTTTTTGCGGGCGTGGCAGTGGGTGCATAAATAGCCTATGTCCGCTAGAAAAGCCTGTATTTTAACATGAGAGTTGATTTTTTGAAAAAAATCAAAAAATCGAAACGTTTCCGAGATCATTCATCACACACATAACATATCTTCATTTTTATATATATAGATTAAAAATCAAAACATCTTTTCCATTTATGCTTATTCGTTATTTCTGTGCTCCTGGTTGCTATTCAAACAATCCATATAAAATTGGACACCGATTTCTGTAATTATCATTTTATATTTGTCGGAAAATAGAAATTATCCACCAACTCCACACTCCTCTTAACTCATCCTCACTTTCCCACTCCTCTTATCTCATCCTCACATTCCACAACCCATTCTCGAAACACTATTACATCCACAAAAAGTCACCGTTTGGTGCTCTTTATGGGCCGGTGGGAATCATTGGTAAATATGTCTTCAAAAATGATGATGGTCAGAACGTTACACTCAACGGTGAGCGGTACAGAGACATGATTAATAACTTTTTCGTGCCTCAATTGGGAGGCATTAATGTTGCAGACATGTGGTTTCAGCAGGACGGCGCCTCATGCTATACAGCGCGCGATACAATTAATTTACTGAAAGAAACATTTGACGAAACGAAATGGACTTGTTAACTGCCCACCTCGTTTGTGAGATTTGATCCCATTTGATTTTCATTCTTTGGGGATATGTAAAGTCGTATGTCTACGCCGATAAACCAGAAACAATTGACACTTGGAAACCAACATTCGAGACGTTATTGCCAAATACAGCCTGATTTACTGCTAAGAGTGTGTGAAAAATTAAATCATATTCAAACATTAATGTCAAAAAATTATTTTTAAAATAAAGCTGTTCTCATTTATATTAAAAAATTTTTCTGTATTTTATTTGAATTTAAAGTTCTTCGCCTCTAAAATAAGTTGTGTTTATTATTTGTTTTTCTCAAATATTTTATGTTTGTTTTAAGTTAAATATACACAATTTATTGTTATAAGTAGAGTCCTGTATGAAACCGAAAATGACATCTCTGTGTCGCTAGGTAAAACTATACGCTCTGTCAAACTGGCGCCATTTCTTCGCATTTAGTTTTATCAACAATATTCAGTTCATAAACAATCAAGTTTCATACAACAACATTTTTTTTTTCGCTCGTAAAAATGTCGAATTTTGTGCTTTGGAATCTCATCGAATGCTTGTTGAAGTTTACGGTCAGCACGCTCTAGGCAAAACACAGTGCAACGAGTGATTCAATAAGTTTAAAAGTGGCGATTTTGATGTGAGAAACGAAGAAAGTTGAAGACGTGGAAGAAAAAGTTTGAAGATTCCGAATTGCAAGCTTTACTCAATGAGGATGATGGTCAAACGCAAGAACAACTTGCAGAACAATTAAATGTGACCCAACAATGCATTTCTCAACGTTTAAAAGCCATGGGATTGATTTTGAAGGTTCCGCAGAGGGAAGATGGGTACCGCATGAATTGACTGAGAGACCGCAAGAAAATCGAAAAACCACCTGTGAAATGTTGCTCGCCAGGTACAAATGAAAGTCATATCTTTATCGAATTGTTATTGGCGATGAAAAATTAATCTATTGCGAGAACTCCAAACGTAAACGATCATATGTTAAGCCCGGTACACCGGTCAAATCGACAGCAACGCTAAATCGCTTCGGAATGAAGACAATGGTCTGTGTTTTCTGGGATCAGCGAGGTGTTATCTGGTTTGACCTTCTGAAACCAGGTGAAACAGTTACTGGTCAACGCTACCAACAACAATTGGCCGATTTGAACCGTGCTTTGAAAACGTCCAGAATATCAAGCTAGGCAACACATAGTGATTTTTCTTGATGACATGCACCATCACATCGAACAAAACAGACTTGGGAATTGGTAGATTCGTACAGCTAGGAATCCCTCCCGCATGCGGCTTATTCACCAGACTCGGCTCCATCTGACTACCACTTATTTTCATCACGCACTTCCTGAGCAGCACTTTGATTCGTACGAAAATGTGAAAAAATGGCTCGATGACTGGTTTGACTCAAAAAACGAACAGTTATTTTGGCGAGGCATTCAGAAATGACCAGGGAGATGGTTAAGTAATTGTAATTTTTCTGCAATTTTCTTCATTCTACATAATCGAGAGTAGATGGGATCAAATAATCTGTCAAGTATTATAAAATTGCACCAGCTAAGCGTAAATTGTAAGATTGCGCGGCAGCTTCGCATTGATCGCTTCACGCGCAAAAGTAATGGGCATTACTTTGAATATTGAATGTATATCCATGTTTCTTAAATAGACGTGTATTTTCTTAAAAAAAAATCCCGGTTTTATAGTTGTACACCTGATATGCAAAGCACCGTTTTACTACCAAATTCCTAATTTGTTTTTATTTAATTTTCTTTTGGTAAAAGGTGACATTGTGTGGTCGCTGTGGCGTAGTGGTAGTGCGTTGGACTGCTGCGCAGAGTGTCCGGGGTTCGAATCTCGACATAGGCAAAATTTAAAAGTAGAAAAAATAATTTTTCTACACGGCACCACCTCTTGGCAGGCAATGACAAACTTACAAGAGTAAAAATTGCTATGAAAAGCTTTTCACTTCGCCGTTCGGATTCGGCATTAAACTGTATGTGCCTTCCATTCATGTACAAATATAAGACGCACAACATGAGTGGATGCGAAAAGCTCGGCCTAGGCCCTTCATGGGCTGTTGTGCCATTAAAAGTAAAGTAAAGTAAAAGGTGACGTTGTAATTAATGTAAGTCTCTGCATTTAAATCCCAAAGATTTATATCCACTTTGTGAGGTTCAAATATATGAGTAGACTCTTTATCTTGATTTCTGAGGCTCATAAATAGTGAAAGTGGCTATCCGTCTCTCTCTTCCTGGCAGGTACGATAGGAAGCATTGATTAGAAGAATGGTAGTGACCTGAAGCTGATTTATAATTGAGTCGAAATATAAAAATTATTTTTTTGCAGCTAAGTTATGGTACATATGATTATGAAGTACTCAGCATATAAATATTTATATATATATAAAAAATATATGTTTTGTACTAATCTACCATCATTAATGTGTGTTTTCTGCTACATATGTGAAAAATTTTGTCAAGAAATGCAACGATGGAATATAAATGATTTTGTAAAAGAAATTTATGTTATCGGGCATATTTTGGAAAACAACTTGGGCAACAAGAAAAATGTTGGGCCCACATAAAGTTTGTAAAGCCTTACAGTATCAAATAGCAAACAATTAATCCGTGGAGTCACTTTGATATTGGAGTCAAGGAGGACTAAAATGGCTTCCATTTGGAATACCGATGACATGGACAGAGCCAAGAAAACACACTGATGATTACTACTTTTGTCCTGTGAATTTAAAAGGTATGAACTGATAAAAAAAGTTTTCTTGGATTTACCCAAACGTACGATCCGCTAAGCCACTAACGCTGCATAGTGAAGATTTGCCAATACCGGTATTTACTTCCTTATTGGACGATTACTGTGTTGATGTTGAAATACCAGAGTTGAAAGTGAATTCGAAGGATACGGACAAATTTATGGCTATGGGCAGGAGCTTCTCCACCGTTATTCGATCCCATTCACGACGCAACGACTGTTTCAGGAACTACAAATTTTTATGGTGTATAGCACAGACCCTTGACTCTAAAATGGATCATACGCTGTACTGCATCGGATTGACATGTGATTGACATCTTGTGTCGTTTTGGCTCTGTGAGCTGGCTCAGGAATTGAATGAGAAAAAATCGTTTTCACAGATGAAAAGCTGTTTACTGTTAAAAGCGCATAACCGTCAAAATGACAGAAGCTGGTCGACAGAGGCTCCTGTACCACCATTCGTCATTTCATATCGCCAGAATCCGCTAACCGTCATGGGGTGCGATTTGAGCAAACTCGTTTCATTTTGTGGAACATCAGCGTATGCTAGCAGCATGACACTCTTGTAGAAGATAGTGCCAGAGATGTCGATGTTCGCATCTCGAATTATTTTCTCCAACATAAGGTTAAGGAAGTTGCACGTAGGGAGTAATCTTGTCTGAAACCTCTTTTGGTATCAAATAGTGCAGAGAGGTCATTTTGTAAAGACGAATGAGCTTTGCAGGGATACCAAAATCAGACATTGCGGCGTACAAGTGATCCCTAATCGTGCTGTCGAAGGCGGCTTTATAATCGACGAATAGACGACAGATGGGTGTCGATCTGTTTTTCTCGGGTCTTTTCCAGGATTTGGCCTAGTGTGAATATCTGGTCGATGGTGGATTTACCAGGCCTGAAGCTACACTGATAACGTCCAATCAGTTTGTTGACGATGGGCTTCAGTCTTTCGCACAGTACGCTCGATAGAACCTTATATGCAATATTAAGAAGGCTTATCCCACGGTAGTTGGCGCAGATCGTGGAATCACCTTTCCTATGGATTGGGCAGAGTACGCTGAGGTTCCAATCACTTGGCATATTTTCATCCGACCATATTCCGCATAGAAGCTCATGTATGCGTTTTTTGAGCTCTTCGCCTCCGGTCTTAAACAACTCAGCAGGCAGGCCATCTGCACCTGCAGCCTTATTGTTTTTCAGCCGAACGATGGCTGTTAAAACCTCCTCATAGTCAGGCGGCGGTACTTCAAAGCCGTCAGTGATTGGTGTTTCCGGAGTAGGTTCCGCAGTGGCGGTATTATTGCCGTCATCGCCATTAAGCAGCTGTGAAAAGTGGTCCCTCTATAATCTTATTATGCCCTGAACATCTGTCACCAGATTTCCGTCTTCATCCTTGCGAAGAAAGTTACATACACTTATTAATTGTCAACCTATAGTTATGTAATATAAAAAAATTGTGAATAAAGAAATTCAATAATAATACATAATATATACTACTGTGGGCAAAAGTTAGTAAGACTTTGTTCATAATTTCAAATTTTGTTATTCATTCTTTCAAATCTATTTCTTCCCCTTCAAAGTAATCCCCCCCGGCCCAATACACTTGTGCCAACGTTTTTTCCAATTCTCGAAACAGTTGTTAAAGTCAATTTCCGGAATAGCCTTCAATGCGCTTAGCGATTCATGTTTAATGTCTTCAATTGACTCAAAACGGTGTCCACGAAACGGTTTTTTGAGTTTAGAAAATAGCCAAAAGTCACACGGTGCTAAGTCATGCGAATATGGTGGTTGCGGAACGATATCAGTCGAATTTTTGGCAAAATGGTCTCGTAAAACCAATGCAGTGATTTTGGAACCAATCGTGCATTCACTCTTCTTAGGCCCAAATGATGTTTTAAAATGGTTTTCACTGATCCTTCCGATATTCCAACGATGCCAGTAAGGTCTCTGACTGTTAATCGTCGATTCTCGAGTACCAATTCCTTGATTTTATTGACGTGTTGATCATCAGTTGATGTTGATGGCCGTCCTGGACGTGGTTGGTCGTCAACGCGTTCTCGACCATCTTTGAACAATTTGTACCAATCAAAAACACTTGCTCGCGACATACAATTATCACCGAAGGCCTTTTGCAACATTCTGAACGTTTCGGCACCAGAAATTTGATTCCGCACACAAAATTTAATGGAACTTCTTTGTTGAATAATTTCACTCATTGTGAAAATCGCCGAATGCACTTTTTGTACTTCAGAAAGACAAGCGTATACTAAACACTAATGATTATTTTGATGTGACATTTGGCACAGATGTCATCGACAGTCATACCAACCTTAAAAAAATAATATTTTGATGAATGGGTTTCCGCGCGAAATTTAAATTAAAAAGTCTTACTACTTTTTGCCCACAGTAGTATGTATGTATAATAATTCAGAAAAGCGAGAAGACAATACGAGTGCTATCAAAAAATGGTTTATATGTAATATGTACCAACTTAAATGATACTGAAAATAATATTAAGAAATAAGTTTGGTTTTTTTTAAATCAAAAGAAAAAGCCTTATGGGTTGTCGAATGATATGGCATATGAAAACGGAATATTTGAAAGTTAGAAGGAAGTATGTAATATGTTTGCTTCATACTTCCAGTCAAGTTTAATGTAGACAGTAGTTATGAAATTCATAATTAAAAAACATTTTCGTAGTCTTCCTATTACATAGTTGGGAACTTTGAATATGTATTTCTTGTAACGATATCAGTACTGATATCTTATCATTGGATAGATTTTTTGGGTGAACTTCTAAAAAGTATTTTAACGTGAGCCAAGGATCTTTTATTACCCAAATTTATAAATAAGGTCAAAGCAAAAATAACTAATTATGGGACTATTTCCAAATTGCCGTTGATACCTAAAATTTATGAATCAATAATTAAAAAACAGGGTTTATAATGACATTAAAAATTTGATTACTGAATGCCATGTGTTTGTAATTGCTAATTTGAAGGTGGAAATCTAATTGTTCAAATCTACGTTCTGTTAAAAAAACTAGGTTCAATGAGTTTTCACTCATGTTTGTTAAAATGGTTCGAAGACTATTTAACTAATCTTAAGCAATTTGTGTGTAGTCTGGTGTGCCTCAAGTATAGTATGCCATCTTGGGCAACTATTATTTGTCTTATTTATAAATGACTTACCAGAGTATTTAATGCCTTATCATTGTTTTATGTGTGCTGATAAACAAGTTGCACGGGCAGACTGACATGCACAACTGTTACCAGCCGTTACCACTTGGAGTTTTGTCCCATCAGATCATTATTATATATTATATTACGTACTCATGTATGGTACATTCTGATCCCTTTGTTTGATTTGTGGCCGACAACCTATTTCTGTGTGCTTAACTCAATTTTGTTTGTAACAAACAAGCGATATGTATTGTAGTAAATAGTCGGATTCATTTAAAGTCGTAGATGCCATTTATATCTTGTAAACTGTACAAACACGTTGCATAATTTGTTAATGTGATCGACTACTTATACAGGGTGGACCATATATGATTAGGAGTTTGATTTTGCTGCAAAACGAAATGCGCGCTTTATTATTCGAAAGTACAATCCTTCCGGTTAATTGTGGAATACTATTTCATTCAAACGACTGCTTTGCTGGCTGCACCAATTTCTTCCTTAAGAGCCTCAATCGTTGCTGGATGGTTAGCGTCACACTTAACTTTAAGGGCTCCCCACAAATAATAGTCCAACGGCATGGTGGCCAATGCGCATCAACAAATCGCAATTTTCAAACTTCCACGCAAAAGATCAATTGTTGCACGGCTTGTGTGACACGTCGCGCCATCCTGTTAGAACCAAATGTTTTCTAGGTCCATATCTTCTAAAATACGCCCCAGATAATCAGATATCATAAAGCGGTAGCGCACACCATTCACTGTAATGCATCTTCCTTCCTCTGAGCAACAGTAGCAATTTTTGCAGTGTGGCGCAATGTAGGTGTGCGAGAACTTCGTGTTTTATCCAATTAAGATACGATTTCACGCCCACCTTTCACCAATTTAAAGACTTCTCTTCTACAGAATAATGAAATGTTTTTACTCACGATAGAAGATCCAAGTACAATTTTTGTATTTACCATTTTGTATTTTCCCGTTGTTCAAGCGTATATGACACCCATTTCGTTAACCGCTAATACAAAACTAATTTTCCGTCATAATACATTAGAGTTGCCACACTCAAAATAACCACTAGTTTAAATTCAAAATGTCTGATGGACCACCCTTCACAGTTAGTCGACAGATTCGCATTAGGGCCTTTAATGTTATAAACTGCTTGTTCAAATAGCGGTTTGCCATGCCCATATTTGATCACAATTAAATGACACAGTTTTATGTATTTTTTCGAAAAAAAGTTTACTGACGGTATCTTGAAAGCCAAACTATTTAAGTTTTATTTAATAACATAATTTAATTACTTGGCCTTCTGCCATTTATTACTCAAATTAAAATGGTCCCGTGGTCAGCAGCAGATTTTATGTACATGGAAATTGGATAGTGATGTTCAAAACTAAATAGTTTAATAGTTTATTGAAAAATAAATAAGTAATTTTACTAAGATCACTGATGAGGAATTGAGGCGGATTCAAAAACGATATTTGAGTTCATTAGGCTTGTATGCAATATATCAGTATTCGTATCCAGAACACAATACACTTGACAAAATTAAATAATATATTTTCCAATTTAACAAAATCTTCCATAATTTATATTAACTCCAATGCTCAATTGTTAATAAAATGTATTTGTTTTAAAGATATTCGCCAACAATTGAATGAGCAGCTAAGATGTCTCGATGTCCGAGTAGAATCTCAAGTTTTACTTATTCAGGAACTACAAGATTTTTTCCGTCGACGAGGCGAATTGGAATTGGACTACAGCAAAAGTCTTGATAAATTTGCTCGAAGTCTCCTTTTAAGACACAAAGAACAAAAACAAAAGTAAGTTTTATTTAATAACATAATTTAATTACTTGGCCTTCTGCCATTTATTACTCACGCCAGATTTTCCACGAATCTTGTAATACATTTTTAAGGCACTTCCCATAAGTCAATCGCTCTGAAATTTTGCGTGCGTTAGAGCCAATCATCTTAAAATTTTGGCGATTTGTCATACAGTAACATAATTTATTTTCACAATTGGATAATTCAAAATGAATCTACCATAATATGATGACAATTTTATAGTTTTTAAATTTTGAAATAAATTTTTAAGTCACAAAGACGACCACACAACAGTAGAAGTCAAAGAACTACTCGAATGATTGAGAAAAGTGGAACTGTTCTGTTCTGATCTTAAGACCGAGAATAAACAGCTCAAAGCAAAAAACTTGCAATTAAAAATTCAAAATCAAATTGATATTAAATGTACATCACCTCAAATCGATTATCATGCAGATGAAGAGGAACTTAGTAAAGAAACCGACTGGATATTGAAAAAGAGGAAACAGGGTAAAAAAAAGGAAGGCTGAATCGTCACTAGAATTGTGTGATAAAGAGCAAATAATTGAAGATAAACTTTCAAAAATAGCAACATTGATCAGATTTCAACTAAACGGCGTCCAATACCCCCTATAATGGTTATGAATGTAACTGACTACAATCAACTATACCGGGAAGTAAGCAATAATATAATAATAAAATAAAATAATAAAAACGATTTTAATATTAAATTACTAAATAATGCCATCTATAAAATAAATACAACAGATAGTTCTGATTATAGACTGTAGTAAGCAGTTTTAGTAACTCGAAACTATCTTGGTATACAAGTTAACACCACAGATATCATCATGAAGAAATCATTTAAATAAAAATTAACAGTCACACGGTTCGCGCTGACACAGCGTCTACAAATCCGCATAACAGGAGATCCAATAGCATCGTCAGTGCTCACCTGATTGCGCAAGAGGGAGAACAACAACAACAACGGCAAATGCATCGGTCAGCTCACGCGCACCCAAAAGACAGCAACAACAAGAATAACTAACGTAGGCAGCGACGTAGAAATAAGCTTTGAGTTAAGAAAAAGTAAAATTGTAAGTCAGTTGATACGCGTTTACAGAATAGAGAGGTTCAACCTCCAAATAAATTATTTTTTTTCCCTTATGGATTAAGGGTTTAAGGTGCAGTCAAAAAAAAAGAAGTGGACTACAAAGGAACCGCTTAATATGTTCATGCTATCGTTTGAGACGTTTGAAGATACTAAAAAAGTATACGAAATCAAAAAGATTTTAGGTGCCACAGTTACCATTGAACCATTAGAAAAAAGGAAATTAATACCTCAATGTAAATTGCGCCAATCCTTCGGCCACACCAAAAAGTATTCCTCGAAACAACCCAGATGCGTAAAGTACGCAGTAAAACATCAAACGCACGAATGTGACATAAGGGATAAACAACAACCCAAGTACTGTAACTGTGGTGAAGCATATCCTGCGAGCTACAGAGGATGCTTAGTAGCCAAGGAACTTCAAAAAATACGAAAAAAAAATCTAAAAGTCAAAATATTGAAAGTAAACTACATATCATTACAAATGCTCCTACAAGACAAAATTTGCTCTATGCTGAAACCAAATGATAAAATAGTCGTTGTTGGAGATTTGCCTGATGTTGCTTGGGATGTCTCCCCCGATGATCCTTTTATACTACTACCTACTTGTAATAATCATAACTGCATTGATATAATAAACTCCATAAAAAGTGAAGGCCTTTACCAACTAAACTCAGTTTCAATTGCCGATAATAAAATACTGGATCTAATTTTCACTGACGATTTTTCTAACGTAAATGTATCACGCTCATTACTGTTGGTCTTGCCAGAGGATCCTCATCATCCTACTCTTGGAGCCATTTTTGAATTACGTAGTGAACTGAGTTCCACAGTTATATATTAGCGAATCAAATTTCTATAACTTTAAAAAAAATATCATATATCATATCATAAAAAATATCATATCATATAAATATCTGCTGACTCATATGATAGTACTATGGTTAATCCTTACTTGCTGTCCTCATTGAGCTCGCTCGATATACCTTTAATCATTCCTGAGGATGTATTATCACATTTAAAATCATTAAAGACATCTTTTTTACCCGGACCTGATACATCCCCAGCTGTATTCTTAAAATGTGTGCACATTTTCTATAGAACGGCCTCTAACCGAGATTTTTAATGCTTCATTTAAATCTGGTAATTTTTCTGCTTGTGGCTTAAAGTCTGATGTTTCAAATTATCGAGGCATAGCTAAATTAAGTGCTATACCTAAATTATTTGAAGCAGTCATCACCGATCAACTCTCCTTTTCTGTTCTCTATTTCCCTAAATTAGCATTTTTCAAGGGGAGATCCACTGTATCAAACCTCTTAGAATTTTCGAGTGCTATTATAAAGGGGTTTTCTAATGGGATTCAAACGGATGTAATTTACACTGACTTTAGTAAAGCTTTTGGCAAGGTAAATTATAATCTTTTCCTAATGAAACTTGACCGAATTGGCTTCCTATGTTGTATGTATGTTTTGTGTTTCAATTGTTGAATGGATGAAAAGACTCTCCATATCTATAAAATGAGCTGTGCATTGGTGTTCCTAGTTGCGTTTCTAGAAACCTCATACCTATCAAGCTAAGTCTCTGTAAAACAAATTATGCACTGTTTGATCCAGTGCGTTGTATGTGCAATGATTTCAATAAGCTTTATGTGCTAATAGACTTTTGTATCCCCGTTAATACCCTTATACAATATTTTTTATCTCATTTAAATTAATACTAACTAATGTTCCACGCAGCTGTTGATAAGCCAAATCTGTAGCTGCTATTGACGTTTCCACCTGATTCGTGAAAAGCATCGCAGTCCGGATTGTGATTGTTTCGGTCACTGGTCTGTGCGCACGCGATACGGATGCGCCCTACGGTCGTATAGGGCGGGTGGAAGGTACGCTGGGATTCTCGAAAAAAAAAGACAATCATAAAAGAATGAAATTGCAATACCAATATCCAAAAATCCGACACTCATACCAAGCTATTCACAAATAACTGAAAAAAACATGCAATCAGAACTATCTTAAGCATGCTGAAAAAACAAGAAGAATTTATTAGATCGTTGAACACACGACTAGAAAATTTACAGCAAAACTTAAACTCAAATATTACCTAAATGTTGGGCAGCTTAAGAATTATGGCATGGAATGCAAGTGGGCTCTCGAAAAACATAAAACAGAACTTCAAGTAATTTTAGACCTAGAAAAAATCGACATACTATGTGTCTAATATCAGAGACACATTTAACAAATCAGTCTTATATAAACTTCAAAAACTACAATACTGTACACCCCAGTAACAACGCAAGAGGAGGGAGTGCAGTAATAATAAAAAGCTGTATTAAGCACTATGAAGAAAATAGTATTAGTATGCCGGAATTCCAAGCACAGTAACAGTTACAACAACAAAGCAAACTCTCTAGATCAGTGTTATATATAGCCCTCCAAAGCATTCTATAAAATATCAACAATATAAGAAAGTTATCTTAAGTCACCAACATAAATTCATAATGGGAGGTGATTTTAACGCAAAAAATACCTATTCTAGCTATTTTTTTTTCATACTTTTCTATTATGTATAATATATACATATAAAGGTATCTTGGAGAAATTTCTTACTTCCGATTACTTTTTCAACCAAAGACATTTATCCCGGTAAATTCTTTTAATGGTTTTCGATGTTAGTGATGAGTATCTTTAAAAATGATGTACAGAGCTGGACAAATCATTTGCATTTGCTTCAGCCTGTCACCGTTTGGTCTTCTCACTAGAGTTTTACCATCCGGTCCGAACATATTAAATCTGGACTCATCAGAAAATATAACTGTTTTCCATTGACAAGAAGTCCAGTTTAAATGATTCCGCGTAAAATTGAAACGAGCCGATTTTCCGTTGAAACAAATGGTTTTTTCACTTGTTTGTAACTGCGAAGATTAGCTTCTAAGGCACTACGTCTGATAGTACGCCACATTTAATTTGATACCTAATTTCTTTTGAAGATGCCTGTGGATTATTCTTTATGAATTTTATTATTTCTCGATCCTCTAGTTCGCTTGTCTTGCGAGTTCTTCCATTATTATGGCATGAGTGAACATTTTCGCTGTTAACAATGCGTGAAATAGTTGATTTAAGTATAGTTATTTATCGAAATTTTGTTTTTAACTCATTTTATTTATGTAATCTCTCAAAATACTTGATTTAGTAAAAAAATTATATTTTTTTCCACTAATTTTTTTCTGAATTGTTCGATAACTTTTTATAACTTCCAAAAGTTTAATCACTATAATAACAAATAATAAACTGATCAAATCAAAAAAATTACAAATCAATTACAAGAAATAATGCTAATGTAACAGAAAAATACATTTCCCGTTATAAAAATTTTAAATTCTTAGTTTTCTATGAATAAAGGTTAGCCAGTTGCAAAATTTTTGCGCAGCTAACTACATTTTACATTGAAGTAAAGTTTTGTTTTGCGATTAGTGAAGTATGTACATTTTATTTTTTTTTATAAACGTCTATATACGTATATGACATGAAACCTCACACCAAGTTCTTTATTTGCATATTTTTTAGTGACCGAAAATCGTTGATTTAGCTCTATGTGATCTCAGTTGCAAATAATTTGCACAGCACTACATATTATAAGTTCACATATACATACGTACAAACACTTTCTTTGCGCTATAGAAAAAGTATTGTAATCGAGAGTACATCTGATATAATATTTGTGTGGTCTAGATTTCATTTAGTTATTTATTTTATATTACTCTTAAAATTGTAATTGTATGTAAAATATATGCTTGATATGTTAAAAAATAATGTTAAGGAATTATATAATATTAAAGTTATATTGATAATCAAATTAAAATCCAACCAAACACTGCGCAAGTCTATTCAGATATTATTAAAGAATTAGATGCCAAAGGGACAGAATTCCACACTTATAAGCTTAAACAAGAAAGAGCGTAAAATTAAAGAAGAACTTAAAAATCTCGAGCATTTTATCTCAATGAAATACATAGCTTGCTGTAGTGCCGAGTTGTCCTTGAGCCACCACGATCCAAGGGAGAAATACTTTAATGTTCAAACTGGCAGCATTATGGGCACACAAAGGCGTACTGTCGACGCAAGCCAACGTGCATAAAATGTGCAGGAAACTATCTATCAACAAACTGTGAGCGAAACACGTGATCCAATGATATAAGTTACAGAGGGTGTGTCGTTTATAATACTACAAAAAGACAAATGATGTAAGTATCCACGCACCTCTTGGAAACTCGGACCACTGTACCATCGAATCCACAACCCTTTGACGATAGCTCCAAATAGATTAACGTGGCTTTACGAAAAGGCAAATTGGAATGGTCTCAATAATTTTTTTAACACTTTAATTAGAAATGGGTTTTTAACGGTAAAAACATAGAAACCAGTGCTAAAATGGAAGAAGAAATAATTCTATTAGGAATGCGGTCTTTCATTCCTAATAAAACGATGCATTGTCGGTTTAATGCGACTTGCAGACAAGCAGTTAGTCTGCATTTAAGATTTCATATTCACATGTGAATAGGTACATAAGGAGTGAGATCGAAAAAATCGGATAACTTTAAATTGTCCTAGCATTGAAATCCCTTATGCAAATAAAAAAATGTAAACAGTTTTAAAAAGAAAATTTCTTTTCTGATAAAATCAATAAAAATATTTTTGTTGTTGTTTTTTACAGAATTCCGACAGTTTTTCCGGTATGCCTGCCATTAGCACCTTTACTATCATTTCTGAGACTCTCTTGGCGGCAGCATTCCACTTATTTCTAAAATCTTCCATGGATTTATCTTCTTTGTTTGTTGCCTTTAATATTCTTTTCACTAGAGCCCAATATCTCTCGATAGACCGAAGTTCTAGGCAATTTGGTGGGTTGGCGATTTTTGGTACCAATTTGATGTTTTGGTCTTCGAACCATTTAAGGGTTACTTTACTGTAGTGGCAGGAGGCTAGACCATGTCAAAAGAAAGTAGATACATTGTGCTTTCTAATGAAGGGCAGCAATCTCTTCTGGAGGCACTCCTTCACATAAATTTCGGAGTTAACAGTGCCACTTGTTACGAAACTTTTACTCCTTAGCCCACAACTACAAACCGCTTGCCATACCAGAAACTTCTTCGGGAACTTGAACTTTTGTTTTGTCCTAAATCTTTACTCAACTCATCCTCGTTCCCTGGCGGTGTAAAACTCTTGACCAGGCAATTGAGAAAATTTAGACAACACTTATGTTTCATCGTCCACAACACAGCAATCGAATTTTTGGAAAAAATCTGTCTTCAACTTTGAAGCTCGGCTCTGGCCTACCAAGTTGTTAGTAGCGTTCCTGTGGGGTACTGACTTTTTTTCAACTGTTAAGTCTGTATTAAATTTTTTAAGAATCATCGAGACAGTGTTTTGTGTAACTTTCGCCTTATTTGCAATGGTTTTCTGGCTCCACTGCGGATTTCTCGAAATAATTCAACAACTAAATCTCGTCTTTCCACTTCCGATGCCATGACTCAACTGCAAGTTCACAAGTCAAAAAACATGTGATTGTATTTCATCAGAATTTCTCCAACGCAAAGCCTACTGTTTGAATTTTTTCATTCAGATGAAGAGTTTCAAAGCAGTTGTCTTTCAAAGTTATCCGATTTTTTCAATCTCACTCCTTATTCTCTGCCGACGCAATGCTGTCAAACGTACACTGTAAGGTTGTGGTTATGTTTGTGTTCGCTGTTCGGCGAACATATCCTATTTTTCTCTCGTGCTCAGTCACGAGAGAAGATTGATTTTGGTCATTTTTAATACCAATTAAAATTACTTGTATACCATAAATGGAATACAAACTAACTTTAATCCATTTTATTAAGAAGGAGAGGGAAGTTAATAATTTACAATGATGCAAGGCCATTTGTATCACATAGCGAATACCGTTAATATGATGTATTAATATTTTCATAGTTTTATAAAGTAATATCCCCTTTTAAACCATAACAAAATTTCGCAGCCATGTTTTCGTATTATCTTACACACATTTTTGATCATTTTTTTGTGAAATAGCTCATTGCCATCCTTAATACTCGGCGCATATCGTCTTCGTGGTGAGAGTGAGTAAAAGCTCTCTCTTCGTATTCGGTGCAACAACAATTTCATGGTGTTCGCCGAGCAAAATGTATACATAACCACGGCGTTAACTTCTTCGTGTAGGTTAGAACTTTTGACTAACAACGGAATTCGGGAGAAGTTTGAGAGCAATTTTGTCAACGAATGTTAATTGACTTTCAGCATTCATGTAAGCAAGATGTCGCTGCTCAATTTTTTAACACAAGCACTGAAAAAAATGTTTTGTGATGTATGACTTCTTTTTCATAAATAATTTTTCATGAAAATATGAATGCATTATTTGTAGTTATGTTATGTTTTATTTGAAAAGACGTAGTGTCTTATTTAGTAGTAGTAGTGTTTTATTTAAGAAGACAATACTCCGGATAAAAAGTAGTATTGAAAAAAAATGTAGTTTGCTATTTGTTATCGAAATTTAAAAAAAGAAAGTGATATTTCTAAACGTGAAACGTGCGTGTTTAGTTTGTCATGAATTGCTAATATATAAGCAAAAAAAAAAACACGGCTATTATTTTTCGTTACCACGTATTCAGTGTAAATAACACAAAACACAAGTTTAACCCATTCAGCACAAAAAAAACGAGCTAACTAATATTGAAATCTGAAATATGGTTACATGCTCATTTATTTAAAAATTTATCAACTTATTTTCAATCTTACTCCAAAGGATTGAAATGACCTCTTAAAAGCCTTCGAATTACTCGTTAGATCAATTCCTCTTCTTCGCACTATTCGGAGTTTTAATTAAAATTAGAATATACCATAAGTATTTATGTTTTGCCTTAAAATTTAAAATTTATTGAGTTTTTTTATAGTTTTTCACACTTTCTAAAGTTGTCAAAATCCACAATTGTTACTTCGAATTTTGTGTTAATCAAGTTACAAAAATTTTGTTTGAGGGTATTGTTTTATTAAAATAATCTTTTTTTTTTACTTTCCAGGCGTGAACAATGGCCTATATTTTCAACTTTTGCCTGTTGGCAGCATTTGATAAATGAAGCACAATCCTTATCAAAAGATCATGCCATTTTGTCGGACTTGTATTCTGTGAGCATTGTTACCAGTTTACAAACTACAATTGAAGACGTCCAACGAATTTATAAAAAAGTAAGTCAAAGTTTTGTTGTAATGCTCATTAAGGGTTTCATAAACATTTAATAAAGCAGTGCGCCATTTTTTTATTTTTAAAATGCGAATAAAAATTCGAGGTAAAGCAAAACAAAAAAAAAATTTTAATTGTAAAAATTTTGTGAGTTAGAAATATACTTGGGTATGTATAATAATGTATATCTAGATATTTTACATGGCTGGTTTTGGTATTGCAGCACCCTTTGTGTGAACGTCACACATCCTGACAGTTTAGTGTTCATCTTTATGTTACACTTGATTAACCATTGCTCTATTTCGGTTTGCTACTTTTCCACACTTTTACAGGCTTCTGTCGCCGAATAGCTTTCAATTATTGCAGTATAGTCTGCATATTTAGGTACTGCTACTTCGTCGGGGGCAGGCACATCTGAAGTGTATATTGTGGAAAGCACTGTCCTAAGGACGCTTCCCTTCCGAATAGCAGCTTTTATTATATGCATTCGCGAGGTTTCATGACGAGTTTTTATATAGAAATGTCTGTCAGTGATATACTATTTTAAAAGAAATCAATATTCTGTATTTATCAGAATAAGCGTAAACTAGATTGCTATAAGTAACTATTAGGGCCGAATGGTCAGAACTTAGATCATTGCTATCAAGTATGGCAAGGTGTTTCTTGGGCATTCCTGAACAAAGTCTAGCAGATTAGAGATTTTCCGTGGATGAATTGGCTAATGTGTTGGTCTACCTGAAGATAACACTGAGTACCTTTTTTTGTCAATCATTTATATAGTTCTCTCCCTTTTGGATTTACGAGCCGTGAACCCATTCTGGAAATTACCTCGAACAATAAACTTTCACCCAGCTTTGGACTCCTTCTAGTAGTTAATATTTTATCTTGTTGGGTTATTAGTTAAAATTAATTCGGAAATATGTCTTACTGGTAAAGCAAGTATCTGGAACAAGTAGAATGTCTTACTTACTTACTTAGCTTACACTACAACCGATGATCCGTCTTGGCCGCCTCTATAAAGCTTCGCCAGTCGCCTCTACTATACGTGCACTGGCGCCAGTTGATAAGGCCAAGTGCAGTCAGGTCGCGCTGTACCTGGACTTTCCAACGGAGGTTGGGACGTCCTCTGCTGTGTGTTCCTCCACCGTGGCTCGAATAAAACACCCTCACCATTCTAGCCGGAGCGCTTTCTTCCATTCGCTCAATGACCCAGCCAGGAAGTTGCTGGATTTTTATACGCTTGACTATGTCAGTGTCGGCGTACAGCTCATACAGCTCATCGTTCCATCTTATTCGATACACGTCGTCCACGCATACTGGACCGTAGATCTTACGGAGTATCTTCCTCTCGAACACTCCTAACAGACTCCCATCATTGATGGTCAATGTCCACGTCTCTGCGCCATGTATTAAGACGGGAAGGATGAGGGACTCATAGTGCGTTATTTTCGTCGGTTGAAAGATGTCTCTGCTTCTCAATTGCCTACTGAGCCCGTAGTAACACCTGTTAGCAAGAGCTAATTTCCGCTTGATCTCAAGGCTGACATTATTGTTGGTATTAATACTGGATCCTAAGTAATCGAAACCCTTGACGAATTCAAAAGTATAATTGTTATCACTAGACCCATTCGACGAGACTCCCTTTCCAGGTTGGACAATGCTGCACTGACTGCTCGCGCGTTGGTGCCAATGATGTCAATATCATCAGCGTATGCTAGCAGCATGACATTCTTGTAGAAGATAGTGCCAGAGATGTCGATGTTCGCAGCTCGAATTATTTTCTCCAGCATAAGGTTAAAGAAGTCGCACGATAGGGAGTCACCTTGTCTGAAACTTATTTTGGTATCAAATGGCGCGGAGAGGTCTGTCCCATTTTTTACTGCGCTGGTGATGACGGTCAGTGTGATTTTGCAAAGACGAATGAGCTTTGCAGGGCGTAAAAGTGATCCCTAATCGTGCTGTCGAAGGCGGCTTTATAATCGACAAATAGATGATGGATGTCGATCTGTTTTTCTCGAGTCTTTTGGAGGATTTGGCGTAGTGTGAATATCTGGTCGATGGTCAATTTACCAGGCCTGAAGCCACACTGGTAAGATCCAATCAGTTTATTGTCGATGGGCTTCAGTCTCAGCAGGGAGACACCTGCAGTCTTATTGGTTTTCAGTCGAGTGTTGGCTGTTAAGACCTCCTCATAGCCGGACGACGGTACTTCAATGGCGTCAGTGCTTGGGGTTTCCGGAGTAGATTCCGCAGTGGCGGGTTTATTGCCGTCGTCGCCATTAAGCAGCTGCGAAAAGTGCTCCCTCTATAATCTCATTATGCCGTGGACATCTGTCACCAGATTTCCGTCTTCATCCTTGCAAGAAGAGGGCCCGGTCTTCAAATCATCAGTCAGGTGTCTTATTATTTCAAAGAATTTTTGGACATCGTTCCTGTCCTGTAAAATTTCGGTATCATTAAACTCAAGTCTGTCTGCATCTATTTTCTTGCGCTTGAAAAGACGTTTCTTCTCCCTCCTTAACTCCCTGTATCTCTCTTTAACAGATCGCGTTGCAACTGACTGCAGGAATGCTCTGTAAATAACGGTTTTCGCTTTAATAGCATCGCGACACTCTTGGTTGTACCACATATTTCTCCGTCGACGGTGGTAGTCCAGCACCTCTGCGGCAGCCATACGCATAGAGCGGGAAGCTTTTCCAGCTTTTCGACATCCAGCTTTCTCTTAGTACCTTTCCGAACGCGATTTGCTACTCATACACGTGTGCAGATCTTGGCTGCAACCAAGTAGTGGTCTGAGTCGATGTTTGCACCACATATTATGCGTACGTCTAGTACACTGGAAACGTGCCTTCCTTCGATCAGAACGTGATCAATCAGGTTTCGTGTGTTTTGATCAGGGGACAGCCAAGTGGCCTTGTGGATATCCTTATCTTGGAATCTGGTGCTACTAACTGTCATGTTTCGTGCGGCGGCGAAGTCGATCTTGCTTTACTTTTGATGGCACAACAGCCCATGGAGAACCTAGGCCGAGCTTTTCGCATTCACTCATGTTGTGCGTGAATGGAAGCTACCTACAGTTTAATGCCGAATCCAAACGGCGAAGTGAAAAGCTTTTCATAGCAATTTGATCAGAAAAGGCGATCAGTCTCATACCTTTATCGGTGGCTTCGCCGTGGAGACTGAATTTTCCGATCGTCGGACCAAAGAGACTCTCCTTGCCCACCTTGGCATTAAAGTCGCCTAACACGATTTTAATATCATGGCGGGGGCAATGCTCATAAGTTGTCGAGGAGCTCGTAGAGGTCATCTTTGGTCGTTTCATCGTTCTCAACCGTCGGGTATGGACACAAATTAGGCTGATGTTGAAGAATTTTTGATGCGGATAGTGGCTAGGCGCTTGTTCACGGCCGTGAACCTCGAGACTCGGTGACGCAGTCTCTTCCCCACCACAAATCGAATACCATATTCGTGTCTCAACCCATGACAGCTGTAGTAACCCTTCTGGAGTAACCCATTCCCGTTCATCGCATTTCCTGTATAGCGGTGATGTCAGCTTTATATCGTTGAAGGACTTTCACCAGCTGGATAGAGGCTCCTTCTCTGTAGAGAGTTCAGACATTCCAGGTGCATATCCGTAAATCATTGTCCTTTGGGCGTTTTCGGGAGTCGTCATCATTAGGGGGGTTCCATTTCCGAGGATTCATTGGGGAATAGTTTAACGTGGTGGGTTCCAAGCCCGACGCACAACCATTCATTCAAGGTCATGGAGAAGCCCGCCGAACACATTAGTTAGCTCACTGACGGGTGTTAGATCGCTATCCAGGGTACCCCACGAAGAGGTTGTGTGTCGACTTGAAACAGAAGCGCAAGGATCGAATGTGGACGCACCTGCGACTGTCACGAACTTTACCTTGTCTCCTACGCCCCAAGCCTCCTAGGCGTTCCATAAAGCAAAGGTAAATCAAATTATTTAATTCGATTTGTTTCTTTAAAATTTTGCTCTCAAATCGTAATTTTTTTTTAGCATCCGCAGGCCTATTGTTTTTTATCTTATAATTTAGAAGATTTTGATATATTCTCTAGTTAGTCGGGCGTGCTTTAAGAAATCTTGTTTCTTTTCGTGTTGGACATTCTTCTGAGGTATGTTCGAGACCACATTTGACCTTTTTATTGTATTTTGTTTAAAGCTATTGCAAATATTGGTGATGTTACAAACCTTTTGACACGACGTCTGAGTTTCGTATATAATATTTTCGATAGGAGTGAAAGGTAGTAAATTTTTAATCAGTGGTTTATATGCTCGCTCCTGCTGTAGCTGACAAGTATGAAACATTACCGATTTCTCTTTCAAGTAAACTTCTAAAGCTCTATAAGTAGCAATCTATTTGATTCTTGTTTCTTTCAATTGTTTGATCCTCATCATTATCAGTATCAAGTTCAAAAAACATGTTACCATTATCAGAGAATTACATCGTTGCTTGAAATTTACATATACGCTGACATATTTTTTGCCGTTTGTTGTAATTTTTTTAACGGCGCTTTTTACCAATCTGCTTCTTCACTGTCACCTCCTCCTTTACTCACTTCAACATGCTTAAGCTAGCTTCACTGCTAAGGAGTGAGATCGAAAAAATGGGATAACTTTGAAAGACCACTGCTTTGAAACTCTTCATCTGAATGAAAAAATTCAAACAGTAGGCTTTGCGTTGGAGAAATTCTGATGAAATACAATCACATGTTTTTTGACTTGTGAACTTGCAGTTGAGTCATGGCATCGGAAGTGGAAAGACGAGACTTAGTTGTTGAATTATTTCGAGAAATCCGCAGTGGAGCCAGAAAACCATTGCAAATAAGGCGAAAGTTGCACAAAACACTGTCTCGATGATTCTTAAAAAATTTAATACAGACTTAACAGTTGCTAGAAAATATAGTTCTGGAAGGAAATGC
Source organism: Palloptera scutellata (assembly GCA_958295655.1). NCBI lineage: Eukaryota > Metazoa > Arthropoda > Insecta > Diptera > Pallopteridae > Palloptera > Palloptera scutellata. The sequence continues at coordinate 32,148,477 of OY282451.1, forward strand.
GGTTTCGTGTCTCCACAAAAGGCAAAGACAGTCGTTGCTCTCTTAGAGAATAATCCAGCGTTGTCTAATCGAAAATTGGCGGAAAAAGCGAGTTGCAGTGAGTTTTTAGTTCGTAAAATTAAAAAAGATGCGGGCCTTAAAACATACAAAGTGCAGTCAGCACCCGACAGGAACGCTACTAAGAACTTGGTAGCCCAGAGCCGAGCTAAATAGTTGAAGACAGATTTTTTCCAAAAATTCGATTGCTGTGTATGGACGATGAAACATACGTGTTGTCTAAATTTTCTTAATTGCCTGGTGAAGAGTTTTACACCGCAAAGGAACGAGGAGGACTTGAGGGAAGATTTAGGACAAAACAAAAGTCCATGTTCCCAAAGAAGTTTCTGGTATGGTAAGCGATTTGTAGCTGTGGGCTAAGGAGTAAAAGTTTCGTAATAAGTGGCACTGTTAACTCCGAAATGTATGTGAAGGAGTGCCTTCAGAAGTAATTGCTGCCCCTCATTAGAAAGCATAATGTATCTACTTTCTTTTGGCCTGATCTAGCCTCCTGCCACTACAGTAAAGTAACCTTTAAATGGTTCGAAGACTAAAACATCAAATTGGTACCAAAAATCGCCAACCCACCAAATTCCCCAGAACTTCGGCTTATCGAGAGGTATTGGGCTCTAGTGAAAAGAACATTAAAGGCAACAAACAAAGAAGCTAAATCCATGGAAGATTTTAGAAATAAGTGGAATGCTGCCGCAAAGAGAGTCTCAGAAATGACAGTCCGAATTCTTTAATTAAACAAACAAATTAGTTTTATTGATCATTTTATCAGAAATAAAATTTTCTTTTCAAAATTGTTTACATTTTTTTATTTGCATAAGGGATTTCAATGCTAGGACAATTTAAAGTTATCCGATTTTTTCGATCTCACTCCCTCATTTCGATAGCAAGTCTTATCGCAACTCCGTTTTAATTTAACAGTTTTCATATCAAATTTAAATTATAAGGCAATTCAAAGGATAATGCTAATTTAGGATGTTGACCATCCTCAGGAGACGCGTAAGCTTCAGAATGAGAAATTCAAATTTTTGAGTCATCATCTACAAAGACAAGAATCAAACATTTTCCGTTCTTTTTAACAATATTATTTGATTCAAAATTAGTTCAGAAAGTGCATCCAAAACGTTATTATTGTTTTCTATAGCTGTCCAAAGATAAATATGCCGAACTTCTTCGCAAAAGATCCAAGTAATACCAAGGACAATCAACGAATCGGTTGTTCTCATTTTAAGGTAAATTGTTGCCAAGAACGAAGCATGCTGAATATAAAAATCAGTTGAATTAGGCGGGATATATGTACCAACATGAAATAAATAATGATCATCGATCAATATGCGGACACATAAGAATTCAATGTCATCAGAATAATATAATGGGTAAACCATAGATGGATATAAAAACTAAACGGCAATCAGAATATCACCTCCATGTTTATGAAATCGTTTGATCGAAAGTTTTTCATAATCTTTTGACAAAAAGTTTATATTAACGATTTAAAAGAAGAAATATTTCTTTGATATGAACAGTTAAACTTAAGAAGAAACTAAAGAACAGATATTTGTGTCATTTGAAAATCATGGCATAAAATCGGTTTTTTGCAACTACTCAGTATTTTCGGAACATTTATGTACATACATACATATGTACTGACTGACACAGCTGACGTGCTAGTAACGTGATTTGCTACTTTACCATCAATCATAGTAAAAACCAATACATGATTTACTTGAATTATCCGATTTTGTATATTAATAACCGACGTTGTTAAATTTAAGATTTCACTTTGTAACTTTTCGACTTATTTTTTTGTTACCTCAGCTATCAGTTTAACAAATTCAAATCCAATTTGTCTGTCTGGTGGAAGGGTTTTAATTTGGAATTTGATTTTTGTGTAAATAAAAAAGGAAAATTTTTTTTTCAATATTGTTTTTATTATTCCAAATACAATCCTCCCGGTGGAACACTATTTTATTCAAGTGACTTCCTCGGCTGGCTTTACAGTAGCCCATACGGTCAACCCAATTTTTCAGTACATTTTCGACTATGGAGCACGCAATATCGATTGTAGCACGGCTTTTGTGACGCGGCGCGTGTTGGTAACAAATGTCAGTCCATATCTTTTTAAAATAGGCCACAATCATAGTGACGTAACGCACACCATTCACTGTAACGCATTTTCTTCTGAGCAACAGATAAATTTTGTCGGGTGTGCGCACTGTATAGTATGAGAACGTGTTGTTGTTTTTTTTATCCAATAAAGATCTAGATTAGCACACACTTTTCACAAATTAATTCATCAATTCGTGGAGTTTTTTTTGGAGTAATTTTCTTACACATTCGGTAGAAGATTCTCCATTTTACAAGTAAAATTTTAGTATTTCCCAACGTTTAAGGTATATCGACCCATTTCGTTAACCGCAAATGTAAAACTAATTTTCCGTCATACTGTGAGAGTTGCCACACTCTAAATAACCAGCAGTTCAAATTCCAAATGTAAGATGGACCTCGCTTTATATAGAAACTATTAAATACGTTCTTGGTAAAATTTTCGTATCAAAAATAACAATAGTAATTTTTTAAATTTTAGCATGTTTTCAAAAATAGTTTTTTTGTAATATCTCCTAAACTAGACTTGAGGAAAACAAACTATAGCCATTCGGAAGTCAGCGTACCGAAAGTACCCTAACAAATACACTGAAAAAAGTTAGTTGTCGTTTTCTTTTTTTTTTTTTTTTTTCAAAAGTAAAAACTAATTTCTCACTTTTTTCCGTTCTCATCTTGTTAACGAGTTATTAACGGTTTAGTGGTGCTCTATTGAGGTAATGAGTTTCTGCAATATAACCTAAGCGAAAAATCGTTGATAACTAGATAGATAATGACCATATATTTTTTTTTTTTTTTTTTTTTTGTTTTGTTTTATTTTTTATTCTATTTTCTTTTATTTATATATTTTTTTCGAAAACCGGCCGGCACAACAAAGTTTAAAAACTTATTAGCAGTACCGGCAGCATGTAGCGTAAACAAGATTAAATACGACTTGTAATATATATTGCATGACATACAAATTTAAACTTTACTTTAAAATTAAACATTAAACATCTATTCATCTATTCGTAAAAAATTTTAATAACATGATATATTTCATTATTTCCTATTACAGCGAAGAAAGAAATAAAGCTAGTTTATTTTTGAATTGCTTTATTACCAGATCTTAAACTATTAGGAAGTGCATTCCAAAGACGAACAGAGTGTACAAAAAACTACCTTTCAGACGTTAAACAAGAAACACGTAAACAGTTAATCATATTAGTTCGATTGGATATAGAAAAGTTTAATCTCGAAAACAAATAACTGGGTTCTGCATTACATATAATTTTACGCAACAATAAAAGCGTTCGATATTTATATTGTGATTATATTTCCAGAACAGCAACATTCTCATGCAAGCATTTACTTATATGTGTGCATAGAACATAAGCGCACATGGTTATGTGTAATGATCTACTGTAGTATATAGGTACACACATATGTATGTAGGTATTGCCAAGTCTGCGCCATCTATCGACATCGGAATATATTAGTATTGAAACTACGAAAAAGATTTTGATGTTCGTGGCCATGGTATATAATAATATAACACGCACAAAATGAGTGGATGCGAAAAGATTGGCCTGGGCCAAGCTAATGACATAAACATAGCATCATCTGGAAATTTCATGAAATCTGTGCTATAAGCATGTAAACAGTAGAAACTAGATAATCGTAATAATCGTTTTAGCTTTGTGTCAAAAACGTCCAGAATATCAAGCTAGGCAACACAAAGTGATTTTTCTTGATGACAATGCAATCACATCGAACAAAAGAGACTCGGTAATTGGTAGATTCGTACAGCTGGGAAGCCCTCCCCCATGCGGCTTATTCACCAGACTTGGCTCCATCTGACAACCATTTATTTTCATCAATGGGGCACGCACTTGCTGAGCAGCACTTCGCTTCGTGCGAAAATGTGAAAAATTGGCTCGATGACTGGTTTGACTCAAAAAACGAATAGTTTTTTTGGAGAGTCATTCACAAATTCCCAGAGATATGGGAAAAATTTGTAGCTAGCAATGGCCATTACTTTGAAGATTTATTGTATAACCATTTTTCTTAAATAAATGTGTAAAAAACGTACCGGTTTCATACTTGTATACCTGGTAATACGAAATGAATTATTTTAATTTTTAGTTTTAATTCATAAACATTGAAGTAAAATTCGAAAAACGAAATTATTCTCAATAAATAAGAGAATAAATCGATCACTGGATTGTGTATAAAAGCAAATTATTGGAACTTTATGAAATTCACCTCTTAACAAATCACTCAAAAATTGCTTCACAATTATATTACACACTCTGTGTTTACACTAAGGCTGTCGAACTGTGACTCTGTATCCCGCTGCTGCAGTCGTATTTATAACAGATTTTATCGCTAGATGGCGAGATGTGTAATAACTACATATTAGTATGTGTATTACCCACATATATAAATGAAAGTTTTATTATAAATATTGTTTTATTTGGAATATTTAATACAATTTAACAATTTTAATATAAGTTAAAGAGATGAAGATACAGGTGCAGTCTCGAAACAGTGGGACTATGTCACTTATATATGTACATAAACATGTGCGCTTATCTTTATGCAAACATAAATACACTGTCCTTCACTTTGTCCTGAACAAAAATCGTTTTCTTTATAATGCGCTAGTCTCTTCAAATGCACAACCCACATTTTCGCGCTGCTGTTGCAATTTTTCTTTATTCTATATACCAGGTCAATATATGGATCTTTTTACTGAGAAATTTAGTTTAATAAGCTTCCTGACGAAACGATGATCATCCAACTTATTTCGCTTCTTTGTTGGATATGGTAGTCAACTTCCGCACTACGGTGCAGTCACGCCAAACTTTAAATCGGCTGGCAATCTGAGGTTCGCAACAAAAATATTTTCCGCTAGAGTAACCGCAGATCGATCCCAAACCTTTTGCATTTTGGCCACTACTTTCCTTAGGTACTCCTCTAGAGTTATATTGAAGCGCTCAACCATACTAGCCTAACCCTTGGCTTCCTTATTTCGGTTTTTCGACACAACCTACAGATTATTCGTTACACTACCATCTTCACATGCTCAGAATAGGCAACCGTTATAGAGGCGCAAGCTTCGCTATTGCGCCCAATAAACTTATGCATTGAAACTCTTCTCTACCATTTCTTTCCAATTGGACATGACGTTCCTTTTCATAACCTTGCAATACCTCTGCAGCACTACCCTTCTGAGAAATAATTACTTACTTACTTAACTGGCTCTACAACCGATGATTGGTCTTAGCCGCCTCTACAAAGCTTCGCCAGTCACCTCTGCTATGCACGCGCTGTCGCCAGTTGATAAGACCAAGTGCAGTCAGGTTGCCCTGCATCTGGTCTTTCCAACGGAGATTATGACGTCCCGTTCTGCGTGTTCCTCCACCGTGGTTCGAATAAAACACCCTCCCCATTCCAGCCGGAGCGCTTTCTTCCATTCGCTCAACATGACCCTGCCAGCGAAGCCACTGGAGTTTTATACGCTTGACTATGTCAGTGACGGCGTACAGCTCATATAGCTCATCGTTCAATCTTATTCGATACACGTCGTCCACGCTTACTGGACCGTAGATCTTACGAAGTATCTTCCGTAGTAACACCTGTTGGCAAGAGTTAGTCTCCGCTTAATCTCAAGGCTGACATTATTGTTGGTGTTTATGCTGGATCCTAGATATACGAAATCCTTGACGACTTCAAAAGTATAATTGTAAACAGTGACATTTTGACCAAGACGCCGTGGCTCTCTGTTTGTTGACACAAGGTATTTCGTTTTGTCCTCGTTCACCACTAGACCCACACGACGAGACTCCCTTTCCAGGTTGGAGAATGCTGCACTGACTGCTCGAGCGTTTTTGCCAATGATGTCAATATCATCAGCGTATGCTAGCAGCATGACACTCTTGTAGAAGATAGTGCCAGAGATGTCGATGTTCGCAGCTTGAATTATTTTCTTCAGCATAAGGGGAACGATAGGGAGCCACCTTGTCTGAAACCTCTTTTGGTATCAAATGGTGCGGAGAGGTCTGTCCCAATTTTCACTGCGCTGGTGGTGTTGATCAGTGTCATTTTGCAAAGACGAATGAGCTTTGCAGGTATACCAGGATACCAAAATCAGACATTGCGGCGTACAAGTGATCCCTAATCGTGCTGTCGAAGGCGGCTTTATAATCGACGAATAGACGACAGATGGGTGTCGATCTGTTTTTCTCGGGTCTTTTCCATGATTTGGCGTAGTGTGAATATCTGGTCGATGGTGGATTTACCAGGCCTGAAGCCACACTGATAAGGTCCAATCAGTTTGTTGACGATGGGCTTCAGTCTTTCGCACAGTACGCTCGATAGAACCTTATATGCAATATTAAGAAGGCTTATCCCACGGTAGTTGGCGCAGATCGTGGAATCACCTTTCTTATGGATTGGGCAGAGTACGCTGAGATTCCAATCACTTGGCATGCTTTCATCTGACCATATTCCGCATAGAAGCTCATGCATGCGTTTTTTGAGCTCCTCGCCTCCGGTCTTAAGCAACTCAGCAGGCAGGCCATCTGCACCTGCAGCCTTATTGTTTTTCAGCCAAGCAATGGCTGTTAAGACCTCCTCATAGTCAGGCGGCGGTACTTCAACGCCGTCAGTGATTGGGGTTTTCGGAGTAGATTCCGCAGTAAGGGGGTATATTGCCGTTTTCAGACCATTAGTCAGGCGTCTTATTCTTTCAAAGAATTTTCGGACCTCGTTCCTGTCCCGCAATATTTCGATATCATTAAACTCGCGTCTTTCTGCATCTCTTTTCTTTCGCTTGAAGAGACGTTTCTCCTCCCTCCTCAACCATCTGTGTCACTCCTTAGCAGCTCGCGTTGCAACTGACTGCAGGGTGGCTCTGTTAACAGCGGTTTTCGCTTCAGTAGCATCGCGACACCCTTGGTCGTACCACATATTTCGGCTTTTCGACATCCAGCTTTCTCTTTGTACCTATCCGTATGCAATTTGCTACACATATACGTGTGCAGACCTTGGCTGCAACCAAGTAGTGGTTTGAGTCGATGTTTGCACCACGTATTGTGCTTACGTCTAGTACATTGGAAGCGTGCCTTCCGTCGATCACAACGTGATCAATCTGGTTTCGTGTGTTTTGATCAGGGGACAACCAAGTGGTCTTATGGATATCTTTATGTTGGAATCTGGTGCTACTAACTGTCATGTTGCGTGCGGCGACGAAGTCGATCAGTCTCATACCGATATCGGTGGCTTCGTCGTGGAGACTGAAGTTTCCGATCGTCGGACCACCTTGGCATTAAAGTCGCCTAACACGATTTTAACATCGTGGCGGGGGCAATGCTTATAAGTTTTGTCGAGGAGCTCGTAGAAGTCATCTTTGGTCGTTTCATCCTTCTCATCCGTCGGGGCATGGACACAAATTAGGCTGATGTTGAAGAATTTTGCCTTGATGGGGATGGTCGGTGAACGAAGAAGTAAAAAGCTTTTCATAGGCCATTGCCTGCCAAGAGGTGGGGAAACATTTTTTTTCTTCTTTTTGCTTTTGCCTGTGCTGAGATTTAATCTGTTGCTTAGTTTGATAATGCATCAGTTGTATCATGTATATGATGCGGGATTGATGTATGATGCTGGCTCTCTTCATTATTCTGATTCACTATTCTTACCTCTTCAAGCAATCATACGACTGTAGTTCCGATTTATTACCACTTGTTGGCAGATTCAAACAAGCCAGCTTATTTTTTAAGTTGCTTTACTTTTAGTTGTTCGATCTTCACCATTTTAACACAATCCCACTTCTGACACCAATTGTTACGATTATTCAGTTTTAACTCTTTATTTATTCTCTATAAATGAAAGGGTAAATAAAGAGATGATCTTTATTAACTTCACCACTCAGCAAAACACTTAAAAATTACTGCACAATTTCTTAACAGCTTGAGATAGCGCTCCCTGTGCAGCTTACACAATGTCGCTGGTTTACGCTTTATGCTTACACTAAGACTGTCGAACGGTGTCCGTATTCCCCTGCTGCAGTCGTATTTAGCTAATATTCCATGGCTCTTCGAAGTCGCTAGATCGCGTATATGTGTAATAAGTATGTACATATATGTACGCTTGTCTTTATGCATACATACCTACATTCATGCATGCGATTCCGTTTGTTCTGGAAATAACGTCACAATAAGTATAAAGGGTGGTCCATCTACAATTTGTAATTTGAATTACTGGAAATTCTAATGTCATTCGTATTATCACGAAAAATTAGTTTTATATTTGCGGTTAACGAGAAATGTGCCTTTCCCGCGATTTGTGGATTAATTTGTGAAACTGGATTTTTATTGTATTAAACAAGTTCTCGTACAAAATAAACTATATCGAAATGAAATGTAATTTTTTATTTTAATTTTTGTGAACATGTGATGAATTGATTTTAATATATTTTTTCCTGTTACATTTTTAGTGTTAAAAATTCAAAAATGGCATAGTCGTCTACACGAGATGAGCTCAACGTAGATTTGACTTATGAGTGAGAATTGATTTGCCATATACACCAAATTTCCATTTCAAGTAGATTGTGTTTGAAGTTCGAAATTAATTATTGACTAAATACTAGTAAATTGTTTTTTTTTTCTACCACTAACTCGAAAGTTATTACAATTCGCGATTAGTTGACGTGTACGGTAGAACAGCTTGATTAATCTCCGTTTTGGTTTCAGTATCTCGGGAACGGAAATAATATCTGAAAATTTGAGCCCAAAACGTTATTCGTAACTCGAAAATGGTTAAATGGCGTATAAGGCAAATCAATTCTCAGGTGAGGATATCTATTTATACATATAATTAAATTTAAATTCTTTTCTTTTTTTTTTCAGTGTAGATGCATTGGATACGAAATTCATGAGGAAATACTGCATGTCTTACAGGAGTTACACACTACTATGAAGACTTATCAGAGATATGAGGTATAGTAAAATGTATATGTAGTATTAATCCAAACACATCTAGTAGAGCGGGAGCTAGTGTGGAAAATAATAATAAATCATATTCAATAATAATAGTCACCATTTTTTATTAGCACGTAGCGTTTTAAAAGTACAAGAATGTGACACATGATTTTTGATCGCGTCTCCAGATGACGGTATCCTATTCGTTTCTTCTTTTAATTTTTCATTCGTTGGATCATAGTTAAGCAAATTTTTGTCACAGTAGCTAAATAACTTCAGTGAATGTTTTTTAGCTTATATTTAAGTATAAAACAGTCCTCATTTTGTGCGAACAAAAAATTAATGTAACGCAAAGAAAATAAGTAAATTATCACTGTTTACTTTAAAATTTATTTATAAAGTGGAATTATTTATGTGTTACTATAGAAACAGTTATCAACCGATAGCAAATCAGCAATTATTGCTAATCTGGGAGAAGGCAAGTTCATGCGTAAGATAGGAACTCTATGTAATGTCAACAAGTCTACAATATGCCGGATTGAGACACGATATTGTTTACGTGGTAATGCTGAACGTAAGGTATGATTTGGGCGTCTCAGAAAATCTACTGTGAGACAAGATAGTCAAATGGTTATGCAATCGAAAATGGATCCAAAAACAACTGCAGTGGATATTATCAACTATCTGAATCAGCTAACTGCCATGCCCATAAATGCACACACTGCCAGGAAGTGGTAAAAGGAAACTAATATGCTGACAAGACGACCTGCCCTTCATAAGCCTCGTCAATAAAAGTAAGTGGTTCAATTTTGCGAAGCGGTATCTGCCCTGAACAGGATAGCAGTGGGCCAAAGTACTGTGGGGTGATAAGAACAATTTTAATATAATTGTTTCCAATGAAATAAAACCACACTGAAAAAGTATTATTTGTTTCTTATTTGTTTAGGTGCCCTAATCATTTAATAGGTCCCATAACCAAAATGGTATGTTGCATGCCACTGGATATTGTAGAATTCTAGAAGTGCAAATGCTTCCCCATCTTCGCGGAAAAATGGTTGCCTTAAGTATTTTCCAACACGACAATGTTCTATTTTAATACCATTTGCTTAAATTTTATTTTCATATGCTGCACTTTAACATTTAATAATTGATAATATAATAAGAAAATGCTGTGGTCGCTGTGGTGTAGTGGTAGTGCTACGCAGAGTGTCCGGGGTTCGAATCTCGGCACAGGCAAAATCAAAAAGTAGAAAAAATAATATTTCTACACGGCACCACATCTTGGTAGGCAATGGCAAACCTACAAGAGTAAAAATTGATATGAAAAGCTTTTCACTTCGCCGTTCGGATTCGGCATTAAACTGTAGGTCCCTTCCATTCATGTACAAATATAACACGCACAACATGAGTGGATGCGAAAAGCGAAAAGTTCGGCCTAGGCCCTTCATGGGCTGTTGTGCCATTAAAAGTAAGTAAGTAAGTAATATATAATAATAATAATTTATAATTAAATCGAGATATTGATTGCTAAAGTTGATCTTTTTATATTTTTTAAACACATGTGATATGGTAGTATGCTTGTTTGTGAATTTTAATGATTTATTTATTGATTTAAGATATTAAGTTTTACATACATCAGTAGGGATTTCTAGTTTTTTTTTAATGTGACAGATTTTAAAATAATTTGTTTTCTGCAATATTTTCTGTTTGTTGGGTACTAATTTTTTGTGTTAATGGAATCTCAAAGCTAAGATTAATATTGTATTATTTTAATTATAAAGATGATGATACTAAAAATTTACATTAAAATAAAGATGGAAATGAAAGTAAAAACAGATATTATGCATTTGGCTTGAATATTTCTTGGCAATATTTCATGCTCGGTTGAGTAGTATTGATGTCGTCTAATAGTAGCACTGCTTCTTCGTCTAATTCTATTTGAGACAATTTCAACTGGGGTCGAATGCTAAATGAATTGGTCTGATATTCCCAATAATATCGTAAAAAGTTCTTCATTAGTTGCAGCTCTTGACATTTTCCTGGTGTTATGTTCCCTGAAGTATTTCCTTATTCCTTTTTTCGTGCGCCTCTTCCGAAAGACATCCAAGAGGTAATAAATTATATTTAATTATGTCCATACCATGGTATAGAATTGGAGTATTGTTACATATTTCTCCAAAGTTTTACGAGTTAATTGATTTACTACATGTAATTTCTACCAGTTTTATTTTGAACGCATATATCAAATTAAAATCTTACTTTACTTACTTTTAATGGCACAACAGCTCATGGAGGGCCTGTTTGACGCACTGTTTCGCGGTTTAGGCTCACCTCATGAGCGATTTTTTCATAGACCGACACGGATTTCTGCTGATTTGTTTATGGAGCTTTTTCGCCAATCCCCTGTTGGAAACCGTGGAGGTTCGTTTGTGTTCTCGATCTTGGAATCCTCCAGAATCGTTGTATCTAGTTATTGCTTTAGTGGTAAACGGAAAGTCGTCGGAATTTTATTATTTTTTTAAGTCCAAATCATCACACAGGGTGTACCCTATGAATGCTCTGCTTTGTGCTGATTGGAAGGAAGATTGATAGGTGGGAAGAAGAAGGAGGGAGAATGAGAGAGGGAATGCAATCACAGGACACCGTTAAAGAGATAGACAGCGACTGCAATTTTTTAAATGTAAATGAACAACAGTGAGCTCAAGACGTATTTGTATGTATGTAACAAATATTGTCTTCTGTATTTTTGTTTGCCAAATACTAATACGTCTGTCAATTCTTTATTGCTAACCGTTTCCATCTTTAATACACTTAAAAAAAATTATATATCAAAAATATATGTGTAAATTAGTTTCCTTTTGCCATTTTAGTACTTTTTTGCCTCTAGTTTCTATAAACTGCAACCGACGGCGTAAATTTGGTCAGCGATATTTATAAACATATTTAGTCCATTTTTTGGATACGTTTCTTTTAACACATCTAATAGCAAAATAAAAATCAAAATTGGTGATCATAAAAATTCGTACTTTTTGGCCGATGGATGTAAATCTTGAACCAAAATGAGACGTATTTCGGGGGCATGACATACATATATATAAAACAAACGCTTGCACAAGCGTCCAAATTTTTGTGGGGAGTTGTTACCATTTGCGCACTTGGAAAACATGGAAAAGACAGTTATCTTGCAGGGAATTATGCAAATTGTTATAGCATAGACAACACCTTTTCGATGTATTTTATACTTTTCGTAGCTGCAACTTCGTGCAAGAATAATCTTTTCGTATTTTCGACATATCAGTGATTAATAAAATGACATAAAAATTTTACGAGACATACCTTATGTTGTATGCACAATTGGTAGGTATCGGTGTCGCCGATGTGAAATTGGTAGTGTGCTGGACATTATACTCATTATACGCAAATCTTGGGACAGGCAAAATTCAAAAAATTTAAAATAAAAATTTTCCTTTAGAACTCCACCTCTTCTTGGCAAGCAATGACAAATCTCCAAGAATAAAAATTGCATAGAAAAGCTTTTGATTTCGCCGTTCGGATTCGACATATGGTAAAACTGACATGTAAAAATATAACAGTCACAATGTGAATGGATGCGAAAAGTTCAAGATTTTCGGTATTGCATGAATGGCTTATAGGAAAACTTAAATCATAAACAGAGAATTAATTTCTGGAATTTCCACAGATTGGTTTGTGTTTTGAGATATCCAGAATTAAAGTTTAGGTTTCTAAAATTGCACTTAAAATTAATATAAGATATATTCGCTGATAAGGCAAACCAAATTACTATGTTAATGGTTTTTAGATCATTTAATTCAGCTCGACGAATCATTGTCATGGCAGTCATCGATACCATTACACTCTCTGCCGCCGTTTTGGTCAATAACAGTGGCCGCTTTATTGATGTTGTATTCAAAAACTAGTCCAAATAAATTGTGAAGGATTAAATTAAATAAAAATACCTCATATATGGAAATCGGTTGTTTTTTTAAGTTATTCAATATGCAGTCTCGGCTTTGTTAGGCGGTGTAAAAAATATTTCGCTTCGATTGATCTCCGCATGATCTACACCACCTATATACGTCCTAAATTGGAGTTTAATTCGCACCTATGGGCTGGAGCTTAACGAACGCAACTCCTGGACCAACATCGAGCGATAAAGCTAATGGGAGACAGTAGAGTTTCCAGCTCTATTAACTCCTTGGAACATCGTCGAAACGTGGTTTGCGTCTCACTGTTCTGACGTTACCTTCACGGTAGATGTTCTTCTGAGATGTGCAAGCTGATGCCGCCAGTTCGTGTGTTCAACAGAGCTATACGATCAGCAAGCGGAACTCACGCCTTCCGCGTAGACACGTTGTTCCACCGCACTACGCATTACAGAGAAAGTTCGTTCATCAGTCCTACCGCGGGTATTTGGAATAAGCTCCTTGCAATAATTTTTCCCAATTATTATGACCCTTGCAAGTTTAAAGCAACGTTCATAACTACTTCTCCCTCCTTTTTCTTTTTCCCCCACCTATCAATTTTCCTTCCAATCAACACAATGCTCTGCATTTATAGGGATACCCCTGTGTTAATTATATTTGAAAAACAAAAATAAAATTTTTTTTTTTTTTTTTTTTTAAATGTAGTTTGTTGGCTCATCAGATTTGCCAGGCAACTGTTGCTCAGGTGGTAATGCCAAAAGTGTATTTAAAAAAATCTCCATTTCTATCTAAAGCCTGCATCATATTTTCGAAAGACAACCGGAAGTGTGAAACTTAATTTTTGTCGAAAAGTTTTATTGTAACTGTTTTTGTGTGAAATATTTCCATAAAATACGCATCGAAAATTGATTTCTCGTTCTAAAAAACTTTTTGGCTTGAAAATACGTAAGATATAAAGAAACTTTATACATGTTACAGTGTCATCTATCGTAGGTTTTAGAATAAAATAAAGTTTAGAAAGGTATTTCTTATACCAAAAACATTAAGTGTACGAAAATTTATTTATAAAAACGATTTAAAAGTAGACTTCAGTTTGTTTTACCCTTTAAAATTTTAGCCACATTCTGTGGAAATTACAGTAATAAGTTTTCTTTTTATGATTCAAGCTTTCCAACAAGCCAAGAGTAAAAATAAAATTTTGTACTGTGCTACGCTACCTACAGAATCCACCTATAAACTTTTTTCACCAAAGTTGAATATTTGAAGTTATGTATGTATGTACCATATACTTATAAGTATATATAAAATTTAAAGCAATTACAATTAAAAAATTTTATATTACCTGAATGGAATTATTATTAGCCATTTAAAAAAGGAAGAAAATATTTTAAAAAGAAAACAAACTCAACCTGTATTCAATTTGCCAATAACTATTTTTTGTGAGATTTGCTTAAAAAAAAATTAAATATTGAATTAATAAAACAATAATCAACATCAAAAAAATTAACACAACCTGGAAAATCAGGGAATTTCAAAATCCAGAAAAAGAATATAAAGATTTTCCAGCTTAAGGAAAAATTTTCAACCATATTCAAGAAGTTTTGCAAATTTGATTTGAGTTTTTAAAGATAACTTCACTTAAATGTTGCCCGCGGCTACGCTTCAAGTGTTCCATTCTGAAGGTCCAATTGTGGCATATTTTTCACACATTTCGGCCGGAATCTCACCAATGACGCGTTGAATGTTGGCTTCCAAAGTAGCAATCGTGTTTGGATTGTCCCTATAGACAAGAGACTTAACATAGCCCCACAAAAAATAGTCTAACGGGGTCAAATCACACGATCCTGGAAGCCAATTGACTACTCCAAAACGTGAGATTAACTGATCACCAAATTCGTCTCTCAATTCATGCATGGTTTCGCGTGCAGTGTGGCATGTTTCACCGCCCTGTTAGAACCACATGGCAGCCGAGTCCAATTCTTGCATTTTCGGCAAAAAAAAGTCTGTTTTCATCGAACGGTACTTTTGTGAAAGGTGATGATAGTCAGAACGTTAAAGTCAACGGTGTGCGGTACAGAGACATGATAACTAATTTTTCGTTGGAAGGCATTAATGTTGCATACATGTGGTTTCCGCAGGACGGCGCCACATGCCACCTAGCGCGCGATTCAATTAATTTACTGAAAGAAAAATTTCTACATGCCTGAAATCACATTCGAACATTAATGGCAAAAAATTATCCTTTGAGTAAAGCCAAATTCATGGATATTAACTTTCTGATTTCAAAACAGGTAAAAGATAAATGGCTTGGATTGAATTTCGAAAAAGCTACGAGGCGAAAAAAAAAAATTAACTGCGAAAAGCTCGGCCTAGGACCTCCGTTGTGCCATTGAAAGAAGAAGAAAAAAAAACTTAACAATATTGAATTTTCTTCCTCAAATATAATATTTGTGAACAAATTTGGAATTTTGGAAAAAAAATTGTAAACTTTCATCTTTGGAATATTATAATAAATTATTAAAAATTTTAGGATATCTTTTCAGAGAATAAGAAAGAAGAATAAGGAAACTTTATAAATATTTGATACATTTTAATATCATATTTGTCTAAAACTTCTTGAAAATATTTATTTAAAAATTTTTTACCAGAATCTGTATGAATTAATTTTGGTGAACAACTAACTTTTTTAATAATTTTTAAAAATGCTTCAGTATTACTTTTTCCATCCTTCTTTGTTAATGGTTGAATATAAGCATATTTCGAAATGTATCGTTTACATTAAGCATATATTTGTATCCTCTATTAATTCTAACATTAACAGTTGTCATAATTCGTAAATCAGCTACCCATAATTCATTTATACCTTTAGTAACAATGTGAACATTCAACAGAATACTAATTGGATTGATATAATTGATAAACTACTTATTGCATGGATATAATTATAAAGATGAGCACAGATGATTGTGATGTGAATGGAGAGAATGAACAAGAAATTTTTGATAAAATGTTTTATCGTAGACTGAATTTAGGAAAACCAACTTTTAAAATCAGTGTGATAAAGTAAGAATACAATCACATAAAAAGCAATATGAGAATAAATATAAAAATAATTAGACACATGAAATATTTTTTTTTTATTGATTCATTCAACACACAGGGTGTACCCCTATGAATGCAAAGTAATGTGTTGAATGGAAGGATGATTGATAGGAGGGAGGAAGAAAAAGGGAGAATGCGAGAGGGAATGCAATATGAAAAAGTTACGATATTTACGTATTTAAGTAAACTTTCCACCTTTCGGACGCATTGAAGTAAATTTGCAAGCAGAGGTATCAGTGATTAAAGATGAAGCTGACACAGGACACCGATAAAGAGATAGGAAGCCAAGTGTTATGCTCTTACCACAATGAACTTCAGTTTAACAGTGTCGACTATGACCGCATGTACTCTTGCTGGTTTGCCATTGCCTGCCGTGTAGAATTGTTGTTATAGTTGTTTTTTTTTTCCTATGCCGAGATTCGAACCCCAGACACTCTGCGTAACAGCTTAACGCACATTTTATATTAGTAAGATTTATCCTTCTTAATCGGATTAGATTTAATAAATGATTTAAATTATGACCCAATTTTAGGTAAAAAAAATTTCATTAATAAATTTATGTTTGCCTTGCAATCTTTTCCCTCACACACATATCAGTACTCTGATAGAATATTCTAGATCTGTAGCCTTTATAAAGAATCTTGCAAATACTCACATACAATACTTATTTGTGTTTTTTTGACTATCTTCGTTCACTGTTGAAATTGGTTTAGTCATAAACGCGCACCGGTTCTCCAATGCTTACGTTGAATGCACGATGAGTTAGCATAAGCAGAAACGGATCAGTGTAGTAGTAAGTTGGTGAGCTTTGTTATCAACAAAGATTAGCTGAACGTGTTAAGAGTAAAGCTGGTTTGCAGATGTGAATATTTTAATGATTGTAGCTTCAAATCCTACAAAGGGCGCAATAACGCTGTTTTCTAAAATGCTTTTTTTTTTAAAGTTGGATTATCTTCATTATATTACGATTTTTAAGTTAGAATTTATATTTGTAACATACTAATTCTAACTTCAAAATCGTGATATATTGAGGATTAGTAATTATCGATCCAACTTTTTTATTAAAAAATTGTGTTACACATTATTCTGACATAATAAATTATGTTAAAATTTATTCTAGCATCGTAAATGGTTAGAATGAGGATTGTATTATAAAAAATCATCTTAGAATGAGGATTGCGCTCAAACCGGCAAAGTACATACTACTCATATATATAATATTATATTTTTTAATTTTTTTTTATATTTATTAATTGGTACATTTAACACAAAAGGTGTACCCATATGAATGCAGAGCATTGCGTTGAATGGAAGGAAGGACGGTTGACAGTGGGAGGGAGGTGGGAGGAAGAAGAAGAGAAAATGAGAGAGGGAATGCAATCACACAGGACATCGATAAAGAGAAGCAGAAATCATATTACAGTCAACACTCGTAAACATGAACTAATAAACAGCAAGGGTGTGATTGCCATACAGGCCACTTTTGTACCACCGCAATTAACAGCACTTTTTGAGAAAAGCCCCATTTTAAGTCAGGGAACTTTGGCTTTAATCATGATCAATGTTTTGGTGTACAAATTTGAGAGAAATTGAAACAAAAAATTAAGGCATCTTCTATATCTCAAAAAATTAATAAATAATGGAAAATTAAAAATTATTTTTTACTCAAAATTCATAATTATAAAATATAAACAACCACTTATTTTTCAACTCCAAAAAAGAACTATGAATATTTTTAATTATTATTTAAAATTATCGCATAATTTAAATTTAACGCAAAAATAAATCTATTTCTATATGGAACAACAAAATTTGTACAAAATTGTACGACATACGACAGTTTATGAAGCCTTGTGAATTACCCAAACTTTTTTCTTTGATAATACTGAATGTACAATTAATGTAATATATTTTTAAAACTAACAATACGATACCTATGCATAACTGCTATATTAGTGTGTTAAACGAAACAAAAGAAATCTTGCGAGAAAAATAAATCTGTATTAAGTATATGATAATTAGAAAACAGTATTGCCCTCATAACGGCCTTGCCTACTTAACTATTTACTTATAGTCTACTGATTTAATATTTTTAATTTCAATTTCAGTGCGAATGCAAAGCAGCGGAACAGAAGCTTGTATCAGCTGAATCACAACGTACGAAGCTTCAACAAACAATCCCACCTGAGAAGCTTGAGCGCAGTAAAAAATATAAGTTAACAGAAAAAGAGGTTTTTAAGGTAAAACAATAATTTCTAAATAAAAGTGTATAATTGATATAAATATAAAAACAGAGAAATACTAAGTATACCGATGCAAGACTGAAGGCACTAAAAGCCAAAAATGAATATCAATTATGCTTGGAAGCATCTAACACAACAATACATAAATATTTTGTAGAAGACTTAAGTGATCTAATCGATGTAAGTTAAACCTATTTGGATTGACTTGTACTAAGTCGTTACATATTTTTATTTAATTTTGCAGTGTATGGACTTGGGATTTAGTTCAATGATATCGAAAGCAGTCCTAATGCATGTATCTGCTGATCAGGGACGATCAAGGGTAATTCTTCAACAAGCGGATAGGCTTTCACATTTAATTCACTCAATTGATAGTCGCGCTGATAAGCAAAAATTTTTGGAACAACACCATTCTGCTTTCATGATTCCAAAGCGAATTGAATTCCAAGGTCAAATAGTTGATGACAATGTTGAAACAGATATAAAAGAGGAACTATATTTGGATATGGAACAAAGGTTACAGATTTTAAAGCACAGATTATCTAGCTTGCGTACAGAATCTGATGAGATTTGGAAATCTTTGGAAACAGCCGAAATAAAATTGCTTGAACATTTCAGCCATAAAGGCAGTGACACCAGTGAACTATTCACCAACATCAAACAAAAGCCAGTAAAACCTATTTCGTATAATGTTGCATTGAAACTTAAAGCAGATAAACAAGAAATAGAGGAGTATTATATTTCGGTAAGTTAAAGTATGTTAGTCCTCTGCAATTCACATTTTTTCATTCTTCAGTATTCAAGTGTCGTGTGGCTTCCCCAGCTATAATTAACCTTTCTTTGTGTAAATTTTTGCATTTATTTGAGGAAGTCCTTGTTTAATATTCCTTAGTGATACATTTCTTAGAGACACATGAACATGATTAAATTGTTACATTTTGACACAAACATTGTCTTATACTTAAACCTAATTACTTATAAGCGTAAAGCTTTACCCTTTCTTAAGCCTATTGTTATATTAGTTTTTAATTAATAAAAGATAATCATCAAGCACAGACGAATGTGCTTGTTTTACTTAATACATTACAAACAATTTTTTTTTTAATATTTAACTTATAAATTATCTTTAATATCATATTATAAAAGGTTAAAAAGAAGTATTTGTATTTACCCTTCTTTTAAAAACCGATTTGCCAAGGAAAATTTCACTATAAGGTTACCTAGGAACTTACTTACTTTACTTTTAATGGCACAACAGCCCATGGAGGGCCTAGGCCGAGCTTTTCGCATCCACTCATGTTGTGCGTGTTATATTTGTATATGAATGGAAGGGACCTATAGTTTAAAGCCGAATCCGAACTGCGAAGTGAAAAGCTTTTCATAGCTATTTTTACTCTTGTAGGTTTGCCATTGCCTGCCGTGTAGAAAAATTATTTTTTCTACTTTTTGATTTTGTCAGTGCCGAGATTCGAACACCGGACACTCTGCGTAGCAGTCCAACACACTACCAATACGCCACAGCGACCACTTGATTCTACTTCGCTGCGCAAACTTGTACATACTAGTGTTTAACAATTCGGCTTGGGATGACAAATCTATCAGTTTTCTCGGACATACGGAACAGTATTTTTCTTCACTGAATCATTCGCTCCAAAACAGCAACATATTTGTATTATATGTAAATTCAATTCTTCTTTTGTAAGATATCCTTTAAAGGTATTATTCGTCGAAATAACAAGCTTAATTCTGGTCGATTTTTCAACTACACTCCAAAGAACAAATGAGAACCCAAAATAATAAAACGTAAAAGCTTTTACGAGCTTTTTTCCATTCATGTACAAATCTAACACGCACAACATGAGTGGATGCGAAAAGCTCGGCCTAGGGCATCCATGGGCTGTTGTGCCATTAAAAGTAAAGTAAAAGCTTTTACGAGTTTACATAAAAAATAAATGCCAATACTCCAATAAAAACTTTTCGGAACAATATCTACATGGAAAAAAGTCTTACTCTAATATACACAATATAAACACCAGCCCTGGTAACACAATATCCGACCCCACATCGATTGCGGAACTATTTTCAAACAACTGATTTACTCTGCAGACTTTAAATTCTCCTAGAGTTTAAACACAATGAAGAACAATCTTAGCACTTCAATCCAATACCAACCAAGTAAAGATGCAACTTTAATTGAATCCTATATAAGATTATGCGAACTCAATTCTGCGATATCCACTGCGAAAGGAAAAACTGCATGTTACGACCAAATCACACTATAAAATGTTTAAAAATCTCTCCGAAATATCAAAAATCAAAAAATTACGTTATAACACCAATAACGAAACGGAAGAAAGCCTAGAACTAAATGGAAGGATATGGGCCAATTTTCCTAATATCTTGCACAAGTAAACTTCTATTATATAAAATGGATGGGTTTGAGTGGAAATTATCTAAAAATGTTATGAATGTTGCAGATTATACCGATGTTTTGGCTCTTCTGAAAAACCAAAATATATCGCTACGAAACGTGCCAAATTAAAGCATAGAAAAATAACAAAATTGTATAAGTTTGAAAAAATACAGTTTTCATGCCGGATCCGAAAAGCGGATTAAAAAGTTTGAACCGCGGACACTCTGAATAGCAGGGCAACTCCTCACTGCCAAATACGGCGATTAATAACACAAAATCAGTAAATCATATTTACAATTTTTAAATATAAATTAGTTAGAAGCTGGATTTATTTTTCAGTATTGCAGTATGAAAAGTATTAAACGAACTAAATCGGTATTTGTACGTAACATTACATATTATTCGCTTTAAGTTCTTTTTTCATAAATAAAGATGGGTGGTCCTTAATTACCTTCCTTCTCTTATTAGTAGCTTGTCGTTTTAAATGTTCAACACAATTATGTATGTATGTTAACCTGCATTAGACATACCTACATATGTTTTATGTGCATATGTATCAGTATATGAATAAATTTCATTATATTGTTTTTATTTTACAGAAAATTCGAGAATATATGAAAGGAACATCACGAATTTCTCGATTAAATGCAAAAGCAGAATTCATAAACAGAATTTTACATCACGACGGTACAGTTCATTCAACATCCAATGAAAAAGGTTTAGTATCGAAACGGAAACGAATAGGTCGTATAAATATTTCAGGGCATCCAAAGTTATTTGGAGGTTCATTAGAAGAATATTTGGAATCTACTGGGGAAGAAATCCCACTTATAATGAGGAGCTGTATTCGAGTGATAAATCTTTACGGTAAATATTTTACATTTATTAATTTTATGCACTTTTCGGATTAGTAATTTGGGAAAGTTAAACATTTTAACATACATAAAGGGGTTTTCAATAGGAACATTACAAACTGTTTTAAATACAAAAGTACCATTAAATTTATTGATCTGGCATTTACAATGCGTCATTCAGGGTTTACATTTTTATCATGGTTAAATTCTCAAACGAGCAACGTCTGAAAATTATTAAAAATCTTAGTGGGTGGTTGGAACTTTAAGAGCGCTTACTTACTTAATTTAATCGGAAAATCATCTTCAGCGATAAAGTTCATTTTGTCAATAAGCAAAATATGCGTTATTGGACAGCAACAAATACACAAGTCCATTGCATCTACAAAAACTGACGGTGTGATGTTCATGCCGGCGGTTCGGAGGTGTGATTGAACCGTATTTTTTCTTTGATGAAAATGATCGCCATGTTACGGCTGGAGTTAGCGTGCCATGTTGAAATACTATTTTTGGACAGAATTGGATGCACTTGACATCAGTGATATGTGGTGCCAATACGATGGTGCTGGTCAAACAATTAATGTATTGAAGAGGAAGTTCGGTAATCGTCTAATCTCGAGAAGAGGTCAAGTCGAATGGCCACCTCGCTCATGTGATTTAACGCCTTTGGATTTCTCTTTATGGCGATACATTAAGTCGTTGGTTTATGCTATCCGGCCAACAACGTTAGAGGATCTCAGGAATAATATCGAAGGCAAAATTGCCAACGTTTAGGCCAATATATGTGGAAGACTGGTAAAAAATTGCTTCCAAAGAATCGATCACTGCAAACGTGCTCTAGGTAGTCATATGAGCGATATCGAATTCTATACTTACATAAATGTAACCTGTGTACTACACATGGAATAAATTTTAGCTCGATATTTTAATTACTCTGTGTGTGTTTTGTATAGGGCAAAAGTAATGTCATAATCTGAATAAAAAAATTGGGCTCTTATTGATGACATTAAGTTGAAAAAATAATATCAGTCAAATGATCAGGAGGTGAGTTGTTGTACATTTGTGTTCGTTTTACAGCATTTTGAATGGTTGCTCGCGAAGCATCTGAGTTGTTCTTCAATGGTTGTTTTCAAGACTTTCCAGGGTTGGTGTGGTAAACGCGAGATTTCAAAATGCTAAAGGAAGAAGTCTGGCGCCGTCAGATTTGACGATATGGCCGGGCAATTCAAATTGCCAAAACGCTTCATTGCTTGTCAACTAATTTTGTATCTGTATTCTGTATTTGACGTCATTATAGCATACTCACATTATGAGACTTTTGTCCCACCTTGTATAAGAAAAATTGTGGAATTATATTCAAACCTAACAAAATAGTGTGCACTAGCAGTTTGTGCATAATCGAAATAATTTTTAATATTTACTTTCTAATACAATAGTATGTAAACTTTAATTAAACTAACTTAGTAGTACAGCATGAAATAAAATATTGAATTTAATAGCAAGAAACATTGTGGATAAAATATTAAATACGATTTTAACAAACATGGCTCCTTCTAAACATACAAGAGTAATAAATATTAATTAAATTAAATTTTTATTTCGTCGTTTGGATTCGACATAAAACTGTGTAGGTCGCTTCCATCCGTATACAAACAAATGTAACTCGCACAACATGAATAACATGAATGGTTAAGAAAAGTATAGCCTCAAAAGCTTTCGAAGAAAAAAAACTAATGCGTCTATATAAATTTTGTAAGGAGGTCTGTCACTCCTGTTACTAAAAATTAACTTTACAGACAAATGTCGATGTTGTGACAAATATCAGATAATTTAGGTAATAAAATTCGGCTTATGCAGGGTGGACCATTTATAATTTGGAATTAGATTTTGGTGTAAATATGAAACGAATAATTTTTTTTCAATTGTTTATTATTCGAAAATACAATCCTTTCGGTTGATTGTGGAACACTATTTAATTCAAATAACTTACGCGGCTGGCCTTTCAGTAGCCTATACGATGAACCAAATTTTTCTGTACATTTTCGACTGTATGTACTTGACCAATGGCTGCACCTGTTTTGTCCTTAAGAGCCTCAATCATTGCTGCTTGGTTAGCATAATACTTACCTTTAACGGTTCCTTACAAATAATAGGCCAACAGAGACAAATCGCAACTGCGTGGTGGCCAATGCACGTCAACCAAACGGTTACGCGATTTTCAAAACTTCCCACGCAATAGATCTATTGTTGCATGGATAGTGTAACACGATGCGCCATCCTGTTGAAAGCAAATGTTGTCTAAGTCCATATCTTGTAAAATAGACCACAGCTAATCTGTTATCATTGTGCGGTAGCGCACACATTTTCACAGAAAAATAACCCTGTGATACCGGTCCAAAAACCACACTAACAGTTACTCTCAACAATTTCACGCACAAGTTTCACAAATTGATCCACAAATTGCGTGGAAGGTGCTTTTCTTCCGGATTTTGAAAGTAATTTTCTTAAACTTTCCGTAGAAGATTCACCATTTTGCAAGTAAATTTTTAGTATTTGTTAGTATCGTTCTAGTGTATATCGGCCCATTTCGTTAACCACAAATATAAAAATAATTTTTCATAATGCGAATAACATTAAAGTTGTCGCACTCGAAATAATAAGTAGGTCAAATTCCAAATGTTAGATGGACCATCCTTTAGTGTTACAATAAAACACCAAACAGAAAATTTTGGCGGCAAGGTATATTTTGTATATTATATTTCGTTAGTCTAGTGGCAAATTGCTAGGCTATTGTCTCAAATCCCGGCAAGGGAATGTGCATATGCTCTTTATTTACTTTCTGCTTAAAAAGTCATTTCTCATTTTTAAAATTTTTATCAACAATCACCAATAGCTTAAAATAAAAAGCTTTTTTACTTTCATATATTCCTTTCTGCATATTGCCATCCTACTGACTAAACTGGACAGCCATTTCAGATTGAAAGTATCAGACAGTCGACCTCAACTTTTTCAGACTTCCAGTTAGATAAGTCAAAATTTTCCAATTAACAACAGGGTTTTGCGAATTAATAATATATGTTTTTTGCTAAACCAGATTTTTCTGAATATCTCTGGAATAGAAAAAACTGAGGACGCCATCATGCCTGACTAGAGCAAAATCCATAAAGAAATCATATTTTACTGTATGGATTAAAATAAGGACTTAGAATGTCCACACTTTGTAATAAAAAACGATATATATTTATTTCTATTTTTGTTTTATGTACATCTAAAATACGTATCTTCTTTCTTCGGAATCATTACAGTCACCACCCCGGAGAGGTAATTTAGTCTTCTTTTCGTAAATTTAAACCAAAACTAAACTGGCAGGTCAAAAGTGTTAGAACTATATTTACATATTAACTAAGTATCAAATATTATTAGAAATACTTACAAAAACATAAAACTTGGGATGACAACCTTGATGAGATATAAAGGAGAAAATTCTTTACGTTTGTAGTTGCCCTGTAGTAAAAAGTAAAACATGAAGCGGCTCCATGCCACAACTTTTTTATTGTCTCAATTTGATAAGTACAAAAAAACAAAAACAAATTATTTTCTCCAGCTAGCTTGTTCTAGATGAAACATTGTGCTATGAAGAAAATTATTATGGAAATTAATTAATTAAAAAATTAAACAAAATTTAATTTATTACCATTCCAATGATACTATTTTCGTCCATATTGGTTGAGGGATGGCTAAGTTATTTCGTAATTCGATATTGTCGATTTCTGCTATTTAAGGCACTCTCGCAACTCCGGTAAAAATTGCATATGAATTTTTTCGTAGCCATTTTTCTTGAGACTTGTTTGAAACAAACCCATGGGCAAAGTGTGAGTAAAGTTTGAAAAAGTCAAATATATATTAATGATTCTATCAAAGATTGGTAAATTTTCTCGTCAATAACATCGCAATTTATGCAATCGATATATTTTTCAAAGTCCATTCCAAGATCCAATGAAATACTATATTTTCTGCAGCCTACAATTGATGAACTAATGGTTTAAATTCTGCTGCTAATGCTAACACGGTTCGTACAGTTGAGTAGCAAGTAACCGGTGAAAACGTTTCTTTATAATTAATTTCATATTTTTGTGAACAACGCTTTGCTATCAATTCCGATTTCTCAATTAAATCATTCAATCTTTATTTTTTTTTAATTAAATAAATTTTTTATAACTGGAACATTTCTTGGTTTCTGTTATTCAGATTTCATGGAATTAACCCAACCTTCGCAATCACTTCATTTTTTATTTCTTGTGCAGATAAGGGGATTTCATTTCTAAAATACTATTAAACAACTTTCTTCCTGACCTCACGGTTTTATAATTTACCTCTGCTCCTACCATTGTTTGTGTAATTAAAATATTTCGCTTACCTGTGTCTAAATATGCCAACTATGTGAGTAAACTTAATGATTCGATCGACTGCTTCTGCTTGGTGTTAATCAAATCTGCACCGTCAAATATCTAATCTTCTACTGCATCCTGCTCTTTGTTGATATAAATATTGTACATATTTATTATGTGAAAGTGCGTCATTAATTGTGGCATATCCTCAAGAAACTTAAAATCATGACTTCTATTCCTTTCCTTTGTTTATATGTTGAACAATCGGTATGTTTTCGATTCATTATTGTAACCTGCTACATCCCATGTTTTAATCAGTGTTAAGTTAAACTTTTAAACGGCAAAAAGTGCATTTGTGCCCAAACGGTAAAAATTCTATTGAAACTTTACGCTACTAACTTAGCATGTATTTTCATACTGAACCGGAATTATTCACCCATATTATTTTCAACATATGGTATAGAAATTAGTACAACTACAACTCATTTTACTGACTGCAAACAAATTGCATGTACAAAAGCTCTTATTTAAGAAAGAAAAATTTTCGTTACGCCGTTTCATACGATGCGTCGTGTACAGATTACTGCAACTTGAATAGCAGCAGAACGACCCGATTAAATATTTTCACGTTTGGCACAAACTTGTTTTCGCAATTCCTGGATCAATCCACTAAAAATTGGAAATAATTATGAGAGATAAAACTAAAAGCATTTATGTTGGAATTAAAATACGTTGTTTGTTAACTGTAAATATGTTGAATTCAATCCAAAAAGTGGGGAAAATTATACAGTAATGAGTTGTTGCACATTAATTGTCAACATTGGACTGTTATACAGTACGCCTATTATGTAATTTTGTGAATAGTAAAAAAAAACCGATTTCCATATTCAGGGTTAGTCGATTGAAGTGTTACCAACTTCACACCGGTATATCTGGCAACGCGATATTGCCAACTATGTCAAATTCATACCAATGACAGATGCTTATATTGTTTACTAGCTACCACAAGCAACGTCTAAGTTTATAGAACAAAAGTTATTCGAATTGGAATTCAAACGAAATAGTGTGATTGCGTTATATTTGAGTGGAAAATCACAACCAGCTATTGTTCGTGAGCTCAGGCATCTCAAAGTGAATAAAATGTTTGTGTATCGCACCATAAATAGTTTTAATGATACAGGCAGCATTGCCAAACACTACGGTGGTGGACGAAAACAAACAGCAACTGGAACGAAATCCATGTCGTAGTGGTAATCAAATGGCCAAAGAACTGAAAATATCCCAGCGAACCATCCGACGCATATTCCAAAACGAGCTCAAGGTAAAGCCTTACAAGTTGCAAAAGGTACATCTTACACCAAAGCAAAAAAAAAGTTAGACTCGAAAGAGAAAAGTAGTTGTTACGCTTGCACGAACGTATTTTTATTTAATTTGGTCCTTTATTATTTATTTGGACTAGTTTTTTAATACAACAAAAACCAAAGACAAATGTGTCCTTTTTTCTGCGTTTACAATCACTTTTTCGAGCATCTCGGGCAGATACCCTTGTGTGAAGACAGGTGGAGTTGCTGAGGGAAGTTGGCATTACCGTCGTGTACTGCCATCTGTCACACGACACCACACTTAATTTTAAACTGATTCATAGGTTAGTTTTTATTTGGCAGCCATTAGTATCACACTTGTTTGGTGTTTCGAGATAAAATGGAAAAAGAAATATAGAGACGCGTTTTTCGCTTTTTATTTTTGGATGGAAAAACATGAGAAGACATAAAAGCGAAGTTGAATGCTGTCTATGGAGACCCTTCACCATCTATGACAACCATAAGATATTGGTTCGACGAATTTAAATGTGATCGTACATCTGTTTTTGATGAAGAGCGTCCAGGCCCCCCGGCAGACATGGTTACCGAGGAAATTGTTGAAAAGGTCCACGACATGATTCTTGCGATGAATGTGTGCCTTAAGCTCTTCAATGATTTGAAGCTTGCTGGCGTACACTTTGCTTTTCAAATAACCCCACAAAAAGAAGTCCTTACTTTACTTTTAATGGCACAACAGCCCATGGAGGGCCTAGGCCGAGCTTTTCGCATCCACTCATGTTGTGCGTGCTATTTTTGTACATGGATGGAAGGGACCTACAGTTTAATGCCGAATCCGAACGGCGAAGTGAAAAGCTTTTCATAGCTATTTTTACTCTTGTAGGTTTGCCATTGCCTGCCAAGAGGTGGTGCCGTGTAGAAAAATTATTTTTTCTACTTTTTGATTTTGCCTGTGCCGAGATTCGAACTCCGGACACTCTGCGTAGTAGTCCAGCGCACTAACACTACGCCACAGCGACCACCACAAAAAGAAGTCCGGAGATCTAAAATCTGGAGAATCAGAGAATTTTAGTTGCAGAAACTGCATTGTTTGATTTGCAGTGTGGTATGGCGCACCGTCTTCTTGAAACCAGTAACCGTCCAGACCCTTTTCACACATTTGTGGGCAGACATAATGATCCAAAATCCACCGATATCGATTGCCATTGACTGTTTCACCTTCTGCGAACGCGGCCCAAACAGTCGCGTTTTGGTCATACAATGGTGTTTCATGGATCCCGTGTAGATTCTCCGTTCTCCAAATGCGGTAATTTAGCTTGTTAACGGCGCCAGAGAGTGTGAAATGTACCTTATCGGTCACCAAAATCTCCTTCCAAATATCAAGTTCAGTGTCAACTGTTTGGCCGTTATCCTAGACTGAGCGACTGTTTGGCCATACTCCAAGCGACGTGGAAGGCCTGCAATATTCTTTGAGGCAATTGCACTTTATATGGAAACAAATGCAAATCAAAATCAAAAATATTAAAATTATTCAATGTTTACATACCGACATAAAAGATGGCGCACCCTGTACATATAGCTGCACAGAAAATAATTAAAATCAGATGCTTGTGTACAGAATACAGATACTCATGAGAAAATGGTTTATTTTGGCTGAATTTTAAGATGAAGTTCATATTCAAACATACATGAAAAGATTTTTTGCTGCATCTCACCCAAATCCGCTATTAAATACCAGTATTTAAAAAAATCAAAACAAATTACTATAATTTTTGTGCTTAAGCCGTTTATCTCGCTCTTGGGCACTCATTAAAAAGTTATAAAACTAAACAAAACTAGGAGTCGAAATATACTTCCATAAATTGGATAGCAACGTCTTATTTAAAGTTGGCGAGAAATTATTTATTTGGTTTTATTAGGACGACAGATAAATCTTCAAAAAAAGAATACGCATTAATTTGTTGATTTTTTGACTTTTATTGAAATGAGGATGTTAAAAATAAATTCTTGTGTGGTCGCGGTAGCGTAGTGGTAGTGCGTTGGACTGCTACGCAGAGTGTCCGGGGTTCGCATCTCGGCACAGGCAAAATCAAAAAAAAAAAAAAAAACCTAGAAAAAACAATTTTTCTTGGCAGGCAATTACAAACAAACCTACAAGAGTAAAAATTGCCTATGAAAAGCTTTTCACTTCCCCGTTCGGATTCGGCATTAAACTGTAGCTCCCTTCCCTTCATGTACAAACATAACACGCACAACATGAATGGATGCGAAAAGCTCGGCCTAGGCCCTCCATGGGCTGTTGTGCCATTAAAATAAATGTAAGATAAATCTTCAAAAAAATAATACTCATTAATATGTTGATTTTTTGTCTTTTATTGAAATGAGGATGTTAAAAATAAATTCTTGTTTTCACTATCGATGTAGAAATGTCCACAAATAAATAATATATACTTTTAAATTGCTTTTTTTAGGCTTGCATCACCAAGGAATTTTTAGAGTATCAGGCTCACAAATGGATATTGCAAACTTTCGGGAGTGTTTTGAGCGAGGTGATGATCCTTTGGCCGAAACTACCGATGCATCCGACATCAATTCAATCGCCGGCGTTTTGAAGTTATACTTGCGTGAATTACGTGAACCTTTGTTTCCTATTATATACTTCGATTATTTTATATCCATAGCAGGTTAGTAATTTCTAAAATTTTTTTACAGTATTAACATACCTGTTTAGCTGTTTCCTGTGTCAAAATGAAAGTTTAGATAATTTGTGTGTGTGTATTACCGAAATGAGTTCTCTCTGTAATCGATATTTGCAATGTTCAGAAGAACCGAACCGAAATTCGATGACACTTACATATCTTCCTTCATTTAAATAAGCCTTAACATACATTTTTTTAAAATCAAGTTTTTGGTGGATTATGATCATAATTTTGGACCCGTGAAAGAAAATTTATGTCTTTGTTCCATAGTTTATATCAGGTATTTTAGAACCAATACTCTGAATTTTATATTACTTACTTACTTAACTGGCATTATAACCGATGATCGGTTGTCCCCTTCTGCGTTTTCCTCCACCGTGGGTCGAATAAAATACCCTTCTAGCCGGCGCACTTTCTTCCATTCGCTCAACATGACCCAGCCAGCGAAGCCGCCGGATTTTGGATTCCGTAATACCACCTGTTGGCAAGAGTTGGCAACTTGTTGGCAAGGTTGTCATTATTGTTGGTGTTTATGCTGGATCCTAGATAGGCGAAATCCTTGACGACTTGAAAAGTATAATTGTCAACAGTGACATTTTGACCAAGACGCCACCTGTTTGTTGACACAAGGTATTTCGTTTTGTCCTTGTTCACCACTAGACCCACTCGACGATACTCCTTTTCCAGGTTGGAGAATGCTGCACTGACTGCTCGAGAGTTTTTACCAATGATGTCAATATTATCAGCGTATGCTAGCAGCATGACACTCTAGTGCCAGCGATGTCTATGTTCGCAGTTCGAATTATTTTCTCCAGCATAAGGTTAAAGAATTCGCACGACAGTCACCTTGTCTGAAACCTCTTTCCCTAATCCCTAATCGTGATGTCGAAGGCGGCTTTATAATCGACGAATAGATGATAGGTGTCGATCTGTTTTTCTAGGGTCTTTTCCAAGATTTGGCCTAGTGTGAATATCTGGTCGATGGTGAATTTACCAGGCCTGAAGCCACACTGATAAGTTCCAATCAGTTTGTTGACGATGGGCTTCAGTCTTTCGCACAGCACACGCGATAGAACCTTATATGCAATATTAAGAAGGCTTATCCCACGGTAGTTGGCGCAGATGGTGGAATCACCTTTCTTATGGATTGGGCAGAGTACGGTGAGGTTCCAATCACTTAGCATGTTTTCATCTGACCATATTCTGCATAGAAGCTCATGCATGTGTTTTTTAAGCTCCTCGCCTCCGGTCTTAAACAACTCAGCAGGCAGGCCATCTGCACCTGCAGCCTTATTATTTTTCAACCGAGCGATGGTTGTTAAGACCTCCTCATAGTCGGACGGTGGTACTTCAACGCCGTCAGTGATTGGGGTTTTCGGAGTAGATTCCGCAGTAGCGGGATTATTGCCGTTTTCAAACCATCAGTCAGGCGTCTTATTCTTTCAAAAAATTTTCGGACCTCGTTCCTGTCCCGCAACATTTCGATATCATTGAACTCGCGTCTTTCTGCATCTCTTTTCTTTCGCTTGAAGAGACGTTTCTCCTCCCTCCTCAACCATCTGTGTCACTCCTTAGCAGCTCGCGTTGCAACTGACTGCAGGGTGGCTCTGTAAACAACGGTTTTCGCTTCAGTAGCATCGCGACACTCTTGGTCGTACCACATATTTCGGCTTTTCGACATCCATCTTTCTCGTACGCAATACGTGTGCAGACCTTGGCTGCAACCAAGTAGTGGTTTGAGTCGATGTTTGCACCACGTATTGTACTTACGTCTAGTACATTGGAAACGTGCCTTCCGTCGATCACAACGTGATCAATCTGGTTTCGTGTGTTTTGATCAGGGGACAACCAAGTGGCCTTATGGATATCTTTATGTTGGAATCTGGTGCTACTAACTGTCATGTTTCGTGCGGCGACGAAGTCGATCAGTCTCATACCGTTATCGGTGGCTTCGTCGTGGAGACTGAAGTTTCCGATCGTCGGACCAAACAGACTCTCCTTGCCCACCTTGGCATTAAAGTCACCTAACACGATTTTAACATCGTGGTGGGGGCAATGCTTGTAAGTTTTGTCGAGGAGCTCGTAGAAGTCATCTTTGGTCGTTTCATCCTTCTCATCCGTCGGGGCATGGACACAAATTAGGCTGATGTTGAAGAATTTTGCCTTGATGCGGATTGTGGTTACGCGCTTGTTCACGGCCGTGAACCTCGAGACTCGGTGACGCAGTCTCTTCCCCACCACAAATCGAACACCAAATTCGTGTCTCAACCCATGACAGCTGTAGTAACCCTTCTGGAGTAACCCATTCCCGTTCATCGCATTTCCTGTATAGCGGTGATGTCAGCTTTATATCGTTGAAGGACTTTCACCAGCTGGATAGAGGCTCCTTCTCTGTAGAGAGTTCAGACATTCCAGGTGCATATCCGTAAATCGTTGTCCTTTGGGCGTTTTCGGGAGTCGTCATCATTAGGGGGGTTCCATTTCCGAGGATTCATTGGGGAATAGTTTAACGTGGTGGGTTCCAAGCCCGACGCACAAACATTCATTCAAGGCCATGGAAAGTCTCGCCGCACACATTAGTTAGCTCGCTGACGGTTGTCAGATCACTATCCAGGGGAAGCGGTGTGTCGACTTGAAACGTAGAAGTGCAAGGATCGAACATGGACGAATTTTATATTGGGTCATATAAAAAGTATCCGCGGTTTTTCGTTACAAGATGGTGTTGGTACAAATCTGGCAACTCGAGTTCGATTATGTCAAACCAACAATGTTTGAAAGGTGGCATTTCAGGCTACATTTTGTTTGAAGACAGTTGTGTAATTCGTCGCTAGTGTAAAAAGTTGCATTGATTCGTGAAATATCTGAAGAAATACGCTATGTGATGCTTTATTACTATAGAAAAGGTAAACCGCTGTAAAAACATGCCGAAGAAGTGAACACCGTGACCAGGAGTGGTTTGCTCGATTCCGTTCCGGAAAATTCGATATCAAAGATGTACTGGATGTCACTGAAAAAGCCGATGAAACTTTGCAACTAGTGGAGCCAGATCAACACGAAAGATGTCTGGAGATAGCGGATAGCGGAGGCACTAAACATAAACCACATGAGAGTTTGGAATCATTTAAAGAGAGCGGGCTACGCAAAGACGCTCGATGCTTGGGTGCCACATGAATTAGCGGAAAGAAATTTCATTGTCCGAATTACCATCAGTGAAACGCAGCTGAAGCGCAAAGAAATCGAACCATTTTGGCTGTCTGTTGTGATTGCAGCTTTTCGACATCCAGCTTTCTCTTTGTACCTATCCGTGCGCGATTTGCTACACATATACGTGTGCTGACCTTGGCTGCAACCAAGTAGTGGTCTGAGTCGATGTTTGCACCACGTATTGTGCGTACGTCTAGTACATTGGAAGCGTGCCTTCCGTCGATCACAACGTGATCAATCTGGTTTCGTGTGTTTTGATCAGGTGACAGCCAAGTGGCCTTATGGATATCTTTATGTTGGAATCTGGTGCTACTAACTGTCATGTTTCGTGCCGCGGCGAAGTCGATCAGTCTCATACCGTTATCGGTGGCTTCGTCGTGGAGACTGAATTTTCCGATCGTCGGACCAAAGAGACTCTCATTGCCCACCTTGGCATTAAAGTCGCCTAACACGATTTTAACATCGTGGCGGGGCAATGCTCATCTTTGGTCGTTTCATCCTTCTCATCCGTCGGGGCATGGACACAAATTAGGCTGATGTTGAAGAATTTTGCCTTGATGCGGATAGTGGTTAGGCGCTCGTTCACGGCCGTGAACCTCGAGACTAGATGACGCAGTCTCTTCCCAACCACAAATCCAACACCAAATTCGTGTCTCGACGCATGACAGCTGTAGTAGATATCACAGGACGCTCTTTTGGAGCAACCCTGTCCCGTCCATCGCATTTCCTGTATAGCGGTGATGTCAGCTCTATATTGTTGGAGGACATCCACCAGCTAGATAGAGGCACCTTCCCTGTAGAGGGTTCGGACATTCCAGGTGCATATCCGTAAATCGTTGTCCTTTGGGCGTTTGCGGGAGTCGTCAACATTAGAGGGGTTCGTTATCCGAGGCTTATTTGGAGGATTCATTGGTGGGTTTTTTAACGTGGTGGGTTCCAAGCCCGACGCACAACCATTCATTCAAGGCCATGGAGAAGCCCGCGGCACACATTAGTTAACTCACTGACGGTTGTCAGATCGCTATCCAGGGGACGCCACGAGGAGGCTGTGTGTCGACTTGAAACGTAGAAGCGCAAGGATCGACCATGGACGCACCTGCGACTGTCACGAACTTTACCTTGTGTCCTACGCCCCAGGCCCCCCAATATATTCTTACTTTTAGGAATAAAGTGGGGAACGGAAGCTGAAGCGTGAAGATAACAAAAAGCCCATGGAGGGCCTAGGGCAAGCTTTTCGCATCCACTCATGTTGTGCGTGTTATATTTGTACATTAATGGAAGGGACCTACAGTTTAATGCCGAATCAGAAGGTCTTGTGAGCGCAGTGAGAGAAATTAGCAGCTGTGGTCTAATTTTACAATGCAAAAGCAAGGAGGCGTACGAACATGTGCAGCAGAAGATTACGAATTAAATTGGAAACGACTACGACATGGAGAAAACGAGAGAAAAGAAGGAAATAAAAAAATTATTTAAAGTTATCGGTTTATCAGAGAGGCTAAGCAGTGAGCGCTTAGGTGAATGTATTACTAAACAAAATAACATATGTGAGGGTAAAGAATTTAAAGTTCTGAATATTTTTGTAAACTTGAACAGAAGAGAATGATGCTCTTATTGAAACAGATATGAAAATATTTTAAAACAAAAGAGAATTAATGTAGAGTGAGACTCATGCATTGTTTTTGATTATGTACGGATATTAAGAAGCTTTAAATGCTTGGGATATAATCACAAGGCTGGTGAATGTATTAATAAAAAAGCTTGTAGTAAATGCTGAGGTAATCATGATGTAAAAGATTGTAATTCGAATGTGTACTACTGTGGGCAAAAGTTAGTAAGACTATTCATAATTTCAAATTTTTTTTATTCATTCTTCCAAATCTATTTCGTCCCCTTCAAAGTAATCCCCCCGGCCCCAATACACTTGTGCCAACGTTTTTTCCATTTCTCGAAACAGTTGTTAAAGTCAATTTCCGGAATAGCCTTCAATGCGCTTAGCGATTCATGTTTAATGTCTTCAATTGACTCAAAACGGTGTCCACGAAGCTGTTTTTTGAGTTTAGAAAATAGCCAAAAGTCACACGGTGCTAAGTCATGCGAATAGGGTGGTTGCGGAACGATATCAGTCGAATTTTTGGCAAAATGGTCTCGTAAAACCAATGCAGTGATTTTGGAACCAATCGTGCATTCACTCTTCTTAGGCCCAAATGATGTTTTAAAATGGTTTTCACTGATCCTTCCGATATTCCAACGATGCCAGTAAGGTCTCTGACTGTTAATCGTCGATTCTCGAGTACCAATTCCTTGATTTTATTGACGTGTTGATCATCAGTTGATGTTGATGGCCGTCCTGGACGTGGTTGGTCGTCAACGCGTTCTCGACCATCTTTGAACAATTTGTACCAATCAAAAACACTTGCTCGCGGCATACAATTATCACCGAAGGCCTTTTGCAACATTCTGAACGTTTCGGCACCAGAAATTTGATTCCGCACACAAAATTTAATGGAACTTCTTTGTTGAATAATTTCACTCATTGTGAAAATCGCCGAATGCACTTTTTGTACTTCAGAAAGACAAGCGTATACTAAACACTAATGATTATTTTGATGTGACATTTGGCACAGATGTCATCGACAGTCATACCAACCTTAAAAAAATAATATTTTGATGAATGGGTTTCCGCGCGAAATTTCAATTAAAAAGTCTTACTACTTTTTGCCCACAGTAGTATAAATGTATAAATTGTTGTGAATAAGACTAAAATAAAATTTTAGATGTTGATGTGCATCATTTTGCTATTAGTAGAGAATGTCCAGCATACAAAATGTACTTTGAAAGTAAAGCCAAAACTCGCAAGTAACAATCAACAAATACTGTCTTAAATTCTTTATATCTCAATGTAATCAGTATATTATGTAATAAAATTTAGTTAGAAAAATTGAAATTGAGTTAGAATTGAAATTAAAAATCCAGCTATAAAAACATGTACCACAATTGAAATTACAAATCAAGAGTTAAACATACAAACTTATAAATTAGAGCGATGTGACTCTCATAGTAGGCATACTGGTGGTGTCTTAATTTATGTACATAATTCTACTGAATACAGTATTAAATATAATAAAACAATCGATAAAAATCTTTGGTGTATTTTTATCAAATTGAAACATTTTAACCATAAACGGCAAATTGGAGTGTTTAAATGCTAGGTGAAGTGCAAGTGATGCTAACTTTATTAATTTTTTATCCAACGTTTTAGCTAAAACATGTGAACTGTCAGAGAGTAATATACTTGTATGTAGATGATTTTAATACAAATTTATATAATATTTCACATTCGATGTATCAAAAAATTAATTTTGATACTTGTATAACCGATTCATCTAAAACAAAAATTGATTTTATTCTTACAAATTCTAATCATAAAAGTAGTGTGTGGAAAATTAGAAGAACATCAAATATCCGATCATGAAACGATCCAATTTAAAATTAAACGTAACCCCAAATTTCAAATGAGAAACATCATAAAAATAATTTCTTGTTGAAAGTTTTATAATAACGAAGCACTGCGCCTATGCGATTTCACCAATTTTGATGCATGTGATTTGGAAAGTAAGGTGCTGTTGATTAATAGCAATGTTCTGGATGTTATGCGAAATCTGACGAATGAAAAGAAGTTCAACTAAAAATTATGAATAAATGGTATGATAATGAGCTAGCCAATCTGAACAAACGTAAATTCGAACTATATAAACTTGCCCAAATATCGGGAGACCTGGAAGAATACCGAAATATTAAAAACACATACAACAAACTAGTGAAAACTAAAAAAGTAGAGCATATGGAATATAAGATAAATAGCAATAGTCATGATAGTAAAATGATGTGGAAGTAACTGAAACAAGCAATAAGTATGGTAAAAGAAAACTCATCCTTAAAAAAGATTGGGATTAACGGTCAAATATTTGAAAATGAATTAGAAATGGCGAACAATTTAAATAAATATTTTGTAGATAGCATTGCAGATATTAACAGAAATATAGAATTAGTTGATATAGACATTAATACGTGGGTAGATCAATAAGTAACCGTGTTAGGAATGAAGAGGCAAGTTTTTAACTAATTTTTTGTTCTATTTTTTAACGTAATCTCCTCTTAGTACAATACACATTTTCCAACGTTTCTGCCATTTCTTTAACCCCTCCAAAAAATACGATATGTAAAACTCTTCAAAATACGCTTCTGTTTCGACGATAACCTCCTCGTTAGAGCTGAATTTTTTTCCTCTGAGCCACGTTTTCATGTTGGGGAACAGAAAGAAGTTGCAGGGAGCCAAGTTGGGCGAGTACGGTAGATGCGGCAGCAATTCGTTGTTAAATTCATGCAATTTGGCCGTAAGCAATCGCGGCACCCATCGGGCCGACACCTTTCTCATGCTTAACCTATCATGTAAAATATTAATTACCGTTCCGTACGACTCTCCTACGGCCTTTGCTACTTCGCGCACTTTCGTTCGGCGATCAGCGAGAATAATGTCGTGGACCTTTTCAACGATTTCCTCGATAACCACGTCTGCCGGGCGGCATGGGTGGGCGCTCCTCATCAAAAACAGATGTACGACCAAGGGTCTCCATAGACAGCATCTAACTTCGCATGTTTTTCCAACCAAAAATAAAAAGCGAATTACGGATCGATATTGTCGCAAATCACCAAACACGTGTGATAAGTACTAATAGCTGCCAAATAAAAACTAACCTATGAATCAGTTTGAAATTAAGTGTGGTGTCGGGTGACAGATGGCAGTACACGACGATAATGCTAACTTCCCTCAGGAACCCAACTGTCTTCACACATGGGTACTTATTGATCTACCCTCGTACAGAAGATAAAGTACTTGGGTATTCAAATAGATTACAAATTGAAATTTGTCGATCATATTGATTACACAATAAGCAAAACAGCGACAAAAATATGGTTTATTACAAGAGCCTGTAGAAACATAAGTAAATTTTATAAAATAAAAGTATACACATCAATTATTGAGCCGCACTTTATATATAGTCCTACAATTTTCTTTATTATGAAAGATTCTCAAATTGAAAAGCTACAAAAAATGCAAAATAAGGCTATGCGCTTTATATTAAATAAACGTTATGATACTCCAATAAAAGAAATGTTATGCAGCTTAAATTGGCTAAACGTAAAGCAAGAAATAAATTTTTATACTATGAAATTTATATACAAGATAATGAACGGATATTTGCCTGATTATTTAAGAACAAATATTAAATTTAACTACGAGGTACATGACAGAAAGATGATTTTAAATTACCAAATTATAAGACAGAATTTGAAAAAAAACAGTATTTTTACAAAGGGTTAAAATGTTACAATAAATTACCCGAAAATATTAAAAATTTTGAATTTAACTTCAAAAAAGAAAATTATACGATTACACCAAAACATTGGAAATAAATAAAAGATGTAGTACATGTTTCAACATGTTAAAAATTTTTTATTAAATTTTATTAAAAATTTTTTTTTTTTTATTATTCAAATTTTTTCGATTAAAAATATTGTATTATTATGTGATATGTAATTTTCTTTTTAAATTTTTTTGAATTAGGCTCGAAGAAGCCGTAAGAAATAAATAAATAAGTCGATGCCAAACCGTTTGAAAGAGGTAATATGGCGCTAAGGAAAAAATACTAAGTACTAAATATAAGTTAAAGTTAATCTATTTAAAATCATAATGAAATGTCGAACACTTTTTTGTTTTGTAATCGTTGATACTACTTATAATTTTAAATTGTTATTTTTTGTTCTAAAAATAATTTTTTTTTTAATTCAAATTATGAATTGAAAATGACAGTAAATATTCCTACGTAATAATCTTTTCTCCATATAATGTTTTTTTTTTAAGGATACAGTACTTTTGTTGACCAGTGTCTTGCAAAAATACGTATATAAATTTAGATTTTCCAAAGTTGTATAAATAACACAACTAGCTGGCTTTCAAATATCTACCATTTTTCTATTTC
The DNA here is from genome assembly GCA_958295655.1 of Palloptera scutellata. Taxonomy (NCBI): domain Eukaryota; kingdom Metazoa; phylum Arthropoda; class Insecta; order Diptera; family Pallopteridae; genus Palloptera; species Palloptera scutellata. The sequence goes on from OY282451.1 coordinate 32,187,791, forward strand.
ACACGACCTGGACACGAACATCCTTTTCATTGACAAACTTATGGAAATTAGAAATAGGAAATTATATTAAAAAAATTTCTTACGCGAAGCAATATGTCTTCCTTGCGAAAAATTCAAAAAAAGTCTTTAAAAACCTTTTTCGATATTTCTCTTTTATGTGTCAGTATTGCCAATATTTTAAAATTTTTACCCATATAGCCTATCAGATTTTCCAAGCAAATCTTATTTTAATTATTTCTTGGCATGAGTAGTAAACACATCATATAATTGGTTGTTCAGAGAGTTAAAATGGTTACCTTTTTTTTACTTAAACCGGTGCCGATTATTCAAAGAAAGACATACAATTTTTGCAACAACAATTTTCTGAGAGTTAAAACGGTTACCTTTTTGTACTTAAACCAATGCCGATTTATCAAGAAAGACATAAAGTACTGGGAATTGGTCAATGAAAAACAAAATATTTATTTTTCTTGCAAATTTATTGTATCCGAAATAATATCAACGAATAATCGAATCATCAAAACATTTTTAAAACGCATTTTACGGAATCGACTTCAGTTATCGCCACAAATTCTCTTTTATGTCTTCTATCGACTGAAAACGGATGCCTCGAAGTGTTAATTTTAATTTGGAAACCGAGGTGAATATGGTGGTTGTTCGAAGATATTACTTGAGTTTTTGGCCAGAAATTCGTTTCAATGATAACCTTGTAAGATGGCTTTTTTCCACAAACTTGGAATTTTTTTTTTTACGAATTTTCTCTCTCAAACGCCGTTATTTACCGTCTGACCTTCTGACAAGAATTCCGAGTGCACAACACCGCGTAAATTAAAGAAAAAAGTCCTTGATTTTTTATTTGAGTTTTTTATTTGGTTTTTTCGACGGCTTTTGAATGCACTGTACCACTCATATGCATATGTTTTCGATAAATTCCATTTGCAATACAAAAATTGAGACAAATTCTTTATCAATTTTTGAGATGAACTGACTAAACCGAGCACTGTAAAAAAAACTAAATGACACATCGCGTTCAAACTTTATGTCAGGAGTGATGCCAACAGTGATGCCAACTCACCGACAAAAATAATTTTTAAAGGCCTTCAAACCTTTTTCAATAATCATTTCCCCAGAAGTATTGTTGGGTTGGAAATTATAAAATGTAAAGGTATTGCAGTGTTTTGCGTTTTTATATAAAAAAAATATTTTTGTAATATTCGGTAACTAGTTTTCATCTTTCCACTTATGTTGGCATGTTTTGTAGTGTAGTGTGTTTACAAGATCACTAATGCCACCACCATCATAGCACACGACTGGCCGTAGCGCCACATTGTTAGGTACTTTGACTCATTGCCCTAAATATTAAACATATGAATATTGGGAAACGCATTGCTATACATACTTACTAAGTATACTTATGTGTGTATGTACAGCAATACAGCAAGAATCAAAGTAACCAAAGTCACTCAAATAACATAAATAAATATATATGACTATAATTAATAAATGAGAGAGAATGGATAAACCAATAAAGGATCGACATTAGGCGGATCCCACTTCATGAACATGTAAAACAGAGTAAGGAAAGAATATGTAAAGGGTGTTTTTTCTAGAAGTGTGGTTTTCAATCTGGCAATACTTTTTTCGGAGTTGGTCTTTTTGACAGCTGTCTCTTGATTTATGCTCAGTTTGGTTTGCCTTTTCATAATGAATAGACTTACGCCTGAACAATGTTTGCAAATTATTGAAATTTATTATCAAAATTTGTGCTCTGTGACAAATATGTGTTATCGCAAAATTGTCTTCAGCGACGATGTTCATTTTTGGCTAAATGGATTCGTGAATAAGCAGAATTGCCGTATTTGGAGTGAAGACCAGCCAGAGCCATTCAGCAGCTACCAATGCATCCCGAAAAATGCACTGTTTGGTGCGACTTATGAGAAGTCGGCATCATTGGGCCGTACTTCTTCAAAGACGATGAAGTCCGCAACGTTACGGTAAATGGAGTAGGTACCGTTCGATGAAAACAGACTATTTTTGCCGAAAATGCAAGAATTGGACTCGGCCGACATGTGGTTCTAGCAAGACGGTGCCACATGCCATTCTGCATTCGAAACCATGCATCAATTGAGAGGCGAATTTGGTGAGCAGTTAATCTCACGTTTTGGAGTAGTCAAATGGCTTCCAGGTTCGTGTGATTTGACCCCGTTAGACTATTTTTTGTGGGGCTATGTTAAGTCTCTTAATAGTCAACGCGTCATTGGTGAGATTCCGGCCGATACATTCAACACACAGGGTGTACCCCTATAAATGCAGAGCATCGTGTTGAATGGAAGGAAGCAGGAGGGTGAATGCAATCACACAGGACACCAATAAAGAGATAGACAGCGATTGTGGTAAGTGTTATGCCTTTACCATAACGTACTTCAGTTTATCAGTGTCGACTATGACCGCGTGTAGCGCCAAAGGCCGATTTAAGTTGTGCCGAGCTTTGAACCCCGGACACTGTGTAACAGTGCAACACACTACCACAACGCTACGGCGACCGCCATGTATGTATAAGGTATTTTAAGTATAAATAAGGGAGAAAATATTAATAGAGAAGAGAGATTTATTTACCTAAATCGGCATAAGCCTGTCCTTTTTAAGTTATCATACAAAGTAAGTTCCAAAAATTGTTTTACTCTCGCTTTCTTTTCTCCTCTTTGCCTTCAACTTATATACTTGTTCGATTTATTATAAAATTATCGGTGTTCTGTGTCCCTCTTTCATTACCCCTCCTACTTCCTCCCACCTACCAACAATCTTCCTTCCAATCAACACAATGCTCTGCATTCATAGGGGTACACCCTGTGTGTTGACTAGAACTTGAAAAAAACAAAATTCGTTTAGCTGCATACTAATGCAGCTAATATGCTTATTTTAACAACCTTTGTTTAAAATGCAACTATTCAGATTTTCACATTTTTCCTATCAATTACGCTTTTATGTCCGGCTTTACGATTTTTGCCAGATTTTTCTAACCGATTTTCCAGTATTCCTTTTTATTCTAACTTCGAGAGCCTAAAGCGAGAACAGTTAAAAGCTGAAGTAAGCTGACTATCGTCAGATCACTCTCCTCTAACAATTACGGAGTCAGATAAAAAAAAACGGATAACTTTAAATTTTCCTAACATTTAAATCCCTTATGCAAAAAAAATAATGTAAACAGTTTTGAAAAGAAAATTTTATTTCTGATAAAATGATCAATAAAACTAATTTGTTTGTTGTTTTTTACAGAATTCGGACAGCTTTTCCGGTATGCCTGCCATTAGCGCTTTTGCTGTCATTTCTGAGACTCTCTTGGCGGCAGCATTTCACTTATTTCTAAAATCTTCCTTGGATTTATCTTCTTTGTTTGTTGCCTTTAATAGTCCTTTCACTAGAGCCCAATAGCTCTCGATAGGCCGAAGTTCTGGTCAATTTGGTGGGTTGGCGATTTTTGGTACCAATTTGATGTTTTGGTCTTCGAACCATTTAAGGGTTACTTTACTGTAGTGGCAGGAGGCTAGATCAAGTCAAAAGAAAGTAGATACATTGTGCTTTCTAATGAAGGGCAGCAATCTCTTCTGGAGGCAGCCCTTCACATAAATTTCGGAGTTAACAGTGCCACTTGTTACGAAACTTTTACTCCTTGGCCCACAACTACAAACCGCTTGCCATACCAGAAACTTCTTCGGGAACTTGAACTTTTGTTTTGTCCTAAATCTTTCCTCAACTCATCCTCGTTCCTTGGCGGTGTAAAACTCTTGACCAGGCAATTGAGAAAATTTAGACAACACGTATGTTTCATCGTCCACAACACAGCAATCGAATTTTTGGAAAAAATCTGTCTTCAACTTTGTAGCTCGGATCTGGGCTACCAAGTTCTTAGTAGCGTTCCTCTCGGGTACTGACTGCACTTTGTATGTTTTAAGGCCCGCATCTTTTTTAATTTTACGAACTAAAAACTCACTGCAACTCGCTTTTTCCGCAAATTTTCGATTAGACAACGTTGGATTCTTCTCTAAAAGAGCAACGACTTTCTTCGCCTTTTGTGGAGACACGAAACCGCATTTCCTTCCAGAACCTTATTTTCTAGCAACTGTTAAGTCTGTATTAAATTTTTTAAGAATCATCGAGACAGTGTTTTGTGCAACTTTCTCCTTATATGCAATGGTTTTCTGGCTCCACTGTGGATTTTCTCGAAATAATTCAACAACTAAATCGCGTCTTTCCTCTTCCGATACCATGACTCAACTGAAAGTTCACAAGTCAAAAAACATGTGATTGTATTTCATCAGAATTTCTCCAACGTGAAGCCTACTGTTTGAATTTTTACATTCAGATGAAGAGTTTCAAATTAGTGGTCTTTCAAAGTTATCCGATTTTTTCGATCTCAGTCCTTAATATAGCGCAGCTTAATGTTATAGACGATAAACCAAACTACTTATCAAGCAAACTTACGAATTGGTTGAAGTACAATAAATACATAAGGGCACACTTGCAGCCCCATTCACCAATACATAGCAAACAAGATATTAATATATGTAGCTCTTCATTCTTTGCAACAATCCATCGTTCTAGCGGCATTATTCTCTACACCAAAGCTAATCAATAGTCAGAAAAACTTCCCGAAAACTTCAAATGAAATCCGACAACTAGGACACAAGGTAAAGTTTGTGATAGTCGCAGGTGCGTCCATGTTCGATCCTTGCGCTTCTATGTCACAAGTTGACACACAGCCTCCTCGTGGCGTCCCCTGGATAGCAACCTGTCACCCGTCTCCAATCTGGAAAGGAAGTCTCGTATCGTTGGTCTGGTGGTAAACCAGGACAAAACGAAACATCTCGTGTCAACAAACAAAGAGTCACGGCGTCTTGGACAAAATGTTACTGTTGACAATTATACTTTCCAAGTCGTCTAGGATTTCGATTACCTAGGATCCAGCAGTAGCACCAACAATAATGTCAGCTTTGAGATCAAGCGGAGATTAGCTCTTGCTAACAGGTGTTACTACGGGATCAGTAGGCAATTGAGAAGTAAAGCCCTCTCTCGACCGACGAAAATAACGATCTATAAGTCACTCATCCTTCCCGTCCTAATATATGGCGCCGAGACGTGGACATTGATTATCAATGATGAGAAGCTGTTAGGATCGTTCGAGAGGAAGATACTCCGTAAGATCTACGTATAAAAATCCAGCTGCTTCGTTAGCCGGGTCATGTAGAGCGAATGGAAAAAGGCACTTCGGCTAGAAGGGTGTTTTATTCGAGCCACGGTGGAGGAACTCTCAGAAGAGGGCATCCTAATCTTCGTTGGAAAGACCAGGTACAGGGCAACATGACTGCACTTGGCTTTATCATCTGGCGCCAGCACGCGCATAGTAGAGGCGACTGGTGAAGCTTTATAGAGGTCGCCAAAACCATTCGACAAAGTTTGGCACAAACGTCTTATGCACTAAATAAAAACCTTGCTTACGCCCCAGTTTCACGAAATTCTAAAATCATACTCACCAATAAAAAATTTAAAATCAAACAAAAGCGCTACGTCTCAAGATTGTAAAATCAAGATTGTACCTTGTGGAGTCCCACAAGGTATTGTCCTTGGACCAGTGTTGTACTTAATATTTACATCTGACTTACCAGTAAGCTTAAAAATGACAACATCTACGTTCGCAGACGATACTGCTATTCTTGGTACGACGCACTCAAACCCAACCAGTGCAGCCATCACCCTCCAGAATTGCAAGGAATGCCTCGCAAAATGGAGAATAAAAGTCAAAAAAGAGCAAGGGCTGTCTTGTATTCACACTAAACTGTCTACCCAGCCCACCGATTACACAAAACTCAATACCATTACCACAAACTGAGGAAGTCAAATATCTTGTCATTCATCTTGACATTTATCTTGACAAGCTAACTTGGAGGAAGCATATAGAGACGAAAAGAAACCAAATTAAACCAAAAAATATAAAACTGCACTGGCTACTACCAAAAACTCCGGACTAAGCTTGGAAAATAAAGTATTAATAAAGCCATAATAAAACCTACAATATGGACATACGGAATCGAACTCTGGGAATCAGCTAGTATTTCCAACATAGAACTATTGCAACGATCACAATCTAGAATCCTTCACATCATCACTGGCTCCCTGGTATATCAGCCATACACAAAGATTTACAAATTCCATCAGGACGAATTGGAAAGTTCACAAAAAAGTATAAAATGAAACTTGCTTCAAACCCAAACATATTAGCACAGCAACTGTTATTCACTCGGCCAGGAAAATAGCTAAAAAGTGAAGAGATCTTAATTATAACGGAATAACTATTAATTTGATAACTTAAATTGTTTTGCTTATTTTCTTCTTTCTGAAATTACGTAAAAAACTTTTAAACTAGCATAGCCTTAGTAACTATGGTATATGTTACATAGTTATAGATTAAGATTGGAATACATATTGCTAATTCCAACACAAGGAATATTCAATAAAAAAAATTAAGAAGAAAAAAAAAATCTTCGAGAGTTTTTACATACACCGATTCTGACTCACTAATTTTGTGTTTCTAGTTGCTTTTTCTGGCATTAATTTGTGAAGTTTTGCAAATATATTACTCATAAGTATGTATGTATGTACATGTTTTCATACTGAATATTTGTGTATTAAATTGGGAAGACAAGAGAACCGTGTAAGAATCAAACTGTAGAAATCGGGATAAAGTCGGTGGTACAGCCGATTGTGACTCGTTAACTTTCATTCCACCATCACAAAGCAAACTTTGGTATTTTTTGAGCAAGGAGTAGCATATGGATGTGGTCACCCTGGCGTAGTTGGTAGTGTGCTGCCATACTACACAGAGTAACAGATTTCAAATCTCGGGACAAGCAAAAGACAACAAAAAATTACTAAAAACAGTTCTACATGGCACCATCTCTTTGGCAACAATGGCAACCCTTCAAGAGTAAAATTTGGCTACAAATATAGTATAGGCCCTCTTATGGGTTGTTGTGTCATTAAAAGAAGAACAAGAAAAATGTGTCATCCCATACAAAAATATAAAACTTAAAGCGACGTAATTGCGGAAGTATAGTAAGGAACACAATGACATTTTGTATACGAAGATGGTATATTTGTAACAACTATTGTGTAAAATACGGTAAATTTTGGGTAAGTGGTAGTTAGTAGTAATTATTGGGTGGCATTTAGTCATTTTTTGGGAAAATGGGAGTGGTACTTCCACACAATCGCAAAGTATAAAGAGAATCTTTCTGTTAAGAGTGTCCAAGGTTCCGGAGGAAATGTGGTCCAATGGACAAAAACCTGCTGGTTTAGTTAAAACCCATTTGAAGAGAAGTCCAAATACATCTTGAAAAGTTATGTCCAAAAAAATAATTTTCATTTTAAATCATATAAGGCGCAAAAGGTTCCAAATAGAAGGGAAGAAAAGGAATTGAGGCCAGAACTCGAACCAGAAAGTTTTACGAGAATTTTCTTACAAGACTTAAATGCTGCATCATGGATAATTTCCTGGACAGCAATTTTACAAAGCCTAAGCTCGAGGTAAAGTCTGTAAAAAGTACAAAAGACGAAAAAATTCCAAATTTCCCAAAAAAAAATTGGATTGGGCAGGCAATATACACTTGTATAAAAGAACTGAAACTTTTCTCATGGTACCACTGGGTCCATAAATAAAGAAGTATACATAGGCGAATGCTTAAAAAGTGTCTTTTACCATTTTTAAGAAGCCATAATGTTTCAATATTATTTTTCCCCTGATCTGGCCACTTCACATTATGCCAAGAAAGTTATGAAATGGTACGATGATAATAGAGTAACTGTTGTTTCAAAGGAATTGCAACCCACCAAATTGCACAGAGTTACGTCCTATTGAGCGCGTCGTTGGGCTATGGGAAAGCGTAACCTCAAAAAAACCAAAGGCATGGCTAAAAACGAAAAGGAATTTACAAAGAAATAGAACGAGCCACCCAAAAAAGTCAGTGCTTCAACTGTGGAAGACATTATTGAAGGAAGGTAAAGTTCGAAACCCAGTGGTAAGAAAAATTTTACAGAAACTCAGAAAATAAAATTTTATGTTTTAGAAGTTATGAACTTTTATATAGGGAAACAAAATAAATTTATTTTGAAATAATATTATGGTTTGAAAAAAAATCCTTTTTCGGGGGATCAATTTTTTCGTGTACAAGAAAATTTATTTTGGCTACGAAAAATATATATTTCAATTATTGTAAACAAAGATCACTTCAGATATTGCTTAAACCACTTACAATTTTAATATAAACAACAAATTGGAAACAAATATATTACAACTTATGGTAATATTTTAATAATAATTTAACTGGTCATTCTTAGTACCAGTACACACATAATCAGATATATTTCTCCACAAACAATATAAGTTAATTTGACTTTTCATTTTGAGACTATATCTCATTTTTTATTAAAATTATCAAGATTACTGTGGTTAGTTGGGGGTTTAATGGTTTAACTGAGAAGGATAATTACCGATACAAAATAAAATAATAAGAATTAGATCGCAGAATGTTTCTTGTAATTTTTGTATTACTCAAACTTTGTCAAAACCCGACATAATGTGATATCTGGAAACACTAGTCTTACATGTTACCAAAAATACATACTCAGGCTGACACGCTGATTATTTTTTTGTTTGTCATGAAATCTTTTATATTTTTTCACATTTTTTAATTTTTACAGAACTGCGCAATAAAGATGAAATTGTATGTGGTATAAGGACGTTTCTCTTGAATCTTTCTCGGCCTGTTCTGATCGTAATTCGCTATTTATTTGCCTTTTTGAATCAGTAAGTTTAAATTTGATTATACAAATTTGAAAGTTTTTATTTATGAATGCATTTTTGTAGCTTATCAGAGTATGCCGACGAAAACATGATGGATGCGTATAATTTGGCTATTTGTTTTGGCCCTACACTAATGCCCGCGCCGGAGGATAAGGACCAAGTTCAATATCAGAACCAAGTAAATGAGCTTCTCAAAAACATGATTGCCTACCATGAAGAGCTGTTTCCTAAGGATTTATTGGGACTTGAATATGAGAAATATATATCACTTGAACCATTTGTTGACATGTAACTTATATTTTTCTATATTAATGTTGTCTTTTAATCAAACTTTCTAATTCATATGATAATTTTAAATTGAGCAATTCGAAGTTTTTCCACCAATAGCTTTCAAATTTGACAGTTTCTCTTTAAATTTTTTTTTTTTGTTTTTTTTTTTTTTACTAAGTGGATGAGAATTTAATAGTTGTCCAGTTTTTTTTCATAAACATTTATACACTTGAAACTTATGAAGCATTTATGAGTATATATGAATTCCTCTATTACTTTGACAAATTGGTATGTTCAATAATACTGTGGTGTGCGACGATTTTACTTCATCGAAGAGAATATGATTTTCTGTGTAAGTTTTTACTATTGTAAGGTAGCGGCTTGCGTCTCTTTTTTAGTTTAAACCGATTCAGAATATGATTCAAAAGATATTTAAGAAAATCTCATTTGACGAAAAAATTTAATTTTTATTTCGAAAAATTATGGTTTCAAGTTTTGACTAAACAGATTTATTTCACGACCCGTGTCCTTCTAAAGGATTTAATTTTCGTTCTACCAGCTGATTTTTCCAACATATCGAAGATAATGCAAATTTTGCCCAAAAAATTGTTCTCGGAAGAAGTTCACAATATCTATTTATATAGTATTTAAGTATCCCTATTTATTGCAATTTTTTTGAATCTCATACCCAATTTTAAGCAAAAGCATTTTGTATGACGTTGCAGAGTTCCTCTCCTTCCCTCGATGTGTAAAAGCGATGCAAAATAATTATGATTCGCATATCAACATAAATTTACTCATCATGAGGATGTGTGTGGTCTCTTCATTGCGCATGTGCACTTCCCTACGTCCGATGAAATGTCCAATTACCAAAAAACGAAAAAAGAAAAAGTATAAAAACTTTTCTATGATTTTGATAAGTCCTGACGATAAAATCCAGTGTTGATAACTATTTTTTTGATAAAAGTTTAAAAACTCGCTAAAGACCGACCGATGTTGGAAAAAGACAAAACTTAGAATATGAGAAAAGATAAATTGGAGGTATTATTGAATACACTATGTTCGGATTTTCAACTATTTTTGACAAAAGTTTTGATGGCTGATATAACCTAACCAATTTGATCCCAAGGAATACAATGGTACCAAACGTTTTTCAGATCGGATCGAGTATTACCGATATTTAATTTTTTTTGTATCTTATTTTATGTCTACCAGTGGTGTTGATAGGATTTTGCAATGGAAGGACCATTATTTCTGCTTCCATTGTGTATACGAGGTGTGATCAAATTTCGTGAGTTACGTATGTTCGATTTTCGCATTATTTTTCTGTTATGTTGGTACACATGTCTGTTATATATGTTGGCAATACCAACCATTTTGGAATGTCAGTTTGTTTTTGATAAAAAGGTTAGTCGTGTTTTGGTGTGCTCTTCGATTTTTTACTATTCGAAAAAATGGATCAAAGAAACTTTATTCAGTTTTGTGTACAAAATGAAATTAAATGCGCAAGGACATTTTAAATGTTGACTGTGGCATTTGGCAAGTCTACTATGAGCAGAACACAAGTTCAATTGTGGTATAACCGGTTTAAGGAAGGCCGAGAAGATGTCAATGACGATGCTCGTCCTGGTCGCCCGAGCACGTCAACAACCGATGAAAACATTGATGCAGTGAAGAAAATGATTTTGGATAATCGTCGAATCGTCGAATCACTATCAGAGAGGTTGCTGATGATGTTGGCATATCGTTCGGCTCAGGCCAAGCAATTTTTACGAATGTGTTAGGCATGAAACGTGCGGCAGCGAAGATTGTTCCAAAATTTCTAAATTTTGAGCAAAAACAACGTCGCTTGTGCGTAAGTTTTTGGCCAAAAACAAAACCGTTATCATGCCTCAACCATCGTATTCACCGGACTTGGCCCCCGCTGACTTTTTCCTCCTCCCAAAACTGAAGACACCGATGAAAGGAAAGCGTTTTGCTACGATTGAGGAGATAAAAGAAAAATCGAAACAGGAGCTGTTGACGATACCAAAAAGCGCTTTTCAGAAGTGTTTCGAGGATTGAAAAAAACAGTGGCGTAAGTGTATTATATCTGAGGGGGATTACTTTGAAGGGGACAAGATAGTTGTGGATGAATAAATAAATACTTATTGAAAAAATTGAAAATAACGGTTATTTTTTGATCATACCTCGTACATATGATAGGACCATATATATTTTGGAATTTAATTTTGGTGTAAATAAGAATCAAATAATTTTTTCGTATGTAGTTTTTATTTTTTCAAAGTACAATCCTTCCAGTTAATTTAATTTCATTCAAATGATTTCCTCGGACTGTCTTGCAGTTGCCCATACGATCAATCCATTTTTCAGTACATTCTCGACTGTATGGAGATATACTTGTCAGATGACTGCAACATTTTCGTCCTTAAGAGCCTCAATAGTTGCTGGATGGTTAGGCAAACACTTATCTTTAACGGATCTCCACAAATAATAGTCCAAGGGAGTCAAGTCGCAACTGCGTTCGTGGCCAATGCAAATCAACAAAACGGCTAATAACTCGATTTCCAAACTTCTCACCAAAAAATTTATTGGCATTTATTCTGTTGGAATCAAATGTTGTCTAAGCCCATATCTTCTAAGACCGCCACATATTTGTGAAATTGACTTTTCGGTAAAAATGCTCATTTTTTTCCACGCGTAATTAACGAACCGAAAACGTTGCGATGGCCATGTGACTTCAGCTGTTGTAGGTTTTTCTTGCACATTCTGAAGAACAGCAGCAATTTTTTCGATTGTGCGCTCGCTCTGTAAGAGTACAACAAGGTATTATTTTATCCAATGAAGATCCAGTTTCGTGCACATGTTTCTCAAATTGCGTGGAATTCTCTTGTATCGACTTTTAACGTAATTTTCTTACTTACTTACTTACTTAGCTGGCGCTACAACCGATGATCGGTCTTGGCCGCCTCCACAAAGCTCCGCCAGTCACTTCTGCTATGCGCGCGCTGGCGCCAGTTGATAAGGCCAAGTGCAGTCAGGTTGCCCTTCACCTGGTCTTTCCAACGGAGATTAGGTCGTCCCCTTCTGCGTGTTCCTCCACCGTGGTTCGAATAAAACACCCTCACCATTCTAGCCGGAGCGCTTTCTTCCATTCGCTCAACATGACCCAGCCAGCGAAGCCGCTGGAGTTTTAGACGCTTGACTATGTCAGTGTCGGCGTACAGCTCATCGTTACATCTTATTCGATACACGTCGTCCACGCATACTGGGCCGTAGATCTTACGGAGTATCTTCCTCTCGAACGCTCGTAACAGCCTGCCATCATTGATGGTCAATGTCCACGTCTCTGCGCCATACATTAGGACGGGAAGGATGAGGGACTTATAGAGCGTTATTTTCGTCGGTCGAGAGAGGGCTCTACTTCTCAATTGCCTACTGAGCCCGTAGTAACACCTGTTGGTAAGAGTTAGTCTCTGCTTGATCTCAAGGCTGACATTATTGTTGGTGTTTATGCTGGATCCTAGATAAACGAAATCCTGGACGACTTCAAAAGTGTAGTTGTCAACAGAGGCATTTTTCCCAAGACGCCGTGACTCTTTGTTTGTTGACACAAGGTATTTCGTTTTGTCCTCGTTCATCACTAGACCCACACAACGAGACTCCCTTTCCAGGTTGGAGAATGCTGCACTGACTGCTCGAGCGTTTTTGCCAATGATGTCAATATCATCAGCGTATGCTAGCAGCATGACACTCTTGTAGACACTCTTCTCTCTTCTCTACACTCTTGTAGAGAAGAGTGACAGAGATGTCGATGTTCGCAGCTCGAATTATTTTCTCCAGCATAAGGTTAAAGAATTGTAATTTTCTTACACTTTCGGTGTAATTTACTTTAGAATTAAAAAATTTCGAAAGTAAATTTCGGGCGTGGTCGAGCGGTGCAAGGATCTTCCGAAAAAAAAACACCTTTTTTGGACTCAACGGTAGGTTAAATATATATGGTTTCTTGCATTAAATTGCACTATCGCCTACTCACTATTTAAAATTTTTTATGGGAAGTTATGGTTATCAAATTTGGTTAATCGAGAAGAGTGTTGTAGTAACCGGTCGTGTTTTTTCTACGCCAGCTATTAAGGACTGCGTCGAATAAAATTGTCCATTACATTTCTTCCCATACTGTGCTATTGAAATATTCAAAATCAAAAATTTTTATCTTAGTAGCTTTGAATTAAATTTCCAAGACAATTTCCAGACAATAAAAATGTATTTAACGCGAAAATGGCAAACGAAGTGGAAGTACCAGAAAATATTATTAAAATTTTTCAAAAGCAACCTCACTGTTTATTCAAAAAAATTGCCAAAGAGGTAGTGGCTAACCCTAAAACCATTTCTCGCGTTATTAAATGTTTTAAGGAAGAACTGCGTATTGATCGGAAGAAAGGTTCTGGTAAAAAGAAGGGGCCACATGACTGTGACAAGGCGAATAACGTTGTGATCGTTTTAAAGAGAGATCCAAACATTTCGGGAAGGAAATTGGCGGGGAAGGCTGATTGCTCAGAATCTTTCGTGCGCAGGACTAAGAAGCTGGGCTGAGGACGTGCAAAGTTCAAAAAGTTCCGGATATAAACTCCGTGAAGAATGAAACCGCAAAACAACGAGCGAAAATGCTGAGCCGAGATTTTGTCAAGAAATTTGAATGCTGCATAATGGACGATGAAACCTATGTTTTAGCGGACTTTTCCCAGCTACATGGCCGGAATTTTATACAGCTGACTCTCGAGGAAATGTCGCTGAAAAATTCTAAGCCAAAAAAATTACAAAATTTCCAAAGAAATTCCTTGTTTCGCAGGCAAGTTGTGGCAAAAGAAGCAGCACATTCGTGACATCGGGTACAATCAACGGCGAAATATATTTGAAGGAATACTTGCAAAAGAGATTGCTTCCATTTTTACGCCAACATGAAGTGTCCACGTTTTTTCGGCCTGACCTCGCTCCATGTCACTAGAGCAAAACGGCTGTAGAGTGGTTCAAACGGAATGAAGTGATGTTAGTGCTTAAAGAAGCCGATCCACCAAACTGTCCTGAACTAAGGCCGATTGAGAGGCACTTGGCTTTAGTAAAAAGGGAGATGAAGGTAACAAAAAAAGTGGCCAAAGACCTTCAAGATTTCAAAAGAAAGTGGTCTGCAGCAGCTGTGAGGGTGTCGGACACTACCATAAAAACATTAATGGAAGGGGTTCCTGAAAAATTAAAGCTTTTTATTAAAAACTAATAGTTTGCGGTTTCTTGTTTTTATTTTTTTAATGTAAAAATAATTTGCAAAATAAAAAACTTTAGTTTAAAAAAATCGGACTACTGGTTCAAAAGATTTCATCATTTTTGTACCAGAGAATTTTATTCGACGCACTCTGTTGATTTAAAATCAATATTTTTCTAGACATAATTGGGTTTTATGTGCAGCGGTACCCAACACTTTTTTACACTATTTTGTTCATACTTAGTCTTTTTTAATCTTTTTCTACTTATTTTTTATACTATTTAACTATAATAACAATATAATAATGAGTTGCGTTTATTCAAATTGCACACTAAGAAATGAATCCGAGCGTCAGGTATCTTACTAGCTTTGTGGTGGCCTCGCTCATATAAAGTGTGCTAGTATTTTTGGTAGAATCGCGAATATTATAATTGAAAGGAGAGGCCGCTGGTCTTGCTTAAAGTGTAGATCGGCCTAAGTTGAGATAAATAAGATTGGTAAGAAAATTTTAAAAAGGAAAATAAACTTTTAACGAGTTCAAGTGCCTTGACGATGAAAAAATGTAGTGTTTCCAATTGAGAATCGATACAATTTACGCAATTATTTCAAACCTGTGGGTAAGAAAGCTATACAATCTCTTACCCCGTCTATTGCCATCGATGTTTCTCCAACACTATTTTTTCTCTCATAGCTATTGATTAATTTTCAGCTATTCCTACTATTGCTACCTCAACTTCAATTGAAAATCAGATTTTACCTTCATCTATCAATGAACTAACAGTAGTTCACCTGCTATAAAAAACTTAAACTAATTGCACCAAAAAAAACGTTTTTACCTCTCGATTTTCTAATGACACATTAATCGATGACATCAAATTCCATATAAAATCTAAAACTGAAATTGATAATATTTCTGTTATGTTTAATTCAGAAGTGAATTAATGGGATATTAAAACACAAGAAATTTGTATTTAAATTTAACAACATTAATTTAATAAAATGAAAAATTGGAATTTTTAGAATTACCATAAATATATTGAAGGGCCCAACCGACCGGTGTGAAAGTGTTCTAGAGAAGAACTTAGAGAAAGCAATAGTAAGAAAAGAAATAGAACAAAAAGAAACAAGGATAGAGAAAATGAATAGGAAAGAAAAGGTGCTTAAACATTCCGGCTTAAACATTCCGGCCCCCTTGCACGAGTGCAAAATTCAGACGCTGCAGGGTCCTTATATCGTCACCGTACAACTCCTTGACCCTCTGACCTCGGAAGTGGGACATCTCGAGACTGCGGATGGTACGGATGGCGGCATTAGAAGGATGTGAACATTGGCACGATGGCATTGGATGCTCTTTGACCGGGAGCAACGATCACCACTGCTGAGTGAGTCATGTTGATCTGTGTTGCAGAACTTTCGTCTGCGGACTGGAACTGTGAAGTACTGGAAATATGCACAGATTAGTATGGGCCCGCCTTGTCTGCTTATAGGTAGTACAAGCTTTGCAGTGGAAAATGCCCATTTTTATTTTTAGTATTAGGCGAGGAATGAAATATTCCTGCCTTACCATGCGAAGCATGAGACTGACTTCGGTATGAAGGAGCATATTATGGAGAAATTCCAAATATAAAATACTATAGCGAGAATTCTCGGGAATGATGATAGGCTGTCGTTCGTTGTAGCTAAGAGCGGCATGAGCGAGACGACCATTCACTCTGAAAACATTCTCCTTGTCTAGAAAAGGATTTAACACGAGAAGAGTGTTTTTCTTTTCTATTGGTTTTGCATCGAGTAATGATACCTTTTCTCGTAGATAATTTCGAAGATTTGTTCCAGGGAGGGAGCAACAGAGGGCCACAAAGTCGTGTCTTGATAACTTGAATTTCGGTATGAGGGATAGAGCATGAAGTATGAAACTGCTGAGAAGAGTGTTAACTTCGAAATGCTTATTGGTTGCAGGAGGGCACTTAACCTTTTAAGTAAGGAACGGAATTATCCTTCTCTCAGGTATGAACACAAAGGCAAGCTCAATAAGCTTTTTCGAAGGAGACTTATAATCGCGAAAGGCTTATTGCTTGCAGGAGTGGCAGTCCTCCTGCAAGCAATAAGCCCTTTGTCAGACTAGGATCGGAGTTGTCCTTCACCTGAGTGTGAGAACAAAAGGCAAGCACAATAAGCTTTTCCTACGCAGAATTGCAGAAGGCTTATTGTTTGCCACCTTAACCTTTTGCCATCAAGAGATAAGGATCGGAATTGTCCTTCTCTTGAGTGAGACCAAAAGGCAAGCACAATAAGCTTCTACAAGTAACAAAGTTCGGGAAGTTGAGCTTGATTACTCTGCGAGGACTGCCTCTAGGGATTTCGCTGTTGTCTATGGTGGAAAGTTTCTCTAAGAAGCTGTTTCTTGTATGGACGGAATACTTCATGTATTAGTCTCAATCCGTGCCTGCTAATCAGAGCTGATGGTGTGAGATTTTCGCTCGTTTCATAACAGGCGATAGGGTTATGAGACGGGTTGGTGCAAAAGGTGCATTAGGGTGGCTTAAACATGTTATGAAGTTTAACTTTTCATATCAAAGAAATATTTCTTCTTTTAAAATTAATATTCCTGCTGAGGTGTTTGATAAAATCGTTGGTATTAAATTTTGGCCAAAATGTGCAATTGTGAAAAAGTTTGTTTATAAACCTAGGCCAGTAAAAAACTTAATTCAGTTTTTTGTAATGCAACATTAATCCAAGTAGTCCCACTTCACAAATTGGGTAAAACATCTAACTATTTGCCGGGGCCTATGTGCCAATTACAATTAAAAGCTATTAATACTAAAAGCTACTAATACTATTTGCTAACCCAATTTTAAACTGTGACATCATTCCGCAAAACGGCAGTAGCTGTCGCAAAAAAAAAACAAAAATATTAATGAATTAGATTCATATAAACTAAGTAATTTCATATACAGGTAAACCTTTATAGAAAATTATATCTAAAACGCCTAATATGGTACACATCTACATATGAATATCCCCAGAAATCAAATCGGTTTTCAACCTAGTTCCAGCACAACAGAAGTTTTTTTATATACCGATCCCATCACGTAGAAATATATTTACAAAAAATTATAACTATATAACTTTTTAAAAAATTTTGAAAATTTGAAGATCGCAAAGTACACAAAAACTAGCTGAATGCTTATAGTACATAAAATGTACAACATCATAAAATTATATTTGCTCGTATGTATAATCACGTTTGATGTATTTACCCAGACCTTGCCATCAGATTGCCAATTCATTTGAGAAGTGAATTCACTAACGTACTACACGAAATAGTCAACTGGTTGGAGCACCCTCGCACAGCTTTATCTTTAGTTAGATAAGGAACCAAGTATATATTTTATATCCATATATTGTGTTTAAAAAAAAAGAAACTGCAACAATATGAACATGTCATATAAGATCTCAATAATCCAAGACGACATAAAAATTTTAGGCATACAAATAGAAAGTAAGTACAGCTTTAAGATTATCATTGATCCGATTATCTACGGATGAACGGTTTTTAGAAGATGTACATATATAATACCACATGTACCGTTGAAATACACACGGTTGGACCTACAGTTTAAAACCGGTTCCGAACGGCGACGTGGCAATTTGTTATCACTTGGTTCATATCGTTAGCAACGTATGATGTTTTTATGAGAATTAACCACCAGACCAAAATAGGTATATAACCCGGGGAGAGTCCATTTGAAGTTTCGTGTAGCTTTTATACGATGAGACTAGTTTCATGAAACTTCACTATTTTTATATTTTTAATTAAATTTTTCAACCACATTATATTACTGATTTACGAGGGTAGATCAATAAGTACCCGTGCGTGAAGACAGGTGGCGCTGCTGAGGAAAGTTGGCATTACCGTCGTGTACTGCCATCTGTCACACAACACCACACTTAATTTCAAACTGATTCATAGGTTAGTTTCTATTTGGCAGCCATTAGTATCACACGTGTTTGGTGTTTCGCAATAAAATGGAAAAAGAACAATATCCATCCGTAATTCGCTTTTTATTTTTGGATAGAAAGACATGCGAAGAAATAAAAGCGAAGCTGGATGCTGTCTACGGGGGCCCTTCAGCATCTGTGACAACTGTAAGATATTGGTTCGACGAATTTAAACGTGGTCGTACATCTGATTTTGATGAGGAACGCCCAGGCCGCCAGCAGACGTGGTTACCGAGGAAATCGTTGAAAAGATCCACGACATTATTCTTGCTGACCGCCGAACGAAAGTGCGCGAAGTAGCAGAGGCCGTAGAAGTGTCGTACGGAACTGTAATTAATAATTTACATGATAGGGTAAGCATGAGAAAGGTGTCGGCCCGATGGATGCCGCGATTGCTTGCGGTGGAGAACAAGCGGATACGGAATTCTCGCGGCCAAATTGCATGAATTGAACTACGAATTGCTGCCGCACCCACCGTACTCGCCCGACTTGGCTCCCTGCGACTTCTTCCTGTTCCCCAACATGAAAACGTGGCTCGGGGAAAAAAATTCAGGTCAAACGAAATTCAGAAGCGTATTTTGAAGAGTTTGAGAAATCGTAATTTTTGGAAGGGTTAAAGAAATGGCAGAAACGTTGGGAAAGTGTATTAAACTAAAAAGAGGTTACGTTGCAAAATAGAAAAACAAATTTGTGAAAAACTTGCCTCTTCATTCCTAACACGGGTACTTATTGATCCGTGTAGAAAATTTGTTTTTTCGACTTTTTGATTTTGCCTGTGCCGAGATTTAATCCTCAAACACTCTGTGTAGCAGGCCAAAGCACCACTAACTACGCCATATAGCAACCACTTCTGTACTTACACTGGTGGAAAACCGCACCACTTGAAAATAACAGAAAAATACGAAAATAATGATTTTTATGTTGGGTAATATTTATTTATTTTTTAAATATTATTGTGATTTTAAAATTTAGGTTTGCAAAGTGTAAGAACGGAAAAACTAGAGCTCAAAAATTATTTTTTAACAAAAACTTAAATACAAGAAAAAGTTGAAATTTTTAAGAAAATGTAATTATTTTTATAATATTCAAAACTAAACAATATCTATTAGTCTTTAAAGTGGTTTTCAAGAACTAACATCAAGCTACAAAAAAAAAAAATATCAGTAGTATGTTGCTCTTCCTTTAGCCCGTATTATTATTAATCCCTTTATCCCTGACGGCAACGAATCAACCAAAATTTGTAGGTTGTCTTTGGTAATAACTTTATTTAATGCTAAAATTATTTTTTTTTTATTTTCGGGCTTCTGATCAGCAACTTTGCCCGGCCAAGTCAGGCGTGAAATTCCGATGTCCGTGAATATTTTTTCAAGCTGTAAAAAAAGGATTTTATTTTTAAATGTTCTGTTTTTAATTTTACATCAAACAAAAGATAGCATGCAAAATTTACCAATTGTCCTGGAAAATGCCCTCCAAGAACTGGCACTAAGTTTTCCTTTATGCCTTCCCCATATTTTTTAGCATTCATAGTTCCTTCTAAAAAGTACCACATGTACCGTGTGTATTTCAACGGTACATGTGGTATTATATATGTACATCTTCTAAAAACCGTTCATCCGTAGATAATCGGATCAATGTTGCTTAAAGCTGTACTTACTTTCTATTTGTATGCCTAAAATTTTTATGTTGTCTTGGATTATTGAGATCTTAGTAGGAAAAGCATCCCCAAATCATCTGGCTCTGTGGAAATTTCACTGTTTACACAATACAGTTTTCTTTATAACGTTCACCATTGGAACGGCGCACGTACGGCAAATTATCGGCGCATAGCAGGTTAAATTTGCTTTTATCAGATGACATTTCGCCATTGCTCCAGTGTCCAGTTTCTATAGTTTTTAGCCCAAGCTAGACGTGCTTTTCTCATTGTTTCAGTCAAAAATGTCTTTTTTGCAGGACGCCTTCTATATAAACCAGCTTCTCGCAGTCTCCTGCGTACAGTTTCAACACTAATATTTACGCAATGATAGGTTTCTAGCTCGGCCCAAATAGTTACTGAACTTTTAAAGAAAGAAAAAATAAGTAAATTATCCATATTTTTACATATTAAAAAAGTGTTGCCAGTGGTGCGTTTTTCGTGACCGCCAGTGTAGTTAAATAAAAGAATGAATGGAAAAAACTTTTTAAATGCGTCGGCATAATGAAACCTTACTGTCGAAGCATCGTACTTAACTATATTGTATGATTTAAATTGCATATTAGATTACATTTTTGAAAATAATGTATTTGAAAGTTTGTTTATCTCTGATTCTGTCGCATGTTGAAAAAATAGGTTAAGGTCGACTGCGACCTTTGTTGCATTGTTGCTTCAAGTTTTTCCATATCCATAAAAATATAAATGTACATGAGATATAAATGTTGATAGTAATTATGTGGTCCATAAAGGGAGTATGGTGGAGAACATATCTTTGAAAGTTTAGTTAAAATGCCATCAAATATACTTGTTTCCATTAAATTATTGCTTAAAATAGGTTCATATCTTTTTTTTTTAATTCCAGGTATGTAGGCGATTCACCAGTAGAAATACTTACAGAGGATCCAGACTCTGAAGTTTATCCCTCCGAAGACGGTAAATATCACGTTATATTAAAAGCGGATATCGCTTATTGTAATTGTATCAAAGTTACAACGCCTTTTATTAAATACTTTTACTAACCTGAATACTTTAAAATGTTTTATTGAAAAACAAAAACAAGCAAGAAGAATTTTGTTTTGAAAAGTATTGGCAAATTGTAGTATAGTTAAAAATAAAGTGGAACTACTGAAAAATATTACGTGAAAATTATAAAGTGACCGTAGTTTGACGCCAAAAAATTTATCGAGCCATCATGCCATTGGGGCATCTTAATTGGGGCATTCCTCGAGGCTTTAACAAGGTCTTTACTCAAAGCAAAAATTTTCAATAAATAATATATATTATTGTTTTTGTACTCTTCTTATAATAAACTTTTAAACTGGCCCTACAACCGATGTATGGTCTTGGCCACATCTATAAAGTTTCGCCAGGCGACTCTGCTATGTGCGCGCTGCCACCAGTTGATAAGGCCAAGTGCAGTCAAGTCCCCCTGTACCTGGTTTTCACAACGGAGATTAGGGCGTCCTCTTCAACGTGTTCCTCCATCGTGTCTTGAATAAAACACCCTTCTAGCCACCTTCTTTCATTCGCTCGACATGACATGATTTTTATTGCCTTGAGTATGTCAGTGTCGGCTTACAGCTCATACACCGCAAGGTTCCATCTTATTCGAAACACGATCCCAAGCATATTGGACCATGGATCTTACCTTCTTAACCAACCTTCCTAACAGCCTCTCATCATTGGTGACCACGGTTCAGCGCCATACATTAAGACGGAAAGGATAAGGGATTTATAGAGCGTTATTTTCGTTGGTCGAGAAGTCGAGAAAAGGCTCTGCTTCTCAATTGCATACTACTGAGCCCGTAGTAACACCTGTTGACAAAAGTTAATCTCCGCTTGATATTAAGGCTGACATTGACGACTTCAAAAGTATAATTGTCAACAGTGAAATTTTGTCCAAGACGCCGTGACTCTTTGTTTATTAACGCAAGGTATATCGTTTTGTTCACCACTAGACCCACTCGACGAGACACTTTTTTTTTTTTTTGTGTGCGTTGGCAGATGGTACCGCAGAACTCCAGTTCTTATTCGTTTATGGCGGATTCCTACCGCCTACTTCCTCTTCTACCACTCTCCCTGTGGGACTACTATTAGGTATTACTTCGCGGGGCTGGCATTAAGCGGTTATGGTTTGTTATAAGCTTGTTCACTTTTTCTTCTTTGTCGCTCAAGGCGCTGCAACTCCAATATTACCGAAGCAGCCATACTGCAAATGGTATTCCATCCAGTTGTTGACGCCAGCATACATATGTTGGATGATGTTATTTGGCGTTATTGTTTCAACGAGTATGTTCTTCAAATGTTCACGTTCTTGTTGGAATCAGGAACATTTGAAGAACACGTGTTCAGCATCCTTGGTCAGATTCGCGATTGAATCGATGTAAATACACTCGGAAACACCTATGGCCGCTGAATATTTGTGTGATATAAAAATCGGCTTCGCCATCGACTTCCTGCCAAGCCACACTCGGATTTCAGGTATCAATCGATGTGACCAGTGGCCTTTCATTGCGTTTGCCCAACTGTTTTGCCACGTATCAACGCAGCGACGTGCCGCTGCTTCTCTTGTATGATTCTGGGAAGTTTCTTCTGGTTCACTGCCGTTTTGGTTGCATGGGTCCAATGCAATCAAGTTGATTGGTATCGTTCTCGAAATTACTAAGGTGGCATCTTTGGATACAGTGCGATAACCGATGCATACTCTAAGAGCACAGAGGCGATTTACAGAATCAACTTTGCGAAAGTTGGTTTTATACTTCTCTTTCATTACCCAGAATGGGGCACCATATAGTATTATGGAATTTACGACACTTGTAATAAGATGCCGTCATCTCTGTCGAGGACCTCTCGTATTCGTTAACATCCGGCATAACGCCATGGTTGCTTTAGTTTTCACAAACTTACACGAAGTGCTGTTTGAACGACAGTCTTGCATCTATCATCATACCAAGGTATTTGATAGCATTTTTAATCAAATTTCCTACCTCCAAAACCCTTATACTACTAATGAATATGGCCTCAGTTTATGTTTCGCCAGCTTCAGGCAACTGAATTGAGCCAGTATTGTTCGTATGGTTTCATTACCGATAAGTTCCGCTTCTTCGATATGTTTCCCAACAATAACGACTGCGATATCATCTGCGAAAACGATAATGTGCCTATCATCGTGGGTGTTAAGCCTGAACATGCCATCGTGCCTCACGTTCCAGAGCAGAGGTGCAAGTACAGATCCTTGTGGAACACCTGCTGTTACCCTATACTCTTTCATGCCATTCTCCGTTTCATATAATAGCAGTCTATTGCGGAAGTAGTCTGCTTTTATATTTCTGAGGATTAAAGACATTCTTTATGTCCAATGTGATAACAAGACAATATTCTTGGTACCTCCTTGCCAGCGTTTTCCTTCAATACTTTTCGCGCTATACTCTTAACCATTTTGACAGCATCAATTGTTGACCGACGCTTCCTGAATTCAAATTGGGTTGGTGAAACTACATTTGCCGCTTTTATTGCTTCTAAACGATTACATAGCGATTTTTTACTAGCCTGTAGGCCAATCCCCGATTTGGGGTAGTGTGAATATTTGGTCGATGGAGCTTTGGCTGTTTTTTTAAGTTCGCTCGCTTCTGTTTGTACTGCAACTCTTTCTCTTGGAACACGAAAGTATTTCTTGATCTTTGGTACACACTTCTGGCCTTGTTGCACTCTGCGCGTAGACTTGCGATGTTTTCGTTCCACCAATAGACTAGCTTTCCCGAAAACGATCTTCCTGCCATAGACAAATCACTTGCTTCGTTAACGTGATTCATTACTATATTGGTCATGTTTCGTGCTGATCTAGATGCAGTTAAATCAGTTAATGCCGTTTTGAAAGTCTCTGTATCCAGAGTTTCCACTTTCCAACCGATTTGCTTGATTCGACCAGCGTTCTGTTTAGCGTTTTCACCTCACAAATTATTGCTTGGTGATCGCTATGTATGTACACGTCACTTATACACCAAGTTGACTGTACAATGATTCGTTCAAAAATGTCAAATCTATTATAGAACTTAATCCGCTTCAAACAAAAGTATGCTGTAATCACGTATTCAAGTAATACTAGTCCTTTCGGATTTGTTTTTGGACCATTATTATTTTCTCCAGCATAAGTTTAAAGGAGTCGTAATCACATTGTCTGAAACCTTTTTTTGTATCAAATTGTGCTGAGAGGTCTGTCCCAATTTTCACTGTGGTGGTGGTGTTGGTCAATGTAATTTTGCAGAGACGAATGAGCTTTGCAGGGATACCAACATCAGACATTATAATCAACGAATAGATGGTGGAAGTCTATCTGTTTTTCTTGGTTTTTTTCCAGGATTTGGCGTAGTGTGAATATCTGGTCGATTGTGGATTTACCATGCCTGAAACCACACTGATAAGGTCCAGTCAGTTTGTTGACGATGGGCTTTTGTCTTTCGTACAGTTCGCTAGATAGAATCATCAGGTGTGATAGTTGAACTTGAATTGAAATGTTTTTTGGGTGCGCTGAACACGAATGTACATACATACAGATTTTTCGGGTCACGCCAGGTTCTCTGTATATCCATTTTTTTAAACAATTGGTTAATAGGTGATGTAACTATGTACGTGCTATACATTTTAACTACTTTTGAGTTTCGAGTGCTTCGGTATCGATACATTTAAGGATCTTTGGTATTTTCGAAACAATCGGGTACTTTTTTTATATTAATTTATTTTTGGCCTTTCATGTTACCAACAAAAAATTTCAATCTGGCTGTACTTTTTAAATTTTACGAAACAACGGACAGACGTTGCTATTGCTGCTCCAATGCAGCTATACAAAACATTTTGTTCCTGAATAATCATCAACATCGACAAGAAGAGACACAGTCGACGCAGGAGCGAAAAATGTGATTAATGATCTTATTCTTATTCACGTGTTGGTTTCTAGGTGCTTCACAAACACTATACTTCCAGTGAGCTTTTAGTGCAGCTGGGCATACTTCTTCTTTTAATGGCACAACATCCACTAGAGGGCTTAGGATGAGCTTTTCGCGTCCATTCATGTTGAGTGTGTTACATTTGTACACGAATGGAAGGTACCTATAGTTTTATGTCGAATCCGAACGGCGAATTTTTATTCTGGAATTTTTATTGCCTGCCAAGATACAGTGCTGTGTAGAAAAATCGCTTTTCTCTACACTCTGCTTAGCAAGCCAGCGTACTACCAACTACGCACGGCGACCATTTGGGCGTATCCTACGTTAAAATAATGAAAATTACGCTGGTATTATGGCAAATGTACAAAAATAAATTTCTACTTTTATAAAGGTTGGTTTTTTAAGAGCTTGGTTTTTAAAAATTCAAAAAACACAGAAATTTTACGAAAGTGAATGAAATTTTTATTTGGATTGATAAATCAATTCCTGTCATTTACTTTTTAAAGATAATTTCACTTAAATGTTGCCCGCGACTACGCGTAAAGTGGTCCATTCTGAAGGTCCAATTTTGACACAGCTTTTCACACATTTCGGCCGGAATCTCACCAATGACGCGTTCAATGTTGGCTTCCAAAGCAGCAATCGTGTTTAGCTTATCCCTATGACAAGAGACTTAACATAGCACCATAAAAAATAGTATAACGGGGTCAAATCACACGATCTTGGTGGCCAATTGACTACACCAAAACGTGAGATTAACTGCTCACCAAATTTTCCTCTCAATTGATGCTTGACATTTTCGGCAAAAAATAATCTGTTATCATCCAACGGTACCTTTCTCCATTGACCGTAACGTTGCAGCTTTCATCGTCTTTGAAGAAGTATGGCCCAATGATGCCGCCTGCCCATAAACCGAACAGCACCAAACATAGCATTTTTCGGGATGCACTGGTGCTGAATTGCCTCTGGCTAGTCTTTACTCCAAATACGGCAATTCTGCTTATTCACGTATCCATTGAGCCTCGTCGCTGAAGAACATTTTTCAATAAACACAATTTGCACAGAGCACGAACTTTGTTAATAAATTTTGATAATTTGCAAACGTTCTTCTGGTGTAAGTCTATTCATGATGAAATGGCAAATCAAACTGAGAATTTTTTACTTTGACTCATGTCAAGAATCACACGTGAACTGTCAGAAACATAAACGTCAAAAACCAAGTAGCAAAAAAATCATCCTTTACTTACTTGCTTCAAAATATCTTACCGTTCCTTTAACTTCGGTGCCGAAAAATTTAAGAATAATATTGAAATCTGACCAGATAGCTAATCAAAAAAGAAAACGACTATCGCGGTTTTGTTATATTTTGAATAGCTGCCATTCTATAGAGTATTTCGTTTTTTATGTATGTTTGTAAATTAATCATAATTTAGCTGAAATGTTGAGAAACTTTTAGTTCTTTTTTTGTTGTTTTAATGAATTGAATGGTACTACAGCCCCTTGAGGACCAATATTGTGAGTGTTATATTTTTACATGAATGAAAATGCCTACAGTTTTAAGCCGAATCCGAACGGCGAAATGAAAAGCTTATTGCCCATAGTAAAATAAACAAGTAGACTAAATAGGAGTAGTATTCCGGATTGTCAGAAAAAAGACCCAGTTGGAGAAAAATGTATGTCATACTTTTTAATATGAAGTGAAATGCGCTATACTCTTAACCATTTTGACAGCATCAATTGTTGACCGACGCTTCCTGAATTCAAATTGGGTTGGTGAAACTACATTTGCCGCTTTTATTGCTTCTAAACGATTACATAGCGATTTTTTACTAGCCTGTAGGCCAATCCCCGATTTGGGGTAGTGTGAATATTTGGTCGATGGAGCTTTGGCTGTTTTTTTAAGTTCGCTCGCTTCTGTTTGTACTGCAACTCTTTCTCTTGGAACACGAAAGTATTTCTTGATCTTTGGTACACACTTCTGGCCTTGTTGCACTCTGCGCGTAGACTTGCGATGTTTTCGTTCCACCAATAGACTAGCTTTCCCGAAAACGATCTTCCTGCCATAGACAAATCACTTGCTTCGTTAACGTGATTCATTACTATATTGGTCATGTTTCGTGCTGATCTAGATGCAGTTAAATCAGTTAATGCCGTTTTGAAAGTCTCTGTATCCAGAGTTTCCACTTTCCAACCGATTTGCTTGATTCGACCAGCGTTCTGTTTAGCGTTTTCACCTCACAAATTATTGCTTGGTGATCGCTATGTATGTACACGTCACTTATACACCAAGTTGACTGTACAATGATTCGTTCAAAAATGTCAAATCTATTATAGAACTTAATCCGCTTCAAACAAAAGTATGCTGTAATCACGTATTCAAGTAATACTAGTCCTTTCGGATTTGTTTTTGGACCATTATTATTTTCTCCAGCATAAGTTTAAAGGAGTCGTAATCACATTGTCTGAAACCTTTTTTTGTATCAAATTGTGCTGAGAGGTCTGTCCCAATTTTCACTGTGGTGGTGGTGTTGGTCAATGTAATTTTGCAGAGACGAATGAGCTTTGCAGGGATACCAACATCAGACATTATAATCAACGAATAGATGGTGGAAGTCTATCTGTTTTTCTTGGTTTTTTTCCAGGATTTGGCGTAGTGTGAATATCTGGTCGATTGTGGATTTACCATGCCTGAAACCACACTGATAAGGTCCAGTCAGTTTGTTGACGATGGGCTTTTGTCTTTCGTACAGTTCGCTAGATAGAATCATCAGGTGTGATAGTTGAACTTGAATTGAAATGTTTTTTGGGTGCGCTGAACACGAATGTACATACATACAGATTTTTCGGGTCACGCCAGGTTCTCTGTATATCCATTTTTTTAAACAATTGGTTAATAGGTGATGTAACTATGTACGTGCTATACATTTTAACTACTTTTGAGTTTCGAGTGCTTCGGTATCGATACATTTAAGGATCTTTGGTATTTTCGAAACAATCGGGTACTTTTTTTATATTAATTTATTTTTGGCCTTTCATGTTACCAACAAAAAATTTCAATCTGGCTGTACTTTTTAAATTTTACGAAACAACGGACAGACGTTGCTATTGCTGCTCCAATGCAGCTATACAAAACATTTTGTTCCTGAATAATCATCAACATCGACAAGAAGAGACACAGTCGACGCAGGAGCGAAAAATGTGATTAATGATCTTATTCTTATTCACGTGTTGGTTTCTAGGTGCTTCACAAACACTATACTTCCAGTGAGCTTTTAGTGCAGCTGGGCATACTTCTTCTTTTAATGGCACAACATCCACTAGAGGGCTTAGGATGAGCTTTTCGCGTCCATTCATGTTGAGTGTGTTACATTTGTACACGAATGGAAGGTACCTATAGTTTTATGTCGAATCCGAACGGCGAATTTTTATTCTGGAATTTTTATTGCCTGCCAAGATACAGTGCTGTGTAGAAAAATCGCTTTTCTCTACACTCTGCTTAGCAAGCCAGCGTACTACCAACTACGCACGGCGACCATTTGGGCGTATCCTACGTTAAAATAATGAAAATTACGCTGGTATTATGGCAAATGTACAAAAATAAATTTCTACTTTTATAAAGGTTGGTTTTTTAAGAGCTTGGTTTTTAAAAATTCAAAAAACACAGAAATTTTACGAAAGTGAATGAAATTTTTATTTGGATTGATAAATCAATTCCTGTCATTTACTTTTTAAAGATAATTTCACTTAAATGTTGCCCGCGACTACGCGTAAAGTGGTCCATTCTGAAGGTCCAATTTTGACACAGCTTTTCACACATTTCGGCCGGAATCTCACCAATGACGCGTTCAATGTTGGCTTCCAAAGCAGCAATCGTGTTTAGCTTATCCCTATGACAAGAGACTTAACATAGCACCATAAAAAATAGTATAACGGGGTCAAATCACACGATCTTGGTGGCCAATTGACTACACCAAAACGTGAGATTAACTGCTCACCAAATTTTCCTCTCAATTGATGCTTGACATTTTCGGCAAAAAATAATCTGTTATCATCCAACGGTACCTTTCTCCATTGACCGTAACGTTGCAGCTTTCATCGTCTTTGAAGAAGTATGGCCCAATGATGCCGCCTGCCCATAAACCGAACAGCACCAAACATAGCATTTTTCGGGATGCACTGGTGCTGAATTGCCTCTGGCTAGTCTTTACTCCAAATACGGCAATTCTGCTTATTCACGTATCCATTGAGCCTCGTCGCTGAAGAACATTTTTCAATAAACACAATTTGCACAGAGCACGAACTTTGTTAATAAATTTTGATAATTTGCAAACGTTCTTCTGGTGTAAGTCTATTCATGATGAAATGGCAAATCAAACTGAGAATTTTTTACTTTGACTCATGTCAAGAATCACACGTGAACTGTCAGAAACATAAACGTCAAAAACCAAGTAGCAAAAAAATCATCCTTTACTTACTTGCTTCAAAATATCTTACCGTTCCTTTAACTTCGGTGCCGAAAAATTTAAGAATAATATTGAAATCTGACCAGATAGCTAATCAAAAAAGAAAACGACTATCGCGGTTTTGTTATATTTTGAATAGCTGCCATTCTATAGAGTATTTCGTTTTTTATGTATGTTTGTAAATTAATCATAATTTAGCTGAAATGTTGAGAAACTTTTAGTTCTTTTTTTGTTGTTTTAATGAATTGAATGGTACTACAGCCCCTTGAGGACCAATATTGTGAGTGTTATATTTTTACATGAATGAAAATGCCTACAGTTTTAAGCCGAATCCGAACGGCGAAATGAAAAGCTTATTGCCCATAGTAAAATAAACAAGTAGACTAAATAGGAGTAGTATTCCGGATTGTCAGAAAAAAGACCCAGTTGGAGAAAAATGTATGTCATACTTTTTAATATGAAGTGAAATGCAACCATTCGTTATAAATTCTTTGACAATAATTTTTTGAGAACCATTCGTCATTAAAAACTACTGAATTTTCAGAATTTCGTTCACTTAAAAAGCATGGCTTAGCATACTTCTTTATTTTACTATGGGTTTGCCATTGCCTACCAAGAGGTGGTGACGTGTAGAAAATTGTTTTTCGACTTTTATTATAAACAAGAAAATTTTTTTGGATTATGTGAAGCGAATATATTAATATCTGACACTGTGCGGAGGTTCAGGTGAACCCCTAAAATTCCCCTAAGATGCAACACTCAATGCAACATTCAGTTATGTTATTTTTTACGAACGAAAGGCTATTTATTAATATGTATGTTCGCATTTTTACACCTTCCAGAGTTGGAGATACTGGAAGCGGTAGTGCAATTTGATTTTAATGCACGATCAAGCCGAGAATTGTCAATTCGAAAAGGAGACAGTGTGATCTTACGAAAACAAGTGAGATTTGATTTCATGATATTTATTCAAATGTGTTTTGCTGACAGATAGCAACATATAAGTATAAATATGTAACATACAACTCTTTTAATTAATTAAGGTTTCCAATGACTGGTGGCAAGGCACGTTAAACGATAAAGAAGGATTGATACCTGATAAGTATATCTCACTTAAAATGAAGTGTGTTTAAATGTAAAATAGAAATTAAAATAACAATTAACTACTTTTTATATTTTAGAGGTGAAGATCGAGAAAAACCTGCTGCAGATCAATCTGAAGATATAATTCTGTATAATACAGAAGTCATTGATGGCGTGAAACAACCTGCATCAATACATGAAGATTTAGCAAATTTGGAAACGTACAGAAATCCTGAAGCTATATGCAGGAGAAAAAATAGCTTCGCTTATCATGATGAACCACATTCTTTCGAGAACGCAAAAGAATTTCAAAATAACTACGACAGATTTGAGGTATTTGAGACAACGGTTTAAACTAAAATTGGTTTAACTTCAAATATTGCGGTTATTAAAATTTATTGTATTTTAGATTTTACAGCAACACAATATATGAAAACGTAAACATAAGTTCAATGAGCGAAATTAATTTAAAGGAAACAGTTTTTGTGTAGGTATAAGTCAGAAAACATAAAATTTTTTAACGAATGAAAGTTAATATAGCTAAATTTAAATCATATACTGAAAGATTCACAAAATACAAAATGTTTGAGAAATAAATATAAATACATTTATGTAATTGTTTGTCTTTCAATTTTATAATTCTTTGACCTTAAGCTGTACAAAAGGCCTAAGTTTACTCTTCGAATCAAGCAATTAGGACGAAATTTTCAAAATTGTTCATACTCGGAATAGCTATTATTATGTAATAAAGGAATGATTATCAGACCGCGGGTTTAATAACAAAATTTGAGCAACACATTTTATTTTTTTTCTTTTTAATAATGAATTCATTATTAAAGAAATGGTGCAACAACCCATTCGTTAATAACGAATTTCCTTCTTCCGCCCAAAACAACCGAAGGTCCATCCCCATAACGCACGGATCGGTGACCGATGCAACCGCTTTACAGGAAAAGATGTAATGAACCGCAAATATCTAAATAGGTATTCCTTATAAATACAGATTTAAAATCATGAGCTGTTTATCGATTTAGTATAATAAATTTGTAAGTAAGTTCCTTTTGATGTGTTCCAGAGAATCAGAAATGATGAATAGATTATTATTAAAATCTCTACATATTCCACGAAAAGGATAATTTTTAGCATAGTTTGCTTGAATTTTTGCTAATTTAATAAGAATTAAATAACTTGTGTTTCTAAAGTATATTAAGGTTTATTTCGTTTAGGAAATACGAATATGAAAAAATGCCATTCATTTTATTTTATTTTTTAAATTAAATTTTCTATTTTATTTATTTTAGTCTACAGTAATTCCTTACAGACTAATTTCAATTAATGATAGTAAACAAGTTAAGCTTAAATCTATTTACATATGTTCACATTAAAATCAACAACACTAGACAAAATATTATATAAACGAACGCATCTTGTGATGGGTTCATTTTAAGCATAATTAGTGCTACGCGTTGTATCATTCAATATTCTAGTGTGTCTTAGATTACGAGATGGAAAGCAAAAATTAAATAAATTAAATAGAACAATTTAAATTGCCATTTATAATCTTGAAGGCAAAAACTATGGATCTCTCTTTCAAAGATTGTAGACCAAGCAACTTTCGTATACCTATGTAAGATGGAAGGTCATCAGTCCAATGCAGCTTAATGTTGCGAAATGTGAGCGAATGTTGTAGAGTTTTAAATTTTGTTAGAATGTATGTACTTATATTTCAAAGACATGGTTCTATATTACAGAAAATAATACCAGCTATTTCTAACTAAGGAGATATAGAGTGATTTCAATGTTAAAGGATCTAGAAAGTTTTCAGAGTTTGTTCTTATGAGACCGATCATAGCAAATGATTACGAAACCAAATCATCTATGTGTTTTGTGAATGTATGTTTTGAAACAAAAATTACGCCAAGATCTTTACTTTGTCACTGCGATTTAAAACGCAATTTTGTAAAGTGTAGTTAAAAGTTATTGTATGTACTACGTTTTTTATTATCTGAAACAATGCAGCATTTATTTATATTCAAGTAAAGTAGGTCACTTTGAAGATTGAAGCAATCAGACATATCAGGGACTCTTGAAAAAGTTTGATATCATCTGCAAACATTAAACATTTTATAAATTTAAATTTTGTTTGGTAAATCATTAATAAAAATTAGGAATAAAAGAAGGCAACAATGGATTGCTTGAGGAATACCAGACCACACATTAACTAACGTGCCCGAATTAATAGATCCGATTTTTACGAAAAGATTTCTATCAGTTAGGAAACTTTATGGGTGTCCTGTGATTGCATTCCCTCTCTCATTCTCCCTCCCACCTAGCAATCTATCTTCCAATCAACGCAATGTTAAATTCTAAAGAGTGAACCCTGTGTGGTTCTAAAAAAAACTGCCAAAGAATTTTAATAGTGTTACCACACATATAATTGTCCACAGAATTTGATGATCAACTTTATCAAAAGCTTTAGAGAAGTCAGTGTCCATCTGACCTAGTAGCTCGAAGTCCGTATTATTTACTTACTTAACTACAACCGATGATCGGTCTTGGCCGCCTCTACAAAGCTTCGCCAGTCACCTCTGCTATGCGCGCGCTGGCGCCAGTTGATAATACCAAGTGCAGTCAGGTTGCCCTGCACCTGGTCTTTCCAATGGAGATTAGGACGTCCCCTTCTGCGTGTTCCTCCACCGTGGTTCGAATAAAACACCCTCACCATTCTAGCCGGAGCGCTTTCTTCCATTCGCTCAACATGACCCAGCCAGCGAAGCCACAGGAGTTTTATACGCTTGACTATGTCAGTGTTGGTGTACAGCTCATACAGCTCATCGTTCCATCTTATTCGATACACGTCGTCCACGCATACTGGACCGTAGATCTTACGGAGTATCTTCCTCTCGAACGCTCCTAACAGCCTCTCATCATTGATGGTCAATGTCCACGTCTCTGCACTATACATTAGGACGGAAGGATGAGGGACTTATAGAGCGTTATTTTCGTCGGCCGAGAGAGGGCTTTACTTCTCAATTGACTACTGAGCCCGTAGTAACACCTGTTGGCAAGAGTTAGTCTCCGCTTGATCTCAAGGCTGACATTATTGTTGGTGTTTATCCTGGATCCTAGATATGCGAAATCCTTGACGACTTAAAAAGTATAGTTGTCAACAGTGACTCTTTGTTTGTTGACACAAGGTATTTCGTTTTGTACTTGTTCACCACTAGACCCACTCGACGAGACTCCTTTTCCAGGTTGGAGAATGCTGCACTGACTGCTCGAGCGTTTTTGCCAATGATGTCAATACCATCAGCGTATGCTAGCAGCATGACACTCTTGTAGAAGATAGTGCCAGAGATGTCGATGTTCGCAGCTCGAATTATTTTCTCCAGCATAAGGTTAAAGAAGTCGCACGATAGGGAGTCACCTTGTCTGAAACCTCTTTTGGTATCAAATGATGCGGAGAGGTCCGTCCCAATTTTCACTGCGCTGGTGGTGTTGGTCAGTGTCATTTTGCAAAGACGAATGAGCTTTGCAGGTATACCAAAATCAGACATTGCGGCGTACAAGTGATCCCTTATCGTGCTGTCGAAGGTGGCTTTATAATCGACAAATAGATGATGGGTGTCGATCTGTTTTTCTCGGGTTTTCCCAGGAATTGGCGTAGTGTGAATATCTGGTCGATGGTAGACATACCAGGCCTGAAGCCACACTGATAAGGTCCAATCAGTTTGTTGACGATAGGCTTCAGTCTTTCGCACAGTACGCTCGATAGAACCTTATATGTAATATTAAGAAGGCTTATCCCACGGTAGTTGGCGCAGATCGTGGTATCACCTTTCTTATGGATTGGGCAGAGTACGCTGAGGTTCCAATCACTTGGCATGCTTTCATCTGACCATATTCTGCATAGAAGCTCATGCATGCGTTTTTTGAGCTCTTCATCTCCGGTCTTAAACAACTCAGCAGGCAGGCCATCTGCACCTGTAGCCTTATTGTTTTTCAGCCGAGCAATGGCTGTTAAGACCTCCTCATAGTCAGGCGGCGGTACTTCAACGCCGTCAGTGATTGGGGTTTCCGGAGTGAATTCCGCAGTGGCGGGATTATTGCCGTCATCGCCATTAAGCAGCTGCGAAAAGTGCCCTCCAAAATCTCATTATGCCCTGGATATCTGTCACCAAACTTCCGTCTTATTCTTTCAAAGAATTTTCGGACTTCGTTCCTGTCCCGCAACATTTCGATATCATTGAACTCGCGTCTTTCTTCATCTCTTTTCTTGCGCCTGAAAAGACGTTTCTCCTCCCTCCTCAACTTTCTGTATCGCTCCTTAGCAGCTCGCGTTGCAACTGACTGCAAGGTGGCTCTGTAAACTGCGTTTTTTGCTTCAGTAGCATCGCGACACTCTTGGTCGTACCACATATTTCTCCGTCGACGGTGGTAGCCTAGCACCTCTTCGGCAGCCGTACGCATAGAGCGGGAAATGTGCGTCCACTGCGCGCATATATCAAGTTAAGGGGTATTTTGCGAAAGGAGAAGTGCAAGTTGGTTGGCAAAGACTTTGGCTGTCTGTTGTGATTGCAGTTTTTTGACATCCAGCTTTCTCTTTGTACCTATCCGTACGCGATTTGCTACACATATACGTGTGCAGACCTTGGCTGCAACCAAGTAGTGGTCTGAGTCGATGTTAGCACCACGTATTGTACGTACGTCTAGTACATTGGAAGCGTGCTTTCCGTCGATCACAACGTGATCAATCTGGTTTCGTGTGTTTTGATCAGCGGACAGCCAAGTGGCCTTATGGATATCTTTACGTTGGAATCTGGTGCTACTAACTGTCATGTTTCGTGCGGCGGCGAAGTCGATCAGTCTTATACCGTTCTCGGTGGCTTCGTCGTGGAGACTGAATTTTCCGATCGTCGGACCAAAGAGTCTATCCTTGCCCACATTGGCATTAAAGTCGCCTAACACGATTTTAACATCGTGGCGGGGACAATGCTCATAAGTTTTGTCAAGGAGCTCGTAGAAGTCATCCTTCTCATCCGTCGGGGCATGGACACAAATTAGGCTGATGTTGAAGAATTTTGCCTTGATGCGGATAGTGGCTAGGCGCTCGTTCACGGCCGTGAACCTTGAGACTAGATGACGCAGTCTCTTCCCAACCACAAATCCAACACCAAATTCGTGTCTCGACGCATGACAGCTGTAGTAGATATCACATGATGCTCTTTTGGAGCAACCCTGCCCCGTCCTTCGCATTTCCTGTATAGCGGTGATGTCAGCTCTATATTGTTGGAGGGCATCCACCAGCTGGATAGAGGCACCTTCCCTGTAGAGGGTTCGGACATTCCAGGTGCATATCCGCAAATCGTTGTCCTTTTCACCTTTGCGGGAGTCGTCAACATTAGGGGGATTACATTTCCGAGGATTCATTGGGGAATATTTTAACGTGGTGGGTTCCAAGCCCGACGCACAACCATTCATTCAAGTCCATGGAGGAGCCCGCCGCATACATTAGTTAACTCACTGACGGTTGTCAGATCGCTATCCAGGGGCCCCACGAGTAGGCTGTGTGTCGACTTGAAACGTAGAAGCGCAAGGATCGACCATGGACGCACCTGCGACTGTAACGAACTTTACCTTGTGTCCTATCCCCAGGCCCCCCGTATTATTTGGTTTGATATCGCAAAATTTTAGCATGTTGACCTACCAGGGAAAAATCGATGTTAGCACTCGGAAATAGCATTATTAATAAGATTAATTTATTTGATCTTCACAATTTGATCAAATATTTTTCCAAGATTACTTTGCCTTACAAAAGATATGTAATTACAGATATTTTGGCGATTACCAGATTTGAATATTGGGACAATAGAAGATAACTTCCAAGAACCAAGATATTGTCTAATCTTTATGCATATAATTGGTGACATATAGATGATATTCCTTGCAAAGCCAATTTCTGTTCGGTTTATGGGCAGGCGGCATAATTGGGCCGTACTTCTTCAAAGACGAGAAAAGGCCGCAATGTTACGGTCAATGGAGAAAGGTACCGTTGGATGATAACAGATTATTTATTGCCGAAAATGCCAAGCATCAATTGAGAGGAAAATGTGGTGAGCAGTTAATCTCACATTTTGGTGCAGTCAATTGGGAAGCAAGATCGTGGGATTTGACCCCGTTAGACAATTTTTTGTGGGGCTATGTTAAGTCTCTTGTCTATAGGGACAAGTCAAACACGATTGCTGCTTTGGAAGCCAACATTGTGCCGAAATGTGTGAAAAGCTGTGCTAAAATTGGACTTTCAGAATTAACCACTTTAAGCGTAGCCGCGGGCAACTTTTAAGTGAAATTATCTTTAAAAAGTAAATGGCAGGATTTGATTTATTGATCCAAATAAAAATTTCATGCACTCTTGTAAAATTTCTGTGTTTTTTTAATTTTCAAAAACCAAGCTCTTGCTAATCAAACATTTCACAAAATGAGTGGAGAGAGTTAATTATTAATTTTTAGAAGAATTTTACATTGATTTTGATAAATCGAAAAAAACTATTAAATGATAAACTTTATTGAAATCTATACAGGCATCATTAAAAGATTCAAATTTTAAGTAATTAAAATTATAAGTTTTCAAGCATATCACATCATAGTTTCTTGTAGCATATGTATTTATATTGAGTCTTCTTAAAAGATAAGTGCTATTTAAATTGCCCTGAAAAAGTTTAAGAATAAATGTAGAATTCAACTTTATTCTAAGTGAGTATAACGATGGTAATGAAATTAGTTTCAAACGAGTTTCATATGATGGAAGGTTCAAGTTCGGGTTCCAAGGTAAACCACGTAAACAGAAAATAAGAAATTGTTTTTGGACCGACTCTAAGGTATCTATAATATGGACACTTATAATATGGACACCAAACTATTGAAGCATGTTCTAATATTGGACTTACTAAATAAAAAAATAACAGTTTGGTAACATATGGGTCGTCAAATTCTTTCGCCTAGCGTTTAATGAAACCTAGCACACAGGAGGCCTTGTTATAGACTTTGTTAAAGTGAATATTAAAACAAAGTTTGGTATCCAAGGTCACTCCAAGATCCACGAATGTTGAAACAATTTCAAGTTTGTAGTTATCAATTTCATAGTTAAATAATAAAGAAGTTTCACGTGAAAAAGACATTTGCTTACATTTATCTAAATTCAGTTTAATTAAGTTTAAGCTATACCAGTTGATCAGTTGATTTATGTCATTTTGTAGTAACTTAGTGTCGTCGGTATTATTAAATGCATAAAATAATAAGTTTACAATACTGAGAAACATTGGGTAAATCGTTAATAAAAAGCAAAACAAGAATGGAGCCCTTGAGGAACGCCAAAAGTAACAGGAAAACAATTATACTTAAAGCCCTCGAAGAATATACTCTGGGTTTGATTTGTAAGGTAAGAAGTGACCCATTTCAGTAAACGTGGATGGAAAACCCGTTTTTCGCAATTGAAGTAATAGCAAAAAGCGAGCTGCTAAGGAGCGATACAGAAAGTTGAGAAGGGAGGAGAAACGTCTTTTCAGGCGCAAGAAAAGAGATGAAGAAAGACGCGAGTTCAATGATATCGAAATGTTGCGGGACAGGAACGAGGTCCGAAAATTCTTTGAAAGAATAAGACGCCTGACTGATGGTTTGAAGACCGGGGCCTCTTCCTGCAAGGATGAAGACGGAAATCTGGTGACAGATATCCAGGGCATAATGAGATTATAGAGGGAGCACTTTTCGCAGCTGCTTAATGGCGAAGACGGCAATAATCCCGCCACTGCGGAACCCACTCCGGAAACCCCAATCACTGACGGCGTTGAAGTACCGCCGCCTGACTATGAGGAGGTCTTAACAGCCATTGCTCGGCTGAAAAACAATAAGGCTGCAGGTGCAGATGGCCTGCCTGCTGAGTTGTTTAAGACCGGAGGCGAAGAGCTCAAAAAACGCATGCATGAGCTTCTATGCAGAATATAGTCAGATGAAAGCATGCCAAGTGATTGGAATCTCAGCGTACTCTGCCCAATCCATAAGAAAGATGATTCCACGATCTGCGCCAACTACCGTGGGATAAGCCTTCTTAATATTACATATAAGGTTCTACCGAGCGTACTGTGCGAAAGACTGAAGCCCATCGTCAACAAACTGATTGGACCTTATCAGTGTGGCTTCAGGCCTGGTAAATCCACCATCGACCAGATATTCACACTACGCCAAATCCTGGAAAAGACCCGAGAAAAACAGATCGACACCCATCATCTATTTGTCGATTATAAAGCCGCCTTCGACAGCACGATTAGGGATCACTTGTACGCCGCAATGTCTGATTTTGGTATACCTGCAAAGCTCATTCGTCTTTGCAAAATGACACTGACCAACACCACCAGCGCAGTGAAAATTGGAACAGACCTCTCCGCACCATCTGATACCAAAAGGGGTTTCAGACAAGGTGACTCCCTATCGTGCGACTTCTTTAACCTTATGCTGGAGAAAATAATTCGAGCTGCGAACATCGACATCTCTGGCACTATATTCTACAAGAGTGTCATGCTGCTAGCATGTGCTGATGATATCATTGGCAAAAACGCGCAGACAGTGCAGCATTCTTCAAACTGGAAAGGGAGTCTCGTCGAGTAGGTCTAGTGGTAAACGAGGACAAAACGAAATACCTTGTGTCATCAAACAAAGAGTCACGGCGTGGCATGATTATTGCCAGTTTTTTGAACAGCGTGCAATACGGCTCGTTGGCGGTCATATCCCTGAACCATGCAAACAAGCCTTGCAACATCTTCCAACCTAATTGCAAAACTTTCTATAGTTGCATAGGGCTTTGATGTCAATCAATGCTTCACCCAATCTAACCTTTTACTCATAGGTAATTTGCTTACGAGTTCTTCGAGCAGTGACGGTTTGCTAGGTGCTGTTGACCATCAACCAATAGCATGAACGTGGCGAAATTTCTTACCTTCGTCGCATATGGTACTAGTATATCAACTGCATTTTTAGATATCGCCGATATTTCTTTAACCTGACGTAAATGGCTTTGAATCAATAGCTCTGGCCTGCCGAATCGAAATTTAAGTTGTTCAATAAGAGCATTTACATTGTTTGGGTGAATTAATAATGATTTCACCACGTTTCGTGTTTCTCCTTTGCAGGCGTTGGTTCTGCAATCGTAGAATTTAAAAAGCGGTATAAAATAATGGCTAATTTTCAGCGACCTCGCTAAATTCTTGCAAATCGTATAGTTTTCGCATAGACATAGACTAGTTGGCAGCGAAGAAATAAAGATTGCAGGCGTAGGCAATGGCGATTGACGACAGTGTGACTTATAATCCAAAAATGCCGCTAACACTAGCAAAAGTAATACTTTGATTCGGCACAGCCTCCACGACTGAAGCGACAACAATTTGGCTTGATTGAAATTCGGATGATGGCATTTGAAAAATATACGCTCTTTATTAGGCCGAAGACGAAGTATCATTTCGCGTATCTGACTCGTAAGAGCGGTAACTTGTTCTTGCATGGCATTAAACAACTTTATTTGCTGATTAACAACATCCACATGGGATCTAAATGTTGAGCTAATATATTATCGCCAGTAGCGCCGACGTTGGCAGAGGGAGCAGCAGAAGCACCCGCGAAAGTAGCGGAAGATATGGTGGCAGAATTCATGAGATCAGTGTAATTTAATAGCGTGGAAGTATTAGCACGGAACCAATTGGCGGAATTGGTTGTGGCGGAAGTATTAGTTGGAGCAGAATCATTTGATGTGGTAGCAGGATTGTACGTGGCGGCAGAATTAATTGGAGCAAAAACGGCAGAATTGGTGGCAATTCGAGCTGTGGATGAACCGATGTTCATAATATCCTTTATGATGTTCATAATATACATTGTATGCAGAAGCTCTGCTTGTGCAAACGGGGACTTCTTCTTGGCGGTGTTATACGCATTTACTTAAAGACAGTTGTGCAGCGTCACCCAAATGTAAATACGAAATAAAGATGCAGCGAGTCCCAAATGCAAGTACGAAATAAATATGTTGGCTGGCCGCCGTGCCAAAGTAAATTTCGAATTAGAACAGATATTAGTAACTGTTTATTTCTAGAATAAATTTCAGTACAATTCAGTTCTTATAATTTAAGTTACAAGAAAGAAATATAAATGGTCTTACCGTAGTCAGCACTTCACTTCAACTTACCGTTCAAATGTCGACGTGACAAAATCTGACGGAATTTTCATGTGGTTGAGTTTGAACGAAAGTTATTTTACTGACTACGTTAACATCACACGGTTGCATTTAATTTCAATGTTTTACACCCACCATCTTCATCGACAATTATAACGCCGCTTTCGACAGTACGATTAAGGATCCCTTGTACGCCGCAATGTCTGATTTTGGTATACCTGCAAAGCTCATTCGTCTTTGTAAAATGATACTGACCGACACCACCAGCGCAGTGAAAATTGGGGCAGAAATCGCCGCGACATTTGATACCAAGAGATGTTTCAGACAAGGTAACTCCTTAGCGACTTCTTTTCCCTTATGCTGGCGAAAATAATTCGAGCTGCGAATATCGACATCTCTGGCACTATATTCTACAAGAGTGTCATGCTGCTAGCATACGCTGATGATATTGACATCATTGGCAAAAACGCTCGAGCAGTCAGTGCAGCATTCTCCAACCTGGAAAGGGAGTCTCGTCGTGTAGGTGTAGTGGTGAATGAGGACAAAACGAAATACCTTGTGTCAACAAACAAAGAGTCACGGTGTCTTGGACAAAATGTCACTGTTGACAACTACACTTTTGAAGTCGTCAAGGATTTCGTATATCTAGGATCCAGCATAAACACCAACAATAATGTCAGCCTTGAGATCAAGCGGAGACTAACTCTTGCCAACAGGTGTTACTACGGGCTCAGTAGGCAATTGAGAAGTAGAGCCCTCTCTCGACCGACGAAAATAACGCTCTATAAGTCCCTCATCCTTCCCGTCCTAATGTATGGCGCAGAGACGTGGACATTGACCATCAATGATGAGAGGCTGTTGGCTGTTAGGAGCGTTCGAGAGGAAGATACTCCGTAAGATCTACGGTCCAGTATGCGTGGACGACGTGTATCGAATAAGATGGAACGATACTGTATGAGCTGTACGCCGACACTGACATAGTCAAGCGTATAAAACTCCAGCGGCTTCGCTGGCTGGGTCATGTTGAGCGAATGGAAGAAAGCGCTCCGGCTAGAATGGTGAGGGTGTTTTATTCGAACCACGGTGGAGGAAGACGCAGAAGGGGACGTCCTAATCTCCGTTGGGAAGACCAGGTGCAGGGCAACCTGACTGCACTTTTCCTTATCAACTGGCGCCAGCGCGCGCATAGCAGAAGTGACTGGCGTAGCTTTGTGGAGGCGGCCAAGACCGATTATCGGTTGTAGCGCCAGCTAAGTAAGTAAGTAAATTATGATTTACTACGTCAAAAGCTTTACTAAAGTCAGTGTACACAACATCAGTTTGTAATCTATTGGCAAAGCCTTCTAACACTCTTGAAGTGATTTCTATATGATTAGTAGTTGTCGATTTGCCGGGTAACCTATGTTGAAAAGGTGAAATAGATTTATGAAGATTAAAACTGATTTGCGGTTAAATAATTTTTTCAAAGAGTTTGGAAATAGCACTAACTACCACGGTAGTTATTAATTAAAGATTTGCTGCCAGATTTATGTAGCGGAATAATGAAAGACACCTTCCAAGCGTCAGGGAATACCCACATTGTAAGTAAAACTTAAATAGAAGTGTGTTGCGTACCACAAGTTCATTGCAACATTCCTTAAGAATACTTTATGGAATGGTATCAGGGCCAGAATTAACAACAGGCTTTAAGGTACCTCATACTTATATTCCAACACAACTGTTTCATCAACAGATGGGAACGAAATATCTAGAGATAACGAATAAGGATAATGATCGCTTTGGTAGGGAATTTTTGAGTATGTTAACATAAAAGAAGAGATTAAAAATTGTTTCTTCACTTTCTGATTCAATTCATTAAATGACAATCTTGACGGAAATCTAGAATCTTTACGTTTTATATTTTAGCGAATCTTTAACCTTATTTAGATATTCTTTATAACAAGTTTTGCGCTGAAGTTGATACCTGTAGCGAAGATTTGTATATTTAGAAAAATCAGTTAAGTTATTGAATTTCTTAGAGCGTTTGTAATAATGAGTCTTTTGGATTCTTTTTATTCAGATTCGGTTTATTCATTTTACATTAGAAAGGTAATTTTTCAGTTTTATATAGTCAGTTTTTTTAAAATTGTAATTTAAAGAAATAAGCTTTTCATGCGATTGGAAATGAAAATTTTATTTCAACGGTAGGATAATAACGATCCTCTGCAGTACCAAAGGTAATGACCATAACACATTTGCTTTAGAAAAATGGTCAATGAAAATTATATCCAGGGTTTTATTATTGGCGTGTAAAACTGAGTTTAGTTGGGAAAGACTTTCGCTAGTTATGGAGTTTATTATATCAATGTACTTATAATTTTTAGTAGAATCATCGGGATAGACATCCCAAACGACATCAGGCAAATTGAAATCTCCAACAACCACTATTTTAACAGTTGGTTTCAGCATAGCGCAAATTTTACGGATCGCTGAAACATGCGTCGGATATACTTCGGAAGAAGAGTTAGGAGAAAAATAAGAACACGTTATGTAAAAACAAAAGGGTAACTTCGTCGGAAAAGCAACAAGACCTAACAGCAATCAAAACGCCACCTCCCATTGAAGTATTACCAACGATAGAATTTCTGTGTTTACGAAAAACCGTTTAGGTAACCTAGTGCTTTCCCGAGAAATAAACTGTTTCACAAAAGCATTATCTGACCAAAAAGATGGACTAGAAATAGTTTTATAAATGTCTGTGGCAATATTCTTTGAGTCAAATTCACTTTATTCGGAAACAAATTCGAATCCTTCAAAATGCGTCGCAACGTGGTTCCACTGACGCAAAAATGCTGAGCGCGGTGACAATACGCCACATGTGCGTTCTAGGCAACACTCTCTCTTACCGCTTCAATGAGTTCATTGGAATGTCTTGGGCCTCGATGAACGGCTTGATCTCCCACTTTCTTTACAGTGTCGCTATGTGAAGCGATTCATGGTTAAAATTATACTGAATTGACGTTTCAAAAACATGTTTACTCAAGTCAATTGGTGATAAATATTAAAATTTTTCAATGTTTACATACCGACATAAAAGATGGCACAACTCGGAATATTATCGGACTCAGATGTAAATGACAGCTCAAGACATTTCAGAAGGTGAAGAACCTCTATAGGATTTATTGTTGAAAAACAATTAGTATTACACGAATAAATGGCAAAGGTGTAAAAGTCATTGTCATTGAAGCTAAACGTGGAATATGTAGATTTAAAAA
Organism: Palloptera scutellata; assembly: GCA_958295655.1. Taxonomy (NCBI): domain Eukaryota; kingdom Metazoa; phylum Arthropoda; class Insecta; order Diptera; family Pallopteridae; genus Palloptera; species Palloptera scutellata. Next base: position 32,231,820 of record OY282451.1, read on the forward strand.
AAATCGCAATTTAAATGTCATCACTAGACATAACATACCAAGAGGGAAATCGCTGGTCTTAAATTTCGAATTTACAAAGTCATAAAAAGAAAAACACTGCGGTGAGTTTAATTTTTTTGTTTGATGCAGTCAACACACAGGGAGTAGCACTATGAATGCAGAGCATTGTGTTGATTAGAAGGAAGATTGTTAGGTGTGAGGAAGAAGTAGTTCTGAGCGTTTGCTTCAAATTTGCAAGGGTCATAATAATTGGGAAAAATATTTGTAGGGAGCTTATTCCAAATATGCGCGGTACCGCATATGAGGACCGCCGTGAGATCGCCCGAAGAGCGATTTCGACGGAAACCAAATTGGCGGTCATTAAGCAATTCGTTTTGCTCAAGATATTTCACCAAGTAGAAGTTAACTATACTTTCTATGACTTTGGCTAGCGTATAACAGATTGCGATGGGGCGATAGTTCGCAGGGTCTGTAGTCTTCCCTTTATAGGAACTGGTTGGACATTGGCAACTTTCCAACAAGACGGAAATACACCAGTTGTGTATGAAATGTTGAAAAGATTGCGCAACGGTCGTCCCAGCGCTGTCACACAAGCACGCAATGCTGGAATGCCATCGGGTCAAAGCCTTGTTTATGTTAAGATTTGCAAGAACTCTTTTAACTATTCGAGTTCGAAAATTTATCTCAGGCATAGCACAAGATACAGATTCGATAACGGGCAGTGGTTGATCGCTAGCTGATAGAGAAGAATTCTCTTCGAAAATGTTTGCGAAAAGGTTCGCTTTATCAGCAGACCTAGTGATGAGGCGATCACCTGTAAAAAGAGTTGGAATTGACGAAGTCGTTTGGTTCTTTACTCTCTTTGCAAATGACCAAAAATTCTTACCACCCCTATAGAATTGTAAGACTTTGTGCTTGAAGCGCTGTTCTTGTAGAAACTTTTCGCGCTTTAGAGTGGCATTACAGCGATTTCCTTCCTGTTTACGCAACTGTTCAGTATTGGCATTCTTGTTAGATTGCCAGTTCCTGAAAGCGACCTCTTTGGACCTGACTGCTTGTCTGCAAGTCGCATTAAACCATGCATTGTCTTTAGGTTTAACGCTAATCGTTTTATTAAGAATGAAAGATTCCTAATAGAATTATTTCTTCTACCGTTTTAGCACTGGTTTCTATGTTTTTGTGGATTCGAGAATACGGAAAGGATGCTAAAATGTTGTGGTCCGAGTTTCCAAGAGGTGCGTGGACAATTACATCATATTTGTCATGATGAGAAGTAATTAACAGGTCAAGGATTTTTGGGCTTGCCCTGCGATACACGATATGTGTGTCTGTTCGGTCACTAATTGAGTCAGGTCGTTCGACTCGGCAAATAACTCGACATACAGACCTTGGGGTTTTGTGTGACTTGAGTGGCAATTTTACTGCACGGATATCATTCTAAAATAGAAGCGGTCGTATAGGAAAGGGAATCTAACTTATTAATAGTAAAATTCCGGCTTCTATAAAGAAAACAGAAGTGCAGTAAATGAGACTGAATGCTGAACTTAACCCACATGGAGCTGAACTCAGCATCCGTCATGTAAAGTTGACATCCTCATTAATAAAAAGGGCAAGACCCCTGTGGGGAGAGAATAATGACACCAGCCGATACCCTTGAAAATCCAGTGGATCTGCACCCTCACATACCTAAGTCTCACCTCGTGCCATTATATGGGGTTTATGGAGATTTATAAACGCATATACAGAGAAAAAATTCGATCTAAGTTCGCGAATATTACAAAACGCTATACTAACATTCCCCAACATTTGTAAGCCTTGACAAAATTAAAGCAAGACAAGAGACAGGGAATGTAATCACAGGACACAATTAAAGAGATAGACAACCTTTGTGGCAAGTGTTATGCCTTTACCACAATGAACTTCAGTTTATCAATGTCGACTATGACCGCATGTAGCGCCAACGAATTGAATAGGAAAGGAGAAGGAAATATATAGCAATGTGATTCTGCTGGGTGGCTGACGCTGTTTTTTTGTTATTTTATTGGGCTATTGTTTTCCGTTATGTTAAATTGATATATTTTAATATAGTTTGTTTATTATATTTAATGTGCTAAGTAGTTGTTTATGCATTCACGGCGTGTATATTGTTCTATTAAAAAACGATAAAAGGATGTAGACGATTGCACTACAATAGACGAAAAGACAGGACAATATTTATAAAAAGCAAACCGGTGGGGACGATCACAACTACACTGATTTAAACAATTTTAATAGTTTCAACAACATTCATCTTTATATAAAGCTGGTTTAAGTCAAGTTTCAGTGAAAGAAAAATAAAATGTACGCATTACAAGTAAAAGTTTGAAGATATATGTTGTTTAACTTTAAATTTAACTTTCTGACATTTTGATATACTTTTAAAAAAATCAGTTATCCTGATCGTTTCAAAAGCCATATTTATTAATTTTAATTAATTATTTACTAGGAATAATATATGAGTACAGTATTAAAACTAACTAAGCGATGAGAGTAGAAGGCTAACTCGATGGTTAGATAATTTACAATTTATTAGTTAGATTACATTTTATTAAAAAGTTATATTTGGTTATAATGTTTTTTATACAGACAGTTGTGTTAGTGATCTTGATGGTAAAATTGATTCAAAGTACTTCTTCCTCATAATCTCTAAATGAATTCAGTCGCTTAAGATATGGTGTGCTGAAGGGCATTGTTTTTAATGTAGCAATATGTAGTGTAAAGTAGCGAGGAACGCAAAACAAAAAGAAGGCCTGTTTGCTGCTCAAACGAGTTAACGAGTCAACGAGTCAAACGAGTAGCTCAGATGACCAACGCATACGTACGCTATTATGTGAATTATATCAATCTATTAGTCGAATAATAAATTTTTTGTGGCCGTATTATTATTTTTTTCTAAAATAATACAGAATATGCGATATCTAAATCTAGTTTGCCAGCGATGGTGAGCCTAACGTAATCAAATACGCCCATTCCACCCAAAGCTAGTGCTACGCTAAATTCACCGGGCTTAGCCTCGCAACAGGAGCAGTCTGCTGTATGCAGTCACTGCTGCATCCATCCAAACACCACGATCGAATCGGACCAGAAAATTGCTGTGGAGAAATCAGTACAGGAATTCAAGTTTGTTTAAGAATTGGTATAATTTGGCTGCTAATATGGGTGCACATAACTCTGCTCGCGGTATCGTTAGCTTAGGTTTGATTGGCGCTGGCTTATAGTGGGCCATTAGCAAACTTGTATCATGACACCCATGTTCATCTAGCTCACAGGTTTTCTGCGGCAGAGAATAACATGCGTTGGAGCATCACAAAATATATGAAGACTTCTTTCGGGTATATATAGATAGCAGTCCTTCGATGTACTGGGACCACAATAATTACTGTATCATATGCCTTAACGATAATTGGATTTAACCATTCCAATTGGTCGTGCTGTTCGTTGTGGACTCTGTGGCGTAGTTGGCCTGCTACGCAAAATGTCCGGGGTTCAAATCTTGGCAAAGGAAAAATCAAAATGTAGAAAAAACCTCTTGGTTGGCAATGGAAAACCTACAAGAGTTAAAATTGCCTATGAATTGCTGTTCGGATTCGGCATAAAACTGCAAGTCCCTTCCATTCATTTACAAATATAACATGCACAACATGAGTGGATTCGAAAAGCTCGGTCTAGGCTTGGTCTCCATGGGCTGCTGTTCCATTCAAAGAAAGAAAGAAGAATGGGTCGTGCTTTTGTGGATAATATACTTATTCCCTTTTCGTCGGCTGACTGGTTGGAATGTTAAATTTGAACCGATATGTAAACTCATCACACACAAGATTCCAGTACATTCAAAGTGTCCAACGTTTCGTTTATTTAGTTGAAGCGAGTTCTCACGATGCTCGCAGGAATGCGCTCCAACAACTTGATGTGGTTATCAGCCCATTTACGAAGCACAAATGTGGTATGCTTAAGCGTAGATGTGGTTTGAAACTGTACTTAGAGTGCTTCGTTGATGATTATGGCTCTAACCGCTCTAAACTCTAGTAGGAAATGATGTACATCATCCTCGGCAGGTTGCTTCATTGTGTGAATCGCCGAAATTGGTACCGTTCGCATGCAAAACATCACCGTTGAACGGAGGTACTATTCAATTTCATAATTTAGTGTACGCCGCCACAGTATACGTTGATATTGCGCCTCTTCTTTGACTAAACCGATACAGCGGTACATTTTCTCGATGTCTGCCACAAGCGGTATTTAAGCATTCGCCAATTTGTAAAAACGGCAGCTAAATCATTTTGTAGTGCAACCCACCGCAAGTATGTCACTTAAAGAGTTACTGTTGTTGGTTTTAGCCGACGCACACTGGGGTAAACTAAACTACATCACTTTGGAGATGAATTAAAAAATTAATTTCAAGATACATAAAAGTTCTTAACATCGGGTGAAAATAGATAATTCCATGAAGTGAATACACGCAAAACCGACCTCCTACGACCTGGATTTCGCACAAGTTAGTAATATTAAGAAACGATCTCTGCCGAGGTACGCGTAATAGTTTCGCAGATATTTTTATTTGTGATCCTTGATCGGAAAGTTAGCCTTTGCCCTTCCGATGTCTGGATTATCAAGATAGCTGTTGGCCACAGCCACTACTGAGTGCAGAGTATTACATGTGGGTTCGCTGTTTTTACAATGGCAACATGAATGCACGACGAGTCAACATATTATTCAATGCGTTCAACATGTTTTCCACCGCACATGAAACAATTCCTACGACAGCTGTAATTTGTTGATCGATGATTGTGTCCTAAGCAATTAAAAGAAAGCTTATGCTTTAGGTCTCTTCCATTCATATACAAATATATCACGCTCAACATGAAAGGATGCGAAAAGCCAGGCATTTGGTGCCTACATCAACTTTTTTAACATTTTCATCGTAAAATAAATCTGCCTGTCCCGGCAACATTTCAGGTTTTTTTCTTCAAATTTCCCCATTTTGTGTAGACTTTATCAATATTGTTTATTTTACAGCTCTGAATACTGTTGGCTTTAACAAGAAACATAATTTATAAGATCCTTTGATATTTCATCAATGTCCTTCCCTTAGAAAATATAAAAAATGAGTAGAATTATGTAGCTGATTTTGATTAGCTATGTTAGTATGTTAACTAATAGAATGGTCGCTGTAGCGTAGCGGTAGTTTGTTGGACTGTTACGCAGAGTGTCCGGGGATCGAATCTCGGCACAGGCAAAATAAAAATAAAAAAACATTAAAAGAAAAAAATTTAAAATAAAAAATATAAAAAGCAACAACAACAACAACTAAATTTCTACACTGCACCACCTCTTGGCAGGTAATGGGAAACCTACAAGAGTAAAAATTGCCTATGAAAAGCTTTTCACTTCGCCAATCGGATTCAGCATAAAACTATAACACGCACAACATGAGTGGATGCGAAAAGCTCGGCTTTTGGCGCTACATGCGGTTATAGTCGACACTGATATACTGAAGTTCTTTGTGGTAAAGCCAGAACACTTGCTACAATGGCTGTCTATCATGAAATTTAATTTCTATTGGCATTATTAATCACCTTGGTTTGAAACCGTATCTGCTTAGTTGTTCATGAAAAACGTAAAAAAACCCGAGTGAAAAAAAATTTTGTTTTTCAAAAAAAGTTTCAGATATGTTCGATTTTATTTGTTGCTTAACAAAACATTACTTGTGTTCAGTTTTGCACCTGAGTTCTACTTTTCGACCCAAGCTTACATAAAAAATATTTGAAAAATGACCTAAAGTAAATGCGAATGCGCAAAACTAAAAATTTATGAGAATTTTTATAAACTTAATTTTGGAACTAGCACACTTTACTTTAAAAGAAAAACTGTACCAAAAAAAAAAACTAATGGCCAGATCAAAAAATAAGAACACGTGTGAAAGTTCGAATATCAAAATTGTGAAGATTTATTAAATTCAACGTCTTAAACATACCACTTTTCAAACGCTATAGTTCCAATTAAATAAATACATAAAGGTGAATATGTAAATTAGTCCAAACGTATTATAAATAAGTCAGAGTTGTATTATTAATTAATTTAAGTTAAATATTATTTTTGAATATTATTAATATAAATTTAAATTTACATTTAAAGCTTGAATCGGCGAAACTTTCATTTATCCGCAACCCATTTTTTAACACATTCCCTAGTTCCCTAGATTGCAGAGTAAATCCAATAGATTTTTATGAAAGAGCACTAAAAATCGGGGACATAATAGTTATAAGTTTCTAAGAAAAAAATTTTAATAATTTTTACGGCGTAACTTAAATTTTTTTATTGCTCATAATTATTATTTCGTTGTAATTATTTTTTATATTCACTCAAAATACTAGTAGAAAATAGTTTTTACACTTATAATTACATACATGTTCTTTGCTGATAACTGTTACATAGTAAGAAATATTTTTATGACCATTTTATTTAATATTTCGTTTGTTTCCGGGATCTGTCATTTTCTTCCATTTTATACTCTCTTGGGTATATTTTGGTGCGTAGTTTTGTAATACCTAATCTTAGAAAATAGGTGTTAGCCGTGGCATAGTTGGTAGTGCGTTGACCTGCTACGTAAAGTGTTCGGGGTTCAAATCTCGGTACAAGATAAATCAAAAAGTAGAAAAAATAATTTTTCTGCACATATCAATGTATTTCAAAATTTAATTAAATTTTAATTCAAAAACGCGTAACTTACAATTATATAATCAAATAAAAAGACTCTTCGTTATATAAAAATAAAATAATAAATTCATAACACAAATTCAATAACCACCACCACCTACCTCTTGACAGTGCTATTGCCTACAAATGTAAAAATTGCTTAAGAAAATCTTTACAGTCGCCGTTCGGATTCAGCATAAAACTGTAGGTCCCTTCCATTCATGTACAAATAGAACACGCACAACATGAGTGGATGCGAAAAGCTCGGCCTGGGACCTCTATGGGCTGTTGTGCCATTAAAACAAACAAAAAATATTTTAGAAATTCAGCACCATCAAATTCACCATCAAAAATTTATTTTTTCTCCATACTTTTTTTTAGAACAATAAATAAATTTTGTAAAAAAAATATATTATTTTCAATGTAAATAGATTTCTCTTGTTCATTATTATTATAAAGCAACGTAAATTGAATTCTTCACTCATTATAATTATAAGTGGACGTAAAAAATATTTCTAATAAAGTAAAACTTATCGGCAAAATAAAACATATTTTCCACTCATAATAATTATTATTGGGTGTGAAAAGCTTGGCTAGAAGAAGAAGATAGTAAATAAACGTTATTTGTAATATAATTCATTTTGCTTTTCTATGTTTTTTAATTTGTAAAGTTATTTCCGAATTTGGCATCTTGTATATATCTAATGTATTTAAACAGGCTTAATGAAATTTATGTTTGCCGGAGAAAATATCAACACTGTATATAGAACAGGCAGATCAGACGATCGTTCCGGAACCAGCCACGGCTCCTCATCAGTGATCTTAGTGGTAGTTCTGAGTTTTAATAACCATATTAGTCAATATAAGCTTGAACAACGTTGGGAAATACTAACAATTTACTTGCAAAATGGTGAAAATGTAAGAAAATTACGTTCAAAATTCGATAAAAGGTGACTTCCACGCAATTTGTGGAACAATTTGTGAAATGTGTGCCTGAAACTGGATCTTTATTGGATAAAAACAAAACGTTCTCGTGGTCCTACAGTTGTACAACAGCAAATATTATGCTGATATTGCTCTGAGAATGAACGATACGCTACAGTCAATGATGTGCCCTACGGCGCAATGATAACTGTTTGAAGCCTATATTAAAATATATGTATTTAGACAACATTTGATTCCAACAGATTTGCGCGCACTGTCACACATGCCGTGCAACAATCGATCTTTTGCGCAGACAGTTTGAAAGTCGCGTTATTAGATTTTTTGGTGATGTGCTTTGGCAGCCACGCTGTTGTGATTTGTCTCTGTTGGACTATTATTTGTGCGGAGCCGTTAAAGATAAGTATTAAGCTAACCATTCGCCAAAGATTGAGGCTCTTAAGGACGAAATTGCTCAACACAATCGAAAATCTACATTAAAATTGGATAAAATGGTGTTTCACAATTAATCAAAAGGATTTTATTTTCGAATATTGAAATGCACCTTGAAAAAAAAAATTATTCCCTTCATATTTACACCAAAATGAAATTCAAAATTATAAATGGTCCATAAATTTAGTGTTTGTTTTTTGTTGGTGCATAACAATTATTTGTGATATATTGAGCTTTTTAATGAAAATAAATGTTTTTTCAATTGGATTACACAAGAAAGGTTTTTTAACTATTACCTCAAATAGAAACAACCAAAATTTATAAAAATAACGGAAAAATTGCATCAAAACAACAATTATTTAGTTTATGTAAAAATTGTGTATAACTTGAAAACGAGAGATTTTTCTAAAACAAAAAACATAAAGCTTTATAACAAATCGAATGAGTACATTATTCATAGTAGTCTCCATCGGAAGCTATGACATTTTGCCATCTTTCTTCTCCGATGTCTCTCGGCTTTATGTAATTCTTCTTCTTAATGGCACAACAACCCATGGCCTAAGCCGAGCTTTCCCCATCCAATCATGTTGTGCGTGTTATATCGGCCGAATCGTCGTTCGGATTCGGGATAAAACTTTAGGTCCCTTCCTCTCATGTACAAATATAACACGCACAACATGGGTGGATGCGAAAAGCTTGGCATTTGGCGCTACCTGCGGTCATAGTCGACATTGATAAACTGAAGTTCATTATGGTAAGGGCATAACACTTGTCACGATGGCTGTCTATCTCTTTATCGATGAACTGTGGTTGCAGTCCCTCTCTCATTTTTACTCATTCTCCCTCCTTCTTCCTCCCACCTATTAATTTTAATTCCAACTATCACTCTGCATTCATAAGGGTACACCCTGTGCTTTGAATGTGTCACAACAACAAAAAAATAAAGTCGAATAAAGTACCCTTCTAGCCGCAGAGATCTGTCGCAATTTTCACTGCGCGGTTAGCATCATTTTTCAAAGAAGAATGAGCTTTCCAGTGATACAAAAATCTAACATTGCGGCGTACAAGTGATCCCTAATCGTGCTGTCGAAGGCGACTCTACAATCGATGGATGTCAATCTGCTTTTCTCTGGTCTTTTACAGGATTTAGAATAGTGTAAATATCTGGTCAATAGTGAATTTACCGGTCCTCACTGATACGGTCTATTTAGTTTGTTGACTACGGGCTTCAGTCTTACACGCAATTCGCTAGAACCTTATATGATACACCCGCAAAAAGAGTAAAATGCCTATAAATGTTTAACTCCGCATTCACTTCTAATTGAAAGCACATCCATAAGGAATGTATTTTTATTTCATATTTATATTGTCATATTTTTTAACGAAATCAATTGATTTTCATTTTCGATACATGAACGTTACCAAAACGTGCAGCATTTAGCTGTTCATTTTGAAAACGAACAGCGTGAGTATTTTACGTCGGAGAATGCAGCGCAAAGAGCGAAAACGCCACCAGAAACGACATTGACAGCATTTTTCAAAATGATGAATTTGCTAAAACGTTATTGTATGCAGAAGTACCAAGCTATTTTACATGGAATTCAACAAAAAAAGAATTTTAACGTCGTAAGCAAGGGAATCGAGTTAATGGCCATGTAAACCTGTTTTCAACTGATTCTGTTGGGCGAATTTATACTGTTCATCCTAATATTGTAGAATGGTTTTATTTACGACTGTTATTGACCAATGTTCGTGGATCAATATCATTTCAGCAGTTAAGAACAGTTGATGGACATGTTTGTACAACATATCGTGAAGCATGTTAAAGTATAGATCTATTGGAACGTGATACGCATTGGGATGACACATTAGCAGATGTATCAGTATCTGCCCATACACTACAAATTCGTTCACTATTTGCAATTATTTTGACTACGTGTAATCCATCGAATCCAGTTGATTTGTGGACAAAATATCAAAATTACATGTCGGAAAATATTTTACGTAGAGTGCGTCGAATCAATTCCAATCCTGAAAAAGATTCTACACCTGAAATTTATAACGAGGCATTTATTATGATTGAAGATTTGTGTATGATGATGGCAAACAAAGCATTAGCACAATTAGGAATGAATTAATCAAGAATTAAAATGTGAAAACCAATATGATTCGAATACCTTGAATTCATACGTTCAAGCAAATGTTCCGAAATTAAATGTTCAGCAAAAAAGAGTATATGAAACAATTATGCGTGCTGTTAACGATGGAAGTGGTGGATTTCATTTGTGGGATGCTCCTTCTGGTACAGGAAAAACGTTTTTAATATCATTGCAATACGTTCCCAAAATCGAATCGCATTGGCACTTGATTCCTCTGGCATCGCAGCAACTTTGTTGGAAGGTGGCCGTACAGCACATTCCGCACTCAAGTTGCCTTTGAGTATGCAAATCATCGAAACACCTACATGCAATATATCGAAGACATCTGGAATGGCTAAAGTGTTGCAACGTGTTGCACTTATTGTTTGGGATGAGGCCACATGGCTCACAAAAAATCAGTTGAAGCCTTGGAACGGACAATGAGAGATATTGGGGAAAATTCCAATTTGTTTGGTGGAGGATTAATTTTGTTGTCAGGAGATTTCCGACAAACTTTGCCAATTACACCAAGATCAACCCCTGCCGATGAAATACATGCTTGCTTGAAATCATCGTATTTGTGGAGACATGTAAAAATATCTCTTCTTTCAACAAATGTTCGTGTTCAATTGCAAAATGATGCATCAGCTGTTGAATTTTCAATTCAATTGTGTTGTGATTTGTCTCTCTTGGACTATTATTTGTGCGGAGCCGTTAAAGATAAGTATTAAGCTAACCATTCGCCAAAGATTGAGGCTCTTAAGGACGAAATTGCTCAACACAATCGAAAATCTACATAAAAATTGGATAAAATAGTGTTTCACAATTAATCAAATGGATTTTATTTTCGAGGCGGCCAAGACCGATCATCGGTTGTAGCGCCAGCTAAGTAAGTAAGTAAGTATTTTATTTTCGAATATTGAAATGCTTCTTGAAAAAAAAAATTATTCCCTTCATTATTCCTCCATGGGCTGTTGTGCCATTAAAAGTAAAAGTAAATGTATATGTATATGTATATTTAACAAAAAGCCAAATAAAAGTAGATATAATAATTTAGGTACGCCGCAATGTCTGATTTTGGTATCCCTGCAAAGCTCATTCGTCTTTGCAAAATGACACAGACCAACACCACCAACGCAGTGAAAATTGGGACGGACCTCTCCGCACCATTTGATACCAAAAGAGGTTTCAGACAAGGTGACTCCCTATCGTGCGACTTCTTTAACCTTATGCTGGAGAAAATAATTCGAGCTGCGAACATCAACATCTCTGGCACTATCTTCTACAAGAGTGTCATGCTGCTAGCATACGCTGATGATATTGACATCATTGGCAAAAACGCTCGAGCAGTCAGTGCAGCATTCTCCAACCTGGAAAGGGAGTCCCGTCGTGTGGGTCTAGTGGTGAACGAGGACAAAACGAAATACCTTGTGTCAACAAACAAAGAGTCACGGCGTCTTGGACAAAATGTCACTGTTAACAACTATACTTTTGAAGTCGTCAAGGATTTCGTATATCTAGGATCCAGCATAAACACCAACAATAATGTCAGCCTTGAGATCAAGCGGAGACTAACTCTTGCCAACAGGTGTTACTACGGGCTCAGTAGGCAATTGAGAAGTAGAGCCCTCTCTCGACCGACGAAAATAACGCTCTATAAGTCTCTCATCCTTCCCGTCCTAATGTATGGCGCAGGGACGTGGACATTGACCATCAATGATGAGAGGCTGTTGGCTGTTAGGAGCGTTCGAGAGGAAGATACTTCGTAAGATCTACGGTCCAGTATGCGTGGACGACGTGTATCTAATAAGATGGAACGATGAGCTGTATGAAAACTCCAGCGGCTTCGCTGGCTGGGTCATGTTGAGCGAATGAAAGAAAGCGCTCCGGCTGGAATGGGGAGGGTGTTTTATTCGAACCACGGTGGAGGAACACGCAGAAGGGGACGTCCTAATCTCCGTTGGAAAGACCAAGTGAAGGGCAACCTGACTGCACTTGGCCTTATCAACTGGCGCCAGCGCGCGCATAGCAGAAGTGACTGGCGAAGCTTTGTGGCGGCGGCCACGACCCATCATCGGTTGTAGTGCCAGCTAAGTAAGTATAATAATTTAGGTGTAAAATAATAACGAAATGAATAAACGAATAATCAGCAATTGGTAGAGGCGCTATAGAGTGCTCACGGCTGTAGCGTTGTGCGATGTACTGTTACGCGAAATTAAAATAGAGTTTTTCTACAAGGCACCACCTCTTGGCAGGCAATGGCAAACCAACAAGAGTTAAAATTGCCAATGAAAAATCTTTCGCGCCTTTCGGATTCGGCACAAAATACAGAACAACCTGCTTGATTGATTGATTCGATAAGGTTCTATATTATTCTATATTTATTTATATTTATATTTCACTTACGCCTAAGTACATAACAATCGCATAACTTAAATCTAAGTATGTGTGAGGAAAGAGAGTAATGTCCATATATGCACATGAGTCAGAATTGCTGACGAATGCGTCTGCACCAGCTAATCAGTTGGCTGGCATAGTATTATATAGGCTGGCAGAGTATCATATAGAAACTAACTGTGTGAATGGAATGTTCCACAGCTATACTGAATATGCACATTACACCTCCCCTCTTAAATGAATAATGCAATTATTTTAGAAAAATTTGTGTAATTATTCTAAGTTATAGGTGTGTATAAAGAAATCTACAATAAAATATATATTTATTTTTTATATTTTTATTTGTAATATTATATAACTATGTATATAAATTTGTACAAGAAATTGGTTTACTGAAATTAATTTTACTTTTATACTTAGTTATTTGAATTTTGTGTTGTATTTTTAATTTCTAAATGGTTTTAATCTGTCTTTGTGAACTTTTTGTGCTTTTCTTTTTATATATATTATTATGTTGTCTCTATCTTCAATGCTTTTTACTTTATAAGGTCCTGTGTATTTGTTTTCTAATTTGTGACCTATGTCATTTCTTAACAGTACTTGATCTCCTACTTCTATATTAAAATCTAAAACTTTTTTATCATAGTTAGTTTTCTGCCCAATTTGATGTGGACGACCTTTGATTCCAACAAGACGGCGTTTCATGCCATACAGCCAACGAAACAATCAATTTATTGAAGGAAACTTTTGGTGAGCGCATTATCTCGCGTCGTGGACCTGTGACGTTGCCTCCAAGTTCGTGCGATTTAACACCGCTGGACTATTTTTTGTGGGGTTATGTGAAGTCGCTTGTCTACGCAGATAAGCCCGAGACGATTGACGCCTTGGAAGAGAATATTCGGCATTGCTGCAAAAAGTGGTCGAAAATTGGGCCTCTCGGCTGGAATTTATTCGAACCAGCCGTGGCGGCCACTTGCCCGAAATCGGTTTTAAAACATAATGGCAAATCCTTATCTATATAATAAAGCTAAATTCTTCTTAACATTAAATTATATGAATTCTATTTCTTCTTGAAAACCACACTTCTAAAAAAAAAAACTCTGTATAAGAACGGATGTACTCATTAAAGGTACGGTGACTCCGTTCTACTGTAACAAGTGTTTGGTTGGCCGTTGACGAAATGTGTTCAACCTTTAAATACTTACATAAGTCTGTTATTATTGAATTTTTGTACTCGGTTCCCATGTCCGTAATGAACGTCTTCATTGGACCATAGGTGAGCACAAAAGATTCAAAAATTGCCTTATCAATGGTGCTTGACCTCTTTTTAGGTACAGGTATTGCCACAAGATACTTGGTTAAATCGCAAATTAACGTAACTGCATATTCTTTGCCTTTTTACGTTCTCGGTAACGGGCCGTAGTATCTACAATTACTGTATCAAAGGCTGTTGGTGGTGTAGGTGTAATTGTCATGTGTGTTTTGTATGTCTAATTGTCTTGGCTAGTTGACAATTTCGACACGTTTTTACATATTTGGTAATATGTTTTGTCATATTTTTCCAGTAAAAGTATCTCTTTAGTAATTCCGACATGACCTCCATTAATTGGATCGTCATGGTATTTAGACAGTATTGCATTTATATTATTTTTATCAGTGGCGTTTATTTGGATCACCGGCTGGAGTAGCGCTACTCTTAGTATGTTTAACGAATTGCTACCCATTTTTTTAAAGAATCAATTGAAACTTTTTTAAAGATCTTTTCTCTCGGTGCTATTTTTAGTTTGAAAATCTTAATTATACCAGCTTCTTTTTCAAGCCTTTGGAAAAACTGACCTAAGTCTAGATTTCCATTAGTATAAATCATATACGTTGGGATTATTGACAACTACACTCTTTGCAATATTGAACCTGCGCAGGTCTTTTTCTGTCTTGCTTCTGATCTAGTCACGACTTTTAAAATATTATTTGTTTGTGTCTTAAGCTCTTCGATTGTTACACGCGAAAGAGCGTCGGCAACGTTAATCCTTCCCCTTGAGATATTCCACTGTAAAATCATACTCTTCCAAATCCAATCTCATTCGTGTTAACTTGGAAGTGGGGTTCTTCATTGAAAAGAGATATGCGGGTGGTCTATGATCACTTCTAACCAGAAAATGTCGTTCATATACATAGGTCGAAAATGTTGAATTGAGCAATGAATGGCTGCTAACTCTTGTTCAGTAGTGGACTTGTTACTTTCTCCCTGTGTGAAAGTTCGAGAGGCATATGCAACAGGAAGTTGCTTACCATTGTACTCTTGACTAAGTACTGCACCACATGCATGTTTGTTGGCATCTGTGGTGATACAACATTGTTTACTGAAATCAGGGTATTGTAATAACGTAGGCTGCATTAAGGCTTGTTTTAGAAATTCGAATGCGTTGTTACATTCTGAAGTCAATTCGAATTTTACATTTTTTTTTTTGCAAAGTCTCGTTGAGAGACGTGAATAATATGAGAAATTTTTAATAAAGCGCCTATAATAATTGCAAAAAGCAACGAAACGTGTAGCACTGTCAGCATCTGTGGGTACTGGATACTTTTCGATTACGTCATATTTTTTGTCATCTGGAAGTATACCCTTATCAGTGCATTTGTGACCAAGATATGTATCCTCATGCATAAAAAAGGAACATTTTTCAGGGTTTAACTTTATATTGTACTGTCTGCATTTTCTGAAGATATCCGTTAAATTATTTAACATATGTTTTTCTGAACAGCCATAGGTCATCCATATATAGGAAAGCTTGTGAATTCTAAACATGAAAATACAAAGGTCATCGCTGAAATGAATTTGGCGGTACTTTCAGTCTATAAGGGAGTTGTGTAAATCGATAGCATCCGTCACTCGTAGAAAAAGACGTTATATTTCTTGATTTTTCGTCAAGTTCAGTTTGGTGGAACCCAGACATTAAATCGAGACATGAAAAATATTTTGCTCGGCCTAACTGATCAAGAATATCTTCTATTCTTGGAAGTGTGAATTTGTCAGCCAAGAGTTTTTTATTTATTTGCCTATAATCTACCACTACTCGCCATCTCTTATCCTTACAACGTGGACATTTTTTATTTTATGGAACTAAATGATTTTCCTTAAATTGCCTTGACCATTGTGGCCATTATTTCTACCATGGTGTCCCCGATAGTTACGAATACCAGGTTGTTGTCTTTGTCTTGTAATATAGGACAGAATATGATCGGCCGGTTACTTCCGTGCAAATACTGACGAATTTTGAGATAGCTTCGTTGATTGTATTGAACTGACCTGCCTTCCTAATTAGTTTTACCTTATCAATGGAACAGTTTTTCGTCATTGCCTTAACAGCTTGTTGAGTTGAATATTTGGTGGCTAACTCAAGCGTTAGTCCATCCAAAATATATGCACCCTCTAACGCCTTTGAAAATTGTTCAATTTCTTTTGTGTAATCATTGGCAGTTTTCTTTCGATGTTGAACATTCATTAGTTTGGCAACAAGGACTTCAACAGATTCACCTTTTACGAATGCTTTTAGTTTTCCTGTTATTGCTGATAATGTCGCTTCGGATCCTATAAGGTGCCGAGCTGGGCCTTTCAGTTTAATTTTCACCACAGAGACTGCCAAGGCTTCATGTTCCCCTTTAATGGTCTTAACTATTAATAACGCGTCCAGAAAGCTTTGCAAGTTTTCTACTTTGCCATCAAACTCTGGAATGAGTTTTGAGGTTGTATTTCGGAACTCTATATTTGTTTGAGCCCAGTTATTTTTATATACAGCTCCGAAACAACACTGTCTTCTAATTGAGAGTTTTTTCTCTTCAATTTTTAATTGTGTAATATCGAAAGTTGC
Source organism: Palloptera scutellata (assembly GCA_958295655.1). Classification (NCBI taxonomy): domain Eukaryota; kingdom Metazoa; phylum Arthropoda; class Insecta; order Diptera; family Pallopteridae; genus Palloptera; species Palloptera scutellata. The sequence goes on from OY282451.1 coordinate 32,248,330, forward strand.
TTCTGTATCTAAAACAGATGGCAGAAATATTTCTATATTATGTTTTTTTAGAAATTAATGTAAGATTCTCTTTAGACGTTTGATTGCATCCGAAACCTGTGTTAAGTGTAATTCTGTCAAATGTTTTTTGTTTATTGATTGTTTCCCTAACTTCATTAAATTTTTGGGCTATACTTGGAAATACTTTTATTTAAGCATTTATAAGCCCTATCAAAATCCTCGTTTTGTGCAGGTGGATAAATTTCACTGTTTCTTATTCCAATATTGTAGTGTTTCAACTTCAATATACGGTTTGCAAGTGTCCAAGTTCAACACTTACATTCTCTACGTTTATTTTTCTTTTCTATATTGTTGTACGAAAATATTTCTGCTTTAATCATGCATTTGAATACATGTATTTATTAATTAAATTGAATTTTTTTGTTTTCACAATCTTATTTCCGCACTTATTAACTGCTTCTTACACAACCCTTTTACTTCAAATCAAATGTTTGTTAAGTTCTATAATTTACTTCTTTTACGTTTACATTTGAATATGTGTGTTCTTGTTTGTATGTATTTATGTAAAAGATTTTGACTTTAATGATTCCAAGTCGCATTTTCACAAGTTCAAGTTTTTTTAAAAAAAGCATCTACCTTATGTAAGCTTAAAGTTTTTTTTTGTTGTTTTTCTTGAGGTCCTGCCATGGTCGCCATGTAAATCAAAAGACAGAACAACCTGCTTGATTGATTGCTTCGATAAGGCTCTATATTATTCTATATTTATTTATATTTATATATCACTTACGCCTAAGTATATAACAATCGCAAAACTTAAAACTAAGTATGTGTGAGGAAAGAGAGTAAGTGGGAATGGAATGTTCCCATAGCTATACTGTATATGCACATTACAGTAGGTCTCTTCCTTTCATGTACAAATATAACACGCACAACATGGGTGGATGCGAAAAGCTCGGCATTTGGCTTTGCCTGCGGTCATAGTCGACATTAATAAACTGAAATTCATTGTGGTAAGGGCATAACTTGCCACAATGGCTGTCTATCTCTTTATTGATGAACTGTGGTTGCAGTCCCTCTCTCATTTTCACTCATTCTCCCTCCTTCTTCCTCCCACCTATTAATTTTAATTCCAATTACCACTCTGCTTTCATAAGGGTACACCCTGTGCTTTGAATGTATCACAAACAAAAAAATAAAGTCGAATAAAGTACCCTTCTAGCCGCAGAGATCTGTCGCAATTTTCACTGCGCGGCTAGTATCATTTTTCAAAGACGAATGAGCTTTCCAGGAATACAAAAATCAGACATTGCGGCACACAAGTGATCCCTAATCGTGCTGTCGAAGGCGACTCTACAATCGATGGATGTCAATCTGCTTTTTTCTGGTATTTTCCAGGATTTGGAATAGTGTAAATATCTGGTCAATAGTGGATTTACCGGTCCTCACTGATACGGTCTATTCAGTTTTTTTGACTATGGGCTTAAGTTTTACACGCAGTTCGCTCGATAAAACCTTATATGTGATATTAAGAAGACTTATCTTGTCCCACGATAGTTAGCGCAGATCGTGGAGTCACCTTTCTAATGGATTGGACAAAGTACGCTGAGGTTCCATTCACTTGGCATGCTTTCATCGTGCCATATTCTGCATAGTAGCTCCTCCAAGCTTTTAGTGAGCTCTTCACCTCCAGTCTTAAACAACTCAACATGCAGGCCATCTTCACCTGCCGTCTTATTGGTTTTCAGTCAAGCAATGACAGTTAAGACCTCCGCATAGTCGGGCGGCGGCACTTCAACGCCGTCAGTGATTGGGGCAGATTTCCCTGCGTTGGGATTATGACCGTCATCGCCATTAAACAGCCAGCTGCGAGAAGTGATTCTTCCATAACCTCATAGTAACCCGCCACGATATTAAAATCAAGCTAAGTGACTTTAATGCCAAGGAGGGCAAGAGTCTCTTAGGCCCGACGATCGGAAAATTCAGTCTCCACAAGGAAGCCACCGTCAACGGTATTAGACTGCTATTGCAGTCCAGTCCAACTAACTTTATATAAAAATCAGCTATACTCTACAACAAAAATAACACTGCTATTAAATAATCCCACCGCGGCCTATTTAAGAATAGAAGTGACGAAAACTGGGCCAACGATTTTAACTAATGTCAAAACAGTAAATAAAAATCAAATAAATTACTGAATAACCAACAATCCCATTTCTGTGCGCTTTATTTAAGTGGTATGTGTAAAGTAAATAAAGCATTGGTGACTGTTTGCAGTAAAAACTTTGAAACCGGTGACACGGCGATAAAATCAGAAATTGAGATGGTATTTACATAAAAGCGATTTTATTGTTGAGGATTTTTACAATTTGGAATGCTGCTTATCTGCAGTTTATCCTAATGAGAATAATATAGCTTTCACCGAAATAATTATCAAAACTATACGATTATGATAAGAAAATAAGATTGACAAGCGATGTGCTTCTCCGATTATCTTACTATGAAAACAGCGTGTGAGAAAGATTATAAACAACATTATTAGGCCAAGTGAATGTCCGTAGTTTTGAGCTATCCAATTGCAAAAACTGATATTAATGACAAGCAGCGATGGTAGATAAATGCATTGCTGCTTGTCTTTAATATTCAGAAGCGAAAAATCAAAGACAATAATAAACTTACTTAAAGTTATGGAGTAAATATTGTTTTCAATTACTTGAAAATGGAGAGCTGGAAGCTAGAATACCAACCTAAATCTCGAGTTTTAAAATGGCAAATTTCTAGCCATAATAGCAGAGAAATGTAATTTTTTCAAATTAATTTTATTATTTGTGATTAATTTTTAAAGAAAATATCTACGTAATGGCCGCTGATATCTAGTGTATCTTTTAAATGTATTGTACAATCAATTTCAATTTTTCACATAAAAACGAATGACTAACACAATCAAATGCTTTGGAAAAGTCAAGTAAGCACAGCAGAATAACGAGGTCATTATCGTAAGATATTCTTATGTCATCCATGATTTTTACCATGGCTGATGAACAACTATTTCCAGGTCTAAACCAGGTGACAATAGGTTATTTTTATGGAAATGTTATATGTGGAGATTTGTTCAGACATAAGATTTTCGCAAAAAACAATACTGATAGGAATGCTGAAATCACTAGGTACGGAGGGCGTTGCTTTTATGGCTAATGGAATTGTTGTTGCTATTTTCTAAGCTTTAAGATAAGTGGAAGTGGTGAACAATTGCTAATAATATGTGTAAGTGAACCCAGAATAAACGGCAATATAATTTTAATAAATTTAATTGTGAGGCCATTGCGTTAGAATTAATTTTCATAATACTTCCAGAAATGTATCATTCCTCTACTACACAAAAAGAGAACACACTATTAAACATAACATGCTCAGAAAAAAAAGGTATTAGTTCAAACATCAAGATAGAGGAGATATAGGCCACGAGAAAATAGTCTAACAGACTATGACCGGAATTATTAACAAAACCAATAGGTGAGACAGTATTGATTACAGATAAACCTACACTGGATCGAAGATCAAACAATTTTAACGTTGCACTCTCAGACGACAATAGTGTTTAAAATCAATTTAAAATCAAAAAATGATCATAGTTAATTGTTGAATTTGATGATACAGAGAAAAACGGTTCTAAACTGTAACATTTGTTTGGATTATACACGCAGGACAAAAAAATTTAGTACAACTGTCAGAAATATCCACATTTAAAAATTCTACGCACATACTTGTTCACTAGACTTACACATTTAACATTAAGATGTTATTTACAACAAATAGTTATACCACCAGCCCTATTGCATAATCTGTCATTTCTAAATAATTCGTAGTTTGGGTATGTTATAATGGGAGTAATTAAAGTCATTCTTAAACCAGGTCTCAGAGACCCAGATTACATCAACAAGACTATTTTCAAATACATGTACATACATACATGTTCAAATACACGTAGTCCAATTTGTTAGCATTCAGACTTAGTGAATTAAAATGCACAACTTTTAGCCCACAATGTTGTTTACAGAATATATTCATCAAGACCGTATGATTTTCACTAACACCTGAAAGAACATCATTTAAATTCTCCATAGAATTTTTTTTTATTTATTTAAGCCAAGTGATACAAAGTTCTGCAGGCCAGATTTAAAACAGTATTAACCACAAACTAAATATAATTAGCTTAGAATTATCAGTAAACATTATTAATTATACTTTTAAACATCCCCTTAGGCATACAAAAATCTTATTCAATTTCCGATGCTAATACATTAAATTCATTAAGAGATCTTATGATTGGTTGATTTAAAGAAAAGTTAGTTCTATGACATTTTATGTAGAAAAACTTGTTTCTCATTGTAGTTCTCATTGGGACAAAAAAATTTATATTACTTAACAAGCAAGAGCAGTTAATGTTGCCACAAACGATGTCATAAATGAACATTAAGGAATTTACCATTCATCTGCTTTTTAGAGACTTCAAGTCAATTAACAAACAGCGAGATTTATATGAAAGAATAGGTTCTTCAAAATGCAAAGAAAAAAGATCAAATTTTAAAAATTTCTTTTGAACCCTTTCGAGACGATCGCTATGAACAGCGTAATATGGATTCCAAATAATAGCAGCATATTCCAACCTGGATCTTACAAAAGCTGTATATAAAAGTTTGTAAATGTAGGGGTCATTAAATTCGGAGCTATTACCCGCACAAAGGCCAACATAGCATACGCTTTCGGTATAATGTAATTTATATGATTCACGAATGTTAATTTGGGGTCAAGTAAGACACCTAAATTCAACATTTCAGTGACGTATTTTAAACGGGTATTTGCAATAGAAAACTCATGCAGGAGATTTATACATAATTTAGCGAACGTAATACGAAAACATTTTTTAACATTCAAAGCTAGACGGTTTTCCACACCAGATATTTAGTCTATTTAAATCATGTTGGATATCAGTTAAATCACTGACACTTTTTACTTTAAGAAATATTTTCAAATCATCTGCGTACAACAAAGTTCGACCTTTCCGTTTTATTCCAATGCAAGGAAACCAACTAATGCAGATATAACAAATATCTCAAGCTTAAAATCTAGTACCAAAAAATTTCTGGTATAAGGATAAAATCCACTGCTATTTTACGGGCTTCTTCGCAAATAGATTATGATATCATAGTGCTTGTTGAGACTTGGCTTAATCAAGATTTTAGAGATGCTGAATTTTTCGACACGTCTCTTTATCAAGTCTACCGAAAGGATAGGGATGCCCTAAAAACTGGATGCCAAAGTGGTGGAGGTGTGCTGATTGCTGTCAAACGTATGCTGCGCTCATCTGTACTTTAGCTAAATAATGATGATAAGTCACTAGATCAACTATTTGTATCTATTTTAGCATCCAAGGAACAACTTTTACTTTGTGTTTCTTATAGTCCCCTCAATAGTTCAGACTCACTGTATTTTGCTCATGTTGACAATGTTTTGAATTTAGCAAATATTGATAAGTCTAATGCGCATATTTGTGTATTAGGTGATTTTAACCTAAATGCTCTCTCCTGGTCTTTAATTGAGAATGAAAAAATTTGATTCCTACTAATGTTAATGCAACACATGAAATGTATTTGCTAGATAGTTTTTTCTGTTCTGATCTCATTCAAATTAATAATTTTTTTAATAAATGTAATCGCGTTTTAGATTTGATTTTCATAAGCAGTTCAATTAAATATAAGTTGGAAGAAAACATGTTTAAAACAGGATTACCTCCGCAGATATGCACCACGTCCCGCTCGAGCATCATGTTGAGTTTTACGAATTTTTAAAATTGCCTCGGATTAATAAAACATTAAACTTTAATTTTAATGCTTGCAACTTCGATGCACTTAGTTCAATTATTGAGAGTACTGATTGGAGTAGTAAATTTGACAGCAAAGACACTGATGATTCTTTTGATATTTTCTGTCTTGAAATTAACAATATGTGTCGAGAAAATGTACCTTTAGTACGGCCAAAAGTATACAAATTGCCATGGTATACAAAAGAGCTAAAGAAATTGAAAAATTTAAGAAACAAGTTTTTTAATAATTATAAGTCCACAAATGACCCCAATGATAAAAACAAATATGCATTATATATGAAGGAGTTCGTTGTTCTTGAGAAGTTTTTGTGTAAAAATTTCATCCTAAGCTTTGAATATAGCATAAAATCTAATCCAAAATCTTTTTGGCAGTTCTTTAAATTCTCCATGACATTCAATGGGAATTCGTCAAGCTCCATGGCTGGTATTACCAACCTTTTCGCCAAATTTTTTATGTCAAACTTTGACACTGGTACTATCTCTACTTATAGTTCAGATCTCGATAATCTAGATTCGTCTTTAAATTTCGGATCCCTACGCATTACTGAAATTGATGTTTTGAAAGGAATAATGAAATTGGAGCCGTCTGTAAAAGCTGATTGTGATGGCTTTTCTGCTTTGCTTTTTTAAAAATGTTCTTCGACACTTTGCATTCCCTTGTGTCATATATTTAATCTGTCTTTATCATTAGGTGACTTTATAAAAAGATGGAAAATAGCGCATATTACCCCAGTTTTTAAAAGTGGAAGTAAAAATTTTATTTCGAACTATCGCCCTATTTCAAAACTGTCAACGGTGTCTAAACTTTTTAAAATTGTGGTAAAATAACATTTGGTTTTTCCCCTCTCAAGAATTATATCATCCTATCAACATGGATTTGTGTCTGGTCGCTCTAAAATCATAAACCTGGCTGCTTTTATTGAATACTGCTTCTTAGCTTTTGAAGATAAATGTCAGGTGGACACCATCTATACTACTTCTCAAAAGCTTTTGACAAAGTTTCACATCATATTCTCCCAATAAAAAAAATTGGGCCTTAATTCCACTTTTTTGAAATGGATAAAGCCCTATCTATGCGATAGACTTTGCTATGTTGTTATCGATGGCATAAAATCTAAATCATTTGTCCGCACGCCGGGTGTTCCACAAGGCAGTATCCTCGGGCCGCTCATTTTCCTTCTTTTCATAAACGATATAGGTTCATTCTTCTTAAAAACAAATTACCTGTTGTACGCAGATGATTTGAAAATATTTCTTAAAGTAGAAAGTGTCAGTGATTTAACTGATATCCAACATGATTTAAATAGACTAAATAACTGGTGTCTCAAAAACCGTCTAGCTTTGCATGTTAAAAAATGTTTTTATATTACGTTCGCTAAATTAAGTATAAATCTCCTGCATGAGTTTTCTATTGCAAATACCCGTTTAAAATACGTCGCTGAAATGTTGAATTTAGGTGTCTTACTTGACCCCAAATTAACATTCGTGAATCATATAAATTACATTATACCGAAAGCGTATGCTATGTTGGCCTTTGTGCGGGTAATAGCTCCGAATTTAATGACCCCTACATTTACAAGATTTTATATACAGGTTTTGTAAGATTCAGGTTGGAATATACTGCTATTATTTGGAATCCATATTACGCTATTCATAGCGATCGTCTCGAAAGGGTCCAAAAGAAATTTTTAAAATTTGATCTTTTTTCTTTGCATTTTGAAGAACCTATTCTTTCATATAAATCTCGCTGTTTGTTAATTGACTTAAAGTCTCTAAAAAGCACACGAATGGTAAATTCCTTAATGCTCATTTATGACATCGTTTGGGGCAACATTGATTGCTCTTGCTTGTTAAGTAATATAAATTTTGTTGTCCCAATCATAACTATTCGCCAAAACAAGTTTTTCTACATAAAATGTCATAGAACTAACAATGCTTTAAATCAACCAATCATAAGATCTCTTAATGAATTTAATGTATTAGCATCGGAAATTGAATTAGATTTTTGTATGCCTAAGGGGATGTTTAAAAGTATAATTAATAATGTTTACTGAAAATTCTAAGCTATTATATTTAATTTGTGTTTTGTACTATTTTAAATCTGGCCTGTAGAATTTGTATCTCTTGGCTTGAATAAATAAATTTAAAAAAATAAAATAAAGATACGACGTAAAACTAATGCTATAAAATGTCAGAGAAAAATAACTGATGACTGACAACTAAGAATATTATAATCTAACTAGCAGACCCCATGCACGTTTCACTGTGCATAATTAAAAAAGTAATTCAAAGCAGTTTAAGTTTTTAAAGTTTATATTTATTGTAAAACTCTATGGAAAACTATATTTTTAGTTTTCTTATTATCTTGGCAATAAATGAATAATACTGATGGCTTGCCTACACTTGAACAGGCTACGTATAATTGTCCATGAGAAAATACTGGATATTCTAAGTTGATACCACAAATTTCCAAAGATTGACCTTGCGCTTTATTAATGGTAATTGCTTAAACAATTACGATTTTTGTAGTGCTGTACTATGTTGGGAAATACAATCAATTCTTCTTTCAATGGTGTAATTCTACAAAAGTTATCCGGCAACGTAATCAATCCAGTCTCATCAACTGGCATTGCACCATTTCCAATTGTCATCAATTGAATTGAAAATTCAACAGCTGATGCATCATTTTGCAATTGAACACGAACATTTGTTGAAAGAAGAGATATTTTTACATGTCTCCACAAATACGATGATTTCAAGCAAGCATGTATTTCATCGGCAGGGGTTGATCTTGGTGTAATTGGCAAAGTTTGTCGGAAATCTCCTGACAACAAAATTAATCCTCCACCAAACAAATTGGAATTTTCCCCAATATCTCTCATTGTCCGTTCCAAGGCTTCAACTGATTTTTTGTGAGCCATGTGGCCTCATCCCAAACAATAAGTGCAACACGTTGCAACACTTTAGCCATTCCAGATGTCTTCGATATATTGCATGTAGGTGTTTCGATGATTTGCATACTCAAAGGCAACTTGAGTGCGGAATGTGCTGTACGGCCACCTTCCAACAAAGTTGCTGCGATGCCAGAGGAATCAAGTGCCAATGCGATTCGATTTTGGGAACGTATTGCAATGATATTAAAAACGTTTTTCCTGTACCAGAAGGAGCATCCCACAAATGAAATCCACCACTTCCATCGTTAACAGCACGCATAATTGTTTCATATACTCTTTTTTGCTGAACATTTAATTTCGGAACATTTGCTTGAACGTATGAATTCAAGGTATTCGAATCATATTGGTTTTCACATTTTAATTCTTGATTAATTCATTCCTAATTGTGCTAATGCTTTGTTTGCCATCATCATACACAAATCTTCAATCATAATAAATGCCTCGTTATAAATTTCAGGTGTAGAATCTTTTTCAGTATTGGAATTGATTCGACGCACTCTACGTAAAATATTTTCCGACATGTAATTTTGATATTTTGTCCACAAATCAACTGGATTCGATGGATTACACGTAGTCAAAATAATTGCAAATAGCGAACGAATTTGTAGTGTATGGGCAGATACTGATACATCTGCTAATGTGTCATCCCAATGCGTATCACGTTCCAATAGATCTATACTTTAACATGCTTCACGATATGTTGTACAAACATGTCCATCAACTGTTCTTAACTGCTGAAATGATATTGATCCACGAACATTGGTCAATAACAGTCGTAAATAAAACCATTCTACAATATTAGGATGAACAGTATAAATTCGCCCAACAGAATCAGTTGAAAACAGGTTTACATGGCCATTAACTCGATTCCCTTGCTTACGACGTTAAAATTCTTTTTTTGTTGAATTCCATGTAAAATAGCTTGGTACTTCTGCATACAATAACGTTTTAGCAAATTCATCATTTTGAAAAATGCTGTCAATGTCGTTTCTGGTGGCGTTTTCGCTCTTTGCGCTGCATTCTCCGACGTAAAATACTCACGCTGTTCGTTTTCAAAATGAACAGCTAAATGCTGCACGTTTTGGTAACGTTCATGTATCGAAAATGAAAATCAATTGATTTCGTTAAAAAATATGACAATATAAATATGAAATAAAAATACATTCCTTATGGATGTGCTTTCAATTAGAAGTGAATGCGGAGTTAAACATTTATAGGCATTTTACTCTTTTTGCGGGTGTATCATATAAGGTTCTAGCGAATTGCGTGTAAGACTGAAGCCCGTAGTCAACAAACTAAATAGACCGTATCAGTGAGGACCGGTAAATTCACTATTGACCAGATATTTACACTATTCTAAATCCTGTAAAAGACCAGAGAAAAGCAGATTGACATCCATCGATTGTAGAGTCGCCTTCGACAGCACGATTAGGGATCACTTGTACGCCGCAATGTTAGATTTTTGTATCACTGGAAAGCTCATTCTTCTTTGAAAAATGATGCTAACCGCGCAGTGAAAATTGCGACAGATCTCTGCGGCTAGAAGGGTACTTTATTCGACTTTATTTTTTTGTTGTTGTGACACATTCAAAGCACAGGGTGTACCCTTATGAATGCAGAGTGATAGTTGGAATTAAAATTAATAGGTGGGAGGAAGAAGGAGGGAGAATGAGTAAAAATGAGAGAGGGACTGCAACCACAGTTCATCGATAAAGAGATAGACAGCCATCGTGACAAGTGTTATGCCCTTACCATAATGAACTTCAGTTTATCAATGTCGACTATGACCGCAGGTAGCGCCAAATGCCAAGCTTTTCGCATCCACCCATGTTGTGCGTGTTATATTTGTACATGAGAGGAAGGGACCTAAAGTTTTATCCCGAATCCGAACGACGATTCGGCCGATATAACACGCACAACATGATTGGATGGGGAAAGCTCGGCTTAGGCCATGGGTTGTTGTGCCATTAAGAAGAAGAATTACATAAAGCCGAGAGACATCGGAGAAGAAAGATGGCAAAATGTCATAGCTTCCGATGGAGACTACTATGAATAATGTACTCATTCGATTTGTTATAAAGCTTTATGTTTTTTGTTTTAGAAAAATCTCTCGTTTTCAAGTTATACACAATTTTTACATAAACTAAATAATTGTTGTTTTGATGCAATTTTTCCGTTATTTTTATAAATTTTGGTTGTTTCTATTTGAGGTAATAGTTAAAAAACCTTTCTTGTGTAATCCAATTGAAAAAACATTTATTTTCATTAAAAAGCTCAATATATCACAAATAATTGTTATGCACCAACAAAAAACAAACACTAAATTTATGGACCATTTATAATTTTGAATTTCATTTTGGTGTAAATATGAAGGGAATAATTTTTTTTTTCAAGGTGCATTTCAATATTCGAAAATAAAATCCTTTTGATTAATTGTGAAACACCATTTTATCCAATTTTAATGTAGATTTTCGATTGTGTTGAGCAATTTCGTCCTTAAGAGCCTCAATCTTTGGCGAATGGTTAGCTTAATACTTATCTTTAACGGCTCCGCACAAATAATAGTCCAACAGAGACAAATCACAACAGCGTGGCTGCCAAAGCACATCACCAAAAAATCTAATAACGCGACTTTCAAACTGTCTGCGCAAAAGATCGATTGTTGCACGGCATGTGTGACAGTGCGCGCAAATCTGTTGGAATCAAATGTTGTCTAAATACATATATTTTAATATAGGCCTCAAACAGTTATCATTGCGCCGTAGGGCACATCATTGACTGTAGCGTATCGTTCATTCTCAGAGCAATATCAGCAACTGTAGGACCACGAGAACGTTTTGTTTTTATCCAATAAAGATCCAGTTTCAGGCACACATTTCACAAATTGTTCCACAAATTGCGTGGAAGTCACCTTTTATCGAATTTTGAACGTAATTTTCTTACATTTTCACCATTTTGCAAGTAAATTGTTAGTATTTCCCAACGTTGTTCAAGCTTATATTGACTAATATGGTTATTAAAACTCAGAACTACCACTAAGATCACTGATGAGGAGCCGTGGCTGGTTCCGGAACGATCGTCTGATCTGCCTGTTCTATATACAGTGTTGATATTTTCTCCGGCAAACATAAATTTCATTAAGCCTGTTTAAATACATTAGATATATACAAGATGCCAAATTCGGAAATAACTTTACAAATTAAAAAACATAGAAAAGCAAAATGAATTATATTACAAATAACGTTTATTTACTATCTTCTTCTTCTAGCCAAGCTTTTCACACCCAATAATAATTATTATGAGTGGAAAATATGTTTTATTTTGCCGATAAGTTTTACTTTATTAGAAATATTTTTTACGTCCACTTATAATTATAATGAGTGAAGAATTCAATTTACGTTGCTTTATAATAATAATGAACAAGAGAAATCTATTTACATTGAAAATAATATATTTTTTTTACAAAATTTATTTATTGTTCTAAAAAAAAGTATGGAGAAAAAATAAATTTTTGATGGCGAATTTGATGGTGCTGAATTTCTAAAATATTTTTTGTTTGTTTTAATGGCACAACAGCCCATAGAGGTCCCAGGCCGAGCTTTTCGCATCCACTCATGTTGTGCGTTTTATATTTGTACATAAATGGAAGGGACCTACAGTTTAATGCCGAATCCGAACGGCGAAGTGAAAAGCTTTTCATAGCAATTTTTACTCTTGTAGGTTTGCCATTGCCTGCCAAGAGGTGGTGCCGTGTAGAAAACTTATTTTTTCTACTTTTTGATTTTGCCTGTGCCGAGATTTGAACCCCGGACATTCTGCGTAGCAGCCCAACGCACTACCACTACGCCACAGCGACCACGGTTTCACAACGATACGGTTTCAAACCAAGTTGATAAATAATGCCAATAAAAATAAAATTTCATGATCAGATTTGTTTAATAATTTGTGTTAACTTTTAACCAGTTCAAGAACACCGCTAGCTGGTACTCGAAAAACGGATCTAAGATATAGATTTTCCCGAAATTCATAAAAGTGCCAATATCTCATATATTAAAAATATTTTACTACGGCTATATTTTAATATTCTGCTAGCCTATCAGCCCTCCAAGGGATTGCATTGACTTTTGGGTCAGCCCTGTGTAGAAAATTATATTTGAGTTCTTTTTATTTTTTGTTAAAATTCTTTGGCACTGTACTATTAGGCATATTGGCAATTCTGAAATTTGGCTAACTTTTTCTTTAGATCACTGTAATTGTTATATTAGTTAAGAGATACTAACATAGCTAATCAAAATTAGCTACATAATTCTATTCATTTTTTATATTTCTAGGGGCAGGACATTGATGAAATATCAAAGGATCTTATAAATGATGTTGCTCAACTTGTTAAAGCCAACAGTATTCAGGGCTGTAAAATAAACAATATTGATGTAGTCTACACAAAATGGGAAAATTAAAAAAAAAAACAGAAATGCAGCCGGGGCAGGTAGATTTCTTTTGCGATGAAAATGTTAAAAAAATTCATGTTGCAAGAAAACTTAATGAAGTTGTAAATCGTTTAAATAAAACAAAGACTGAAGAGTATCCTGATGTGAGACTTCAAAGAGAAACTAGAGATTCATTGGAAAAGGAAGAAAGAAAAACCGAATTTCGAATTCAAAAGCTTAAGGAGAAAAACGAATTAAAACAGCAAGAACAATTCGCTGAAATCAGAAGTTACGGTTTATTACTGAAACCAGAACGTATGACAAGTAATCGTGATGACGGAAATGATTCTGATGATTTTATGTAAATAGACTTTCAAACATTAGCTGTCAAAATTTTATAAATAAAAAGAAGGTATTGTATATGATTGTTTGATTACATGAAAGTAAGGTACAAACACGTGAGTGTTACGTGTTTTCTTTTCTCACAATATGCTGCCAGAGCTGTCGATATTTGCACCTCGAATTATTTTCGCCAGCATAAGGGAAAAGAAGTCGCTAAGGAGTTACCTTGTCTGAAACCTCTTTTGGTATCAAATGTCGCGGCGATTTCTGCCCCAATTTTCACTGCGCTGGTGGTGTCGGTCAGTATCATTTTACAAAGACGAATGAGCTTTGCAGGTATACCAAAATCAGACATTGCGGCGTACAAGGGATCCTTAATCGTACTGTCGAAAGCGGCTTTATAATTGTCGATGAAGATGGTGGGTGTAAAACATTGAAATTAAATGCAACCGTGTGATGTTAACGTAGTCAGTAAAATAACTTTCGTTCAAACTCAACCACATGAAAATTCCGTCAGATTTTGTCACGTCGACAACGGTAAGTTGAAGTGAAGTGCTGACTACGGTAAGACCATTTATATTTCTTTCTTTCTTGTAACTTAAATTATAAGAGCTGAATTGTACTGAAATTTATTCTAGAAATAAACAGTTACTAATATCTGTTCTAATTCGAAATTTACTTTGGCACGGCGGCCAGCCAACATATTTATTTCGTACTTGCATTTGGGACTCGCTGCATCTTTATTTCGTATTTACATTTGGGTGACGCTGCACAACTGTCTTTAAGTAAATGCGTATAACACCGCCAAGAAGAAGTCCCCGTTTGCACAAGCAGAGCTTCTGCATACAATGTATATTATGAACATCATAAAGGATATTATGAACATCGGTTCATCCACAGCTCGAATTGCCACCAATTCTGCCGTTTTTGCTCCAATTAATTCTGCCGCCACGTACAATCCTGCTACCACATCAAATGATTCTGCTCCAACTAATACTTCCGCCACAACCAATTCCGCCAATTGGTTCCGTGCTAATACTTCCACGCTATTAAATTACACTGATCTCATGAATTCTGCCACCATATCTTCCGCTACTTTCGCGGGTGCTTCTGCTGCTCCCTCTGCCAACGTCGGCGCTACTGGCGATAATATATTAGCTCAACATTTAGATCCCATGTGGATGTTGTTAATCAGCAAATAAAGTTGTTTAATGCCATGCAAGAACAAGTTACCGCTCTTACGAGTCAGATACGCGAAATGATACTTCGTCTTCGGCCTAATAAAGAGCGTATATTTTTCAAATGCCATCATCCGAATTTCAATCAAGCCAAATTGTTGTCGCTTCAGTCGTGGAGGCTGTGCCGAATCAAAGTATTACTTTTGCTAGTGTTAGCGGCATTTTTGGATTATAAGTCACACTGTCGTCAATCGCCATTGCCTACGCCTGCAATCTTTATTTCTTCGCTGCCAACTAGTCTATGTCTATGCGAAAACTATACGATTTGCAAGAATTTAGCGAGGTCGCTGAAAATTAGCCATTATTTTATACCACTTTTTAAATTCTACGATTGCAGAACCAACGCCTGCAAAGGAGAAACACGAAACGTGGTGAAATCATTATTAATTCACCCAAACAATGTAAATGCTCTTATTGAACAGCTTAAATTTCGATTCGGCAGGCCAGAGCTATTGATTCAAAGCCATTTACGTCAGGTTAAAGAAATATCGGCGATATCTAAAAACGCAGTTGATATACTAGTACCATATGCGACGAAGGTAAGAAATTTCGCCACGTTCATGCTATTGGTTGATGGTCAACAGCACCTAGCAAACCGTCACTGCTCGAAGAACTCGTAAGCCTTTACCTATGAGTAAAAGGTTATATTGGGTGAAGCATTCATTGACATCAAAGCCCTATGCAACTATAGAAAGTTTTGCAATTAGGTTGGAAGATGTTGCAAGGCTTGTTTGCATGGTTCAGGGATATGACCGCCAACGAGCCGTATTGCACGCTGTTCAAAAAACTGGCAATAATCATGCCACGCCGTGACTCTTTGTTTGATGACACAAGGTATTTCGTTTTGTCCTCGTTTACCACTAGACCTACTCGACGAGACTCCCTTTCCAGTTTGAAGAATGCTGCAGTGTCTGCGCGTTTTTGCCAATGATATCATCAGCACATGCTAGCAGCATGACACTCTTGTAGAAGATAGTGCCAGAGATGTCGATATTCGCATCTCGAATTATTTTCTCCAGCATAAGGTTAAAGAAGTTGCACGATAGGGAGCCACCTTGTCTGAAAACTCTTTTGGTATCAAATGGCGCGGAGAGGTCTGCCCCAATTTTCACTGCGCTGGTGGTGTCGGTCAGTGTCATTTCGGAAAGACAAATGAGCTTTGCAGGGATACCAAAATCAGATATTGCGGCGTACAAGTGACTCATAATCGTGGTGTCGAAGGCGGCTTTGTAATCGACGAGTAGATGATGAGTGTCTGTTTTTCTAGTATTTAGCATAGTGTGAATATCTGGTCGATGGTGGATTTACCAGGCCTGAAGCCACACTGATAACGATCAATCAGTTTGTTGACGATGGGCTTCAGTCTTTCGCACAGTACGCTTGATAAAACCTTATATGCAATATTAAGAAGGCTTATCCCATGGTAGTTGGCGCAGATCATGAAATCACCTTTCTTATGGATTGGGCAGAGTACGCTGAGGTTCCAATCACTTGGCATGCTTTCATCCGACCATATTCTGCATAGAAGCTGATGCATACGTTTTTTGAGCTCTTCCGGTCTTAAACAACTCAGCAGGCAGGCCATCTGCACCTGCAGTCTTATTGTTTTTCAACCGAGCGATGACTGTTAAGACCTCCTCATAGTAGGGCGGCGGTACTTCAACGCCGTCAGTGATTATTGCCGTCATCGCCATTAAGCAGCTGCGAAAAGTGCTCCCTCCATAATCTCATGCCCTGAACATCTGTCACCAGATTTCCGTCTTCATCCTTGTAGACGAGACTCCGGTCTTCAAACCATCAGTCAGGCGTCTTATTCTTTCAAAGAATTTTCGGACCTCATTGAACTCGCGTCTTTCTTCATCTCATTTCTTGCTCCTTGGCAGCTCGCGTTGCAACTGACGGCAGGGTAAACAGGTGGTAAACAGCGTTTTTCTTTTCAGTAGCATCGCGACACTCTTTGTCGTACCACATATCCACATCCGTTGACGGTGGTAGCCTAGCACCTCTTCGGCACCCGTGCTATTACGATTTGCTACACATATACACATATGCAGACCTTGGCTGCAACCAAGTAGTGGTTTGAGTCGATGTTTCCACCACGTAGTTTGTTCTACCTTGCACCGCCCATTAAATTATAACCGTGAACGCTCTAGAGTTATGCAAAAGTAGCTCTACTATAAAACGGTAAAATCAATCGTCACGAAAGTACGAGATATCCACGGCAAAGCTGGTTTTTAGTTACGAGGATTTGCCTCTAATTCGGTAGAAGTGGCTAAGGCGTTGAATGGCGAAAATAAAATCTTGAATGTCTGCAGAACATTTGAGAGCCAGAGTACATTTGAGAGAGTGCATCAGAAATGGTCCTAGGAACTGTATGTCAACCACAGGACGATAGACGATTTTAATAGATAAGTCGGTTATTAGTGGTGAGAGACTGCCCACAAAAACAGAATTATTAAGTACCGTCATGTCGGTGGTCGACGCTTTGGGGTTTCTCGAGCATTTTATGGTTGCTAGGAAGATTTTACTACAACAAGTATGGCGACTTAATATGTCATGGGATGAGCCTCCCCGACAAAATAAACGACTTATATTAAAAAAGCATTCCGGTAGAAACTCAGTTACATGTATTCGTAGATGCCAGTGAACACGCAATGCAAAAATGAAGTGGGTGTATACTTTGTTTGTGCAAAGACGAGGTGTGCGCCCCTGAAGCCTTTGACAGTACCACGATTGGAACTCCAAGCTGCAGTTTAGGAATACGTCTAATGCAAACTCGGGTTCAGGAGCATAATTTCAAAAATTTCTCACTGTGTTTTGTGGAGCGATTGAACAGAGAGCTAAGATGGCTACGATCAGAACACTGCCGGTACAAACCGTTTGTCGCACACCGGGTAGTGCATTATACAATTATCTGCCGCATATGGATGTACGTGAAATCGTTCGTGTTGGAGGTCGTATTGAAAAGTCAAACTGGTTGCCATACGAAGTGAGACATCCAGTAATTTTGCCTAAAAATCACAAACATACTAAACAAATTGTTGCTCATTTTCATGGCTTAATGAAAACCATAATACTGAAGCCACGATTGGTGAAATCTGGAAAACCTACTGGACACCTACTACAGCTACGTAAGGTAATGCGCCATGTGAATTCGAAGTATCAGCAATGCAAATTAGCTCGATCAGTATCAGTTACTCCGCTAATGGGAGATCTTTCCGAGGATAGATTGACGCCGTTCATACCCCAGTTGATGCACACTGCCGTGTACCCTTAACTATTACTGTTGGACGTCGCCATGAGAAACTCTGGGTCGCTATATTCATCACACAGCCAGCAGCAGCTGCCAACGATTCATATAATATACGCTTTTCAAAAGCAGTGGCGCATAGCTAAGCAGATGCGGGATCAGTTCTGGAAGCGATGGATAATACCTCCCAACATTAACACGTAGAGCAAAGTGGTGTGAAAGAACCGAGAAAATTAAAATAGGTTGCTTAACTGGCACTATAACCGATGATCGTCTTGGCTACTTAAGATAGTTAGTTTAGTGTTTATATGTGACGAAAACATGCCACGTCGATGTTGCGAGACTGGCAGACGTTAGAACTGCGTCCGGTGCATTCTATCGCCCGGTATCGAGATTAGCGGGATTGGACATTGATAGTGGTGAATCGAGGTCGATTCATGGGGGTGGGGGTATAAAATTTTGAAATGAAATGCAACCGTGTCATCTTAACGTAGTCAGCAGAATAGCTTTTGTTCAAACTCAACCACATGAAAATTTCGTTAGATTTTGCCACGTCGATATTTGAACGGTAAGTTAAAGTGAAGTGCTGACTACGGTAAGACCATTTCTATTTTCTTCTTTCTTGTAACACGACACGGCGGCCAGCCAACTGTGGTTGTCGATTTGTTTTTCTCGGGTCTTTTCCACAGTTTGGCGTAATGTGAATATCTGGTCGATGGTGGATTTACTAAGCCTGAAGCCACACTGATAAGGTCCAATCAGTTTGCTGAAGATGGGGCTTCAGTCTTTCGCACAGCAAGCTCGATACAACCTTATATGCAATATTAAGAAGGCTAATCCAAATCACTTGGCATGCTTTCATCCGACCCTATTCTGCATAGAAGCTAATGCATGCGTTTTTTGAGCTCTTCGCCTCCGGTCTTAAACAACTCAGCAGGCAGGCCATTTGCACCTGCAGCCTTATTGTTTTTCAACCGAGCGATGGCTGTTAAGACCTCCTCATAGTAGGGCGGCGGTACTTCAACGCCGTCAGTGATTATTGCCGTCATCGCCATTAAGCAGCTGTGATGTAATAATACCCTGGGCATCTGTCACCAGATTTCCATCTTCAACCTCGCAGGAAGAGGCCCGGTATTCAACCTATCTGTCAGGCGTCTTATTCTTTCTATAAATTTTGGGACATTATTCCTATCCCGTAACATTTTGATATCATTGAACTCACGTCTTTCTGCATCTCTTTTCTTGTGACTGAAGAGTCGTTTCACCTCCGTCCTCAACTCTCTGTATCGATCGCTCCTTAGCAGCTTGCGTTTCAGTAGCATTGCGACACTCTTGGTCGCACCACATATTTCTCCGTTGACGGTGGTAACCTAGAACCTCTTCGGCAGCCGTAGGTATAGAGTGGGAAATGTGCGTCCACTGCGTGCATATATTAACTAGTTGGTTGTTTTTCGATAGGAGGAGTGCAAGTCGATTGACGAAGACTTCGGCTGTCTATTGTGATTGCAGCTTTACGACATCCATCAGAGAGATAAAATAACCAGTCCTAGATAAAGGGACACACTGTTCGATACCCTGCACATCTTTCACCAGATTTCCGTCTTCACCTTTGAAAAAATATTGACCACACATAATCTGAAACGCGGATCGGCAGGAAATGCAGCAAACCAATTAACTTACTTTACTTACTTTTAATGGCACAACAACCCATGGAGGGCCTGGGTGTTATATTTGTACATGAATGGAAGGGACCTACAGTTTAATGCCGAATCCGAACGGCGAAGTGAATAGCTTTTCATAGCAATGTTTACTCTGTGTAGAAAAATTATTTTTTCTACCTTTTTTTTTGTTTGTTATTTTGCCTGTGCCGAGATTCGAACCCCGGACACTCTGCGAAGCAATCCAACGCATTACCACTATGCCACAGCGACCACAGTCAATTAACATATTTGGTAACAACTGCTTGTGATGCAGCAATCCCCAGAAGGAAGCCCAGGAAACAAGGCTCACAATGCTATTGGTCGAACAAAGAAATCAAAACTCTTAGGGGTGAATGTTTAGTTACAACTGCTCGATTCTTTTAGAGACGCGCAAAGATCTCTGCACGAGGCAGAAGAGGTGCTCGAAGCATGCAAGAAGGTAGACGACAAAAAAGTAACAGGACTAGTAACAGGACTCGACGGTATTCCTAATAAAGCTTTGAAACTGGCAGTCTTCAGAAGACCGGATATCTTCAGTGGAAGCTACAGTGGCTAGTTTTGCTACCGAAAGGAAACAAGCCGCAGGGAGATCTATCGTCATATCGGCCAATCTGCTTGCGTGATACATTGGGCAAAATACTGGAGCGTGTAATCTACAACAGAACGCGGAAGAGAACAGAGGACTGTCAAATCGTCAATTCGAGGTTCGGAAAGTAAGCGCCATTAAAATGATGGTAGACATTGCAGCGGAGGCTATAGAAGGCACTAGATGGAGAGGAGGAGCGAAACAATATTGTGCAGTGGTTACACTAGATGTAAAAAACTCTGCCAACTGAATGCACATAGAAAGGTCTCTGGCCAGAATGAGAATAATCGATAGTTACTTCAAAAAAAGAAAGTTGGAGTATTCCACAAGGATCTGTGCTAGGATCTCTACTAGGGAATATCATGTACGACGGAATATTAATGCTACCATTCCCACCTGGAGTAAAAGTAGTGGGATACGCAGATAATATTGCGATAGTTACAGCGGTGAAACGTATCCAGGAAATTGAAATGGTCACTAACGAAGCGGTGACTACAATGAGCCTGTGAAACGGTGAAACGTATCCAGGAAATTGAAATGGTCACTAACGAAGCGGTGACTACAATGGCTACTATCGGCTAGGCTTGAATTAGCGGCATAAAAAACAGAGGCGCTACTAATTAACCGTAGAAAGGTTGTCGAGTATACGAATATGCAAGTAGGCAACCAAAAAAATTAAATCAAAGTCGTCAATTAAATATCTGGGAGTGATGATAGATAATAGACTGAACTTCAAAGCTCACTTGGACTATGTAAGAGAAAAGGCGGCGAGTATCCAGGCTGTGCTGTCTAGAATATCGCCAAACGTAAGTGGACCAAAATGTGGCAGAAGGATGTTACTGTCTAGAGTAGTACGCTCAACCTTGCTTTACGCAGCTCCAAACTGGGCCGGAGCTTTGACGGCAAAGGAGTGCCGAAAGAAACTGTCACGGGTATACAGACTAAGGGACCTAAAATCAATAAGTGGTTTTCGGTAAATTTTGTAAGACGCGGCGTGCGTAGTAGCTGGTATAATACCGATTGATATACTAGCGGATGAAATGAAAAGAATCTATTGCAGAAGAAACACAAATCAGTTACAGCGGGATATTCCAGGTATTACAAGCGAAGGAAGGCTAGCTTCATTAGCCATGTGGCAGAATGAATGGGAGAATTCGTCAAAAGGCACTAATTCCAAAGATTGAAACATGGATCTTCTAAATTAGACCACAGCTTTACGCAGCTCCAATCTGGGCCGGAGCTTTGACGGCAAAGGAGTGCAGAACGATCTACGGAGAATCGAACGTCTTAAGGAGAGAAGACTTTACGAATAAAGTCTAAAGGCTAACCATTTTCGCGAAGTAATATATAACGGCAATACCGCGGGGATAGTGGTTCACGAGAACGGGATGAGGTTTAGTACGTAGGCGCATTACAAATCCAGTCAGTTTACGAGACGGGCTACAAATCTGTTTGAAGATTCCTCACCTGCAGGGCGCATAAAACAAAATTAAATGGCAAGCTTGGAAGAGTAAAAATTGCCTATGAAAAGCTTTTCACTTCGCCGTTCGGATTCGGCATAGAACTGTAGGTCCCCTCCATTCATGTACAAATATAACACGCACAACATGTATTGATGCGAAAAGCTCAGCACTATACATTAACCGTAGTCAGCACTTCACTTTAAAAGAAGTAAAACACGATTTTAATATCGGGGCGGGGGCAATGTTTTATCCTTCTCATCCATCAGGCCATAGGCAATTATGCTATTATTGAAGAATTTTGCTTTGATGCGGATAGTGACTGGTGGTTCATCATACATTTGGAATTTTAATCAATTAGGCTTCTGTCCATCCACTTTATGGAAAATTTTCCATGAAGTTCTTAGCTTACGTGGTTACAAGATTTAATTTGTGCAGGAATTGAAGCCACACGAACACATTTGGAGAATGGGCCAAAGGAAACATTAGCATTGATCCCAAATTTAATTTTAAAATTTTGCACACTTGGTTAAAGCGATACTAATGCACAAGCCATTCTCAAAACATCATTATATCCAGAAAAAGTCACCGTTTTGTGTGATTTGTATGCCGCTGAATGGCACCGAGACATAATTTCTAACTTTTTCGTACTTCGATTGAAAGGCACTACTGTTGCAGGCATGTGGTTTCAGCAAGACGACGGCACCGCATGCCACACAGCGCGCGATACAATTAATTTACTGATAGAAACATTTGACGAACGATTAAGTAATTTCACATAATGGGCCAATTAATAGGTCACCTCGTGACAACTTAAAAAAAAATAAAATAAGAAAAAATACAAAAAATATTTTCCTACACAGCACCACCTCTTGGCAGTCAATGTCAAACCTACAGGAGTAGAAATTGCCTATGAAAAGCTTTTCACTTCACCGTTCAGATTCGGCATAGAACTGTAGGTCCCTTCCATTCATGTACAAATATAACACGCACCACATGAGTGGATGCGAAAAGCTCGACACTGATAAAACTGAAGTTCATTGTGGTAAAGGCATAACATTTGCCACAATGGCTGTCTATGTCTTTATCGGTGTCCTGTGTCTCTCATTCTCCCTCCTTCTTCCACTCACTTATCAATCTTCCTTCCATTCAACACAATTCTCTGCATTCATATACGCCCTGTGTGTTAATAAAATAAAAAAATAAAAAAATATATATATATTACATACCGATGTACAAGTATGAAACCGATAATTTTTTACGAAAATACACTTTTATTTAAGAAAAATGGTTATACATTCAATCTTCAAGGTAATGGCCATTGCTAGCTACACATTTTTCCCATCTCTCTGGCAATTTGTGAATACCTCGCCAAAAAAATGTTCATTTTTTGAGTCAAATAAGTCATCTAGCCAGTTTTACACATTTTCGTACGAATCGAAGTGCTGCTCAGCAAGTGCGTGCCCCATTGATGAAAATAACTGGTAGTCAGATGGAGCCAAGTTAGGTAAATAAGTCGCATGGGCGAAGGATTCGGGATCTTCAAACTTTTTTGGTGGTTTTCCACGTTCTTCGTTTCTCACATCAAAATCGCCACTTATTAAACCACTCCTTGCACTGTGTTTTGCCTAGAGCGTGCTGGCCGTAAGCTTCCACAAGCATTCGATGAGATTCCAAAGCATTTATGTATGACATTCGGTCCACGGTCTTTAGTTAAGAGCTTCTTATTAGTACCGACAGTTGTATCCACGCCACGGATAACGATGCAGTCCTTTTCGTTGTATACCTTGGGGGTATTTTTCACTGGAAAAATCGCTGTTGGCTATGTTCCTGTTACTTTTCAATAGCAACCTATGCAGATTATCTAGTCTCTAAATTTATTTCCTTATCTAGCCCACACTTCTAAATATTCAGCCAAATCGTCAACCTGCTTCATTCTAAACAACAGTTTACAAAGACTGTTTTGTTGTCGAATGCTTTTTGTAGTTAGACCATACTTGACTCGCCTTAGCATAGTATATATATTTTGCTAAGCATGGCTTTGATAAGTCCGCCTCTTGCACATGAGAAACATTGTGTTTAACAAAAGCTACGTGATGCATCTATCACTATCCGTGCCAACGCATTTCGGCAAACTATAATAGCTGAAATACCTTTTTAGGCAAGCGATTACTTCTTTACAATAACCATCAGTATCCTCTCGATTTTTACAATTAGTAGCAACAGTTGCATGAGCATATGCAGCAGTCGGGCATGACGCTGAGCGCGTTAACATGATCCATTTTAACACCATTGCGATGCTGAATAACATAATTATAGTTTTCCAACTGTAGTGCCCACATGGCTATTCTCGAGTTAAGCTGTTGTTTACATAAGGTCATTTTGAGTGAGATACAGTCAGTCACTATTTTAAATGTATTCCCTCTAACCAAACCAAAACCAATCGAGCTAGCGTCACTGTTTGGTTGGTTTTGCACTATCATAAATGAAAGCGTTGCAGACGATAGCTTATATTTTATTTCATCAATTCCTTAACGTCTGTAAATACAAGATTTACTTCTTTTCTGTTTTTCGGGAGGGGATACTTCCGTATTCCATCTATGTAAACTTCACAGATATAATAAAACCTTGTAAAAAAAAATATCCAAAAGATAGTCCATGTCTTTAAGTTGTTTTAAATGTCTTATGATACACAGTCTTTTTGTAATGGTGTCAGAATATCTTCACAATATTTTCAAAAAGACATATTTTCAATATTCTTATCTTACACATCTTATAGATATTCTCGCGCAAATATCTAAAAGATATTTAATTCAAGAAATATTCGGAAAAGATCACGTGGCTTTTTGAATGAAAAGTTTAATTGTACTAATTAGTCTTTGATTATATTAATTAATCTTCTTCTAGATTGCCCTTACCTTCTTCTCCGTCCTCTTTTTTTCTGACTTTTAACTTTAACGGATACTTAAGAAAATAAATGTTTTGTTTTGAATGATACTTGTCCTCTTCCTAATTCGCTTACACAGAAAATTCGTATTTTTGTAAATTATTTTGCCTAAATTAGCAATAAAAATTTAAACAAATAAGCCAATATTGATAATTACAAGAACTGCTGATCGCAAACTAGAAAGCCCAGTTGTGAGTGGAAGGAGTCTCTCGACCGCAGCTATGTTTGAGCGGCTGGAGGCTAAATTAGAAATGCAGCAGGAGAGCATAATTCTAAATCTGAAATGTCGGGTGAGATAGCAAATTTATAAATGTATGTGAGAATAGTTGTGGAAAGAGTGAGAGCTGCTGAAGCTATCAGAATAATGCTATAGCTTCTGACGTTATATACTTATTATATATTATGACTTCCCTCTATCTGATTGCGAAAATTTGGTTTCAGCATAATCCATCTTGTGCCAACCGATTAAACTTGATTAATATATCTGGTGTATTCGTTTTCCAAGCAGAAAAAACAACAAATCATCTCGCGTTGTTGTAAAATTAAAAACTCCCAAATATCGCTGTCTTCTCTTTAAAGCTATTGCTGCTTTTTTCAAAACTGATAAACGTTCTCTTTCTCTGCGTGATATGGGTCATAATTCAGATGAGAATATTTATGTACAAAGAAGAATAGAGAATTGTTGAACTTTGCGTTGCAGTTGAAAAGACAAACACGCTTATCATCTGTTTTCTCAATAAGTACGTGGATATGAGTATGTTAAACAACAATTTAAGAGCGACGCAATAAGAGTTTCGGACGAAATGAGGGTAAATCGCATTGCCTCTGCATCGAATTTATGAGTTATTACTAATTATTTGTGGTGTATCTCTTTTATTAAAAATTTAAATTTTATAAGTTAAATTTTGGATAATGTTTTTCATTTTTGTATATAAGTTTATTTTTGTTTATTATTATATATTATTATTGTAAAGGTAATCGGTTTTTACCCACTTGTAAGTTTCTTTATTGTGTTCATGGTTATGTGGAGATGCTTAAATTTGTTATTGGAGATGCTTGTATTTGTAAGAAGCAGTATTCAATAAAAGCAACCAGGTTTATGATTTTAGAGCGACCAGACACAAATCCATGTTGATAGGATGATATAATTCTTGAGAGGGGAAAAACCAAATGTTATTTTACCACAATTTTAAAAAGTTTAGACACCGTTGACAGTTTTGAAATAGGGCGATAGTTCGAAATAAAATTTTTACTTCCACTTTTAAAAACTGGGGTAATATGCGCTATTTTCCATCTTTTTATAAAGTCACCTAATGATAAAGACAGATTAAATATATGACACAAGGGAATTCAAAGTGTCGAAGAACATTTTTTAAAAAGCAAAGCAGAAAAGCCATCACAATCAGCTTTTACAGACGGCTCCAATTTCATTATTCCTTAAAACATCAATTTCAGTAATGCTTAGGGATCCGAAATTTAAAGACGGATCTAGATTATCGAGATCTGAACTATAAGTAGATAAAGTATCAGTGTCAAAGTTTGACATAAAAAATTTTGCGAAAAGGTTGGTAATACCAGCCATGGAGCTTGACGAATTCCCATTGAATGTCATCATGGAAGTAATATCAGATTGAGCTTTTTTTTGATTTAAAGAACTGCCAAAAAGATTTTGGATTAGATTTTATGCTATATTCAAAGCTTAGGATGAAATTTTTACACAAAAACTTCTCAAGAACAACGAACTCCTTCATATATAATACATATTTGTTTCTATCATTGGGGTCATTTGTGGACGTATACCTATTAAAAAACTTGTTTCTTAACTTTTTCAATTTCTTTAGCTCTTTTGTATACCATGGCAATTTGTATACTTTTGGCCGTACTAAAGGTACATTTTCTCGACACATATTGTTAATTTCAAGACAGAAAATATCAAAAGAATCACCAGTGTCATTGCTGTCAAATTTAACATAACATTAGTAGGAATCAAATTTTTTCATTCTCAATTAAAGACCAGGAGAGAGCATTTAGGTTAAAATCACCTAATACACAAATATGCGCATTAGACTTATCAATATTTGCTAAATTCAAAACATTGTCAACATGAGCAAAATACAGTGAGTCTGAACTATTGGGGGACTATAAGAAACACAAAGTAAAAGTTGTTCCTTGGATGCTAAAATAGATACAAATAGTTGATCTAGTAACGTATCATCATTATTTAGCTAAAGTACAGATGAGCGCAGCATACGTTTGACAGCAATCAGCACACCTCCACCACGTTGGCATCCAGTTTTTAGCGCATCCCTATCCTTTCGGTAGACTTGATAAAGAGACGTGTCGAAAAATTCAGCATCTTTAAAATCTTGATTAAGCCAAGTCTCAACAAGCACTATGATATCATAATCCATTTGCGAAGAAGCCCGTAAAATAGCAGTGAATTTTGTACTTATACCAGAAATGTTTTGGTACTAGATTTTCAGTTTGAGATAGCGATGGTTTAAGTATTTCATTGTAGTAACGCGGCAATACAATAAGTTTAAAGTTAATGCTCTTCAAAGATTCAGGTGCAGCATCTTTTTTAACTAATTTGTAGCATACAATGTGTTCCTTCGGTATATTTGCATGTTTTTCCACATAAGTGTTTACCTATATATCATCTACTGTTACTGTAGGTTTAAACGAAGATAAATGTACCCATTTGTGAATGACAATAACATCTAATTCAACGGCTTCATTTTGACCTACAACAACATTAGCTTTCTTCTGGTTGAATTTTGGCTTCTAACATTAACCCATTGGGTGTTTGGCCCAATAAGATCATCGGTAGCAACTGAGGAAGGATATCCATCGACATGTCTTGTGGAGACATACTGTGGCACAGGAGCAGCAGCAACATCAGCAAATATAGGAAAAGCACCAATAGTGGGAGTTGTAGAAAAATCAGTAGCAGTGACAGTAGCAGAGTTCGCGGAAGCAGAGTACGCAATGGCAGAATTCGTAGTAGCAGTGATCGCAGCAGCAGAGTTCGCAGAAGCAGGCGCTGCAGCAGCTGAGGCACCAGTGGTTTCAGCAGCAGAGAACGAGCTGTTATCAGGAGAAGCAGCAATATTAGCATATGAACCGCCGGTAACTACAGCAAAAGTGGTAATTGCAGATCCCATCGTTGAAGAGCAGCAGAGGCAGTATTGGCAGCAGAGGCAGTATTGGCAGCAGAGGCAGTGGTAGTTGAGATTGAACGAACGTCAGAACCACCAGCATAAAGTGAATTGACATAAGGCATAAATTGATTTTCCGGTTTTGCTGAGCTCAATCTGCTACGATTATTATTGGCTTTAAAAGAAACATTTACAAAATCGCGAAGAACTTTGAATTCATTAGTAAGAGAAAGAATTGCGGCAGCAGTGTCATTATCCGCCGATTTATGCTTAATAGCATTCGATTCAAATTCCACTTTATCAGCCTTTAAAGAATTAATTTCTTCTTGTAAAGAGCTTAAGTATCATTATAAATGCAAGAGAATAAACAGCGGGTGAATTATCACTTTCAGTTAATATTTGCTTCACAGAGTTCATTTCATGTTCTATGTTTTCAATTTTCTGCATTAAAAGCATTTTATCATTTTGTAAAGATGTTATTGTTGATAGCGCGCGGGCATTTTCAGCTTTAAGAGACACAATTTCGTTAAAAAGACTTCGCCAGTTGCGTTAGAATTAATTTTCATAATACTTCCAGAAATGTATCATTCATCTACTACACAAAAAGAGAACACACTATTAACATGCTCAGAAAAAAAAGATATTAGTTCAAACATCAAGATAGAGGAGATATAGGCCATGAGAAAATAGTCTAACAGACTATGACCGGAATTATTAACAAAATCAATAGGTGAGACAGTATTGATTACAGATAAACCTACACTGGATCGAAGATCAAACAATTTTAACGTTGCACTCTCAGACGACAATAGTGTTTAAAATCAATTTAAAATCAAAAAATGATCATAGTTAATTGTTGAATTTGATGATACAGAGAAAAACGGTTCTAAACTGTAACATTTGTTTGGATTATACACGCAGGACAAAAAAATTTAGTGCAACTATCAGAAAAAACCACATTTAAAAATTCTACGCACATACTTGTTCACTAGACTTACACATTTAACATTAAGATATTCTTTACAACAAATAGTTATACCACCAGCCCTATCTATCATTTACCACCAATCTATCATTTCTAAATAATTCGTAGTTTGGGTATTTTATAATGGGAGTCATTAAAGTCATTCTTAAACCAGGTCTCAGAGACACAGATTACGTCAACAAGACTATTTTCAAATACATGTTTAACGTAGTCCAATTTGTTAGCATTCAGACTTAGTGAATTAAAAGGCACAACTTTTAGCCCACAGTGTTGTTTACAGAATATATTCATCAAGACCTTATGATTTTCACTAACACCTGAAAGAATATCATTTAAATTCTCCATAGAATTGTCCCACAATAACAAATTTAAACATTTCCACCTAACCATAAACACAATGAAGAAACTTACAAGTGGGTAAAAACCGATTACCTTTACAATAATAATATATAATAATAAACAAAAATAAACTTAAATACAAAAATGAAAAACATTATCCAAAATTTAACTTATAAAATTTAAATTTTTAATAAAAGAGATACACCACAAATAATTAGTAATAACTCATAAATTCGATGCAGAGGCAATGCGATTTACCCTCATTTCGTCCGAAACTCTTATTGCGTCGCTCTTAAATTGTTGTTTAACATACTCATATCCACGTACTTATTGAGAAAACAGATGATAAGCACGTTTGTCTTTTCAACTGCAACGCAAAGTTCAACAATTCTCTATTCTTCTTTGTCAATCATTCGTGTACATAAATATTCTCATCTGAAGTAAGAGAACGTTTATTAGTTTTGCAAAAAGCAGCAATAGCTTTAAAGAGAAGACAGCGATCTTTGGGTGTTTTTAATTTTACAACAACGGGAGATGATTTGTTGTTTTTTCTGCGTGGAAAACGAAAACACTAGATACACCAGGTATATTAATCAAGTTTAATCGGTTGGCACAAGATGGATTATGCTGAAACCAAATTTTCGCAATCAGATAGAGGGAAGTCATAATATAATAAGTATATAACGTCAGAAGCTATAGCATTATTCTGATAGCTTCAGCAGCTCTCACTCTTTCCACAACTATTCTCACATACATTTATAAATTTGCTATCTCACCCGACATTTCAGATTTAGAATTATGCTCTCCTGCTGCATTTATAATTTAGCCTCCACCGCTCAAACATAGCTGCGGTCGAGAGACTCTCTCCACTCACAACTGGGCTTTCTAGTTTGCGATCAGCAGTTCTTGTAATTGTCAATATTGGCTTATTTGTTTAAATTTTTATTGCTAATTTAGGCAAAATAGTTTACAAAAATACGAATTTTCTGTGTAAGCGAATTAGGAAGAGGACAAGTATCATTCAAAAAAAAAACTTATAATTTCTTAAGTATCCTTTAAAATTAAAAGTTAGATTTTATTTAGTCTCAACAAAAACACGTCTACTCTCGTCTCGAATAATATATATTTTTCATTATCTGATCAAAATAGACAAGAACATAAATAATGAAAATGAAGTAAATGTGGAAATCAAATGCGTGGATGATGAAACGCTTCGAACGAGGGCGAAGAAATTTCAGTGCCGGTGAAAAAACGTTGTGAACGAAGGTGTCATAAGTGAAAACGCTGGGAACGATGGTGCTGAAAATGAAGAGAGCACGGGTGAAAAGAGGACGGAGAGAAGTTAAGGGCAATCAAGAAGAAGATTAATTAATATAATCAAAGACTAATTAATACAATTAAACTTTTCATTCAAAAAACCACCTGAA
Source organism: Palloptera scutellata (assembly GCA_958295655.1). NCBI lineage: Eukaryota > Metazoa > Arthropoda > Insecta > Diptera > Pallopteridae > Palloptera > Palloptera scutellata. The sequence continues at coordinate 32,279,024 of OY282451.1, forward strand.
AATTTAGCAAAAATATCTTTTCCGAATATTTCTTGAATTAAATATCTTTTAGATATTTGCGCGAGAATATCTATAAGATGTGTAAGATAAGAATATTGTGAATATGTCTTTTTGAAAATATTGTGAAGATATTCTGACACCATTACAAAAAGACTGTGTATCATAAGACATTTAAAACAACTTAAAGACATGGACTATATATCTTTTGGATAAAAAGTCCTGTCTAAGATTTTTTTATATGCAGGAAATTTGTACCAAATAATGTAAAAGTTGCGGCTACTAACTTGAGAAGGTGCTAATCTTGTATTTACAGACGAATGTGTTAAGGAATTGATGAAATAAAATATAAGCTATCGTCTGCACCGCTGCTTTCATTTATGATACTGCAAAACAAACCAAACAGTGACGCTAGTGACTGAGTGTATCTCACTCAAAATGACCTTATGTAAACAACAGCTTAACTCGAGAATAGCCACGTGGGCACTACAGTTGGAAAACTATAATTATGTTATTCAACATCGCAATGGTGCGTGGATCATGTTAACGTGGTCAGCCAATGCCGACTGCTGCATATGCTGATGCAACTGTTGCTAATTGTGAAAATCGAGAGGATACTGACGGTTATTGTAAAGAAGTAATCGCTTGCCTAAAAAGGTATTTCTGCTATTATAGTTTGCCGAAATGAGTTGGCACGGATAGTGATAGATGCATTGCGTCGCTTTTGTTAAAAACAATGTTTATCATGTGCAAGAGGCGGTTGTCTCTCGCCAGGCCAAGACGTCGGTGTAACAAGTCAACAGAGTTATCAAAGCCATGCCCAGCAAAATATATATACTATGCTAAGTCGAGTCAAGAATGGTCTAAACTACAAAAAGCATTCGACAACAGAGCAGTCTTTGTAAACTGCTGTTTAGAATGGAGCAGGTTGACGATTTGGCTGAATATTCAGAAGTGTGGGCTAGATAAGGAAATTAATTTGGAGACTATATAATCTGCATATGTTGCCATTGAAAAGGAACATAGCCAACGGCTGTTTTTCCAGTGAAAAAATACCCCAAGGGTATACAACGAAAGGGACTGCATCGTTATCCGTGGCGTTGATACAACTGTCGGTACTAATAAGAAGCTCATACCTAAAGACCGTTGACCGTACGTCATACATAAAATTTTACCGCATGACCGGTATGTGGATGGATATTAAAATTACCAGCTCGAAGCGTCACTCATTAAAGGGTGGGTGACAAACGAAAAAACAGTCGAATGATCCAATGTTTCCTGCTATAGGTAACACTTATACAGCATTAAATACATTGTCGACCATTTATTTGGAATTTGATTTTGGTTTGGCTTTATTTTTATTGTATTTTGGCAATAACGCGTCGAATGTTGGATTCTAAGGGCACGATTGTTTCTGGATTACATATTATATGTATATTTCTATTTTTTATATGTATACATATATATATATATTTTTTATTGGTACATTTAACACACATGTTGTACCTCTATGAATGCAGAGCATTGTGTTGAATGGAAGGAAGATTGACAGGACACCGATACAGAGATAGACAGCCATTGTGGCAAGTGTTATGCATTTACTACAATGAACTTCAGTGTCGACTATGACCGCATTTAGCGCCAAAGGCCGAGCTTTATGCATCCACTCATGTTGTGCGTGTTATATTTGTATATGAATGGAAGGGACCTACAGTTATATGCCGAATCCGAACGGCGAAGTGAAAAGCTTTTCATAGGCAATTCCTACTCTTGCAGGTTTGCCATTGCCTGCCAAGACGTGGTACTGTGTAGGAAAATTATTGTTGTATTTTTTCTTCTTATTCTTTTTTATTTTATTTTTTTTTATGTTGCCTGTACTGAGATTCAAATCGCTCGGTACCATTTAGCGGCATACAAAGTGCACAAAACGCTGACTCTTTCTGGATATAATGATATTTCGAAAATGGCTTGTGCATTAACATCGCTTTAACCAAGTATGCAAAATTTTCAAATGAAATTGAGGATCAATGCTAATGTTTCCTTTGGCCCATTCTCCAAAAGTCACCGTACATTTTGACATCGTGTGCCTTCAATTCTTGCACAAATTAAATCTTGTAAGCACGTAAGCTAAGAACTTTATGCAAAACTTTATCCACTTTCATTAAAGTGGATGGACAGAAGCCTAATTATTGAGCACGATGACGAATTGGCACATTTACACCCTCATCAACTCTACGCTGCACACCAGCAATCGATGGTCGTGTGCGCACTGTACGACGTCCTACGGGATGCCTATTATCGTTTAGACTAAACGCATTGCGAACACTATTCATAGTTTCTCGAATTAATCGCTTTGACGGACGATTATGAGCACCATAAAACGCACATAAGCCCCAATGTGTTTTTTTTTTCGAATTGAACAGTGTTTTTTCAAAATAAATTCAACCAATTTGCAAACTTTACCCCGTCGTGAGTCTATTCATGATGAATTGCCAAACCAAACTAACTTCAAAACAACTAAAACCTTTAAAATCGGCTGTCACAGAAAACAGTGCTGCCAATTTAAAGTTGTCCACCTCCAAAAAAACACCCTATACATCCCGGTTAATAATGCTACACTATTTCATTCAAATGACTTCTTCGGCTAGCCTGGCAGTAGCCAATACGATCAACCCGATTATTCAGTACATTTTCGACTGTATAGAACTGTTATTGAACATGGCTCCACCAATTTAGTCCTTAAGAGCCTCAATCGTTGCTGGATGGTTAGCGTTACATTTAGCTGTAGCGGCTCCCCACAAATAATAGTCCCAAGCAATTTCATGGAAGCCAATGCACATCACCAAAACGGCTAATAACGCGATTTTCAAACTTTCCACACAAAAGCGCGCCATCCTTTTGGAACCAAATGTTGTCTAAGTCCATATCTTCTAAATTAAGCCACAAATAATCAGTTATCATTGTGCGGTAGCACACACAATCCACGATAACGCATCCCAATTTTCAAAGAAAAATGGCCAAAAGATACCGCCGGTCCAAAAACCAAACCAAACAGTTACTTGTTGAGGGTGCATTGGCTTCTGAACTATTACGCATGGATTTTATGCAAAATTCGCAACAAAGAAGTGCGTGAAATGTTCAATTCCTGAGAAAGATGGCGAGTTGGTTCTTCTTGCACATTCTGATCACTGTAGCAGTACGAGAACGTGTTGTTTTATCCAATGAAGATCCAGTTTCACAAATTGATCCACAAATTGCGTGGAAGGCGCTTCTCTTCTACCTAATTTTGAACCAAATTTCCTTACACTTTTGGTAGAACATTCACCATTTGGCAAGTACATTTTCCGGATTTTCCAACGTTGTTCAAGAGTATATCAACACATTTCGTTGACAGCAAATATAAAACTAATTTGCTGTAGTAGTGCGAATGACATTTAGAGCTGCCACACTCAAATAACCAGTAGTTCAAATGCCAAATGTATGATGGACTACCAGCCACTACCCGCATCAAGGCAAAATTCTTCCATAACAGCATAATTTGTGCCCATGGATGAGAAGGATGAAACGACCAAGGATTACTTCCACGAGCTGCTCGGCAAAACTCATGAGCATTGCCCCCGCCCCGATATTAAAATCGTGTTCTACTTCTTTTAATGGCACAACAGCCAATGGAAGGCCTAGGCAGAGCTTTTCGCATCAATTCATGTTGTGCGTGTTATATTTGTACATGAATGGAAGGGACCTACAGTTTTATACCGAATCTGAACGGTGAAGTGAAAAGATTTTTAAAGGCAATTTCTACTCCTGTAGGTTTGCCATTGACTGCCAAGAGGTGGTGCTGTGTAGAAAAACTATTGTTGTTTTTTTTCTTCTTCTTTTTTCTTACTTTTTTTTTATATATTTTTTTTATGTTGCCTGTGCCGAGATTCAAGTCGCACGCAAGAGGTGACCAGTTAATTATGTGAAATTAATGGTTCGTCAAATGTTTATATCAGTAAATTAATTGTATCGCGCGCTGTGTGGCATGCGGTGCCGTCGTCTTGCTGAAACCACATGCCTGCAACAGTAGTGCCTTTCAATCGAAGTACGAAAAAGTTAGAAATTATGTCTCGGTGCCATTCAGCGGCATACAAATCGCACAAAACGGTGACTTTTTCTGGATATAATGATGTTTTGAGAATGGCTTGTGCATTAGTATCGCTTTAACCAAGTGTGCAAAATTTTAAAATTAAATTTGGGATCAATGCTAATGTTTCCTTTGGCCCATTCTCCAAATGTGTTCGTGTGGCTTCAATTCCTGCACAAATTAAATCTTGTAACCACGTAAGCTAAGAACTTCATGGAAAATTTTCCATAAAGTGGATGGACAGAAGCCTAATTGATTAAAATTCCAAATGTATGATGAACCACCAGTCACTATCCGCATCAAAGCAAAATTCTTCAATAATAGCATAATTGCCTATGGCCTGATGGATGAGAAGGATAAAACGAAAAAGGATGACTTCTACGAGCCCCTCGACAAAACTCATGAGCATTGCCCCCGCCCCGATATTAAAATCGTGTTCTACTTCTTTTAAAGTGAAGTGCTGACTACGGTTAATGTATAGTGCTGAGCTTTTCGCATCAATACATGTTGTGCGTGTTATATTTGTACATGAATGGAAGGGATCTACAGTTCTATGCCGAATCCGAACAGCGAATCGAAAAGCTTTTCATAGGCTTGCCATTTAATTTTGTTTTATGCGCCCTGCAGGTGAGGAATCTTCAAACAGATTTGTAGCCCGTCTCGTAAACTGACTGGATTTGTAATGCGCCTACGTACTAAACCTCATCCCGTTCTCGTGAACCACTATCCCCGCGGTATTGCCGTTATATATTACTTCGCGAAAATGGTTAGCCTTTAGACTTTATTCGTAAAGTCTTCACTCCTTAAGACGTTCGATTCTCCGTAGATCGTTCTGCACTCCTTTGCCGTCAAAGCTCCGGCCCAGATTGGAGCTGCGTAAAGCTGTGGTCTAATTTAGAAGATCCATGTTTCAATCTTTGGAATCAGTGCCTTTTGACGAATTCTCCCATTCATTCTGCCACATGGCTAATGAAGCTAGCCTTCCTTCGCTTGTAATACCTGGAATATCCCGCTGTAACTGATTTGTGTTTCTTCTGCAATAGATTCTTTTCATTTCATCCGCTAGTATATCAATCGGTATTATACCAGCTACTACGCACGCCGCGTCTTACAAAATTTACCGAAAACCACTTATTGATTTTAGGTCCCTTAGTCTGTATACCCGTGACAGTTTCTTTCGGCACTCCTTTGCCGTCAAAGCTCCGGCCCAGTTTGGAGCTGCGTAAAGCAAGGTTGAGCGTACTACTCTAGACAGTAACATCCTTCTGCCACATTTTGGTCCACTTACGTTTGGCGATATTCTAGACAGCACAGCCTGGATACTCGCCGCCTTTTCTCTTACATAGTCCAAGTGAGCTTTGAAGTTCAGTCTATTATCTATCATCACTCCCAGATATTTAATTGACGACTTTGATTTAATTTTTTTGGTTGCCTACTTGTATTTTCGTATACTCGACAACCTTTCTACGGTTAATTAGTAGCGCCTCTGTTTTTTATGCCGCTAATTCAAGCCTAGCCGATAGTAGCCATTGTAGTCACCGCTTCGTTAGTGACCATTTCAATTTCCTGGATACGTTTCACCTTTGTAACTATCGCAATATTATCTGCGTATCCCACTACTTTTACTCCAGGTGGGAATGGTAGCATTAATATTCCGTCGTACATGATATTCAACTTTCTTTTTTTGAAGTAACTATCGATTATTCTCATTCTGGCCAGAGACCTTTCTATGTGCATTCAGTTGGCAGAGTTTTTTACATCTAGTGTAACCACTGCACAATATTGTTTCGCTCCTCCTCTCCATCTAGTGCTTTCTATAGCCTCCGCTGCAATGTCTACCATCATTTTAATGGCGCTTACTTTCCGAACCTCGAATTGACGATTTGACAGTCCTCTGTTCTCTTCCGCGTTCTGTTGTAGATTACACGCTCCAGTATTTTGCCCAATGTATCACGCAAGCAGATTGGCCGATATGACGATAGATCTCCCTGCGGCTTGTTTCCTTTCGGTAGCAAAACTAGCCACTGTAGCTTCCACTGAAGATATCCGGTCTTCTGAAGACTGCCAGTTTCAAAGCTTTATTAGGAATACCGTCGAGTCCTGTTACTAGTCCTGTTACTTTTTTGTCGTCTACCTTCTTGCATGCTTCGAGCACCTCTTCTGCCTCGTGCAGAGATCTTTGCGCGTCTCTAAAAGAATCGAGCAGTTGTAACTAAACATTCACCCCTAAGAGTTTTGATTTCTTTGTTCGACCAATAGCATTGTGAGCCTTGTTTCCTGGGCTTCCTTCTGGGGATTGCTGCATCACAAGCAGTTGTTACCAAATATGTTAATTGACTGTGGTCGCTGTGGCGTAGTGGTAATGCGTTGGATTGCTACGCAGGGTGTCCGGGGTTCGAATCTCGGCACAGGCAAAATAACAAACAAAAAAAAGGTAGAAAAAATAATTTTTCTACACAGGCAATGGCAAACGTACAAGAGTAAACATTGCTATGAAAAGCTATTCACTTCGCCGTTCGGATTCGGCATTAAACTGTAGGTCCCTTCCATTCATGTACAAATATAACACCTAGGCCCTCCATGGGCTGTTGTGCCATTAAAAGTAAGTAAAGTAAGTTAATTGGGTTGCTGCATTTCCTGCCGATCCGCGTTTCAGATTATGTGTGGTCAATATTTTTTCAAAGGTGAAGACGGAAATCTGGTGAAAGATGTGCAGGGTATCGAACAGTGTGTCCCTTTATCTAGGGCTGGTTATTTTATCTCTCTGATGGATGTCGTAAAGCTGCAATCACAATAGACAGCCGAAGTCTTCGTCAATCGACTTGCACTCCTCCTATCGAAAATCAACCAACTAGTTAATATATGCACGCAGTGGACGCACATTTCCCACTCTATACCTACGGCTGCCGAAGATGTTCTAGGTTACCACCGTCAACGGAGAAATATGTGGTGCGACCAAGAGTGTCGCAATGCTACTGAAACGCAAGCTGCTAAGGAGCGATCGATACAGAGAGTTGAGGACGGAGGTGAAACGACTCTTCAGTCACAAGAAAAGAGATGCAGAAAGACGTGAGTTCAATGATATCAAAATGTTACGGGACAGGAATAATGTCCCAAAATTTATAGAAAGAATAAGACGCCTGACAGATAGGTTGAAGACCGGGCCTCTTCCTGCGAGGTTGAAGATGGAAATCTGGTGACAGATGCCCAGGGTATTATTACATCACAGCTGCTTAATGGCGATGACGGCAATAATCACTGACGGCGTTGAAGTACCGCCGCCCTACTATGAGGAGGTCTTAACAGCCATCGCTCGGTTGAAAAACAATAAGGCTGCAGGTGCAAATGGCCTGCCTGCTGAGTTGTTTAAGACCGGAGGCGAAGAGCTCAAAAAACGCATGCATTAGCTTCTATGCAGAATAGGGTCGGATGAAAGCATGCCAAGTGATTTGGATTAGCCTTCTTAATATTGCATATAAGGTTGTATCGAGCTTGCTGTGCGAAAGACTGAAGCCCCATCTTCAGCAAACTGATTGGACCTTATCAGTGTGGCTTCAGGCTTAGTAAATCCACCATCGACCAGATATTCACATTACGCCAAACTGTGGAAAAGACCCGAGAAAAACAAATCGACAACCACAGTTGGCTGGCCGCCGTGTCGTGTTACAAGAAAGAAGAAAATAGAAATGGTCTTACCGTAGTCAGCACTTCACTTTAACTTACCGTTCAAATATCGACGTGACAAAATCTAACGGAATTTTCATGTGGTTGAGTTTGAACAAAAGCTATTCTGCTGACTACGTTAAGATGACACGGTTGCATTTCATTTCAAAATTTTATACCCCCACCCCCATGAATCGACCTCGATTCACCACTATCAATGTCCAATCCCGCTAATCTCGATACCGGGCGATAGACTGCACCGGACGCAGTTCTAACGTCTGCCAGTCTCGCAACATCGACGTGGCATGTTTTCGTCACATATAAACACTAAACTAACTATCTTAAGTAGCCAAGACGATCATCGGTTATAGTGCCAGTTAAGCAACCTATTTTAATTTTCTCGGTTCTTTCACACCACTTTGCTCTACGTGTTAATGTTGGGAGGTATTATCCATCGCTTCCAGAAGTGATCCCGCATCTGCTTAGCTATGCGCCACTGCTTTTGAACGTAGCTGTAGTAGGTGTCCAGTAGGTTTTCCAGATTTCACCAATCGTGGCTTCAGTATTATGGTTTTCATTAAGCCATGAAAATGAGCAACAATTTGTTTAGTATGTTTGTGATTTTTAGGCAAAATTACTGGATGTCTCACTTCGTATGGCAACCAGTTTGACTTTTCAATACGACCTCCAACACGAACGATTTCACGTACATCCATATGCGGCAGATAATTGTATAATGCACTATCCTTATTTACGCCCGTCCGGCCTTAAGCTCCTTAATTTCGAGGAAGTATGATTCGTTTTGAGCAAAACGGCAGAATAGTATTTCGACGTCATTTACTTTAATTATAGTCAACCCATATTCGTTTCTATATTACCGCAGAATATTTTGCGGCTACGCTTAATGTAGCAATTTACCCAAACCACTGTGCGCTTTAAGCGGTTAAAATTTGAAAATCTTGCAAAGCCAAAGGTACTGAAAATTTCGGTAAAAACACACATTTAGCACATACTTCGTCGTCGTTATCGTTTAGCAAAACGTGCGTGATATAGTTAATGGACCAGCCTTCTGAACCTTTAAGCAAAAAATCAGGACCTTTGAACCAGCGCGACGAGGGTTGGATAACAAAATCTGATTTCGGCAACGTTTTCCTTGGTGGGTACCCACCTCAAAAGCCTTGGGCGAGGATATCAGCTACCCGGTGTGCGACAAACGGTTTGTACCGGCAGTGTTCTGATCGTAGCCATCTTAGCTCTCTGTTCAATCGCTCCACAAAACACAGTGAGAAATTTTTGAAATTATGCTCCTGAACCCGAGTTTGCATTAGACGTATTCCTAAACTGCAGCTTGGAGTTCCAATCGTGGTACTGTCAAAGGCTTCAGGGGCGCACACCTCGTCTTTGCACAAACAAAGGATACACCCACTTCATTTTTGCATTGCGTGTTCACTGGCATATACGAATACATGTAACTGAGTTTCTACCGGAATGCTTTTTTAATATAAGTCGTTTATTTTGTCGGGGAGGCTCATCCCATGATATATTAAGTCGCCATACTTGTTGTAGTAAAATCTTCGTAGCAACCATAAAATGCTCGAGAAACCCCAAAGCGTCGACCACCGACATGACGGTACTTAATAATTCTGTTTTTGTGGGCAGTCTCTCACCACTAATAACCGACTTATCTATTAAAATCGTCTATCGTCCTGTGGTTGACATACAGTTCCTAGGACCATTTCTGATGCACTCTCTCAAATGTACTCTGGCTCTCAAATGTTCTGCAGACATTCAAGATTTTATTTTCGCCATTCAACGCCTTAGCCACTTCTACCGAATTAGAGGCAAATCCTCGTAACTAAAAACCAGCTTTGCCGTGGATATCTCGTACTTTCGTGACGATTGATTTTACCGTTTTATAGTAGAGCTACTTTTGCATAACTCTAGAGCGTTCACGGTTATAATTTAATGGGCGGTGCAAGGTAGAACAAACTACGTGGTGGAAACATCGACTCAAACCACTACTTGGTTGCAGCCAAGGTCTGCATATGTGTATATGTGTAGCAAATCGTAATAGCACGGGTGCCGAAGAGGTGCTAGGCTACCACCGTCAACGGATGTGGATATGTGGTACGACAAAGAGTGTCGCGATGCTACTGAAAAGAAAAACGCTGTTTACCACCTGTTTACCCTGCCGTCAGTTGCAACGCGAGCTGCCAAGGAGCAAGAAATGAGATGAAGAAAGACGCGAGTTCAATGAGGTCCGAAAATTCTTTGAAAGAATAAGACGCCTGACTGATGGTTTGAAGACCGGAGTCTCGTCTACAAGGATGAAGACGGAAATCTGGTGACAGATGTTCAGGGCATGAGATTATGGAGGGAGCACTTTTCGCAGCTGCTTAATGGCGATGACGGCAATAATCACTGACGGCGTTGAAGTACCGCCGCCCTACTATGAGGAGGTCTTAACAGTCATCGCTCGGTTGAAAAACAATAAGACTGCAGGTGCAGATGGCCTGCCTGCTGAGTTGTTTAAGACCGGAAGAGCTCAAAAAACGTATGCATCAGCTTCTATGCAGAATATGGTCGGATGAAAGCATGCCAAGTGATTGGAACCTCAGCGTACTCTGCCCAATCCATAAGAAAGGTGATTTCATGATCTGCGCCAACTACCATGGGATAAGCCTTCTTAATATTGCATATAAGGTTTTATCAAGCGTACTGTGCGAAAGACTGAAGCCCATCGTCAACAAACTGATTGATCGTTATCAGTGTGGCTTCAGGCCTGGTAAATCCACCATCGACCAGATATTCACACTATGCTAAATACTAGAAAAACAGACACTCATCATCTACTCGTCGATTACAAAGCCGCCTTCGACACCACGATTATGAGTCACTTGTACGCCGCAATATCTGATTTTGGTATCCCTGCAAAGCTCATTCGTCTTTCCGAAATGACACTGACCGACACCACCAGCGCAGTGAAAATTGGGGCAGACCTCTCCGCGCCATTTGATACCAAAAGAGTTTTCAGACAAGGTGGCTCCCTATCGTGCAACTTCTTTAACCTTATGCTGGAGAAAATAATTCGAGATGCGAATATCGACATCTCTGGCACTATCTTCTACAAGAGTGTCATGCTGCTAGCATGTGCTGATGATATCATTGGCAAAAACGCGCAGACACTGCAGCATTCTTCAAACTGGAAAGGGAGTCTCGTCGAGTAGGTCTAGTGGTAAACGAGGACAAAACGAAATACCTTGTGTCATCAAACAAAGAGTCACGGCGTGGCATGATTATTGCCAGTTTTTTGAACAGCGTGCAATACGGCTCGTTGGCGGTCATATCCCTGAACCATGCAAACAAGCCTTGCAACATCTTCCAACCTAATTGCAAAACTTTCTATAGTTGCATAGGGCTTTGATGTCAATGAATGCTTCACCCAATATAACCTTTTACTCATAGGTAAAGGCTTACGAGTTCTTCGAGCAGTGACGGTTTGCTAGGTGCTGTTGACCATCAACCAATAGCATGAACTTGGCGAAATTTCTTACCTTCGTCGTATATGGTACTAGTATATCAACTGCATTTTTAGATATCGCCGATATTTCTTTAACCTGGCTTAAATGGCTTTGAATCAATAGCTCTGGCCTACCGAATCGAAATTTAAGCTGTTCAATAAGAGCATTTACATTGTTTGGGTGAATTAATAATGATTTCACCACGTTTCGTGTTTCTCCTTTGCAGGCGTTGGTTCTGCAATCGTAGAATGTAAAAAGCGGTATAAAATAATGGCTAATTTTCAGCGACCTCGCTAAATTCTTGCAAATCGTATAGTTTTCTCATAGACATAGACTAGTTGGCAGCGAGGAAATAAAGATTGCAGGCGTAGGCAATGGCGATTGACGACAGTGTGAATTATAATCCAAAAATGCCGCTAACACTAGCAAAAGTAACACTTTGATTCGGCACAGCCTCCACGACTGAAGCGACAACAATTTGGCTTGATTGAAATTCGGATGATGGCATTTGAAAAATATACGCTCTTTATTAGGCCGAAGACGAAGTATCATTTCGCGTATCTGACTCGTAAGAGCGGTAACTTGTTCTTGCATGGCATTAAACAACTTTATTTGCTGATTAACAACATCCACATGGGATCTAAATGTTGAGCTAATATATTATCGCCAGTAGCGCCGACGTTGGCAGAGGGAGCAGCAGAAGCACCCGCGAAAGTAGCGGAAGATATGGTGGCAGAATTCATGAGATCAGTGTAATTTAATAGCGTGGAAGTATTAGCACGGAACCAATTGGCGGAATTGGTTGTGGCGGAAGTATTAGTTGGAGCAGAATCATTTGATGTGGTAGCAGGATTGTACGTGGCGGCAGAATTAATTGGAGCAGAAACGGCAGAATTGGTGGCAATTCGAGCTGTGGATGAACCGATGTTCATAATATCCTTTATGATGTTCATAATATACATTGTATGCAGAAGCTCTGCTTGTTGCAAACGGGGACTTCTTCTTGGCGGCGTTATACGCATCTACTTAAAGACAGTTGTGCAGCGTCACCCAAATGTAAATACGAAATAAAGATGCAGCGAGTCCCAAATGCAAGTACGAAGTAAATTTCGAATTAGAACAGATATTAGTAACTGTTTATTTCTAGAATAAATTTCAGTACAATTCAGTTCTTATAATTTAAGTTACAAGAAAGAAAGAAATATAAATGGTCTTACCGTAGTCAGCACTTCACTTCAACTTACCGTTCAAATGTCGACGTGACAAAATCTGACGGAATTTTCATGTGGTTGAGTTTGAACGAAAGTTATTTTACTGACTACGTTAACATCACACGGTTGCATTTAATTTCAATGTTTTACACCCACCATCTTCATCGACAATTATAAAGCCGCTTTCGACAATACGATTAAGGATCCCTTGTACGCCGCAATGTCTGATTTTGGTATACCTGCAAAGCTCATTCGTCTTTGTAAAATGATACTGACCGACACCACCAGCGCAGTGAAAATTGGGGCAGAAATCGCCGCGACATTTGATACCAAAAGAGGTTTCAGACAAGGTAACTCCTTAGCGACTTCTTTTCCCTTATGCTGGCGAAAATAATTCGAGCTGCGAATATCGACAGCTCTGGCAGCATATTGTGAGAAAAGAAAACACGTAACACTCACGTGTTTGTACCTTACTTTCATGTAATCAAACAATCATATACAATACCTTCTTTTTATTTATAAAATTTTTACAGCTAATGTTTGAAAGTCTATTTACATAAAATCATCAGAGTCATTTCCGTCATCACGATTACTTGTCATACGTTCTGGTTTCAGTAATAAACCGTAACTTCTGATTTCAGCGAATTGTTCTTGCTGTTTTAATTCGTTTTTCTCCTTAAGCTTTTGAATTCGAAATTCGGTTTTTCTTTCTTCCTTTTCCAATGAATCTCTAGTTTCTCTTTGAAGTCTCAGATCAGGATACTCTTCAGTCTTTGTTTTATTTAAACGATTTACAACTTCATTAAGTTTTCTTGCAACATGAACTTTTTTAACATTTTCATCGCAAAAGAAATCTACCTGCCCCGGCTGCATTTCTGGTTTTTTTTTTAAATTTTCCCATTTTGTGTAGACTACATCAATATTGTTTATTTTACAGCCCTGAATACTGTTGGCTTTAACAAGTTGAGCAACATCATTTATAAGATCCTTTGATATTTCATCAATGTCCTGCCCCTAGAAATATAAAAAATGAATAGAATTATGTAGCTAATTTTGATTAGCTATGTTAGTATCTCTTAACTAATATAACAATTACAGTGATCTAAAGAAAAAGTTAGCCAAATTTCAGAATTGCCAATATGCCTAATAGTACAGTGCCAAAGAATTTTAACAAAAAATAAAAAGAACTCAAATATAATTTTCTACACAGGGCTGACCCAAAAGTCAATGCAATCCCTTGGAGGGCTGATAGGCTAGCAGAATATTAAAATATAGCCGTAGTAAAATATTTTTATTATATGAGATATTGGCACTTTTATGAATTTCGGGAAAATCTATATCTTAGATCCGTTTTTCCAGTACCAGCTAGCGGTGTTCTTGAACTGGTTAAAAGTTAACACAAATTGTCAAACAAATCTGATCATGAAATTTTATTTTTATTGGCATTATTTATCAACTTGGTTTGAAACCGTATCGTTGTGAAACCGTGGTCGCTGTGGCGTAGTGGTAGTGCGTTGGGCTGCTACGCAGAATGTCCGAGGTTCAAATCTCGGCACAGGCAAAATCAAAAGGTAGAAAAAATAAGTTTTCTACACGGCACCACCTCTTGGCAGGCAATGGCAAACCTACAAGAGTAAAAATTGCTATGAAAAGCTTTTCACTTCGCCGTTCGGATTCGGCATTAAACTGTAGGTCCCTTCCATTCATGTACAAATATAAAACGCACAACATGAGTGGATGCGAAAAAGCTCGGCCTAGGCCCTCTGGGCTGTTGTGCCATTAAAAGTAAAGTAAAAGTTGAAACCGTATCTGCTTAAATGTTCATGAAAAACGTAAAAAATCCCGAGTGAACAAAAATTAAGGTTTTTCAAAAAAATGTTTCAGATATGTTCGATTTTATTTGTTGCTTAACATAACATTACTTGTGTTCAGTTTTACACCTGAGTTCTACTTTTCGACCCAAGCTTACATAAAAACGATTTGAATAATTACCTTAGTCATTTACTTTGTGAGTGCGCAAAACTAAACAACTGATGCGTGAATTTTTAAATCAAATAATTGAATAAATAATCGTTGTTCTGTTGCTGTTTTCTTACTTCTACCCTAACTTTAGTACATACATATATTATTTTTGGCAGGGATAAAAGTGACTACACTATAAACATGTGTTTTGAACCACAGTGTAAATACGAGGAAACTATATATTATTTTGAATTGAATAAGTAAAAATTTATAAGAATTTTTATAAAATTTATTTTAGAACTAGTACACTTTACTTTTATAAAAAACTGTACCAAAGAAAAAAAAAATTTAATTGCCAGATCAAAAAATAAGAACACTTGTGAAAGTTCGAAAATCAAAATTGTGAAGATTTATTAAATTCAACGTCTTAAACATACCACTTTTCAAACGCTATAGTTCCAATTAAATAAATACATAAAGGTGAATATGTAAATTAGTCCAAACGTATTATAAATAAGTCAGAGTTGTATTATTAATTAATTTAAGTTAAATATTATTTTTGAATATTATTAATATAAATTTAAATTTACATTTAAAGCTTGAATCGGCGAAACTTTCATTTATCCGCAACCCATTTTTTAACACATTCCCTAGTTCCCTAGATTGCAGAGTAAATCCAATAGATTTTTATGAAAGAGCACTAAAAATCGGGGACATAATAGTTATAAGTTTCTAAGAAAAAAATTTTAATAATTTTTACGGCGCAACTTAAATTTTTTTATTGCTCATAATTATTATTTCGTTGTAATTATTTTTTATATTCACTCAAAATACTAGTAGAAAATAGTTTTTACACTTATAATTACATACATGTTCTTTGCTGATAACTGTTACATAGTAAGAAATATTTTTATGACCATTTTATTTAATATTTCGTTTGTTTCCGGGATCTGTCATTTTCTTCCATTTTATACTCTCTTGGGTATATTTTGGTGCGTAGTTTTGTAATACCTAATCTTAGAAAATAGGTGTTAGCCGTGGCATAGTTGGTAGTGCGTTGACCTGCTACGTAAAGTGTTCGGGGTTCAAATCTCGGTACAAGATAAATCAAAAAGTAGAAAAAATAATTTTTCTGCACATATCAATGTATTTCAAAATTTAATTAAATTTTAATTCAAAAACGCGTAACTTACAATTATATAATCAAATAAAAAGACTCTTCGTTATATAAAAATAAAATAATAAATTCATAACACAAATTCAATAACCACCACCACCTACCTCTTGACAGTGCTATTGCCTACAAATGTAAAAATTGCTTAAGAAAATCTTTACAGTCGCCGTTCGGATTCAGCATAAAACTGTAGGTCCCTTCCATTCATGTACAAATAGCACACGCACAACATGAGTGGATGCGAAAAGCTCGGCCTGGGACCTCTATGGGCTGTTGTGCCATTAAAACAAACAAAAAATATTTTAGAAATTCAGCACCATCAAATTCACCATCAAAAATTTATTTTTTCTCCATACTTTTTTTTAGAACAATAAATAAATTTTGTAAAAAAAATATATTATTTTCAATGTAAATAGATTTCTCTTGTTCATTATTATTATAAAGCAATAAATTGAATTCTTCACTCATTATAATTATAAGTGGACGTAAAAAATATTTCTAATAAAGTAAAACTTATCGGCAAAATAAAACATATTTTCCACTCATAATAATTATTATTGGGTGTGAAAAGCTTGGCTAGAAGAAGAAGATAGTAAATAAACGTTATTTGTAATATAATTCATTTTGCTTTTCTATGTTTTTTAATTTGTAAAGTTATTTCCGAATTTGGCATCTTGTATATATCTAATGTATTTAAACAGGCTTAATGAAATTTATGTTTGCCGGAGAAAATATCAACACTGTATATAGAACAGGCAGATCAGACGATCGTTCCGGAACCAGCCACGGCTCCTCATCAGTGATCTTAGTGGTAGTTCTGAGTTTTAATAACCATATTAGTCAATATAAGCTTGAACAACGTTGGGAAATACTAACAATTTACTTGCAAAATGGTGAAAATGTAAGAAAATTACGTTCAAAATTCGATAAAAGGTGACTTCCACGCAATTTGTGGAACAATTTGTGAAATGTGTGCCTGAAACTGGATCTTTTACTTACTTACTTTACTTTTGATGGCACAACAGCCCATGGAGGGCCTAGGCCGAGCTTTTCGCATCCACTCATGTTGTGCGTGTTATATTTGTACATGAATGGAAGGGACCTACAGTTTAAAGCCGAATCCGAACGGCGAAGGAAAAGCTTTTCATAGCAATTTTTACTCTTGTAGGAAACTGGATCTTTATTGGATAAAAACAAAACGTTCTCGTGGTCCTACAGTTGTACAACAGCAAATATTATGCTGATATTGCTCTGAGAATGAACGATACGCTACAGTCAATGATGTGCCCTACGGCGCAATGATAACTGTTTGAAGCCTATATTAAAATATATGTATTTAGACAACATTTGATTCCAACAGATTTGCGCGCACTGTCACACATGCCGTGCAACAATCGATCTTTTGCGCAGACAGTTTGAAAGTCGCGTTATTAGATTTTTTGGTGATGTGCTTTGGCAGCCACGCTGTTGTGATTTGTCTCTGTTGGACTATTATTTGTGCGGAGCCGTTAAAGATAAGTATTAAGCTAACCATTCGCCAAAGATTGAGGCTCTTAAGGACGAAATTGCTCAACACAATCGAAAATCTACATTAAAATTGGATAAAATGGTGTTTCACAATTAATCAAAAGGATTTTATTTTCGAATATTGAAATGCACCTTGAAAAAAAAAATTATTCCCTTCATATTTACACCAAAATGAAATTCAAAATTATAAATGGTCCATAAATTTAGTGTTTGTTTTTTGTTGGTGCATAACAATTATTTGTGATATATTGAGCTTTTTAATGAAAATAAATGTTTTTTCAATTGGATTACACAAGAAAGGTTTTTTAACTATTACCTCAAATAGAAACAACCAAAATTTATAAAAATAACGGAAAAATTGCATCAAAACAACAATTATTTAGTTTATGTAAAAATTGTGTATAACTTGAAAACGAGAGATTTTTCTAAAACAAAAAACATAAAGCTTTATAACAAATCGAATGAGTACATTATTCATAGTAGTCTCCATCGGAAGCTATGACATTTTGCCATCTTTCTTCTCCGATGTCTCTCGGCTTTATGTAATTCTTCTTCTTAATGGCACAACAACCCATGGCCTAAGCCGAGCTTTCCCCATCCAATCATGTTGTGCGTGTTATATCGGCCGAATCGTCGTTCGGATTCGGGATAAAACTTTAGGTCCCTTCCTCTCATGTACAAATATAACACGCACAACATGGGTGGATGCGAAAAGCTTGGCATTTGGTGCTACCTGCGGTCATAGTCGACATTGATAAACTGAAGTTCATTATGGTAAGGGCATAACACTTGTCACGATGGCTGTCTATCTCTTTATCGATGAACTGTGGTTGCAGTCCCTCTCTCATTTTTACTCATTCTCCCTCCTTCTTCCTCCCACCTATTAATTTTAATTCCAACTATCACTCTGCATTCATAAGGGTACACCCTGTGCTTTGAATGTATCACAACAACAAAAAAATAAAGTCGAATAAAGTACCCTTCTAGCCGCAGAGATCTGTCGCAATTTTCACTGCGCGGTTAGCATCATTTTTCAAAGAAGAATGAGCTTTCCAGTGATACAAAAATCTAACATTGCGGCGTACAAGTGATCCCTAATCGTGCTGTCGAAGGCGACTCTACAATCGATGGATGTCAATCTGCTTTTCTCTGGTCTTTTACAGGATTTAGAATAGTGTAAATATCTGGTCAATAGTGAATTTACCGGTCCTCACTGATACGGTCTATTTAGTTTGTTGACTACGGGCTTCAGTCTTACACGCAATTCGCTAGAACCTTATATGATACACCCGCAAAAAGAGTAAAATGCCTATAAATTTTTAACTCCGCATTCACTTCTAATTGAAAGCACATCCATAAGGAATGTATTTTTATTTCATATTTATATTGTCATATTTTTTAACGAAATCAATTGATTTTCATTTTCGATACATGAACGTTACCAAAACGTGCAGCATTTAGCTGTTCATTTTGAAAACGAACAGCGTGAGTATTTTACGTCGGAGAATGCAGCGCAAAGAGCGAAAACGCCACCAGAAACGACATTGACAGCATTTTTCAAAATGATGAATTTGCTAAAACGTTATTGTATGCAGAAGTACCAAGCTATTTTACATGGAATTCAACAAAAAAAGAATTTTAACGTCGTAAGCAAGGGAATCGAGTTAATGGCCATGTAAACCTGTTTTCAACTGATTCTGTTGGGCGAATTTATACTGTTCATCCTAATATTGTAGAATGGTTTTATTTACGACTGTTATTGACCAATGTTCGTGGATCAATATCATTTCAGCAGTTAAGAACAGTTGATGGACATGTTTGTACAACATATCGTGAAGCATGTTAAAGTATAGATCTATTGGAACGTGATACGCATTGGGATGACACATTAGCAGATGTATCAGTATCTGCCCATACACTACAAATTCGTTCGCTATTTGCAATTATTTTGACTACGTGTAATCCATCGAATCCAGTTGATTTGTGGACAAAATATCAAAATTACATGTCGGAAAATATTTTACGTAGAGTGCGTCGAATCAATTCCAATCCTGAAAAAGATTCTACACCTGAAATTTATAACGAGGCATTTATTATGATTGAAGATTTGTGTATGATGATGGCAAACAAAGCATTAGCACAATTAGGAATGAATTAATCAAGAATTAAAATGTGAAAACCAATATGATTCGAATACCTTGAATTCATACGTTCAAGCAAATGTTCCGAAATTAAATGTTCAGCAAAAAAGAGTATATGAAACAATTATGCGTGCTGTTAACGATGGAAGTGGTGGATTTCATTTGTGGGATGCTCCTTCTGGTACAGGAAAAACGTTTTTAATATCATTGCAATACGTTCCCAAAATCGAATCGCATTGGCACTTGATTCCTCTGGCATCGCAGCAACTTTGTTGGAAGGTGGCCGTACAGCACATTCCGCACTCAAGTTGCCTTTGAGTATGCAAATCATCGAAACACCTACATGCAATATATCGAAGACATCTGGAATGGCTAAAGTGTTGCAACGTGTTGCACTTATTGTTTGGGATGAGGCCACATGGCTCACAAAAAATCAGTTGAAGCCTTGGAACGGACAATGAGAGATATTGGGGAAAATTCCAATTTGTTTGGTGGAGGATTAATTTTGTTGTCAGGAGATTTCCGACAAACTTTGCCAATTACACCAAGATCAACCCCTGCCGATGAAATACATGCTTGCTTGAAATCATCGTATTTGTGGAGACATGTAAAAATATCTCTTCTTTCAACAAATGTTCGTGTTCAATTGCAAAATGATGCATCAGCTGTTGAATTTTCAATTCAATTGATGACAATTGGAAATGGTGCAATGCCAGTTGATGAGACTGGATTGATTACGTTGCCGGATAACTTTTGTAGAATTACACCATTGAAAGAAGAATTGATTGTATTTCCCAACATAGTACAGCACTACAAAAATCGTAATTGTTTAAGCAATTACCATTAATAAAGCGCAAGGTCAATCTTTGGAAATTTGTGGTATCAACTTAGAATATCCAGTATTTTCTCATGGACAATTATACGTAGCCTGTTCAAGTGTAGGCAAGCCATCAGTATTATTCATTTATTGCCAAGATAATAAGAAAACTAAAAATATAGTTTTCCATAGAGTTTTACAATAAATATAAACTTTAAAAACTTAAACTGCTTTGAATTACTTTTTTAATTATGCACAGTGAAACGTGCATGGGGTCTGCTAGTTAGATTATAATATTCTTAGTTGTCAGTCATCAGTTACTTTTCTCTGACATTTTATAGCATTAGTTTTACGTCGTATCTTTATTTTATTTTTTTAAATTTATTTATTCAAGCCAAGTGATACAAATTCTACAGGCCAGATTTAAAATAGTACAAACCACAAATTAAATATAATAAGCTCAGAATTATAAGTAAACATTATTAATTATACTTTTCAACATCCCCTTAGGCATACAAAAATTTAATTCAATTTCCGATGCTAATACATTAAATTCATTAGGAGATCTTATGATTGGTTGATTTAAAGCATAGTTAGTTCTATGACATTTTATGTAGAAAAACTTGTTTTGGCGAATAGTTATGATTGGGACAACAAAATTTATATTACTTAACAAGCAAGAGCAATCAATGTTGCCCCAAACGATGTCATAAATGAGCATTAAGGAATTTACCATTCGTCTGCTTTTTAGAGACTTCAAGTCAATTTACAAACAGCGAGATTTATATGAAAGAATAGGTTCTTCAAAATGCAAAGAAAAAAGATCAAATTTTAAAAATTTCTTTTGGACCCTTTCGAGACGATCGCTATGAATAGCGTAATATGGATTCCAAATAATAGCAGTATATTCCAACCTGAATCTTACAAAACCTGTATATAAAATCTTGTAAGTGTAGGGGTCATAGTGGTCGCTGTAGCGTAGTGGTAGTGCGTTGGGCTGCTACGCAGAATGGCCGGGGTTCGAATCTCGGCACAGGCAAAATCAAAAAAAAAAAAAGTAGAAAAAATAATTTTTTCAGGCAATGGCAAACCTACAAGAGTAAAAATTGCCATGAAAAGCTTTTCACTTCGCCGTTCGGATTCGGCATTAAACTGTAGGTCCCTTCCATTCATGTACAAATATAACACGCACAACATGAGAGGATGCGAAAAAGCTCGGCCTAGGCCCTCCATGGGTTGTTGTGCCATTAAAAGTAAGTAAGTAAAGTAGGGGTCATTAAATTCGGAGCTATTACGCCGCACAAAGGCCAACACAGCATACGCTTTCGGTATAATGTAATTTATATGATTCACGAATGTTAATTTGGGGTCAAGTAAGACACCTAAATTCAACATTTCAGCGACGTATTTTAAACGGGTATTTGCAATAGAAAACTCATGCAGGAGATTTATACTTAATTTAGCGAACGTAATATGAAAACATTTTTTAACATGCAAAGCTAGACGGTTTTTGAGACACCAGGTATTTAGTCTATTTAAATCATGTTGGATATCAGTTAAATCACTGACACTTTCTACTTTAAGAAATATTTTCAAATCATCTGCGTACAACAGGTAATTTGTTTTTAAGAAGAATGAACCTGTATCGTTTATGAAAAGAAGGAAAATGAGCGGCCCGAGGATGCTGCCTTCTGGAACACCCGGCGTGCGGACAAATGATTTAGATTTTATGCCATCGATAACAACATAGCAAAGTCTATCGCATATATAGGGCTTTATCCATTTCAAAAAAGTGGAATTAAGGCCCAATTTTTTTTATTGGGAGAATATGATGTGAAACTTTGTCAAAAGCTTTTGAGAAGTAGTATAGATGGTGTCCACCTGACATTTATCTTCAAAAGCTAAGAAGCAGTATTCAATAAAAGCAGCCAGGTTTATGATTTTAGAGCGACCAGACACAAATCCATGTTGATATGATGATATAATTCTTGAGAGGGGAAAAACCAAATGATATTTTACCACAATTTTAAAAAGTTTAGACACCGTTAACAGTTTTAAAATAGGGCGATAGTTCGAAATAAAAGTTTTACTTCCACTTTTAAAAACTGGGGTAATATGCGCTATTTTCCATCTTTTTATAAAGTCACCTAATGATAACTTACTTACTTAGCTGGCGCTACAACCGATGATCGGTCTTGGCCGCCTCCACAAAGCTTCGCCAGTCACTTCTGCTATGCGCGCGCTGGCGCCAGTTGATAAGGCCAAGTGCAGTCAGGTTGCCCTGCACCTGGTCTTTCCAACGGAGATTAGGACGTCCCCTTCTGCGTGATCCTCCACCCTGGTTCGAATAAAACACCTTTCTAGCCGGAGCGCTTTCTTCCATTCGCTCAACATGACCCAGCCAGCGAAGCCACTGGAGTTTTATACGCTTGACTATGTCAGTGTCGGCGTACAGCTCATACAGCTCATTGTTCCATCTTATTCGAAACACGTCATCCACGCATACTGGACCGTAGATCTTACGGAGTATCTTCCTCTCGAACGCTCCTAACAGTCTCTCATCATTGATGGTCAATGTCCACGTCTCTGCGCCATACATTAGGACGGGAAGGATGAGGGACTTATAGAGCGTTATTTTCGTCGGTCGAGAGAGGGCTCTACTTCTCAATTGCCTACTGAGCCCGTAGTAACACCTGTTGGCAAGAGTTAGTCTCCGCTTGATCTTAAGGCTGACATTATTGTTGGTGTTTATGCTGGATCCTAAATAAACGAAATCCTTGACGACTTCAAAAGTGTAGTTGTCAACAGTGACATTTTGTCCAAGACGCCGTGACTCTGTTTGTTGACACAAGGTATTTCGTTTTGTCCTCGTTCACCACTAGACCCACACGACGAGACTCCCTTTCCAGGTTGGAGAATGCTGCACTGACTGCTCGAGCGTTTTTGCCAATGATGTCAATATCATCAGCGTATGCTAGCAGCATGACACTCTTGTAGAAGATAGTGCCAGAGATGTCGATGTTCGCAGCTCGAATTATTTTCTCCAGCATTAGGTTAAAGAAGTCGCACGATAGGGAGTCACCTTGTCTGAAACCTCTTTTGGTATCAAATGGTGCGGAGAGGTCTGTCCCAATTTTCACTGCGCTGGTGGTGTTGGTCAGTGTCATTTTGCAAAGACGAATGAGCTTTGCAGGGATACCAAAATCAGACATTGCGGCGTACAAGTGATCCCTAATCGTGCTGTCGAAGGCGGCTTTATAATCGACAAATAGATGATGGGTGTCGATCTGTTTTTCTCGGGTCTTTTCCAGGATTTGGCGTAGTGTGAATATCTGGTCGATGGTGGATTTACCAGGCCTGAAGCCACACTGATAAGGTCCAATCAGTTTGTTGACGATGGGCTTCAGTCTTTCGCACAGTACGCTCGATAGAACCTTATATGCAATATTAAGAAGGCTGATCCCACGGTAGTTGGCGCAGATCGTGGAATCACCCTTCTTATGGATTGGGCAGAGTACGCTGAGATTCCAATCACTTGGCATGCTTTCATCTGACCATATTCTGCATAGAAGCTCATGCATGCGTTTTTTGAGCTCTTCGCCTCCGGTCTTAAACAACTCAGCAGGCAGGCCATCTGCACCTGTAGCCTTATTGTTTTTCAGCCGAGCAATGGCTCACCTCCTCATAGTCAGGCGGCGGTACTTCAACGCCGTCAGTGATTGAGGTTTCCGGAGTGGGTTCCGCAGTGGCGGGATTATTGCCGTCTTCGCCATTAAGCAGCTGCGAAAAGTGCTCCCTCCATAATCTCATTATGCCCTGGATATCTGTCACCAGATTTCCATCTTCATCCTTGCAGGAAGAGGCCCCGGTCTTCAAACCAAGAGTCAGGCGTCTTATTCTTTCAAAGAATTTTCGGACCTCGTTCCTGTCCCGCAACATTTCGATATCATTGAACTCGCGTCTTTCTTCATCTCTTTTCTTGCGCCTGAAAAGACGTTTCTCCTCCCTCCTCAACTTTCTGTATCGCTCCTTAGCAGCTCGCGTTGCAACTGACTGCAGGGTGGCTCTGTATACTGCGTTTTTTGCTTCAGTAGCATCGCGACACTCTTGGTCGTACCACATATTTCTCCGTCGACGGTGGTAGCCTAGCACCTCTTCGGCAGCCGTACGCATAGAGCGGGAAATGTGCGTCCACTGTGCGCATATATCATCAAGTTGAGGGGTGTTTTGCGAAAGGAGAAGTGCAAGTTGGTTGGCAAAGACTGACTTTGGCTGTCTGTTGTGATTGCAGCTTTTCGACATCCAGCTTTCTCTTTGTACCTATCCGTACGCGATTTGCTACACATATACGTGTGCAGACCTTGGCTGCAACCAAGTAGTGGTCTGAGTCGATGTTTGCACCACGTATTGTGCGTACGTCTAGTACATTGGAAGCGTGCCTTCCGTCGATCACAACGTGATCAATTTGGTTTCGTGTGTTTTGATCAGGGGACAGCCAAGTTGCCTTATGGATATCCTTATGTTGGAATCTGGTGCTACTAACTGTCATGTTTCGTGCCGCGGCGAAGTCGATCAGTCTCATACCGTTATCGGTGGCTTCGTCGTGGAGACTGAATTTTCCGATCGTCGGACCAAAGAGACTCTCCTTGCCCACCTTGGCATTAAAGTCGCCTAACACGATTTTAACATCGTGGCGGGGGCAATGCTCATAAGCTTTGTCGAGGAGCTCGTAGAAGTCATCTTTGGTCGTTTCATCCTTCTCATCCGTCGGGGCATGGACACAAATTAGGCTGATGTTGAAGAATTTTGCCTTGATGCGGATAGTGGCTAGGCGCTCGTTCACCGCTGTGAACCTCGATACTAGATGACGCAGTCTCTTCCCAACCACAAATCCAACACCAAATTCGTGTCTCGACGCATGACAGCTGTAGTAGATATCACAGAATGCTCTTTTGGAGCAACCCTGTCCCGTCCATCGCATTTCCTGTACAGCGGTGATGTCAGCTCTATATTTTTGGAGGACATCCACCAGCTGGATAGAGGCACCTTCCCTGTAGAGGGTTCGGACATTCCAGGTGCATATCCGCAAATCGTTGTCCTTTGGGCGTTTGCGGGAGTCGTCAATATTAGAGGGGTTCATTATCCGAGGCTTGTTTGGAGGTTTCATTGGAGGGTATTTTAACGTGGTGGGTTCCAAGCCCGACGCACAACCATTCATTCAAGGCCATGGAGAAGTCCGCCGCACACATTAGTTAACTCACTGACGGTTGTCAGATCGCTATCCAGGGGACGCCACGAGGAGGCTGTGTGTCGACTTGAAACGTAGAAGCGCAAGGATCGACCATGGACGCACCTGCGACTGTCACGAACTTTACCTTGTGTCCTACGCCCCAGGCCCCCTAATGATAAAGACAGATTAAATATATGACACAAGAGAATGCAAAGTGTCGAAGAACATTTTTTAAAAAGCAAAGCAGAAAAGCCATCACAATCAGCTTTTACAGACGGCTCCAATTTCATTATTCCTTTCAAAACATCAATTTCAGTAATGCTTAGGGATCCGAAATTTAAAGACGAATCTAGATTATCGAGATCTGAACTATAAGTAGAGAAAGTATCAGTATCAAAGTTTGACATAAAAAATTTTGCGAAAAGTTGGTAATACCAGCCATGGAGCTTGACGAATTCCTATTGAATGTCATCATGGAAGTAATATCAGATTGAGCTTTTTTTTGATTTAAAGAACTGCCAAAAAGATTTTGGATTAGATTTTATGCTATGTTCAAAGCTTAGGATGAAATTTTTACACAAAAACTTCTCAAGAACAACGAACTCCTTCATATATAATACATATTTGTTTTTATCATTGGGGTCATTTGTGGACGTATACTTATTAAAAAACTTGTTTCTTAACTTTTTCAATTTCTTTAGCTCTTTTGTATACCATGGCAATTTGTATACTTTTGGCCGTACTAAAGGTACATTTTCTCGACACATATTGTTAATTTCAAGACAGAAAATATCAAAAGAATCATCAGTGTCATTGCTGTCAAATTTAACATTAACATTAGTAGGAATCAAATTTTTTATTCTCAATTAAAGACCAGGAGAGAGAATTTAGGTTAAAATCACCTAATACACAAATATGCGCATTAGACTTATCAATATTTGCTAAATTCAAAACATTGTCAACATGAGCAAAATACAGTGAGTCTGAACTATTGGGGGACTATAAGAAACACAAAGTAAAAGTTGTTCCTTGGATGCTAAAATAGATACAAATAGTTGATCTAGTAACGTATCATCATTATTTAGCTTAAGTACAGATGAGCGCAGCATACGTTTGAGAGCAATCAGCACACCTCCACCACGTTGGCATCCAGTTTTTAGCGCATCCCTATCCTTTCGGTAGACTTGATAAAGAGACGTGTCGAAAAATTTAGCATCTTTAAAATCTTGATTAAGCCAAGTCTCAACAAGCACTATATGATATCATAATCCATTATCGAAGAAGCCCGTAAAATAGCAGTGAATTTTGTCCTTATACCAGAAATGTTTTGGTACTAGATTTTAAGTTTGAGATATTTGTTATTTCTGCATTAGTTGGTTTCCTTGCATTGGAAAAAAACGGAAAGGTCGAACTTTAACCGAAGTTTGCCATAGCGATGGTTTAAGTATTTCATTGTAGTAACGCGGCAATACAATAAGTTTAAAGTTAATGCTCTTCAAAGATTCAGGTGCAGCATCTTTTTTAACTAATTTGTAGCATACAATGTGTTCCTTCGGTATATTTGCATGTTTTTCCACATAAGTGTTTACCTATATATCATCTATTGTTACTGTAGGTTTAAACGAAGATAAATGTACCCATTTGTGAATGACAATAACATCTAATTCAACGGCTTCATTTTACCCTACAACAACATTAGCTTTCTTCTGGTTGAATTTTGGCTTCTAACATTAACCCATTGGGTGTTTGGCCCAATAAGATCATCGGTAGCAACTGAGGAGGGATATCCATCGACATGTCTTGTGGAGACATACTGTACCACAGGAGCAGCAGCAACATCAGCAAATATAGGAAAAGCGCCAATAGTGGGAGTTGTAGAAAAATCAGTAGCAGTGACAGTAGCAGAGTTCGCAGAAGCAGGCGCTGCAGCAGCTGAGGCACCAGTGGTTTCAGCAGCAGAGAACGAGCTGTTATCAGGAGAAGCAGCAATATTAGCATATGAACCGCCGGTAACTACAGCAAAAGTGGTAATTGCAGATCCCATCGTTGAAGAGCAGCAGAGGCAGTATTGGCAGCAGAGGCAGTATTGGCAGCAGAGGCAGTGGTAGTTGAGATTGAACGAACGTCAGAACCACCAGCATAAAGTGAATTGACATAAGGCATAAATTGATTTTCCGGTTTTGCTGAGCTCAATCTGCTACGATTATTATTGGCTTTAAAAGAAACATTTACAAAATCGCGAAGAACTTTGAATTCATTAGTAAGAGAAAGAATTGCGGCAGCAGTGTCATTATCCGCCGATTTATGCTTAATAGCATTCGATTCAAATTCCACTTTATCAGCCTTTAAAGAATTAATTTCTTCTTGTAAAGAGCTTAAGTATCATTATAAATGCAAGAGAATAAACAGCGGGTGAATTATCACTTTCAGTTAATATTTGCTTCACAGAGTTCATTTCATGTTCTATGTTTTCAATTTTCTGCATTAAAAGCATTTTATCATTTTGTAAAGATGTTATTGTTGATAGCGCGCGGGCATTTTCAGCTTTAAGAGACACAATTTCGTTAAAAAGACTTCGCCAGTTGCGTTAGAATTAATTTTCATAATACTTCCAGAAATGTATCATTCATCTACTACACAAAAAGAGAACACACTATTAACATGCTCAGAAAAAAAAGATATTAGTTCAAACATCAAGATAGAGGAGATATAGGCCATGAGAAAATAGTCTAACAGACTATGACCGGAATTATTAACAAAATCAATAGGTGAGACAGTATTGATTACAGATAAACCTACACTGGATCGAAGATCAAACAATTTTAACGTTGCACTCTCAGACGACAATAGTGTTTAAAATCAATTTAAAATCAAAAAATGATCATAGTTAATTGTTGAATTTGATGATACAGAGAAAAACGGTTCTAAACTGTAACATTTGTTTGGATTATACACGCAGGACAAAAAAATTTAGTGCAACTATCAGAAAAAACCACATTTAAAAATTCTACGCACATACTTGTTCACTAGACTTACACATTTAACATTAAGATATTCTTTACAACAAATAGTTATACCACCAGCCCTATCTATCATTTACCACCAATCTATCATTTCTAAATAATTCGTAGTTTGGGTATTTTATAATGGGAGTCATTAAAGTCATTCTTAAACCAGGTCTCAGAGACACAGATTACGTCAACAAGACTATTTTCAAATACATGTTTAACGTAGTCCAATTTGTTAGCATTCAGACTTAGTGAATTAAAAGGCACAACTTTTAGCCCACAGTGTTGTTTACAGAATATATTCATCAAGACCTTATGATTTTCACTAACACCTGAAAGAATATCATTTAAATTCTCCATAGAATTGTCCCACAATAACAAATTTAAACATTTCCACCTAACCATAAACACAATAAAGAAACTTACAAGTGGGTAAAAACCGATTACCTTTACAATAATAATATATAATAATAAACAAAAATAAACTTAAATACAAAAATGAAAAACATTATCCAAAATTTAACTTATAAAATTTAAATTTTTAATAAAAGAGATACACCACAAATAATTAGTAATAACTCATAAATTCGATGCAGAGGCAATGCGATTTACCCTCATTTCGTCCGAAACTCTTATTGCGTCGCTCTTAAATTGTTGTTTAACATACTCATATCCACGTACTTATTGAGAAAACAGATGATAAGCACGTTTGTCTTTTCAACTGCAACGCAAAGTTCAACAATTCTCTATTCTTCTTTGTCAATCATTCGTGTACATAAATATTCTCATCTGAAGTAAGAGAACGTTTATTAGTTTTGCAAAAAGCAGCAATAGCTTTAAAGAGAAGACAGCGATCTTTGGGTGTTTTTAATTTTACAACAACGGGAGATGATTTGTTGTTTTTTCTGCGTGGAAAACGAAAACACTAGATACACCAGGTATATTAATCAAGTTTAATCGGTTGGCACAAGATGGATTATGCTGAAACCAAATTTTCGCAATCAGATAGAGGGAAGTCATAATATAATAAGTATATAACGTCAGAAGCTATAGCATTATTCTGATAGCTTCAGCAGCTCTCACTCTTTCCACAACTATTCTCACATACATTTATAAATTTGCTATCTCACCCGACATTTCAGATTTAGAATTATGCTCTCCTGCTGCATTTCTAATTTAGCCTCCAGCCGCTCAAACATAACTGCGGTCGAGAGACTCTCTCCACTCACAACTGGGCTTTCTAGTTTGCGATCAGCAGTTCTTGTAATTATCAATATTGGCTTATTTGTTTAAATTTTTATTGCTAATTTAGGCAAAATAATTTACAAAAATACGAATTTTCTGTGTAAGCGAATTAGGAAGAGGACAAGTATCATTCAAAACAAAACATTTATTTTCTTAAGTATCCTTTAAAGTCAAAAGTTAGATTTTATTTAGTCTCAACAAAAACACGTCTACACGTCTCGAATAATATATATTTTTCATTATCTGATAAAAATAGACAAGAACATAAATAATGAAAATGAAGTAAATGTGGAAATCAAATGCGTGGATGATGAAACGTTTCGAACGAGGGCGAAGAAATTTCAGTGCCGGTGAAAAAACGTTGTGAACGAAGGTGTCATAAGTGAAAACGCTGGGAACGATGGTGCTGAAAATGAAGAGAGCACGGGTGAAAAGAGGACTAATTAATACAATTAAACTTTTCATTCAAAAAACCACCTGAAAATTTAGCAAAAATATCTTTTCCGAATATTTCTTGAATTAAATATCTTTTAGATATTTGCGCGAGAATATCTATAAGATGTGTAAGATAAGAATATTGTGAATATGTCTTTTTGAAAATATTGTGAAGATATTCTGACACCATTACAAAAAGACTGTGTATCATAAGACATTTAAAACAACTTAAAGACATGGACTATATATCTTTTGGATATTTTTTTTTACAAGGTTTTATCATATCTGTGAAGTTTAAACAGTGCTGCCAATTTAAAGTTGTCCACCTCCAAAAAAACACCCTATACATCCCGGTTAATAATGGTACACTATTTCATTCAAATGACTTCTTCGGCTAGCCTGGCAGTAGCCAATACGATCAACCCAATTATTCAGTACATTTTCGACTGTATAGAACTGTTATTGACCATGGCTCCACCAATTTAGTCCTTAAGAGCCTCAATCGTTGCTGGATGGTTAGCGTTACATTTAGCTTTAGCGACCCCACAAATAATAGTCCCAAGCAATTTCATGGAAGCCAATGCACATCACCAAAACGGCTAATAACGCGATTTTCAAACTTTCCACACAAAAGCGCGCCATCCTTTTGGAACCAAATGTTGTCTAAGTCCATATCTTCTAAATTAGGCCACAAATAATCAGTTATCATTGTGCGGTAGCACACACAATCCACGATAACGCATCCCAATTTTCAAAGAAAAATGGCCAAAAGATACCGCCGGTCCAAAAACCAAACCAAACAGTTACTTGTTGAGGGTGCATTGGCTTCTGAACTATTACGCATGGATTTTATGCAAAATTCGCAACAAAGAAGTGCGTGAAATGTTCAATTCCTGAGAAAGATGGCGAGTTGGTTCTTCTTGCACATTCTGATCACTGTAGCAGTACGAGAACGTGTTGTTTTATCCAATGAAGATCCAGTTTCACAAATTGATCCACAAATTGCGTGGAAGGCGCTTCTCTTCTACCTAATTTTGAACCAAATTTCCTTACACTTTTGGTAGAACATTCACCATTTGGCAAGTACATTTTCAGGATTTTCCAACGTTGTTCAAGATTATATCAACACATTTCGTTAACAGCACGACTTGCTGTCGTAGTACGAATGACATTTAGAGCTGCCAAACTCATCAAGGCAAAATTCTTCCATAACAGCATAATTTGTGCCCATGGATGAGAAGGATGAAACGACCAAGGATTACTTCTATGACCTGCTCGACAAAACTCATGAGCATTGCCCCCGCCCCGATATTAAAATCGTGTTCTACTTCTTTTAATGGCACAACAGCCAATGGAAGGCCTAGGCAGAGCTTTTCGCATCAATTCAAATTGTGCGTGTTATATTTGTACATGAATGGAAGGGACCTACAGTTCTATACCGAATCTGAACGGTGAAGTGAAAAGCTTTTTATAGGCAATTTCTACTCCTGTAGGTTTTCCATTGACTGCCAAGAGGAGGTGCTGTGTAGAAAAACTATTGTTGTTTTTTTTCTTCTTCTTTTTTCTTACTTTTTTTTTATATATTTTTTTTATGTTGCCTGTGCCGAGATTCAAATCGCACGCAAGAGGTGACCAGTTAATTATGTGAAATTAATGGTTCGTCAAATGTTTATATCAGTAAATTAATTGTATCGCGCGCTGTGTGGCATGCGGTGCCGTCGTCTTGCTGAAACCACATGCCTGCAACAGTAGTGCCTTTCAATCGAAGTACGAAAAAGTTAGAAATTATGTCTCGGTGCCATTCAGCGGCATACAAATCGCACAAAACGGTGACTTTTTCTGGATATAATGATGTTTTGAGAATGGCTTGTGCATTAGTATCGCTTTAACCAAGTGTGCAAAATTTTAAAATTAAATTTGGGATCAATGCTAATGTTTCCTTTGGCCCATTCTCCAAATGTGTTCGTGTGGCTTCAATTCCTGCACAAATTAAATCTTGTAACCACGTAAGCTAAGAACTTCATGGAAAATTTTCCATAAAGTGGATGGACAGAAGCCTAATTGATTAAAATTCCAAATGTATGATGAACCACCAGTCACTATCCGCATCAAAGCAAAATTCTTCAATAATAGCATAATTGCGTATGGCCTGATGGATGAGAAGGATAAAACGAAAAAGGATGACTTCTACGAACGAGCCCCTCGACAAAACTCATGAGCATTGCCCCCGCCCCGATATTAAAATCGTGTTCTACTTCTTTTAAAGTGAAGTGCTGACTACGGTTAATGTATAGTGCTGAGCTTTTCGCATCAATACATGTTGTGCGTGTTATATTTGTACATGAATGTAAGGGACCTACAGTTCTATGCCGAATCCGAACGGTGAAGTGAAAAGCTTTTCATAGCCAATATTTCTCTCGCAGGCTTGCCAATTAATTTTGTTTTATGCGCCCTGCAGGTGAGGAATCTTCAAACAGATTTGTAGCCCGTCTCGTAAACTGACTGGATTTGTAATGCGCCTACATACTAAACCTCACCCCGTTCTCGTCAACCACTATCCCCGCGGTACTGCCGTTAGGTATTAGTTCGCGAAAATGGTTAGCCTTTAGACTTAAATTCGTAAAGTCTTCTCTCCTGAGACGTTCGATTCTCCTTAGATCGTTTTGCACGTTCGTGATGAACACACTTATTTCTGCCCAGTCTACCTCCGACCTCCGGATTATATGACCAATTATACTCGATGGACTTTGCAACATTGTATTTGCTGGGCGGAAACGCCGACATTTAAAAATTACGTCTACATAGGTACTTTCTGTAACGTCCGTGACCGGTTAAAAACTGTGTTATATGGTAGATTGTTTATCTGTTTTTTATTTATCCATGTGTCAATCTTTGGAATTAGTGCCTTTGACGAATTCTCCCATTTATTCTGCCACATGGCTAATGAAGCTAGCCTTTCTTCGCTTGTAATACCTGGAATATCCTGCTGTAACTGATTTGTGTTCCTTCTGCAATAGATTCTTTTCATTTCATCCGCTAGTATATCAATCGGTATTATACCAGCTACGACGAACGCCGCATCTTACGAAATTGACCGAAAACCACTTATTGATTTTAGGTCCCTTAGTCTGTATACCCGTGACAGTTTCTTTCGGCACTCCTTTGCCGTTAAAGCTCCGGCCCAGATTGGAGCTGCGTAAAGCAAGGTTAAGCGTACTACTCTAGACAGTAACATCCTTCTGCCACATTTTGGTCCACTTACGTTTGGCAATATTCTAGACAGCACAACCTGGATACTCGCCGCCTTTTCTCTTACATAGTCCAAGTGAGCTTTGAAGTTCAGTCTATTATCTATCATCACTCCCAGATATTTAATTGACGACTTTGATTTAATTTTTTTGGTTGCCTACTTGTATATTCCTATACTCGACAACCTTCCTACGGTTAATTAGTAGCGCCGGTTTTTTATGCCGCTAATTCAAGCCTAGCCGATTGTAGCCATTGGCTCATGTGGCGTAGTGGTAGTGCGTTGGATTGCTGCGCAGTGTGCTGGGTTCGAATCTTGGCACAGGTAAAATCAAAAAGTAGAAAAATATTTTTTCTACACGGCGCCACTTCTTGGCAGGCAATGGCAAACCTACAAGAGTAAAAATTGCTATGAAATGCTTTTCACTTCGCCGTTCGGATTCGGCATTAAACTGTAGGTCCCTTCCATTCATGTACAAATATAACACGCACAACATGAGTGAATGAGAAAAGCTCGGTCTAGGCCCTCCATGGGCTGTTGTGCCATTAAAAGTAAAAGTAAAGTAAAAGTCACCGCTTCGTTAGTGACCATTTCAATTTCCTGGATACGTTTCACCACTGTAACTATCGCAATATTATCTGCGTATCCCACTACTTTTACTCCAGGTGGGAATGGTAGCATTAATATTCCGTCGTACATGATATTCCCTAGTAGAGATCCTAGCACAGATCCTTGTGGAATACTCCAGCTTTCTCTTTTTGAAGTAACTATCGATTATTCTCCGTATATATGTATGTATTTCATTCTGGCCAGAGACCTTTTTATGTGTATTCAGTTGGCAGAGTTAAATGCGTTTTGTACATCTAGTGTAACCACTGCACAATATTGCTTCGCTCCTCCTCTCCATCTAGTGCCTTCTATAGCCTCCGCTGCAATGTCTACCATCATTTTAATGGCGCTTACTTTCCTTCCGCGTTCTGTTGTAGATTACACGCTCCAGTATTTTGCCCAATGTATCACGCAAGCAGATTGGCCGATATGACGATAGATCTCCCTGCGGCTTGTTTCCTTTCGGTAGCAAAACTAGCCACTGTAGCTTCCACTGAAGATATCCGGTCTTCTGAAGACTGCCAGTTTCAAAGCTTTATTAGGAATACCGTCGAGTCCCGTTACTAGTCCTGTTACTTTTTTGTCGTCTACCTTCTTGCATGCTTCGAGCACCTCTTCTGCCTCGTGCAGAGATCTTTGCGCGTCTCTAAAAGAATCGAGCAGTTGTAATTAAACATTCACCCCTAAGAGTTTTGATTTCTTTGTGCGACCAATAGCATTGTGAGCCTTGTTTCCTGGGCTTCCTTCTGGGGATTGCTGCATCACAAGCAGTAGTTACCAAATATGTTAATTGGCTGTGGTCGCTGCGGCGTAGTGGTAATGCGTTGGATTGCTACGCAGAGTGTCCGGGGTTCGAATCTCGGCACAGGCAAAATAACAAACAAAAAAAAGTAGAAAAAATAATTTTTCTACACAGGCAATGGCAAATGTACAAGAGTAAACATTGCTATGAAAAGCTTTTCACTTCGCCGTTCGGATTCGGCATTAAACTGTAGGTCCCTTCCATTCATGTACAAATATAACACCTAGGCCCTCCATGGGCTGTTGTGCCATTAAAAGTAAGTAATGTAAGTTAATTGGGTTGCTGCATTTCCTGCCGATCCGCGTTTCAGATTATGTGTGGTCAATATTTTTTCAAAGGTGAAGACGGAAATCTGGTGAAAGAT
Organism: Palloptera scutellata; assembly: GCA_958295655.1. Taxonomy (NCBI): domain Eukaryota; kingdom Metazoa; phylum Arthropoda; class Insecta; order Diptera; family Pallopteridae; genus Palloptera; species Palloptera scutellata. The sequence continues at coordinate 32,314,103 of OY282451.1, forward strand.
GTGCAGGGTATCGAATAGTGTGTCCTTTTATCTAGTGCTGGTTATTTTATCTCTCTGATGGATGTCGAAAAGCTGCAATCACAATAGACAGCCGAAGTCTTCGTCAACCGACTAGATAATATATGTGCGCAGTAGACGCACATTTCCCGCTCTATGCGTACGGCTGCCGAAGAGGTTCTAGGCTACTGAAACGCGAGCTGAGGACAGAGGTGAAATGACTCTTCAGTCACAAAAAAAGAGATGCAGAAAGACGTGAGTTCAATGATATCAAAATTTTACGGGACAGGAATGATGTCCCAAAATTTTTAGAAAGAATAAGACGCCTGAGATAGATTGAAGACCGGGCGTCTTCCTGCAAGTTTGAAGATGGAAATCTGGTGACAGATGCCCAGGGTATTATTACATCACAGCAGCTTAATGGCGATGACGGCAATAATTACTGACGGTTGTTTAAGACCGGAGGCGAAGAGCTCAAAAAAAGTATGCATGAGCTTCTATGCAGAATATGGTCAGATGAAAGCATGCCAAGTGATTGGAACCTCAGCGTACTCTGCCCAATCCATAAGAAAGGTGATTTCATGATCTCCGCCAACTACGGTGGGATAAGCCTTCTTAACATTGCATACAAGATTCTATCAAGCGTACTGCGCGAAGGACTGAAGCTCATCGTTAAAAAACTTATTGGACGTTATCAGTGTGGCTTCAGGCCTGGTAAATCCACCATCGAACAGATGCTAAATCCTGGAAAAGACCCGAGAAAAACAGATACCCATCATCTATTCGTCGATTACAAAGCCGCCTTCGACACCACGATTAGGGATCACTTGTACGCCGCAATGTCTGATTTTGGTATCCCTGCAAAGCTCATTTGTCTTTCCGAAATGACTCTGACCGACACCACCAGCGCAGTGAAAATTGGAGCAGACCTCTCCGCGCCATTTGATACCAAGAGTTTTCAGACAAGGTGGCTCCCTATCGTGCAATTTCTTTAACCTTATGCTGGAGAAAATAATTCGAGATGCGAATATCGACATCTCTGGCACTATCTTCTACAAGAGTGTTATGCTGCTAGCATGTGCTGATGATATCATTGGCAAAAACGCGCAGACAGTGCAGCATTCTTCAAACTGGAAAGGGAGTCTCGTCGAGTAGGTCTAGTGGTAAACGAGGACAAAACGAAATACCTTGTGTCAACAAACAAAGAGTCACGGCGTGGCATGATTATTGTCAGTTTTTTGAACAGCGTGCAGTACGGCTCGTTGGCGGTCATATCCCTGAACCATGCAAACAAGCCTTGCAACATCTTCCAACCTAATTGCAAAACTTTCTATAGTTGCATAGGGCTTTGATGTCAATGAATGCTTCACCCAATCTAACCTTTTACTCATAGGTAATTTGCTTACGAGTTCTTCGAGCAGTGTCGGTTTTGCCAGGTGCTGTTGACCATCAACCAATAGCATGAACGTGGCGAAATTTCTTACCTTCGTCGCATATGGTACTAGTTTATCAACTGCATTTTTAGATATCGCCGATATTTCCTTAACCTGGCGTAAATGGCTTTGAATCAATAGCTCTGGCCTGCCGAATCGAAATTTAAGCTGTTCAATAAGAGCATTTACATTGTTTGGGTTGAATTAATAATGATTTCACCACGTTTCTTGTTTCTCCTTTGCAGGCGTTGGTTCTGCAATCGTAGAACGTAAAAAGCGTTATAAAATAATGGTCAATTTTCAGCGACCTCGCTAAATTCTTGCAAATCGTATAGTTTTCGCATAGACATACTAGTTGGCAGCGAAGAAATAAAGATTGCAGGCGTAGGCAATGGCGATTGACGACAGTGTGAATTATAATCCAAAAATGCCTCTGACACTAGCAAAAGTAACACTTTGATTCGGCACAGCCTCCACGACTGAAGCGACAACAATTTGGCTTGATTGAAATTCGGATGATGGCATTTGAAAAATATACGCTCTTTATCAGGCCGAAGACGAAGTATCATTTCGCGTATCTGACTCGTAAGTGCGGTAACTTGTTCTTGCATGGCATTAAACAACTTTATTTGCTGATTAATAACATCCGCATAGAACCCTAAATGTTGAGCTAATATATTATCACCAGTGGCGCCGGCGTTGGCAGAGGGAGCAGCAGAAGCACCCGCGATAGCAGCAGAAGATATGGTGGCAGAATTCATGAGTTCAGTGTAATTTAATAGAGTGGAAGTATTAGCACTGGCAGAATTGGTTGTGGCGGAAGTATTAGTTGGAGCAGAAACATTCAAAACAAAACATTTAATTTTCTAAAGTATCCTTTAAAATTAAAAGTGAGATTGTATGTAGTCTCAACAAAAACACGTCTACTCTCGTCTCGAATAATATATATTATTATCTGAAAAAAATGGAAAAATGGAAAGAACATAAATAATGAAAATTAAGTAAATGTGGAAATCAAATGCGTGGATGATGAACACGCTGTGAACGAGGGCGCAGAAATTTCAGTGCCGGTGAAGAAACGTTGTGAACGAAGGTGTCAAAAATTAAAACGCTGGGATCGATGGTGCAGAAAATGAAGAGAGCACAGGTGAACAAAAGAGGACGGAGAAGTTAAGGGCAATCAAGAAGAAGACGAAAGATTATTTAGGATAATCAAAGATTGATCAATACAATTATACCTTTAATTCAAAACACCACCTGAAAATGTAGCAAAAATATCTTTTCCGAATATTTCTTGAAACACATATATTTTAGATATTTGCGCGAGAATATCTATAAGATGTGTAAGATAAAAATATTGTGAATATGTCTTTTTGAAAATATTGTGAAGATATTCTGACACCATTACAAAAAGACTGTGTATCATAAGACATTTAAAACAACTTAAAGACATGGACTATAATCTTTCGGATATTTTTTTTTACAAGGTTTTATTATATCTGTGAAGTTTACATAGATGGAATACGGAAGTATCCCCTCCCGAAAAACAGAAAAGAAGTAAATCTTGTATTTACAGACGTTAAGGAATTGATGAAATAAAATATAAGCTATCGTCTGCAACGCTTTCATTTATGATAGTGCAAAACCAACCAAACAGTGACGCTAGCTCGATTGGTTTTAGTTTGGTTAGAGGGAATACATTTAAAATAGTGACTGACTGTATCTCACTCAAAATGACCTTATGTAAACAACAGCTTAACTCGAGAATAGCCATGTGGGCACTACAGTTGGAAAACTATAATTATGTTATTCAGCATCGCAATGGTGTTAAAATGGATCATGTTAACGCGCTCAGCGTCATGCCCGACTGCTGCATATGCTGATGCAACTGTTGCTACTAATTGTAAAAATCGAGAGGACACTGACGGTTATTGTAAAGAAGTAATCGCTTGCCTAAAAAGGTATTTCAGCTATTATAGTTTGCCGAAATGCGTTGGCACGGATAGTGATAGATGTATCACGTAGCTTTTTTTAAACACAATGTTTCTCATGTGCAAGGAGCGGAGTTATCAAAGCCATGCTCAGAAAAATATATATACCATGCTAAGGCGAGTCAAGTATGGTTTAAACTACAAAAAGCATTCGACAACAGAACAGTCTTTGTAAACTGTTGTTTAGAATGGAGCAGATTGACGATTTGGCTGAATATTCAGAAGTCTGGGCTAGATAAGGAAATTAATTTAGACTATATAATCTGCATAGGTTGCCATTGAAAAGTAACAGGAACATAGCCAACAGCGATTTTTCCAGCGAAAAATAACCCCCTAGGTATACAATGAAAAGGACTGCATCGTTATCCGTGGCGTGGATACAACTGTCGGTACTAATAAGAAGCTCATACCTAAAGACCGTGGACCGTACGTCATACATAAAATTTTACCGGTATGTGGATAGATATTAAAATTGCCAGCTCGAAGCGTCACGCATTAAAGGGTGGGTGGCAAACGAAAAAACAATCGTATGATCCAATGTTTCCTGCTATAGGTAACACTTGTATAGCATTAAATACAGGGTCGACTATTTATTTGGAATTTGACTTTGGTTTGGCTTTATTTTTATTGTATTTTGACAATAACGCGTCGAATAGTGGATTCTAAGTGCCCAATTGTTTTTAGATTATCGGCGTCAACTTGCGACTTTTTATGTCCCCAAAGAAAATACCAGGTGTACAAGTATGAAACATAATGACATCTCTGTGTCGCTAGATAAAACTGTACGCAATTGGCGCCATTTCTTTGCATTTAATTCTGTTAACAATATTCAGTTCATAAACAATCAAGTTTCATACAAATGTCGAATTTTGTGCCTACAAACTACGATATGCCGACATCATTGGTGAATTATTTTGTATTCTAGGTATTATTGGTTAGTGTAATATTGAAAAATTAAGCGCTTAAATTCGCCATTGTTAACAACACAACATATGCAAATGGTTTGGAAAAGAGTTGCAAAGCAGCCTAATGGTGGTAATGAAAAGGAGCCCTGACGAGTTTAAGTATTGAAAGTTAGGGAGAATCAAGTAACTTTGAACCGGTTAAATTGTAGCTTATCAAATAGATATCTTTGATTTCTCGTCATAATTAGCTTATGCAGATAGATTCAATCTTTAGCCTCGACGTATTCCATCAAATTCAAGCCTCCAAGTGGAAATGTGATCAAATTTTTTAAGGCTGTAAACATATCGAATGAAATTATTAAAAGCTACTTCAAGGTTATGAAGTGATTGAGAATCTAATTTACTACCTACAAATTCAGCAAAAGAAATTGTTGGGAGAATCAGTGAGAAAACAACACTAAGTAAAGATCTTCTAGAGATTGGTAAAACATAAGATTTGCTCGGGTTTAAAGATAGGCCATTAAGAGCTTTCAAGTCCGCATTCATATGAAAGCATTAGTCATCAATTAGCCCAATAGGACTGAACAAATACAATTTTATATCGGCAGCGTAAGCGTGGACAGTAGAATGTTTGCAAACGGAATTGAACTATGCGGAACACCAGATTTGATAGATGTGTAGCTAAAAAATTTACTGCCAACTTTAAACCTTTGCATTCTATCTTTAGAATAGCTACTCATAAGTGTTACAGCGGTGTTATCAAATCCATACAGGGCTTTCAATTTTTCACATAACAACGAATGACTAACACAATCAAATGCTTTGGAAAAGTCAAGTAAGCACAGCAGAATACCGAGGTCATTATCGTAAGATATTCTTATGTCATCCATGATTTTTACTATGGCTGATGAACAACTATGTCCAGGTCTAAACCAGGTGACAATAGGTTATTTTTATGGAAATATTATATGTGGAGATTTGTTTAGACATAAGATTTTCGCAAAAAACAATACTGATAGGAATGCTGAAATCACTAGCAGCGGAGGGCGTTGCTTTTATGGCTAATGGAATTGTTGTTGCTATTTTCCAAGCTTTAAGATAAGTGGAAGTGGTGAACAATTGCTAATAATATGTGTAAGCGGACCCAGAATAAACGGCAATATAATTTTAATAAATTTAATTGTGAGGCCATCTTCGCCAGTTGCATTAGAATTAATTTTCATAATACTTCCAGATATGTATCATTCATTTACTACACAAAAAGAGAACACACTATTAAACCAATAGGTGAGACAGATAAACCTACACTGGATAGAAGATCAAACAATTTTAATGTTGCACTCTCAGACGACAATAGTGTTTAAAATCAATTTAAAATCACAAAATGATCATAGTTAATTATTGAATTTGATGATACAGAGAAAAACGGTTCTAAACTGTAACATTTGTTTGGATTATACACGCAGGACAAAAAAATTGAGTACAACTATCAGAAAAAACCAACAAATAGTTATACCACCATAATCTGTCATTTCTAAATATTTCGTAGTTTGGGTATTTTATAATGGGAGTCATTAAAGTCATTCTTAAACCAGGTCTCAGAGACACAGATTACGTCAACAAGACTATTTTCAAATACATGTTTAACGTAGTCCAATTTGTTAGCATTCAGACTTAGTGAATTAAAAGGCACAACATTTAGCCCACAGTGTTGTTTACAGAATATATTCATCAAGACCTTATGATTTTCACTAACACCTGAAAGAACATCATTTAAATTCTCCATAGAATTGTCCCACAATAACCAATTTAAGCATCTCCACTTAACCATAAACACATTAAAGAAACCTACAAGTGGGTAAAAACCGATTACCTTTACAATAATAATATATAATAATAAACAAAAATAAACTTAAATACAAAAATGAAAAACATTATCCAAAATTTAACTCTGAAAGTAATAAAAGAGATACACAAAAATAATTAGTAATAAGTCATAAATTCGATGCAGAGGCAATGCGATTTACCCTCATTTCGTCCGAAACTCTTATTGCGTCGCTCTTAAATTGTTGTTTAACATACTCATATCCACATACTTATTGGGAAAACAGATGATAAGCGTGTTTGTCTTTTCAACTGCAACGCAAAGTTCAGCAATTCTCTATTCTTCTTTGTCAATCATTCGTGTACATAAATATTCTCATCTGAATTATGACCCATATCACGCAGAGTAAGAGAACGTTTATTAGTTTTGCAAAAAGCAGCAATAGCTTTAAAGAGAAGACAGCGATCTTTGGGAGTTTTTAATTTTACAACAACGCGAGATGATTTGTTGTTTTTTCTGCGTGGAAAACGAAAACACTAGATACACCAGGTATATTAATCAAGTTTAATCGGTTGGCACAAGATGGATTATGCTGAAACCAAATTTTCGCAATCAGATAGAGGGAAGTCATAATATAATAAGTATATAACGTCAGAAGTTATAGCATTATTCTGATAGCTTCAGCAGCTCTCACTCTTTCCACAACTTTTCTCACATACATTTATAAATTTGCTATCTCACCCAACATTTCAGATTTAGAATTATGCTCTCCTTCTGTATTTCTAATTTAGCCTCTAGCCGCTCAAACATAGCTGCGGTCGAGACTCTCTCCACTCACAACGGGGCTTTCCAGTTTGCGATCAGAAGTTCTTATAATTGTCAAAATTTGTTTATGTGTTTAAATATTTTTTGCTAATTTAGGCAAAATAATCTACAAAAATAAGAAATTTTCTGTGTAAGCGAATTAGGAAGAGGACAAGTATCATTCAAAACAAAACATTTATTTTCTTAAGTATCCTCTAAAGTTAAAAGTGAGATTGTATTTAGTCTCACCAAAAACCCGTCTACTCTCGTCTCGAATAATATATATTTTTTATTATCTGAAAAAAATTGACAAGAACAAAAATAAGGAAAATTAACTAAATGTGGAAATCAAATGCGTGGATGATGAACACGCTGTGAACAAGGGCGAAGAAATTTCAGTGCCGGTGAAGAAAGTTGTGAACGAAGGTGTCAAAAATGAAAACGCTGGGAATGGTGCAGAAAATGAAGAGAGCACAGGTGAAAAAAAGAGGACGGAGAAGAAGGAAATGCAATCAAGAAGAAGATTAATTAATATAATCAAAGACTAATTAATACAATTGAACTTTTCAGTCAAAAAACCACGTGATCTTTTCCGAATATTTCTTGAATTAAATATCTTTTAGATATTTGCGCGAGAATATGGACTATATATCTTTTGGATATTTTTTTTTACAAGGTTTTATCATATCTGTGAAGTTCACATGGAATACGAAAGTATCCCCTTCCGAAAAACAGAAAAGAAGTAAAGTCCTGTCTAAGATTTTTTTATATGCAGGAAATTTGTACCAAATAATGCAAAAGTTTCGGCTACTAACTCGAGAAGGCGCTAATCTTGTATTTACAGACGAATGTGTTAAGGAATTGATGAAATAAAATATAAGCTATCGTCTGCAACGCTTTCATTTATGATAATGCAAAACAAACCAAACAGTGGACACTAGCTCGGTTGGTTTTGGTTTGGTTAGAGGGAATACATTTAAAATAGTGACTGACTGCATCTCACTCAAAATGACCTTATGTAAACAACAGCTTAACTCGAGAATAGCCATGTGGGCACTACAGTTGGAAAACTATAATTATGTTATTCAGCATCGCTATGGTGCTTAAATGGATCATGTTAACGTGGTCAGGCAATGCCCGACTGCTGCATATGCTGATGGAAATGTTGCTACTAATTGTGAAAATCGAGAGGATACTGACGGTTATTGTAAAGAAGTAATAGCTTGCCTAAAAAGGTATTTCTGCTATTATAGTTTGCCGAAATGAGTTGGCACGGATAGTGATAGATGCATTGCGTCGCTTTTGTTAAAAACAATGTTTATCATGTGCAAGACGCGGATGTCTCCAGCCAGGCCAAGACGTCGGTGCAACAAGTCAACAGAGTTATCAAAGCCATGCCCAGCAAAATATATATACTATGCTAAATCGAGTCAAGAATGGTCTAAACTACAAAAAGCATTCGACAACAGAGCAGTCTTTGTAAACTGCTGTAGAATGGAGCAGGTTGACGATTTGGCTGAATATTCAGAAGTGTGGGCTAGATAAGGAAATAAATTTAGAGACTAGATAATCTGCATAGGTTGCCATTGAAAAGTAACAGGAACAGCATTTTTCCAGTGAAAAATACCCCCAAGGTATACAAAGAAAAGAACTGCATCGTTATCCGTGGCGTGGATACAACTGTCGGTACTAATAAGAAGCTCTTACCTAAAGACCGTGGACCGTACGTCATACATAAATGCTTTGGAATCTCATCGAATGCTTGTGGAAGCTTACGGCCAGCACGCTCTAGGCAAAACACAGTGCAAGGAGTGGTTCAATAAGTGGCGATTTTGATGTGAGAAACGAAGAACGTGGAAAACCACCAAAAAAGTTTGAAGATCCCGAATCCTTCCCCCATGCGGCTTATTCACCAAACTTGGCTCCATCTGACTTCGATTCGTACGAAAATGTGTAAAAATGGCTGGATGACTTTTTGATGAACATTTTTTGGCGAGGTATTCACAAATTGCCAGAGAGATGGGAAAAATGTGTAGCTAGCAATGGCCATTACTTTGAAGATTGAATGTATAACCATTTTTCTTAACTAAAAGTGTATTTTCATAAAAAATTATCGGTTTTATACTTGTACATCGGTATGTAATATATATATTTTTTTTTTATTGGTACATTTAACACACAGGGCGTATATGAATGCAGAGAATTGTGTTGAATAGAAGGAAGATTGATAAGTGGGAGGAAAAAGGAGGGAGAATGAGAGAGGGAATGCAATCACACAGGACACCGATAAAAAGATAGACAGCCATTGTGGCAAATGTTATGCCTTTACCACAATGAACTTCAGTTTTATCAGTGTCGAGGTTTTCGCATCCACTCATGTTGTGCGTGTTATATTTGTACATGAATGGAAGCGACCTACAGTTCTATACCGAATCTGAACGGTGAAGTGAAAAGCTTTTCATAGGCAATTTCTACTCCTGTAGTTTTGCCATTGCCTGCCAAGAGGTGGTGCTGTGTAGAAAAACTATTGTTGTTTTTTTTTCCTCTTTTTTTTTCTTAATTTTTTTTTATTTTTTGTTTTTTTTATGTTGCCTGTCCCGAGTTTCAAATCGCACGCACGAGGTGACCAGTTAATTATGTGAAATTAATGGTTCGTCAAATGTTTCTTTCAGTAAATTAATTGTATCGCGCGCTGTGTGGCTTGTGGCGCCGTCTTGCTGAAACCATGCCTTCCAATCGAAGTACGAAAAAGTTAGAAATTATGTCTCGGTACCATTCAGCGGCATACAAAGCGCACAAAACGGTGACTTTTTCTGGATATAAGTAATGGTGTTTCGAGAATGGCTTATGCATTAGCATAGCTTTAACCAAGTGTACTTCATCACTGAACAAAATTTTTAAATGAAATTGTGGATCAATGCTAATGTTTCCTTTGGCCCATCTCCAAAAGTCACCGTACATTTTGACATCGTGTGCCTTCAATTCTTGCACAAATTAAATCTTGTAAGCACGTAAGCTAAGAACTTTATGCAAAACTTTATCCACTTTCAATAAAGTGGATGGACAGAAGCCTAATTATTGAGCACGATGACGAATTGGCACATTTACACCCTCATCAACACTACGCTGCACACCAGCAATCCATGGTCGTGTGCGCACTGTACGACGTCCTACGGGATGCCTATTATCGTTTAGACTAAACGCATTGCGAACACTATTCATAGTTTCTCGAATTAATCGCTTTGATGGACGATTATGAGCACCATAAAACGCACATAAGCCCCAATGTGTTTTTTTTTGAATTGAACAGTGTTTTTTCAAAATAAATTCAACCAATTTGCAAATCTAACTAACTTCAAAACAACCAAAACCTATCAAATCGGCTGTCACAGAAAACAGTGCTGCCAATTTAAAGTTGTCCACCTCCAAAAAAACACGCTATATATCCCGGTTAATAATGGTACACTATTTCATTCAAATGACTTCTTCGGCTAGCCTGGCAGTAGCCAATACGATCAACCCAATTATTCAGTACATTTTCGACTGTATAGAACTGTTATTGACCATGGCTCCACCAATTTAGTCCTTAAGAGCCTCAATCGTTGCTGGATGGTTAGCGTTACATTTAGCTTTAGCGACCCCACAAATAATAGTCCCAAGCAATTTCATGGAAGCCAATGCACATCACCAAAACGGCTAATAACGCGATTTTCAAACTTTCCACACAAAAGCGCGCCATTCTTTTGGAACCAAATGTTGTCTAAGTCCATATCTTCTAAATTAGACCACAAATAATCAGTTATCATTGTGCGGTAGCACACACAATCCACGATAACGCATCCCAATTTTCCAAGAAAAATGGCCAAATAATACCGCCGGTCCAAAAACCACACCAAACAGTTACTTGTTGAGGGTACATTGGCTTCTGAACTATCGCGCATGGGTTTTATACAAAAATCGCAACAAAGAAGTGCGTAAAATGTTCAATTCCTGAGAAAGATGGCGAGTTGGTTCTTCTTGCACATTCTGATCACGAGAACGTGTTGTTTTATCCAATGAAGATCCAGTTTCACGTATACGATTCACAAATTCTACCTAATTTTGAACCTAATTTCCTTACACTTTTGGTAGAACATTCACCATTTGGCAAGTACATTTTTAGGATTTACCAACGTTGTTCAAGAGTATATCATCACATTTCGTTAACAGCACGACTTGCTGTCGTAGTACGAATGACATTTAGAGCTGCCAAACTCAAAATAACCAGTAGTTCAAATGCCAAATGTATGATGGACCACCAGCCACTATCCGCATCAAGGCAAAATTCTTCAATAACAGCATAATTTTTGCCTATGACCTGACGGATAAGAAGGATGAAACGACCAAGGATTACTTCTACGAGCTCCTCGACAAAACTCATTAGCATTGCCCCCGCCCCGATATTAAATCGTGTTCCACTTCTTTTAATGGCACAACAGCCAATGAAAGGCCTAGGCAGAGCTTTTCGCATCAATTCATGTTGTGCGTGTTATATTTGTACATGAATGGAGGGGACCTACAGTTCTATGCCGAATCCGAACGGCGAAGTGAAAAGCTTTTCATAGGCAATTTTTACTCTTCCAAGCTTGCCATTTAATTTTGTTTTATGCGCCCTGCAGGTGAGGAATCTTCAAACAGATTTGTAGCCCGTCTCGTAAACTGACTGGATTTGTAATGCGCCTACATACTAAACCTCACTCCGTTCTCGTCAACCACTATCCCCGCGGTACTGCCGTTAGGTATTAGTTCGCGAAAATAGTTAGCCTTTAGACTTTATTCGTAAAGTCTTCTCTCTTGAGACGTTCGATTCTCCTTAGAAAGTTTTGCACGTTCGTGATAAACACACTTATTTCTGCTAATTATACTCGATGGACTTGGCAACGTTGTATTTGCTGGGCTGAAACGCCGACATTTAAAAATTATGTCTACATAGGTACTTTCTGTAACGTCCGTGACCGGTTAAAAACTGTGTTATATGGTAGATTGTTTATCTGTTTTTTATTTATCCATGTTTCAATCTTTGGAATTAGTGCCTTTTGACGAATTCTCCCATTTATTCTGCCACATGGCTAATGAAGCTAGCCCTTCTTCGCTTGTAATACCTGGAATATCCTGCTGTAACTGATTTGTGTTCCTTCTGCAATAGATTCTTTTCATTTCATCCGCTAGTATATCAATCGGTATTATACCAGCTACGACGAACGCCGCATCTTACGAAATTGACCGAAAACCACTTATTGTTTTTAGGTCCCTTAGTCTGTATACCCGTGACAGTTTCTTTCGGCACTCCTTTGCCGTCAAAGCTCCGGCCCAGATTGGAGCTGCTTAAAGCAAGGTTGAGCGTACTACTCTAGACAGTAACATCCTTCTGCCACATTTTGGTCCACTTACGTTTGGCGATATTCTAGACAGCACAGCCTGGATACTCGCCGCCTTTTCTCTTACATAGTCCAAGTGAGCTTTGAACTTCAGTCTATTATCTATCATCACTCCCAGATATTTAATTGACGACTTTGATTTAATTTTTTTGGTTGCCTACTTGTATATTCGTATACTCGACAACCTTTCTACGGTTAATTAGTAGCGCCTCTGTTTTTTATGCCGCTAATTCAAGCCTAGCCGATAGTAGCCATTGGCTCATTGTAGTCACCGCTTCGTTAGTGACCATTTCAATTTCCTGGATACGTTTCGCCACTGTAACTATCGCAATATTATCTGCGTATCCCACTACTTTTACTCCAGGTGGGAATGGTAGCATTAATATTCCGTCGTACATGATATTCCCTAGTAGATATCCTAGCACAGATCCTTGTGGAGCCACCCTGCATTCAGCCACCCTGCAGTCAGCCACCCTGCAGTCAGTTGCAACGCGAGCTGCTAAGGAGCGATACAGAGAGTTGAGGGGGAAGGAGAAACGTCTTTTCAGGCGCAAGAAAAGGGATGAAGAAATCAATGAGATCAAAATGTTACGGGACAGGAACGATGTCCCAAAATTTTTAGATAGAATAAGACGCCTGATAGGATGAAGACAGAAATCTGGTGACAGATGCCCTGGGTATTGTTATATCGCAGCTGCTTAATGGCGATGACGGCAATAATCACTGACGGCGTTGAAGTACCGCCGCCCGACTATGAGGAGGTCTTAACAGCCATTGCTCGGTTGAAAAACAATAAGGCTGCAGGTGCAGATGGCCTGCCTGCTGAGTTTGCCAAGTGATTTGGATAAACCTTCTTAATATTGCATATAAGGTTCCATCGAGCGTACTGTGCGAAAGACTGAAGCCTATCTTCAGCAAATTGATTAGACCTTATCAGTGTGGCTTCAGGCTTGGTAAATCTACTATGGACCAGATATTTACACTACGCCAAATCGTGGAAAAGACCTGAGAAAAACAGATCGACACCCACCATCTATTCGTCGATTATAAAGCCGCTTTCAACAGTACGATTAGGGATACCTTGTTCGCCGCAATGTCTGATTTTGGTATACCTACAAAGCACATTCTTCTTTGTAAATTGACACTGACCGCCAACTCCAGCGCGGTGAAAATTGGGACTGAAATCTGCGCGGCATTTGATTCCAAAAAAGGTTTTAGACAAGGTGACTTCCTATCGTGCGACTTCTTCAACCTTATGTTGGAGAAAATAATTCGAGCTGTGAACATCGACAGCTTTGGCACTATTTTCTGTAAGTGTGTCGTTCTGCTAGCATACGCGGATGACATTGACATCATTGTTTAAATTTATTACCTCGATGGTCTTTTCCACCCGGTAATCTTTAACGCACTTGTGTGGTTTGAATGGATTTTATTAGTATTTTATAATTGAACCGAACTTATCCGACGCACTTGTAACAACTGTATTTCTTATTGAACCGAACATATCTGGCGCACTTAAACAACTGTATTTTCTTATTGAACCGAACTTATCTGGCGCACTTAAACATCTGACAAGCATGAACAAATTAAAATAATTATTACCAAAACTCAACTTGAATTTATAAAAAAAATAAGTATTACCAAAACTCAAATTGAATTTATGTTGTCATCAAATTAGTGCAGTATACGAATACGAAACAAGTGCGAACTGCAGCGTCAGCATATTCACACACAATTTTAGTAGGCGATAATACAACTTTCATATTCGCATGCTGCATTGTATATTATTCATACTCCCCTCCCCGCGTTGAACTTTGTGAGCTCAAGACAATATTTATTCATCAAAGTTGAAGGTGAAATCGGCATCGGGAGGTGTCGTATGCATTCTGGGCATTGGTACAGGAGCCTTCGTTCTTCTGGACTTTACTTTGGCGAAGATTAAAACAGCTGCAACAACAACGCCGATCAACAGGCCGGTGTAGCCAATCGTATATTGGTGAACATCGTGTGAACTTAAATGTTTAGGCTCGGCTTTTTTAATTGTATACTTCGAATTTGTTCCTGAATTCGTTCTATATCGTCGCTTGCAATTTTATGGATTTCAGGCTTAAGATGCTGTTGGGACTCGTAAATTTTTGCATTGTTGACCAATTTGATAATGTCGACGGTTGGTGCGAACGACATCCACAGCTGCGTCGGGTGCACATTATGTGAAGTTAATGTCAGCGTGTCCTGATTTATCATACAGTCCTTAATTTTTGTAAAATTCACCCGTCTTCACAAGATCTTTTATTTCATTTTGGAAATGTAATTCTTGAAGAGATTTTATAATCAGAGTAAATGTCGTAAGTATTTCAGATATTAAAAGAAAAATCTTTCTTGGAATGTTGTCTGATAATATGGATGTAAAAAGTATAATGTATGCCGTAGTATGCTAATTTGACACATTTTCTTTCATCAATAATATGTTCCTGTATCTTAAATTCTCCAGGCCATTATGACACTGGTCTCTATAAAAACTTAGGACCATGAATACATAATTTGGTGTCCTGCAGACATTCTGGGCTGATTCCACGCGATATATGATCTGGTGGATTTTCAGCCGAACTAATATGCCTCCAATGCGATTGAGTACAATGTCGTTGAATGTACGATATTCGGTTTGCAACAAATGTTTTGAATGATGAAGATTCCGAATTTATCCAGTGCAATACTATTTGTGAATCAGTCCAATAATGTGTATCTGAAGCATCTGAGAACACATGCAGCTGAGATTTAATGCATACGTTAGACATACGTGCTCCCCTTGGAATGGTGACGTTATCAAGGTGATTCAGACTCTGTCTATAGTACAGTCCGCTTAGTTACTCTTTTCTGCTCATTCCACGAAGTCTTGATTGCTATAATGCACCCATTTTGTATGTACATGAATTGGCAGTGCAGCATCCCAATCGTATCGTAGCTTCCATAACTCTTGAATGAACATTTTCGTTACAATGACTACTGGACTAACCAAACCAATTGGATCAAAGATGTGAGATACGTCTGACAGTATAGTGCGCATAGTTACTCTCCTGCTCATTCCACGAAGTCTTGATTGCGATTTTTCTGCACTTGGGTCCCATGTTATACTAACTGTTTTTATTTCTTAATTTTCTTTAGTTATATCATTCGTATGTTCGATATCCGCTGGTGAAATATTTTTCAACAATAGTTTGTGATTTGCGCACCATTTTCGAAGTTTAAAACCTGCAGAATTCAACAACTCAGTAACTTCTGATTGCATGTTTACAGCTTGCCTCAAATCATCACTTCCTGACATCAAATCATCAACATAAATATCACTTTTTACCATTTGCGCAGCCATCAACCCTACAGATTAAAAGCATTTGACGGCTGTATATGGAGCTGATATTGTTCCGTATGTAACGGTGTTAAGCCGGTAAATATTAAGTTTTTGTTGAAGATTATTTCGCCAGAATATTAATTGGAAGTCAGTATCCTGATCGTTCATTCTGATCTGTCTTTACATCTTATCTATATCGCTTGTAAAGACATATCTATATTAGCGGAATCGAATTAGGACATCGAACAGATCTTGTTGTATTTTGGGACTTATGTAAAATCTGATTGAGTGACACGTTTGAAGACGTTTTGCATGACGCTTCAAATACTACTCTGAGTTTCGTTGTGGTTCTACTTGGTTTTAACACACAAAGATGCGGAATAAAGTAGTTTGGTTCTTTGATGTACTTTTCGTCTACCTGTTCCATGTGACCAAGGGTTTCCTTCTCATTCATAAATTTTACATACTCATGATGCAATTGTTTGTTTTTTGATAATTTTCGTTCAAGTGCCAGAAATCTTCTTTTTGTAATTTCTTTGGTTGAACCGAGACGCATCTTCTTTAAATGGTAGTCGAACTACAAACTGTCCGGACTCGTTCCGCACAGTAGTCTCATCAAAGAAACGTTCGCATTCCTTCTCCATAGGCGGCATTGTAGTTTCTGTGTTCGCCATTTCATCCATTTCCCAGAATCGCTGAAGTTGCTCTTCCAGCGTATTTATACAGCAGAATTGTGAGGACGTCGATACATTCTTTGCTTTTCCAACCACTAGCCAGCCAAATACTGTATTCTGCAATGTTGGAGCGTCCTTAGACGAGAAATTTGGCCAGCCATCATCAATTCACTATAAAACTCTGTTCCAATCAACATATCGATCCGTTGTTTTTGACAGAATTTAGGGTTTGCCAGTTGAATGTTTTGCGGAATATCAAAATTTCGGATTAATACGATCATTAGGTTGGTCGTCGATGATATTGTCCAAAATTAATACCTCTAACATTCTCGTCACAGTCGTTTTGGATGTAATATTGGTTGTTGTGCGTTTTTGAATAGTTTGTTTCGACCCGCCAAAACCTTACTTACTTACTTTTAATGGCACAACAGCCCATGGAGGGCCTAGGCCGAGCTTTTCGCATCCACTCATGTTGTGCGTGTTATATTTGTACTTGAATGGAAGGGACCTACAGTTTAATGCCGCATCCGAACGGCGAAGTGAAAAGCTTTTCATAGCAATTTTTACTCTTGTAGGTTTGCCATTGCCTGCCAAGAGGTGGTGCCGTGTAGAAAAATTATTTTTTCTACTTATTTTTTTATTTTGCCTGTGCCGAGCTTTGAACCCCGGATATTCTGCGTAGCAGCCCAACGCAATACCAGTCAATTTTAAATCACTCTCGGCAAACAGTAAACCACAGCGGCCCTCCAATACCAGTCAATTTTAAATCACTCTCGGCAAACCGTAAACCAAGCTTCTTACTTAAATTCTAAGTTATTAAATTCACCTAAGATCCTGAATCCAACAATGCCCGACATTCGATGGCATGCCCGTAGACATCAATTGCTTTGACCAATGCTGTTGCTAGGAATACATGGCACTTGTTCTGCACTCCAAATCCGACGATTGCCTTGTCGCATATTTGACTGTTGCTTGATGTGAGATTATGGCCAGATGATGATCCTGATTGTTGACTCCCAGATGCTTGTAAACTGCCTGATGACTTTGCCTATTGATGAGTGGTAAATGTTGAACCAATAATTTGGCCTCACCGGTTAGGTTACTATTCAAGTAAAACATTTTCTCAGAGTCTAATATGCCTATGTTATGAATTATTTGGGTGTAGATGTCATAAAACTGTTACCTTTTTAGATAATCTCCTTCGAAAATTGGTATTGTTATCGTCGGCAATTTTATTTGTGATTGCTGAATATTGTTCTGAGCATCTGCTAGAACCATTTCATGGACCAGTTCTTCCATATCGTAATATTCCTCCATCGAATATCCTGCTGATTCTGCGACTGGTCCGATGAGTTCCCAGATTGAGCAAGTTGTCTCTGTGAATGATGTCCGATAGCTATTAATGTTTTTTATTTGTAATTCATAACATAGCTTTGAATGTCTTTCCGACGATTTTGCTTGTGTTAGCTCAATGAGATGCTTAAGAACTCGGATGATACTACTTTGTTTGTTTATCATGATTTGAAACTGGATTAGCTGCGAATTTGAAGATGCCCGTTGTTTCCTCGCTGTTATTTGCTGCATCTCCAACACTGTCCTCTGACATTTTTTGCTGTGATGATGGAAATGATATAAATTTTTCAATATTCTCGGCAATACTGGCGGATAAAGTACCAATCCCTTTTTTCACTTGGCCATAATAGCTTGATGTAAAATGCTCATGGGAGAAATCTCCAGCCGAACGATCAAATACTACTCCATGGCTTTTAAAGAATTCCGCTGATAGTTCTTGAAACCTTTTAAGCTTCCTTTCATAATATTCCAAAGTCTTCCTGGTTGCTGAATCTTTTCCCACGTTGGTGTTAAATTTTTCGATGAGTTTGCGAAACTAATTCTGTCGGGCCAAAACTCCGTTCAAATCCGTTATCACGGCGGGGTCACCAAAAATTATGTTTAAATTTATTACCTCGATGGTCTTTTCCACCCGGTAATCTTTAACGCACTTGTGTGGTTTGAATGGATTTCATTAGTATTTTATAATTGAGCCAAATTTATCTGACGCACTTGTAACAACTATATTTTCTTATTGAACCAAACATATCTGGCGAACTTAAACAACTGTATTTTCTTGTTGAACCGAACTTATCTAGCGCACTTAAACAGCTGACTAGTATGAACAAATTAAAATAATTATTACCAAAACTCAACTTGAATTATGCTGTTATCATATGAACAAATTAAAAAATAAGTATTACCAAAACTCAACTTGAATTTATGCTGTTATCAGTAAATTAATATGAAGAAATTCAAAAATAAGTATTACCAAAACTCAAATTGAATTTATGCTGTTGTCAGCAAATTAGTGCAGTATGCGAATACGAAACATTCAAACCAAATGCGAACTGCAGCGTCAGCATGTTCACATACAATTTTAGTAGGCGATGGTACAAATGTCAGAATCGTTCGATAGGACGATACTCCGAAAGATCTATGGTTCAATATAAGTGGACGACGTGTATCGAGTAAGATGGATCGATCAGCTGTATGAGCTGTACGCCTACAGCTCATACAGCTGTAGAAAAACTAGAAAAACTTATTTTTCTCCACGGCACCACCTCTTGGCAGGCAATGGCAAACCTACAAGAGTAAAAATTGCTATGAAAAGCTTTTCCTACGAGGTATGATAAAAAAATAACCGTTATTTTCAATTTTTTCAAAAAGTATTTATTTATTCATCAACAACTATCTTGTCCCCTTCAAAGTAATCCCCCTCAGATATAATACACTTATGCCAGCGTTTTTTCCAATCCTCGAAACACTTCTGAAACGCGCTTTTTGGTATCGCCAACAGCTCCTGTTTCGATTTTTCTTTTATCTCCTCAATCGTACGCTTTCCTTTCATCGGTGTCTTCAGTTTTGGGAAGAGGAAAAGTCAGCGGGGGCCAAGTCCGGTGAATACGGTGGTTGAGGCATGATAACGGTTTTGTTTTTGGCCAAAAACTTACGCACAAGCGACGTTGTTTTTGCTCAAAATTTAGCAATTTTGGAACAATCTTCGCTGCCGCACGTTTCATGCCTAAAACATCCGTAAAAATTGCTTGGCATGAGCCGAACGATATGCCAACATCATCAGCAACCTCTCTGATAGTGATTCGACGATTCGACGATTATCCAAAATCATTTTTTTCACCGCGTCAATGTTTTCATCGGCTGTTGACGTGCTCGGGCGACCAGGACGAGCATCGTCATTGACATCTTCTCGGCCTTCCTTAAACCGGTTGTACCACAATTGAACTTTTGTTCTGCTCATAGTAGACTCGCCAAAGGCCACAGTCAACATTTCAAATGTCCTTGCGCATTTAATTTTATTTTTTACACAAAACTGAATACAGTTCCTTTGATCCATTTTTCGAATAGGAAAAAATCGAAGAGCACACCAAAACACGACTAACTTTTTTTTCTGTCAAAAACAAACTGACAATCCAAAAAGGTTGGTATTGCCAACATATATAACAGACATGTGTACCAACATAACAGAAAAAAAAAATGCGAAAATCGAACATACGTAACTCACGAAATTGAAAATAACGGTTATTTTTTGATCACACCTCGTACATTCATATACAAATATAACACGCACAACATGAGCGGATACGAAAAGCTTGGCCTAGGCCCTCCATTGAGAATGCTTATCCCACGGTAGTTGGCGCAGATCGTGGAATCACCTTTCTTATGGATTGGGCAGAGTACGCTGAGGTTCCAATCACTTGGCATGCTTTCATCCGACTATATTCTGCGTAGAAGCTCATGCATGCGTTTTTTGAGCTCTTCGCCTCCGGTCTTAAACAACTCAGCAGGCAGGCCATCTGCACCTGCAGCCTTATTGTTTTTCAGCCGAGCAATGGCTGTTACTTAAGACCTCCTCATAGTCAGGAGGCGGTACTTCAACGCCGTCATCGCAATAATAGACAATAGAGCAGAAAAAGAGCATACGAAACCATGTATGGACCAACCATATTCTGCGGTCCGCCATTGAGTTTTGTAAAGCTCAATCTTAACTCATGGCTGAACAGAAAGGTCCAGGCTACCTGGGACGACAACTCAGGCAACAGACAAATAAAATCATTCATGCCAAGTGTATCAAAGTTAAGGACAAAACAACTCTTGATGTTAAACAGAAACGGAATCGGAGCTGTCCCGAGCTGTAGGTTTTGTGACGAAGACGAGGAAACAGCAGAGAACATTCTGTGGCACTGTGACAAGCTTGTAATGCTTACAGTTCGTCACCTTACTATTGCATACCCAACTACGGTTCAGGTAGTGAACGCCATGGCGTTGAGATGGTAAGATAGCTAAAAATAGTAAGTGTTACGCTAACCTCCACTAACTTACAGCTCAGCCATTGGGTAACTGAAAATGTTCTGAAAAATTGGCTTGATTGTATTGGCTGCTTCAGGACCAGCCGAGGAAGTCATTTGAATTAATTAAATACAACTAACCGGAAGGATTGCATTTTTAAATAATAAAAACCACATTAAAAAAATAGATTCGTTTCTTATTAACACCAAAATAAAATTATAAATGGTCCACCCTATATAAGTACAATTTTACAATTCGATTCAGCGCACTATTATTCACAGCAAACCACTACTTGTTTTTGAATCATCTAGAACCTAGCAAGCGTGTGATATGTAAGTACTAAATTATTTAAATATCTAATATAAAGAGACAGTTAATTACCTTTTTTAATCTCAAATATACGTGAGCTGATGAATAGTTGTGAACATGAAACCACACATCCTCAGGCCATCCCCAACGAATAAGTTCATCATCTACAAATATATGAATAACCACATTAGTTATTACTAGGTGAAGAAATTTCATGCACTATAAAATCTAAAATAATTTCTTTTGTTTTTCATTTTTTATTTTATTTTCTATTTTTTTAATATAATTAACATACAGGGGGTACCCCTATAAATGCAGAGCATTGTGTTGATTGGAAGGCAGATTGATAGGTGGGAGGAAAAAGGAGGGATAAGTAGTTACTTATGAACGTTTGCTTTAAACTTGCAAGGGTCATAATAATTGGGAAAAATTGTTGCAGGGAGCTGCAAATACGCGTGGTACGACAGATGAACGAACTTTCTCTATAATGCGTAGTATGGAGGAACACCGTGTCTACGTGGAAGGCGTGAGTTCCGCTGGCTGATCGTGTAGTTCTGTTGAACACATGAACTGGCGGCATTAGCTTGCGCATCTCAGAAGAACATCTACCGTGAAAGTAACGGTACAACAGAGAGACTGGGAAACGGGGGGGTTGGGAAACTCGTTTGTCAGATAACAGACAACATTGGGTCTTACACGCATTGAACTCAACTCTATTCGTAAGGCCCCACTCGGAGATTGACTGGAGATCTTTATTGAGTGACGTGCTTTTTCCTCTCAATCGCCAAGGAGTTGGAGGACGTTTTGAACAGGCATATGAATGAGAAATGGTGCTGTCATCTGCTTTTTCGTACCTGCGGCACTCCAGCATTAATGGCACGATAGCGGCCGCTTAGAACGTTCGTGAAGTTACTCCCGACCCAATGCGCAATTAGTTTTGACACTAGTGCTTTATGCCACACTCTGTCAAATGCCTTTGAAATATCCAGAGCAACCGCCTTGCTCTCACCGAAGCCATGGACAATATGGTACCAGTGCTCAGTGAGGACCGCCATGAGATCGCCCGAAGAGCGATTTCGACGGAAACCATATTGGCGGTCATTAAGCAATTCGTTTTGCTCAAAATATTTCACAAAGTAGAAGTTAACTATACTTTCCATGACTTTGGCTAGCGTACTATATAACAGATTGCTATGGGGCGATAGTCTTCCCTTTATAGGAACTGGTTGGACATTGTCAACTTTCCAACAAGACGGAAATTCACCAGTTGTGTATGAAATGTTGAAAAGATTGCGCAACGGTCACCCCAGCGCTGTCACACAAGTAAGCAATACGTGGGCTGGAATGACATCGGGTCGAAGCCTTGTTTATGTTAAGATTTGCAAGAACTCTTTTAACTACTCGAGTTCGAAAATTTATCTCAGGCATAGCACAAGATACAGATTCGATAACGGGCAGTGGTTGATCGCTAGCTGACAGAGAATTCTCTTCGAAAATGTTGCGAAAAGGTTCGCTTTATCAACAGAGCTAGTGATGAGGCGATCACCTATAAAAAGAGTTGGAATTGACGAAGTCGTTTGGTTCTTTACTCTCTTTACAAATGACCAAAAATTCTTACCACCCCTATAGAATTGTAAGACTTTGTGCCTCAAGCGCTGTTCTTGTAGAAACTTTTCGCCCTTTAGAGTGGCATTACAGCGATTTCCTTCCTGTTTACGCAACTTTTCAGTATTGGCATTCTTGTTAGATTGCCAGTTCCTGAAAGCGACCTCTTTGAACCTGACTGCTTGTCTGCAAGTCGCATTAAACCATGCATTGTCTTCAGATTTAACGCTAATCGTTTTATTAAGAATGAAAGATCGCATTCCTAATAGAATTATTTCTTCTACCGTTTTAGCACTGGTTTCTATGTTTTTGTGGATTCGAGAATACGGAAAGGATGCTAAAGTGGTACAGTGGTCCGAGTTTCCAAGAGGTGCGTGGACAATTACATCATATTTGTTGACATCCTCATTAATAAAAAGGGCAAGACCCCTGTGGGGAGAGAATAATGACACCAGCCGATACCCTGGTACGTGAAAATCCAGTGGATCTGGACCCTCACATACCTGAGTATCATTTAGTGCAATCACATGGGGTTTATGGAGGTTTATAAACGCATTTACAGAGAAGAAATTTTAATATTACAAAAAGCTATACTAAAATTTCCCAACATTTATAAGCCTATACAAAATTAAAGCAAGAGAGGAAGCAGGGAATGCAATAATAAGACACCGATGAAGAGATAGACAGCCATTGTGGCGCAAGTCTTTACCACAATGAACTTCAATTTATCAATGCCGACTATGACCGCATGTAGCGCCAACGAAAGGGTTATGAAAGAGAAAGAAAAAGGAATCAACAGCAATGGAATTCTGCTGACTGTGGGTGCTGTTTTGTTGTTATTATTGGTTTATTGTTGTTCCCGTTATGTTATATATTATTTAATTTATTAGTTATTGTTTGGTTTGTTTATTATTGTTGTTAACATTAGGAGAAAAACAAAAATACAAATTTATACATTAAAAACGGAGGGTACATCCGCCATCAAAAAAAATTTCCCTACATTTATAAGCCTAGACAACATTAAAGCAAGAGAGGAAGCAAGAGAGGTTTAATGTTTATTAAAGGTAAAAAACAATAATATTGCTTTTGATTTAACAAACATAGGAAAAATAATCTATTTTAAAATATAAAATGAATTGTAAAAAATAGGTATAACCGTGAATATACAAATTTTAAGTCAAATTACACTATAGGTAAAATTTCAACTTTTGAAAAAAAAACCTGCTGAGATACGTAAACTTAGATTTCCGCTGTCTGTATTGTTTTTCTAAAAATACAAAACAAAAATGGATTGTATTCGCCTAAAAATGAACTGCCACCATTTTAAGAGTTGAGTTTTAATAAATAATTAATTAAAGTCATTTCAATAAAGATTCCACCAACTTTCTCTTCAAAAATGACAAAATTAATCTAGAAGAGAAGTCAAAAATGGACAAAACGTGACGTGATGGGAAAAACTGTATACACTAAGGCCAAAAATTAAGTTTACGTGTCCATGGAGGGCACACTTACTTACTGTGGTTGCTCGTTAGCTTTGGTTCTTGTACCAATGCTAATTGAGCTGTTGAAATGAAGTGGACTTCAATACTTGTGGTTCATCACTAACTTTATTTAAAAAAAAAATTCCTATATTTATATCGCCAAAATGCTAACGCAGCAGAACCCACCGAATTACCAATTGTAGTTGATGCGAGCCAACGAATTCCAGAAGCACATATTGCAGGAGCTGCCGTAACTACGGCATGCGATATGATACTCTGTGGGAATCGTAAGTGCTGGCTTGTGCTGAGTCAACATCGAGCTGCCGTAACTACGGCATGCAATATGATCTTCTGTGGGAATCATTAGTGCGGTCCGCATTTCACGACGCTGGCATTATTCTGCTGTTTCTTGAATATTTATATATTTGTATTAGAGAAAATATGCATATATGTATGAATTAATGAATGCATGTATGTCAACATTCTCCCCCGCGTTGAACAGTCGTTCAACAAATATTGATTGCATCAGCTAATTCATCTGTTAGCTCATTAACTGAGTGTTGGTGTTGAGTGACATCAGTAGGATTTTGGGTGTGAACAACACTTCTTGGCTGGGGTTGTGGTGGCTGGTTGTTGAAGCCAAGCTCAGGCAAAATCACCTAACAGACAGCGTTAGCCGAAATATCCCGCATATTTGATCCCCTTGGTTTCATCGCTCCAGCGACAACTACAGCAAAAATATTTATCCAAGAGCTATGGAAACTAAAACTCGACTGTGATACGGAACTTCCACCCCACTACGCGACACCTGGCTTACCTTCAAAGAAAACTTAAATAAACTACAATCTATCAGCATACCTCGCCACGTTTTTGGGCATACACAGCCCAACGATCCTCAAGTCCACATCTTTGCTGACGCATCAGAACGCGCATACGGAGCCGTGGCCTACATGAGGACGACACAGGATCACGGTGTCGTGATAATTCGTTTTCTTTGCGCAAAATAACGGGTTGCACCCACAAAACAAATAACACTGCCAAGATTGAAACTGTGTGCAGTAAAACTCGCAGTGGACCTAATGCAGAAGCTTCAAGACAGTGCGATTTTAAAGGTGTAACCACGTACTTTTGGACCGATTCCACAGCAGTGTTGGGGTGGATAAATGCAAATTCATCTAACTATCACACCTTCATTGCCAATCGGATCTCCACGATTCAGCAAGTGACAAATCCATAACAATGGCACCATGTACCATCTCAAGAGAACCCCGCCGATCTCATATCAATAGGTCTACAACCGGCCAAATTAGTGGACAACATGTTCTGGCTGTATGGCCTGAGATTCCTACATGGATCCATAACGACTTGGCCACTTTAACCTTCACGTGACCAATGCCTTTTGGAAATCCGGCAGCGGACAACTGGGGGTACAGCACCAGCAACTCATATTCACACTGATTTGGAAATACCGACAACTACATTAGCGTCAAAAACTACTACTCACGTTATTGACCAAACTAATCGTCAATCTACGACTCACGTTATTGACCAAGTTAATCATCATAATTCGTTCATCCGTCTCCTTCGAGTCACTGCTTACATCCTCCGTTTCATCGAAAACTGTCGAACAAAGCCGCAGCGGAGAACTGGTGTTTGCTGAACTAGACAAGGCAGGAACTATAATCGTGATGAAATTCCAAAGCAGAGAATTCCCAATCGATCGACAACAATTGCTGTCAAATGGGCCAGCGGAAACAGTTTAAGTAACCTCACCCCCTTTCTGGACACTAGGGTCATCATGAGAGTCAGAGGGGGGCTCAAGAATTCTGACTTACAATATGACGCAAAGCATCAGGTCATACTACCACTCGATCACCAAACTCATAATGACGCATCTGCACAAGTCCATGCACACGTGGGAGCGCAAGGGTTGTTGGCGATCGCTCGGCAAAGATATTGGCCAATAGAGGGTAAAACGGTAGCGAGATCAGTCACACAGAACTGCGTCCGTTGTACCAGGACAAGGCCGAAACTATTCAAACAACTTATGGGTGAGTTACCTGCCAGCAAAGTCCAACCAGCCCGACCATTTAAATTCGGGGGTGGATTTCTGCCGCCCATTCTGGATTCACTTTAAGAGACAAGGAAAAAGACCACAGAAGGCTTATGTCGCAGTATTCTGCTCTTTCGCCACTAAAGCTGTTTACATGGAGATAGTAAGCGATCTAACAACAGAAGCATTTCTCGGATGCCTGAAGCGTTTCATTGGTCGAAGAGGACTTTGACAGAATTTGTATTGTGACAATGCAAAAATTTTGTTGGAGCAAAGAATCGACTCGAAGAACTCAAGGAGGTGATTTACGCAGATCAAGTACGAAAAGCGACTTATAGCGACAAAGGCTATCTATCTATTCGTCAGAAGTGTGTTAAGTGCGTCATTAACATACGAAGATTTGGAGACCGTGATGATTGAAATCGATGAGTGGTGGTGGGGTCAATGGCACGAGTAGTAGAACCACGAGGCTCAATTGGTATTCTGCGTCGGAAGTAGTGACAGAAGAGGCAATAAAGTTATCTTTCTCCTCTTTTGAAAACTATAAGTCCCCAGGACCTTACAAAGTTTACCCGATAATGCTAAAAAGAGGTGGAGACAGACTGATAGGGGCCTTGAAAAATATGGCTTCATACCATCTCTTTGGCGACAAGTCAGAGTAGTCTTTATTCCTAAACCAGGGAAGAATGATTACACACTTGCTAAAAGTTTAAGGCCGATTAGCTTGACCTCTTTCATGCTAAAAAGCCTAGATCGAATGGTAGAGAAGCAGATTCGGGCAAAGGTACTGCCAGTATGTCCTCTCAATAATAACCAACATGCCTACCAGGGAGGAGTCAGCAAGTCAGCGCTGCATGATCTTGTAAGCAAGATAGAAACAGGACTGGAAGCGGACAAGTACACTCTGGGGGTCTTTGTGGATATTGATGGGGTTTTTGACAACGCTGCCTTTGACTCTATGTACTCAGCTGCCAGAAGGCATGGAGTGAGTGAAAACTTGACTAGTTGGATATACATTATGCTTTCCGAGAGACTGCTGACCGTTGGCGAGGGCGACGATTCGGTCACGGCGGAGGCTAGACAGGGCTGCCTCCAAGGATGTGTTCTCTCTCCTCTGCTGTGGTGCTTCGTTGTTGACTCATTACTAACGGAAATGCAAGTACTGAAAAGTGTGACCCTCAGTCTTGCCATGGAAATGAAATATCTGGGTGTAACCCTAGATCGGAAACTAACATGGAAGACGCTCGTCTTAACGAAGCTAGTTCGCGTATTGAAGGTTTTCCACCAATGTCGCCGAGCCTTTGGTAGGAACTGGGGTTTGAGACCTACTGTGGTCCTTTGGATATACACAGCACTTATCAGACCGATAATCACATATGCTTCGGTGGTTTGGTGGCGCCAAACTATGGTTAAATCCTCAGTCGTGGCGCTGAACAGGCTACAATGGCGAGAGGTCGCCATGAGTACCCCCTCTGGTGACGCCCTTAACGCCATGCTTGACTTGCTCCAACTGGACATACATATCCAACAAGAAGCGATGAAGGCGACATGTCGGCTATACTGTTATGGGTATTGGTTCAATAACAGAACTTCGGGTCATGGAGAAATCTTCAAAAGGTTGTCAGAGCAATATCCATTGCTACTGGCCCCGAAAGATTGCCTCATATCCGTGGTTACTTTCGGAAGAAAATATGAAGTTAGATTCCCGACAACAATGGAGCAATCCAGAGGTCATACTGGAGAATCTGACGGATATCTTCTTAACTGACGGATCCACGAGCGATGAAGGTACTGGAGCTGGATGACACTTAAACAAAGGTGCCAATTGGCACTATTCCTTCTGTGGGTTGACAACTGTCTTCCAGACAGAAGTTTTCCTTATCTTTAAAGTGGAATGGATAACTGAAAGAAAATGTCGCGGGAAACGTATAGGTGTCTGTAGTGACAGTCAGGCTGCACTTAAGGCTCTGGAGAACGCGAGAATTACTTCAAAGATTGTCCAAGAGTGTAAGAGGAAACTTAGATCAGTCGCAAGACTGAATCAGTTCCATCTTATCTTGGTTCCTGGGCACTGTGGAGTTCCTGGGAATGAGAAAGCTGTGGATCAAAGAACATGCCCTTGGGACCAGAGCCAATAGTCGGAACCAGTTTGGCAGGTGCCATACATTGGATAAAATCTTATGCTAATGATTTACATAAGAGACGCTGGTCCAAGCTGAACATCTGTAAAACGGCTAAGTGTTTTGTGACTTGTCCAAACAGGAAGCCAGCAGAATTCCTTCTTAAATTAGGAAGGAAGGACCTTCCCCGGATGGTGGGATTCATCAGAGGACATAATCCATGGGGCCAACATATGACCACCATCGGCATCATCGAGGACCCGACCTGCTCATCTTGTCTAGAGGAGGTGGACAGCACAGAGCATTTTCTCTGCACATGTCTCGCCTTTGCCAGAACGAGATGGCGCTTTTCGGGTTTCGATGTCACAGGAAAGGACAAAGTTCACTCCTTTCCCTTCTGCGATCTTCAGAGATTTTTGAGAAAATCCGGAAAATTTGCGGAAGAGAACGTAGAACCCCTTTTTCGACTTTTCCCCTCTTATTTCTAATCCCTTCTTCTTTTCCTAGGCCTTAAGTACAATGGGCCACATAGCCGTGCCGTGTAGAAAAAATGTTTTGTTTTACTTATTGGTTATGCCTGTGCCGAGATTCGAACCCCGGACACTCTGCGTAACAGTCCAACGCAATACCACTACGCCACAGCAACCACATATATATAGATGTTTATAAAAGAAAAAGTATATACTTCACTAATAAAAAAACAAAACTTAACTTCAGTGTAAAAAGTATCGTAGTTGGATGTGCAAAACTTTTGCAACTATTAATTTAAATTAAGAATGAATATTCTTGCCGTGTAGAAAAAATGTTTTGTTTTACTTATTGGTTATGCCTGTGCCGAGATTCGAACCCCGGACACTCTGCGTAACAGTTCAACGCAATACCACTACGCCACAGCAACCACATATATATAGATGTTTATAAAAGAAAAAGTATATACTTCACTAATAAAAAAACAAAACTTAACTTCAGTGTAAAAAGTATCGTAGTTGGATGTGCAAAACTTTTGCAACTATTAATTTAAATTAAGAATGAATATCAGAAAATTTAATATTTAATGTAATAACCCAGCTGCGCATCTCATTGGCATAGATGCGATTAGATTATTTATAAATGTATTTGCAATGACCTTCCACTGTTCTTCAACTTCTGCAAAGAGCTCTTCCGGTTCCTTAAAATTTTTGCTGCCTATTCGTCGTTTTACGACCTCCCAGAGATTCTCGATTGGATTTAGGCCTCGCGACTGGGCTGGCCATTGAAGAACATTAATATTTTGACCTTTGATCCAATCTTTTACCACTCTCGACGTGTGTTTGGGATCATTATCATGCTGGAACCTCGTGGTATAATAATAAGTGGTATTTCCCAAGTTGCATAAGGCAGCAAAGTATTTTCTAATATGCCATTATAATTGAGAGACTTCATTATTCCTTCAAAATGGTGAATTGGAAAGGTTCCTTGTGCAGAGAAACAATACCAGACCACGACGTTGCCACCTCCATGCTTCCTTTTGTATATTTCGGCTTCAGCCTTTCACCGTTTGGTCTTCTCACTAGACTTTTACTATCCGATCCGCACATATTAAATTTTGACTCATCAGAAAATAGAACTGTTTTCCATTGACAAGAAGTCCAGTTTAAATGATTCCGCGTAAAATTTAAACCAGCCGATTTTCCGCTGAAAATCACTTGTTTATAACTGCGAAGATTAGCTTTTAAGGCTTTACGTCTGATAGTAGGCCACATTAATTTGGTACCAGATTTCTTTTGAAGATGCCTGAGGATTAATCTTTATGAATTTTATTATTTCTTGATCCTCTAGGTCGCTTGCCTTGCGAGTTCTTGGACCACCATTATGGCATGAAAGAACATTTTCACTGTTATCAATGCGCGAAATATTTGATTTAAGTATAGACTTATTTATCGAAATTTTAATTTTGAGCCATTTTATTTTTGTAATCTCTCAAAATAATTGATTTAGTAAAAAAATTATATTTATTTCCTCAAATTTTTTTTTTTAATTGTTCAATACCCTTTTATAGCTCTTAAAGGTTTAAACACTATAATAACAAATAATAAACTGAATCAAAGAAATGCATATGTAAAAAACAAAAATGCATTTCTTGTTATAAAAAATTTTAAATTCTTTGCTTTCTATGAAAAAAAAGTTGGCCAGTTGCGTATGTTTTGCACAGCCAACTACGATATATTTTTACATTGAAGTAAAGTTTTGTCTTTGAATTAGTTGAAGTATGTACTTTTTATTTTTGTTTTATAAACGTCTATATAAATGGTGATTTTTTTGCTACTTGATTGTTGACATTTATATTTCTGACAGTTCAAGCGTGATTCTTGGCATGTGTCAAAGTACAAAATGGTTTGCCATTTCATCATGAATAGACTTACGCCTGAACAACGTTTGCAAATTATTGAAATTTATTATCAAAATCAGTGCTCTGTGAAAAATTGTTTCGCAAGCTATGTCCATCACTTCGCCGTTCGGATTCGGCATTAAACTGTAGGTCCCTTCCATTCATGTACAAATATAACACGCACAACATGAGTGGATGCGAAAAGTTCGGCCTAGGCCCTCTATGGGCTGTTGTGCCATTAAAAGTAAAGTAAGTAAGCTATGTCCATTTTATGGTCGTTGAGATCATTGTGACCAAATTTCGCGCCAGGTTTTACTTTATTGGACATTAATCCACCAAATCGTAACCATAGATTGCGTACCGAATAGAATATTTCTGCTGTATCCGCCAGTGTTGAAGAAGATCGCGATATGTCCATCCGTCGCAGATCGCAGCAACCTGGTTTGTGTTATTCGAGCACCTGGAAGATTTTCGCAAAGATCTCGGATTAATGCCGTACAAATACCGCTAGTGCAAGAACTGAAACCAGGCGGCCTACCACAACGTCGAATTTTCGGTGAATTGGCCTTAGAAAAGCGGGATGAGGATCCGTTTTTTTATCGCAAAATTGTATTCAGCGACGAGGCTCATAATGGATACGTGAATCAGCAGAATTGCCGGAGTGAAAACCAACCAGAGGCAAATTAGCAGGTGCAGTCAATTGGCCACCAAGATCGTGTGATTTGACCCCGTTAGACTATTTTTTGTGGGGCTATGTTAAGTCTCTTGTCTACTGGGACAAGCCAAACACGATTGCTGCTTTAGAAGCCAACATTGAGTGAGATTTCGACCGAAATATGTAAAAAGTGTGCGAAAATTGGACCTTCAGAATGGACCACTTAAAGCCTAGCCGCAGGCAATTTGTAAATTTTCTGTGTTTTTTTAATAAAAAAACCAAGCTTTTAAAGAATCACCCGTTATATGACATGAAACCTCATACCAAGTTCTTTATTTGCATCATTTATAGTGACCGAAAATCGATGATTTAGCTCTATATGTTCTCAGCTGCAAATAATTTGCTCAGCACTGTAGGATAGGATAGGATATTTATATAAATACAAGTAATATACAGTGTCTTCATAAATAAGTAAACAACCTCACCACCTTGGATTTACTCTGAATAACGGTAAACATAATGGTCCATTTTTGGAAATTTATACTTTTTTAGATTAATCTCATTATCTGTTATATCGATTGGAAATTTGATTCATTTTGCTCATTCTTAGTTTTTTGTGCACGTATTACCATATACGACCATATATTTTTTGTTTGAAATAATTTTTTATTGTTTCAAATTACAATAATGTGTGGAAATAATAAAAATTTTAGAATGCATTCACATAGCTCGATGTGGCCACCTTTTGCCTTGACATCCATATATTTTAGTCCTCACCTTACTTTCCAAAATCGCCCAGATGGAATAGTCCATCGGATTTGCATCTGGCGAATTCGAAAGCCTTTGTGTGGACGAAATGAAGACTGGAACATTTTTAACCATTGTTGGTTCACGAGCTTTATGAGACGGTGCCGAGTCTTGTTGGAACGTCCAAAATGGTTGCGTGCCCACGGCTTTAAAGCAGCTTCCAAAACATTTTCCCGATAATAAGTCGCATTGACTTTGTGGTTGCTGTGGTGTAGTGGTAGTGCGTTGGACTGCTACGCAGAGTGTCCGGGGTTCGAATCTCGGCACAGGCAAAATAAAAAAATAAAAAGTAGAAAAAATAGTTTTTCTACACGGCACCACCTCTTGGCAGGCAATGGCAAACCTACAAGAGTAAAAGTTGCTATGAAAATTTTTCACTTCGCCGTTCGGATTCGGCATTAAACTGTAGGTCCCTTCCATTCATGTACAAATATAACACGCCAACATGAGTGGATGCGAAAAGCTCGGCCTAGGCCCTCCATGGGTTGTTGTGCCATTAAAAGTAAGTAAAGACTTTGACACCAGGCTCGATGAAAACGTTTTGACAGCGTCCATCGGCGGTTATAGCTGCCCATACCATTACTTGAGATGGAAAGTTATTTCGTAGTTCGTAGGCTAAAATTTTCGTAAGTGCGTTCAGTTAAGTAAACACGATAATTTTGGGAGTTTATGAGCTGCTCAATATTGAAATTTTTCTCATAAAAGGTCACAATGATTGGAAATTCGCCACGTTCGTGCAAGCGTAACAACTCCTATGATCTTTCGAGTCTAACTTTTGTTTGCTTTGATCATGTGTTTTTTTGGAACTTGTAAGGCTTTACCTTGAGCTCATTTTGGAATATACGTCGGATGCTTCGCTGGGATATTTTCATTTCTTTGGGCATTTGATTACCACTACAACGTGGATTTCGTTCAAGTCGAGCCTCACTTTCCGAACCATTTCAGGTGATTTTGCTGTTTTTTCGTCCACCACCATAGCGTTTGGTAATGCTGCCTGTATCATTATAACGATTTATGGTGCAATACACAAACATTTTATTCAGTTTGAGATGCCTGAGCTCACGAACAATAACTGGTTGTGATTTTCCACTCAAATATAACACTATTACGTTCGAATTCCATTTCGAATAATTTTTGTTCTATAAAACTTAGACGCAAATGCTTTTAGGCTATAGGCGTTTTGACGATCTGTAGTTTTTAGTTTTGTATCGAGTATTCTTGGTTTTTGTGGTAAATTTTGTAACTTTACAAAAACAAATACATGCAACTGAAAGTATAACCAATTTACCAAATTTTCAATCGCAACGCTCTATTGTAACATTGCGTAATATTCTATATTTTCTTGATAGTGATATCACTTAATAGATTCTACTAACAAACTATAAACAAGATCAGCTGTTTTTGCAAATACTAAGTATTTACAACAAGGTCGTTCACGATCTGGTGTTAAATTTGATATATTTTACCAAAATTACTACAAAAACTACAGATCGTGAATACGGCTAATATAAACAGCTGTCATTGGTATGAATTTGTTATAGTTTGCAATATCGCGTTGCCAGATATAGCGGTGTAAAGTTGGTAACACTTCAATCGCCCTATAGTTAGGAAAAAAAAACTAATTTTCGTAGAAGTTAGGGATGGTATTAATAAATACTTAGTTGCATGCGTCTATAATCCCAGTAAAATATTTAACTTAATTGCTGAATTCACTAAAATAACTCACTTTGCAATACAATATGAGCATACATAGATATGTATATTCCTTTGTGGCGATTTTAATGTACTCGTATATCTTCTAACCAATGATGCAAAATCTATGAACTTTCTCAATAAAAGACATTCCATTGGCCTACAAGTGTTTAATTAATATCCTACACGATTTTCACTAAATTGTAAATCAAGCCTATTGCAGTTCGAACAATTACCTTTTACTGGAATATCTGATCACGATATGTTATTTACATTCCCTTTAATAGTGATAACGAAGATTTGCGTATTTAGTATAGAGATTTTGAAAAAGATTAATGTTAATAGCTTATGAAACTGGTATTATTCAATGAAATAAAGTTTGGTGTTTTCCTGATATAAACCAAAAGCTAAATTATTTTCCTCTTGGCTAAATTATCTCTATAAAAAGTATATTCCTCTGAGTGGTTTAAAATTCAAAATAAAAACAGCAATGGTTTACAGAGGAGGTCTTATTGACTAGTTAAACAAGCGATAGCTGTGAATGTTACCGAATCTCCAGAAATCGGGTCACTCTTACAATTAGAAATTCAAAAAGAGTGTCTTCTCAATCAAAGCTGTATAATAAATAGCCAACTAAAACGCTGTGGAAAAATTTGATGTCTGTAGGTATTAGGAATAAAAATAATTTTATATGCAATTTAGATATAAATATTATGAGTAACTACTTCTAACAATCGAATACTATGCAACACGATACCAATTTTTTATATTGACCAACGCTTACTTCACCAACCAGGCGACGAATTTTATTTTGAAAATGTTACTGAAGATGACATAATAAAAAGCCTATTGTCCACTAAAATAAACGCTGTTGGAGATGATGGCAAAAGTTTAAAATTTCGGAAAATAATCTTTCCAAATATTATTCCAACTCTGACTCATATATTGAATTTCTCTATTACAAAACAAATTGTGGAAAATCTCGAGAAAAATAAGCTGCTAACCGACAATCAGTCTGGTTTTAGAGTAGGATATAGCTGTGCTACCGCAATGCTTAAGTTATAGGAGACATACGACCATCTTTTGACAGAGATGAACTGACTATCCTGACTCTTGGATTACTCTAGCACCTTTGACACAGTTGACCATAATATATTTTTATATATATAATATATATTATACATATATATAATATTATAATATTTTGGATTCGCTGATAGTGCTAAAAGAGTAATTGCAAGCTACTTAAGTAATCGCTGGCAAAGGCTTATTGTTAAAGATAAAATTTCTGAGATAAAGAGACTTTACTCTGGTATACCTCAAGGGTCTATCCTTGGTCCCTTTAATATTTTTATCAATAATATTACACAATGCTGTAATAATGTATCCATCCACCTGTATGCTGATGATGCACAAATTTACCTATCGCATCCAATCGCCTTTCTGAACTTATTTTTTAGAATTAGTGAGGATCTTGCTTCAATTTCTTTATGGGCAAGTCAGAATAACCTAAATATGAATGCATCGAAGGCACAAGCCTTCTTCCATCTTTGATTTTCGAAATCATTGGCTTTAAATTGAATTCAAGTTTAGGATGTTCTGATCATATTAACTATACTATAAGTAAAATCTATTATGTTCTCAGAAAGATATGGTACACGACTGACTTCTTTCCTCAGATTATGAAATTGAAATTAGTGTGAGTATTTATTTTGCCACTTATCTCATATGATGAACTTTTATATGGTAACCTTGACAACTGTGAATATGAAATTGAAATTATTGCGAATATTTATTTTGCCACTTATCTCATATGGTGAACTTTTGTATGGTGACCTGGAAAATGCTTCACAACAAAAGTTGCAATTTGCTTTAAACAGCTGTGATAGAACATATTTTCAAAGCTTTAATTTGATGACATTTACCAATTTACTAATAAGAACTGTGATCTCTAAGTGATTTTAAACTGCTTGATAAAGTAATAAAACGCGTTGTGCACATTAAAGAAATGCATCACCAACAATATGCTTATATTTTATTCCGTTGCAAACTTCAGAAGAACAGTTTTGTAAAGAAAGAGAACAAAAAGAAAAGACAACTTTCATATTGTATTGGGTATGCCAACAAACTTTGACACTCCTCCTCAATATGCATGTTTTTACAAGCAATTCAATTTTAATTTACTAAAAAAGTAACGATGTTTATTCTTTGCTAAATTCTTAGTCATAATATCGGCAGGCATTTCATCTATGGGGTAGTACTCCAATTTCACTGGAATTGGATATCAATGTGCTTCCTCCGCTTGTGGTAAACTGGGTTTTCAGCTAGCTTCAAAGCTACCATATATGTAGAACCACAGGATCATCGCTGATTTCGCCTAGTTCCTGCATTTCAGATAGATAGCCTTCTTGGCTACATCTGAATGTACATCTGCCATGTACTCAGCCTCTGTGCTGCTGAGGCGACTGGAGACTGCTTACGAGATTCCCATGAGACGAGATTATTCCCATAGAAAAATGTAAATCCGGTGTAGGACTTTCGGACCCTCGAATTTCCTGCCCAGTCAGCTTCTAAAAATCCTTTAAATCCATTTTTACTCGCCTTGTATATCAATTTCAATTCCACGGTACCAGCAAGGTAGCGCAACTTTTGGTAGTGCTTGATATATGGGTCTGTATTACGCTGAGCCATCTTGGTTACTTAATGTAGTATATCCGGCCGAGTGGATATGGCCACGTACATCAAGGAACCAATTAGAGATTGATAGCCATGTTGGGTCGCTATGGCGTAGTGGTAATGCGTTGGACTGCTATGCAGAGTGTCTCGCTACAGATAAAATCAAAAAGTAAAAAAAATAATTTTTCTACATGGCACCACCTCTTGGCAGGCAATGGCAAACCTATAAGAGTAAAACCTACCTATGAAAAGTTTTTCACTTCGGCGTTCGGATTCGGCATTAAACTGTACGTCCCTTCCATTCATGTACAAATTTAAGACGCACAACATGAGTGGATGCGAAAAGCTCGGCCTAGGCCCTCCATGAGCTGTTGTGCCATTAAAAGTAAAGTAAGTAAAGTCATGTTGGCTCACCTTTTCACACTCCTGCTCGCAATGAACTTGGAAACCTGCATCAAACGGAACTGCGACTGCTTTGCATTGTTGCATTTCGTTTTGCTCCAACATATTTCGTATTTATTGTGATTCCGATAACTAATGGTTCAGTTCCCCCTTGTCGTTGACTTGGAATTCATTCGTCAAGAACCACTGCGAGATCACTGCATCCGATGGTTAAATCATCCACGCACACTGCGACTAGTGGCGAACTGCTGTCACAAAAATATGGTGGCTGCTTCATGTAGACCTCTTCATGCAATTGGCTATTCAAATACGATGTGCTCACATATATTTGATGTAAATGTATTTTACGCTTCACTGCTAGTGTCAAAAGCAAGCGTATTGTGGAATAGTGTACCACGGGGGAAAATGTTGTTTCAAAATGTATGACATACTGTTGGCCTTTAGCTACGAGACGCACTTTGTAGCACTCAATATCATCATTCACGTCCTTCTTCAAAGCGTATACCCACTTGCACGGAATCGCTTTCTGGCCCTTCGGTTAATCAACGAGAGACCAAGTTATATTTTTCTGAAAGGCAGCAAATTCCTTATGCATAGCTCTCTCCCAAAACTAATTGGTTTTGCTTGAAAGAGCATCTTCTACTGTCTGTGGCAACACGCAGTAAGTTTGATTTTTTGCAAAACACTAGTTGTTGCCAACTATTACTTCATTTCTGCTTGGAAACAAATTCTCATCAAACACCACCTTACGAGTATTTGTGTCAAACAGGTGATATGCTTTCGATGATATCGAATACCCAACCAAGATATACTTGCTTCCATTGGCATCAAACTTTGACTTATTGGCAGCCTTATTCATGCCGACTGCGCTGCAACCGGAAACTTTAAAATGTGCTACATTTGGTTTCACACCACTCCATACTTCATATGTCGTTTTATTTTCCAACTTTTTGATTTGGCATCTGTTGGGAAGATACACAGCAGTGTTTAAAGCGTCAGCCCATAAGTAATGTTTCACACCAGCGTGTATGATCATACTTCTGGCTATCTCAACAATAGTGCGATTGGCTCGCTCAGCCACGCCGTTCTGCTGTGGTGTATGTGGCACTGTTAGTTGTCGCTGAATTCCTTCTGCAGCCAAAAAATTTTTAAAATCATTGTTGACAATGAGTTTGCATTATTTATTATTATTATTAATAATAAAAATTAATAAATTTTTTTTTATATTTTATAATGATTCGAAACTATTCATATTTATAATGATGATGTACTTAAAAGACTAAAAGCCTTACATGTACTGCCAATTTTCTTAAAATAAATGAATATATATTGGCATAAAAACTGTTCATCCGACGAACCCTTGCAGCGATTATGTTAAATATTATATTAATTATAGGTGATTTTTTCTGACTTTTCTGATGTTTATTGATCGACAACTCGCAGTCTAAACCGCGGCACAGATTCACATACAAATTTATACAATAATGCAATTTATTTCTGGCCTGATTATAGAGTTGGCAAGAGTTCGTAATTATAAGTGGGCCCATGTACACCATCAGCTATTTTGAGTATATCAGCGGGAATCATTACATTTACGCAATACTGCAATTTCGCACAAGGACATTGGGCAACAATTTAATGTTACAGTTTGGGTAAAATTGGAAAACTAAGTGTCACCTGCATTCGTTGAAATTATTGCTTAAAACAGAAAAATTTAATAAATTTTAAATTGTAAAACTAAAGAATGCTAACAAAACGAGATGAGTAAAATAAAAAGTAAGAGTGTGTAAGCAAAAGAAATGGATGGTGCAATTAGATCATAAAGAAAACATTACTTCTGAAGGCATTATTCTATTCCACAAATTTCAAGATCGATCACAATATTTTCGACTTTACATACATCTCACAAAAATAAATCCAATTTTTAAAATATATACAGAAATTGTAGAAGATGATAATCACTGGGATACAGTGTTGCCATATGCATCTTTAAATTCAATGCTTCACCAGATTCTTGTTCTATTTGCGATAATTTTGACGATCTCAATTCTTTTTTTTTTTTTGGAAAATTTCGTTATTCTTTAATTGAATGTTATTTCTACAATTACGTAAACCGGCAAAGAATCCAAACTTGAAAGTTTCAAACATTAATCACAACAAAATCTTAAAGATTATTTAGAAATATATTGAAAACTAGTTTTGAATTCATGCTTAAATATTTCAAAATAAACCACCTGGAAAGTTTAATTTTTTTGTGATTTGCGTAATACCCAAAGTTTGTAAAAGCCGGTCAGCCAACTGACGCTAGTTTGTTATATATTTTGTCCTAATACTAACAATTGCGGTAGCTGTGCTACCGCAATGCTTAAGTTATAGGAGACATACGACCATCTTTTGACAGAGATGAACTGACTATCCTGACTCTTGGATTACTCTAGCACCTTTGACACAGTTGACCATAATATATTTTTATATATATAATATATATTATACATATATATAATATTATAATATTTTGGATTCGCTGATAGTGCTAAAAGAGTAATTGCAAGCTACTTAAGTAATCGCTGGCAAAGGCTTATTGTTAAAGATAAAATTTCTGAGATAAAGAGACTTTACTCTGGTATACCTCAAGGGTCTATCCTTGGTCCCTTTAATATTTTTATCAATAATATTACACAATGCTGTAATAATGTATCCATCCACCTGTATGCTGATGATGCACAAATTTACCTATCGCATCCAATCGCCTTTCTGAACTTATTTTTTAGAATTAGTGAGGATCTTGCTTCAATTTCTTTATGGGCAAGTCAGAATAACCTAAATATGAATGCATCGAAGGCACAAGCCTTCTTCCATCTTTGATTTTCGAAATCATTGGCTTTAAATTGAATTCAAGTTTAGGATGTTCTGATCATATTAACTATACTATAAGTAAAATCTATTATGTTCTCAGAAAGATATGGTACACGACTGACTTCTTTCCTCAGATTATGAAATTGAAATTAGTGTGAGTATTTATTTTGCCACTTATCTCATATGATGAACTTTTATATGGTAACCTTGACAACTGTGAATATGAAATTGAAATTATTGCGAATATTTATTTTGCCACTTATCTCATTGGTGAACTTTTGTATGGTGACCTGGAAAATGCTTCACAACAAAAGTTGCAATTTGCTTTAAACAGCTGTGATAGAACATATTTTCAAAGCTTTAATTTGATGACATTTACCAATTTACTAATAAGAACTGTGATCTCTAAGTGATTTTAAACTGCTTGATAAAGTAATAAAACGCGTTGTGCACATTAAAGAAATGCATCACCAACAATATGCTTATATTTTATTCCGTTGCAAACTTCAGAAGAACAGTTTTGTAAAGAAAGAGAACAAAAAGAAAAGACAACTTTCATATTGTATTGGGTATGCCAACAAACTTTGACACTCCTCCTCAATATGCATGTTTTTACAAGCAATTCAATTTTAATTTACTAAAAAAGTAACGATGTTTATTCTTTGCTAAATTCTTAGTCATAATATCGGCAGGCATTTCATCTATGGGGTAGTACTCCAATTTCACTGGAATTGGATATCAATGTGCTTCCTCCGCTTGTGGTAAACTGGGTTTTCAGCTAGCTTCAAAGCTACCATATATGTAGAACCACAGGATCATCGCTGATTTCGCCTAGTTCCTGCATTTCAGATAGATAGCCTTCTTGGCTACATCTGAATGTACATCTGCCATGTACTCAGCCTCTGTGCTGCTGAGGCGACTGGAGACTGCTTACGAGATTCCCATGAGACGAGATTATTCCCATAGAAAAATGTAAATCCGGTGTAGGACTTTCGGACCCTCGAATTTCCTGCCCAGTCAGCTTCTAAAAATCCTTTAAATCCATTTTTACTCGCCTTGTATATCAATTTCAATTCCACGGTACCAGCAAGGTAGCGCAACTTTTGGTAGTGCTTGATATATGGGTCTGCATTACGCTGAGCCATCTTGGTTACTTAATGTAGTATATCCGGCCGAGTGGATATGGCCACGTACATCAAGGAACCAATTAGAGATTGATAGCCATGTTGGGTCGCTATGGCGTAGTGGTAATGCGTTGGACTGCTATGCAGAGTGTCTCGCTACAGATAAAATCAAAAAGTAAAAAAAATAATTTTTCTACATGGCACCACCTCTTGGCAGGCAATGGCAAACCTATAAGAGTAAAACCTACCTATGAAAAGTTTTTCACTTCGGCGTTCGGATTCGGCATTAAACTGTACGTCCCTTCCATTCATGTACAAATTTAAGACGCACAACATGAGTGGATGCGAAAAGCTCGGCCTAGGCCCTCCATGAGCTGTTGTGCCATTAAAAGTAAAGTAAGTAAAGTCATGTTGGCTCACCTTTTCACACTCCTGCTCGCAATGAACTTGGAAACCTGCATCAAACGGAACTGCGACTGCTTTGCATTGTTGCATTTCGTTTTGCTCCAACATATTTCGTATTTATTGTGATTCCGATAACTAATGGTTCAGTTCCCCCTTGTCGTTGACTTGGAATTCATTCGTCAAGAACCACTGCGAGATCACTGCATCCGATGGTTAAATCATCCACGCACACTGCGACTAGTGGCGAACTGCTGTCACAAAAATATGGTGGCTGCTTCATGTAGACCTCTTCATGCAATTGGCTATTCAAATACGATGTGCTCACATATATTTGATGTAAATGTATTTTACGCTTCACTGCTAGTGTCAAAAGCAAGCGTATTGTGGAATAGTGTACCACGGGGGAAAATGTTGTTTCAAAATGTATGACATACTGTTGGCCTTTAGCTACGAGACGCACTTTGTAGCACTCAATATCATCATTCACGTCCTTCTTCAAAGCGTATACCCACTTGCACGGAATCGCTTTCTGGCCCTTCGGTTAATCAACGAGAGACCAAGTTATATTTTTCTGAAAGGCAGCAAATTCCTTATGCATAGCTCTCTCCCAAAACTTATTGGTTTTGCTTGAAAGAGCATCTTCTACTGTCTGTGGCAACACGCAGTAAGTTTGATTTTTTGCAAAACACTAGTTGTTGCCAACTATTACTTCATTTCTGCTTGGAAACAAATTCTCATCAAACACCACCTTACGAGTATTTGTGTCAAACAGGTGATATGCTTTCGATGATATCGAATACCCAACCAAGATATACTTGCTTCCATTGGCATCAAACTTTGACTTATTGGCAGCCTTATTCATGCCGACTGCGCTGCAACCGGAAACTTTAAAATGTGCTACATTTGGTTTCACACCACTCCATACTTCATATGTCGTTTTATTTTCCAACTTTTTGATTTGGCATCTGTTGGGAAGATACACAGCAGTGTTTAAAGCGTCAGCCCATAAGTAATGTTTCACACCAGCGTGTATGATCATACTTCTGGCTATCTCAACAATAGTGCGATTGGCTCGCTCAGCCACGCCGTTCTGCTGTGGTGTATGTGGCACTGTTAGTTGTCGCTGAATTCCTTCTGCAGCCAAAAAATTTTTAAAATCATTGTTGACAATGAGTTTGCATTATTTATTATTATTATTAATAATAAAAATTAATAAATTTTTTTTTATATTTTATAATGATTCGAAACTATTCATATTTATAATGATGATGTACTTAAAAGACTAAAAGCCTTACATGTACTGCCAATTTTCTTAAAATAAATGAATATATATTGGCATAAAAACTGTTCATCCGACGAACCCTTGCAGCGATTATGTTAAATATTATATTAATTATAGGTGATTTTTTCTGACTTTTCTGATGTTTATTGATCGACAACTCGCAGTCTAAACCGCGGCACAGATTCACATACAAATTTATACAATAATGCAATTTATTTCTGGCCTGATTATAGAGTTGGCAAGAGTTCGTAATTATAAGTGGGCCCATGTACACCATCAGCTATTTTGAGTATATCAGCGGGAATCATTACATTTACACAATACTGCAATTTCGCACAAGGACATTGGGCAACAATTTAATGTTACAGTTTGGGTAAAATTGGAAAACTAAGTGTCACCTGCATTCGTTGAAATTATTGCTTAAAACAGAAAAATTTAATAAATTTTAAATTGTAAAACTAAAGAATGCTAACAAAACGAGATGAGTAAAATAAAAAGTAAGAGTGTGTAAGCAAAAGAAATGGATGGTGCAATTAGATCATAAAGAAAACATTACTTCTGAAGGCATTATTCTATTCCACAAATTTCAAGATCGATCACAATATTTTCGACTTTACATACATCTCACAAAAATAAATCCAATTTTTAAAATATATACAGAAATTGTAGAAGATGATAATCACTGGGATACAGTGTTGCCATATGCATCTTTAAATTCAATGCTTCACCAGATTCTTGTTCTATTTGCGATAATTTTGACGATCTCAATTCTTTTTTTTTTTTTGGAAAATTTCGTTATTCTTTAATTGAATGTTATTTCTACAATTACGTAAACCGGCAAAGAATCCAAACTTGAAAGTTTCAAACATTAATCACAACAAAATCTTAAAGATTATTTAGAAATATATTGAAAACTAGTTTTGAATTCATGCTTAAATATTTCAAAATAAACCACCTGGAAAGTTTAATTTTTTTGTGATTTGCGTAATACCCAAAGTTTGTAAAAGCCGGTCAGCCAACTGACGCTAGTTTGTTATATATTTTGTCCTAATACTAACAAAACTTTTACTTTCAGGTTCTAAACAATAATGTTTATGGTCTTCAATCTATGCTCCATGGAGCCTCGGGACTCCGCTATTTTTCCAAGTGCTCCATGTTCATATGTTCTATTTTTACGAGCGAGTTAATTTTAAAATTCATGTAACTATTATATTTTTATGATTACACTTAATTTTCCATTTCATGTAACTAGAGCTTTTTTAAGTTTCTCTTTTTAAAGGTTACAGAATTTAATAAGACAGAATCTTGAACATACAGTACTATCTATGCCTAATTTTGCATACATAATTGTGAAATTGGAATTTTGTGCCACACAGAATTTTAACCCCAACCCATTACTTCCAAATAAATTACATATAGATCTGCCAAAATCTATTCGAACATTGGTGTGGTAAAATTCGTCCGTGAAACGAAATGTTAACAAGCGCGTGGATAAAATGTTACTCTATTAACACCATAAAGTTGTTGTTTCACTGAACTATTCTCACATTCACACCGGATACGATATGCTGAATGTATCACAGACCGGGCACAAAGAAAATCTTATGTGTTCGTAGAGTACATTTTTCATTTTTATCAGAAACATATTTAATACATGAGCAGCAAGAATATCGCTACCAATTGACTTTTAGCAACTGCTTTGGAACATATTTATTTTACCCATACTTCAATTATGTACATAAATGTATATTTCAGATTTCTTGAAAGATTTAAATTTTACAATGAACAGGAATATTTACTTTCATATTTATCTTTCCCCATGTATATAACAGCAGGCGGCGAAACAACACTACTTTTGAAATAAAACACCATTTTTTCAGTACAGATGATACTACTATTATTAAGAGTATTAAGTTTGTATGCACTCTGTAACAGTTGGAAAAGAACATCTGCCAATGGGTGGTACTTGTATTAATATATCAAAAAAAAAAGATAATTTATTATTAATCAACAAATAGGTCTGATCACGTATAGAAAAAAAATTTCAAGTTGTTACTAGTAAATCTGAGTTTCCAGCTCTTAAGAAGTGGTAAAATTCTAAAATGTGCTTTCTTTCATATTTTTAATGTATTAATAAGTGCAGTGTCAGTTGTAATATGAAGATAGCGATAGACTGTGTGAAAGCGACTACAATTGTAAGTATATAGAACTGACGAATTCTGACATAAATATT
Source organism: Palloptera scutellata (assembly GCA_958295655.1). NCBI lineage: Eukaryota > Metazoa > Arthropoda > Insecta > Diptera > Pallopteridae > Palloptera > Palloptera scutellata. The sequence continues at coordinate 32,358,922 of OY282451.1, forward strand.
TTCATTCAAAATATTTTTCTATAGTTATTTGAAAATAAAATATAAAAACATGTACATATATATGGATGGAATGTTTCTTTACTTATTAAAAAAAAAACATATAGAGGAGTTTGTTTGGATTATCTTGATATAAATACAAATTTAAAATTTTTCCAATGTAAAGATGGCTTTATACTATTAATTTACAATTTCAATTTATTACGTTTACATTTTTTCACTGGCTATAGATAGCTACATGAATATAAGAATTGGCTATTAGGTAAATTATGTACATATTATGTGGTATGCCATTCTTTGGTATGCCATTATTGTCATTTTTAGATGCAGGGTAACTTACACATAAGTAAGTATATTTTATTATAAGTACATAATATGTACTTATAATATGTACTTATAATAAAATATACTTAGCTTTGTGTAAGTTACCCTGCATCTAAAAATGACAATAATGGCATACCAAAGAAAAATTTGTATTAGCTGTCAAAAAACTGAAAAATTGCTATTGGTAATGTGACGCTCAGTCTTATTATCACGCCAGTTCATTGGGGGGCCTGTGGCGTAGGTAAAGCTCGTGACAGTCGCAGGAGCGTCCATGGTCGATCCTTGCGCTTCTACGTTTCAAGTCGACACACAGCTCCCTCGTGGCGTCCCCTGGATTGCGATCTGGCAACCGTCAGTGAGTTAACTAATGTGTGTGGCGGGCTTCTCCATGGCCTTGTTGTGCGTCGGGCTTGGAACCCACCACGTCAAAATATTTCACCAATGAATGCTCAAACGAAGCCTCGGATATTTAACCCCCCTAATATTGACGACTCCCCCCAAACGCCCAAAGAACAATGTGTATATACCTGGAGTGTCCGAACCCTCTACAGGGAAGGTGTCTCTATTCAGCTGGCGGACGTCCTCCAACAATAAAGAACTGACATCACCGCTATACAGGAAATGCGATGGACGGGACAGGGTTGTTCCAAAAAAAGATCCTGTTATATCTACTACAGCTGTCATGGGAATATACACGAATTTGGTGTTGGATTTGTGGTTGGGAAGAGACTGCGTCATCTAGTCTCAAGGTTCACGGCCGTGAACGAGCGCCTAGCCACTATCCGCATCAAGGTAAAATTCTTCAACATCAGCCTAATTTGTGTCCATGCCCCGATGGATGAGAAGGATGAAACGACCAAAGATGACTTCTACGAGCTCCTCGATAAAACTTATAATATTGCCCCGCCACGATATTAAAATCGTGTTAGGCGACTTTAATGCCAAGGTGGGCCATTAGAGTCTCTTTGGTCCGATCGGAAAATTCATATGAAATATGACAGTTAGTAGAACGAGATTTCAACATATAAATATCCAAAATTCCACTTGGCGGTTGTGATCGACGGAAGCCACGTTTCCAATATATTAGACGTACGCCCAATACGTGGTGCAAACATAGACTCAGACCACCACAGGGTTACAGCCAAGGTCTGCACACGTGTATGTGTACCAAATCGCGTACGGAAATTAACAAAGAGAAAGATGGATGTCGAAAAGCTGCAATCACAAAAGACAGCCGAAGTCTTCGCCAACCGACTTGCATTCCTCTTATCGAAAAACACACAACTTGTTGATATATATGCGCAGTGGACGCACATTTCGCGCTCAATGCGTAAGGCTGCCGAAGAGATGCTAGGCTAACATCGTTAACGGAGGAATATGACCAAGAGTGTCGAAACGAAAAACGCAGTATGTAGAGTACGGATAGGAACAAAGAGAAAGCCTGCAGTCAGTTGCAACGCGAGCTGCTAAGGAGCGATACAGATGGTTGAAGAGGGAGGAGAAACGTCTTTTCAGGCGCAAGAAAAGAGATGAAGAAAGACGCGAGTTCAATGATATCGAAATGTTGCAGAATAAGACGCCTGACTGATGTTTTGAAGACCGGGGCCTCTTCCTGCCAGGATGAAGACGGAAATCTGGTGACAGATACCCAGGTTATTATTATATCGTAGCTGCTTAATGGCGATGACGGCAATAATCCCTCTACTGCGGAATATGCCGCGGAAATTCCAATCACTGATGGCGTTGAAGTACCTCCGCCCGACTATAAGGAGGTGGTAAAACAATAAGGGCTGCTGAGTTGTTTAGGACCGGAGGCGAAGAGCTCAAAACACGTAAGGTTCTATCGAGCGTACTGTGTGAAAGACTGAAGCCCATCGACAACAAACTGATTGGACCTTATCAGTGTAGCTTCAGGCCTGGTAAATCTACCATCGACCAGATATTCACACTACGCCAAATCCTGGAAAAGACCCGAGAAAAACAGATCGACACCCACCATCTATTCGTCAATTATAAAGCCGCCTTCGACAGCACGAGTAGGGATCACTTGTACGCCGCAATGTATGATTTTGGTATCCCTGCAAAGCTCATTCGTCTGACCGACACCATCAGAGGAGTGAAAATTGGGACAGCGCTCTCCGCACCATTTGATACCAAAAGTGGTTTCAGAAAAGGTGACTCCCTATCGAGCTGCGATGATGACATCTCTAGCACTATCTTCTACAAGAGTGTCATGCTGCTAGCATACGCTGATGATGTTGACATCATTGGGAAAAACGCTCGAGCAGTCAGTGCAGCATTCTCCAACCTGGAAAGGGGGTCTCGTCGAGTGGGTCTAATGGTGAACGAGGACAAAACGAAATACCTTCTGTCAACAAACAAAGAGTCAAGGCGTCTTAGACAAAATGTCACTGTTGACAATTATACTTTTGAAGCCATCAAGGATTTCGTATATCTAGGATCCAGCATAAACACCAACAAAAATGTCAGCGGAGATTAACTCTTGCCAACAGGTATTACTACGGGCTCAGTAGGCAATTGAGAAGTAGAGCCTTCTCTCGACCGACGAAAATAACGCTCTATAAGTCTCTCATCCCTCCCGTCCTAATGTATGGCGCAGAGACGTGGACATTGACCATCAATGATGAGAGGCTGTTAGGAGCGTTCGAGAGGAAGATACTCCGTAAGATCTACGGTGCAGTATGCGTGGACGACGTGTATCGAATAAGATGAAACGATGAGCTGTATGGCCGCTGTGGTGTAGTGGTAGTGCGTTGGACTGCTACGCAGAGTGTCCGGGGTTCGAATCTCGGCACAGGCAAAATCAAAAAGTAGAAAAAATAATTTTTCTACACGGCACCACCTCTTGGCAGGCAATGGCAAACCTACAAGAGTAAAAATTGCTATGAAAAGCTTTTCACTTCGCCGTTCGGATTCGGCATTAAACTGTAGGTCCCTTCCATCCATGTACAAAAATAGCACGCACAACATGAGTGGATGCGAAAAGCTCGGCCTATCCATGGGTTGTTGTGCCATTAAAAGTAAAGTAAGTAAGTAAAGATGAGCTGTATGGGTCATGTTGAGCGAATGGAAGAAAGCGCTCCGGCTAGAAGGGTGTTTTATTCGAGCTACGGTTGAGGAACACGCAGAAGATAACGTCCTAATCTCCGTTGGAAAGACCAGGTTCAGAGCGACCTGACTGCACTTGGCCTTATCAACTGGCGCCTGCGCTATGCGCTCAGGCGACTGGCGAAGCTTTATAGAGGCGGCCAATATCTATCATCGGTTGTAGTGCCAGCTAAGTAAGTAGTAATAGTAGTAGTAGTATTTAGTAGTAGTATTTATTAATATTTGATTTCAGTATTACAATTCATTTTTTCTTAAATATCTTATCTAGTTTACAGTTATAGGTCAGAGCTTTCGCCATTAGCCTATTAATTTCCCCTTTTAAAAACTTTTCTATATATTGATAAATTTTTTATTTGTTTTATTTTTTTTTTATTTTATTATTCCTCAAAATGTTTTTGATAGGGTTTAGTTTCTATACTTTTGCGCCATTCTCTAATACATTGCAAGATTATCCCAGTTTGACCCGTTAAGAATATATTTTACTTCCTCAATTGCCAAGTTAGCTTTGCCAAAAAACAATAACCTAATCTCCTTTAGAATTGGGCAATAACCGAACGATATTTTCTTCACTTTTCGAATTGCAGAGTGGGCAGATGGTGCTATTTGTTTGGATATGGGTGCGGTAATTTAGTACTAAAAGCTCTCCTCTTACCTTAATGATTTTACATATTACATCAATGCTATACTTATCATTAAAATAGTTATTTTCCTCTAGATTATGCTCTAAACTGGAGTATAATCTTCAAACTTCACTTTGTTGTGCTTTTCTAATAAAATCATTTCTTTCCTCACCTTGTATTTTAACTAAAATTTCATTTTGCCATTTTTTCCATGCATTTTTATTTTCTAGATCAAGCACTACGTTGTATTTTCTAGCCAATTCTCCCCATACCTGAAAGCATTGAGCCTTATTTCGCAGTAGGTATGTTGTGACAATTTTAGGTAAGCGCCGGTCGTCCAGGTCAATAGTCTTGTTAATATAAACGAAATGCATCCGAGGCGTATATATGAAAACAGTAGGGAGCCCTGTTTCTAAATGCAACATGTAGTTTGGAGCGTTATACGGGATATGGAAGAGGTTTTTTCAGAAAATAGCTTATGAGCTTTTCGACCTCCCCATAGCTAACCAAACCCCACACTTCCGCACACACTTACGTTTTTCTTCCAAATGCTTGTGAAACGTTACTTTATATGACAATAGGACCCCTTGGTATTTATAATGTTTGACTTTTTCTAGCGCGTTTCCATCCCATTGCCATTCCTCATTGTGTGCGTATCTACCTGTATTTTTCCTAAAAACCATGGCCTTTGTTTTGTTGACGTTTTATTGTTAAACTCCAAGTTTCAGTGTATTCTTTTAATCTATTGATCATTTTTTGTAACATACTCGGTGAATCGGCTACGTCATCCGCGTACATAAGGGCTTTTATTAATGTATTGTTAAATACAATGAAAACAAGAGCGGACTGAGCATGCAGCCCTGATTAACTCTTAGCTCGGTATCAAACCATTCAGAAGAGTCACTCCCATCCCAGATTGCGGCTTTGTTATTTTCATAAAGGCTCATAATTATATTTAACAGTTTTCGTGACACACCAATATTACTTAATTTATAAAGCAAAGTGTTTCGTTCAATTGTGTCGAAAACTGCTTTAAAATCAATAAATAGTGCATATAATAATTGCCTTTACTGATATATGATTTCGCTACGCTTGTGAGATTAAAAATGTTGTCCATCGTTGAGTATTTTTTTCTAAAGCCAGCTTGGCGCTCGCTTTAAATAGAGTTAGCCGACACCCATCTCTCAAGCCTGTTATAAATAATATCCGTAAAGATCTTATTTATTGAGTTTAAAAAGGATATTCCCCTAAAGTTTGCAGGGTAGGGTCACTGGTGTCACCTTGTTTGAACAGCGGGAATATTATTGATTTTTTAAAAGCATCTGTTACAGTGCCATTATCATACATTCGGTTAAAACAGTTTGTCAAAAACTCCACAAAATTATCTGGTGCTGCTTTAAAAAATTCTGTGGGTACCCCATCCTCCCCAGGCGCTTTTTTGTCTTTTCCTCTTTTTAAGGATTCCTTAACTTCTTCTATAGTTATTGGAGTGTCGAGCTCTACGACTATGGTATTCGGCAGTGCAGAGCTAAACGAGTTTCGTTTGCCCCTGGATGCTAGTAGTCTTTTAAAATGCGTGGCCAGAGTTGCAGCCTTCAATGCCTTGTGTTTTGTAAATTTCTTCCCGTTAAGTTTCTTAATAAGGCTCCAATATGTTTTGCTATCTTTTATGGTGCTTAATTCGTTTCCCAAGTTTTCATAATATAGTTTTTTCTTAGCAATACACAGCTGCTTATAGTTATCAATTACCCGCTTGTAATCATTCAAGTCTAGTATATTGTCCGATTTCCTTAACTTAAGAAACGAATCTTTGCGAGCTTTTTCACATTATAATTCATACCATCCTTGCTTTTTGTAACAATTTCTCTTACCAGCGGCGCATACAACCGCTGCCTCTTTGATGCTGTTCACTAATATTTCGGCGTTACAGTTATCAGGGTCAATTTCACGATTTAACATATCCTCTAATTTTTATTTGTATTTGAGGAGATGTGCTTTACATTCCATTGTAATCGTGGCAAAGAGTTCATCGTAACGCTTGTGTCGGCCGGACTAGTTTTTATTTTAACTGCCAATGACAGCGGTTGATGATCGGAAAATATCATATCATCTATTCGGAAATCGACTACTTTTCTTCGAAAATCCCCTCTCAAAAGACAATAATCTATGACTGAATGCGCGCAACCTCTTATAAAAGTGTACTGACCCTCTGAGTCAGTCGGCATTCGACCGTTTAAAACCGTAAAATTAAAACTACTGCACAAGTCGAAGAACAATTTTGAATTGCTATCTTTATATTTATCCATAGTTCTTCTGTTGGTGGCAATGATTGATGTTATTATCTCCGGACTAAAATTGAGCAGCTGATCCTCTCCGATTCTTGTGGTAAAATCTCCTATTAACATAGTTTCTTCATTATCAATTTCTAACATTAAATCATTCAATACTTCAAAATCTCTTTTCCATATGCTACAGTTAAAATATACTGGTACAATGCAAAATTTTTTGTTTTTGGTTAGAATTTCTATAATTGTAAAGTTGTCTTTCTGTGTATATTTAGTATTTTTACTTTACCAAACATTTTTTAATGCCGTATACAACGCCTCCACTAGCCCTGCCTCTTGTGTGTAATTTAATTGCTTATCCAAAATAAAACGTAATTCTCAAAAATATATTATACTAAATTTAGACTTGTTTCCAGAAAAGTTTCAAATAGAATAAAAATATCGAAAGTTTTAACATAGTTTATAAATGTAGTTTGATCAAGTTTCGTTCTTAACCCCGCTATGTTATACGACAAGGTGTACAAAGTTCTTTCACTTACTTCAACAATATTTGTTTGTTTATTGCTACTACTAGATATTATTAGTTTTTTGCATTAATTTTGGTTTCAAGTTCATTGTAGTTGATAGTAGTCTCATCAATAGTATTTCCATAGATTTTCTTCAGCTCCGTAAGATCATCTGTCTGTCCTGTATACAGTTGTTTGTTTTTTCGCCACAAGTACCATTTGTTGTCGCACGTACACCGGATTGTTTGGCTTTATGGATAACAGCATCCTCTTCAGTTCTAACATTATCTTCTTCTGTGTTAGCTTTCTCGAGGTTAGACCGTGGCTTACTGAGATCTCTGTGCCAGCCAAATTTCTGCTAAATTGTAGCACCTCGTCGACTATTTGCTCAGACCCCAGTTCCGCTACAACCGATATTTTGCCACCTTTCAAGTATAACAATTTCGTAGAAACGTTGTCTACTTCTTTGTTTATTTTCAGCTCCGTGCGGCACACAGATTTTACTGCTTCCACCAGGGAACCATCCGCCTTGATATTTCTGAAAATTATGTTCTTCTTTTTCAGCTGCTCTTCCACGATATTTATTTTGTTGCTATCAGCTTGCCTTTCCGCCTTCAGTTGGTCCACACAATCTTTAAGCGCCCGGTTCTCTGCTGCTATGTTGGCTAAATCTTCCTCACTTTGCACACCTGCCATAGCTTGCTTTGTTGCTCCCTCCATCGTTTGACTGTGATCCGGAGAGAGTTCAGTGTGTGGACGCTTTGCTTTTGCTGTTGTAGCTGATGACTTCGACACCGGCGTGGACTCTTTGTCTTTGTTGTGTTTTTGAGTTGCGCCTTCTATAATTACAAACTCTGCTTTGGCTGAGCGATTCTGTTTAATTGTTTATTGTGCTGTTGATTGTTCATTAATTATTCACCAAAAGCCTTTGCTTCGATCGCATTAAGGAATATTTATGTATGTTTATTTAATGTTTTTTGCTTATTTTATGAATTCTCTTTATTTTCGTTGTTCTGGCGTTTTCTTTTTTATTTTCAATTCTATTTATATAGTAAGTTCGAGGTTTTCGCTCGTTAAATATGAAATTTTCACTGTTGTCTTTTCACTGTTACGCTTAAGTTTATGACGCCTTGTAGATTTCTGCGGTTGCTTACAAATAAGTATTATATTTTTATGTCGGTTTTGTTTGGTTTTAATGTAGATAAGCTTAATTCCTGCAATTTTCTTGTTAACTAACAAAAATTCATTTAATCATTTTCGTCCCAGGCTATAAATTATAATTAACTCAGAAGAATACTTAAAAAGCGGTCAAGTTCGGAGATTAGTTCACGTTCACGTTGTGTTACTATAAAATCTCCAGGAAAAACTTGGTAATGCATACACACACTATGATGACTCTCATTCATTGTATAAAGTATATTATTATTTAATAATTTCGAAGTTACATAAAATTATTTATATCTACGAAACAAGACTTTTACATGTTAGTTTAATTATTTATAGTAAATTAATGGGCGATATCTAAATCGATGCAAATGGCATTGAATTAAAGTGATTGGTGATCTCTGAAATGGTGTGAACGGTTTTCAGTGGTTTTAAGTAAGTAGTAAGTAGTAATATATAGTGTAAAAGGTGATAATTAATAAGTGTCCTGTTCAACCCTGAACATTAATAATTGGGCAAGCTGGACAAAATAGTTGTTTCTAAATATGTTGCATCATGATGTTCGATCGGAATAAAACATATGAACCTTTCTAACATTTTTTAGAAGATTCTGCCACATTTTTGGGTTTTGTATAAATACAATGTTCAATCAAATCATTACTAATTATTTTTGGCCATAAACCAATGTCAGTAAAGATAGAATAAGTATTTGTACATTTTATTACTTCACTCTCAATTTCAATCTCTATGCCATCGGTACATGGCACAAATACTCCTATTTGAAAGATTAACAGCGTTATCAGCTATTACTGGTAGTGAAAAATTTTTATCTGCCACCGCAGTACTGGTAGATGGAACATTTCCATCCCAAGACATAAATTTTGCAAGGAAGTTTCTTCACTTTTCATTTTCCCTCATTTGAATTTTTTTTCGTAGTCGTTTTTGTGCGCCAGTCTCGAAAGTTCTTCTAATTTTAAAGTATATTTTTAAATAATTTTATTAAAAATAAAATGGTATAATTGTTGAGTGAATTAAGAATTATTAAATGATGAAAGCAACAACGTTAGTCTTGGCAATTTAAAAAAAAAACTGTTGGTTGTTCTGAAAATATCAATCTCAAATCAAAACTTAAATTAAGTATACTCTAGAAATACTCAACTAATTTTTCTCAATATTCAAAATCATGGAACGAAAATTTGATGTTAACGTAACATAATTCAAACAAACAATGAAATGAAATTTGTAACGGCCTACTACAATCGCAAACAAATATAATTCAGTATTAAATTTGAATTATAAATAGACTCTTCAAAATTTAAAATCTCAAATTCTACGACTATTTAATTTTTTTTTAATAATTTTTTTTTTAATTTTAGAGGCCCTAGGCAAATGCTTAATCTGCTTACAGGTAAATCCGCCGCTGCACTGGAAGTGAATTATATTTTTGAAAGGTTTGATTTAAAGGTTTAAAAATAATATTATTTTTGGATTTGGCATAATCACTAATAAAACGATTACGTTTTGCGCATAGAAAAATAACCAGGTAGCCGCTTCTCTCTTTCTTATTCAGGCCTCTACTGCCAAATCAAAAATTAAATGTTGTTGACAAAGAAATGTAAGCAAATAATTCAAATAAAATATTTATGGCATAATATGTACTTGTGACAATAAGTAAAAGCACTATGAATTGTGTTTGTGTTTATAATACAAAAATGGGTGTTGTATTGTACGTTGCTATATTGGCAAGAAACAGCGTGTAAACGCGGATGGTATATTTTTATTGTCCCAAAAATTAACAGACACCAGCGCTGGAGTGAACCAAGTGAAATGTTAAGATATGTAAATAAATATGTATGTTTCCATACTCACTTGAGTTCGCGAGATTAATGTTTAATTATGTATATATAATATTTGTCTTAGTGCCAATATCTTGAAAAGTTTTAACTTTATTTAAGTCGCAAAGTGCAATGCGCAATTACCAGATATATTATACAGTGCCGGACAATCAAATAAGAACACCTTGTTCTGAAACCAAAAACATTAAAAAAATATTTCTCTAGGCTTATGATAAATTTAAAAGGTATTTAATTTTATTCATTTATTCCATAAGTTAAATTTTTTTCTTAAAACAAAAACAAAATCAATTCAGTGTAAAAAAAAGAAATTTAAAAGTTATACATGTAAAGTGGTGTAAAGCAGTTAGAGAGAAAGAGTCAGTTGTCAAAAGTTGCCGAAGTCGTACATAAGTTGCAGTCACGGTCAGAGAGAGAGTCGTCATAGGAGTCATCACTCAAAAGTCGAGAGGGGTCGTCGTGGTAACATGTAAAGAGTAGCGAGGAGAACGAGTAGAGTTGTCGTCGTGAGCAGTATATTTGAAGCATAAATTTTTGTTTGTATTATAAATTATTATTTGCCATTATTTTTATTACTTGAATTTAATTAAACGGTACCGAACGGTAAACAATACGGGGATATACTATAGATAGAGCAAAGACAGTTGGCGAAGGGGACACTTTTAGCGTTGAACAGGGTGCGGTTGGCGGCGGGAGTGAAGATAGCCTGAGTGATCTCGTAAGACAGTTGACATGAAAATAAGACTAACATATCAGTTGAAAATTTTTCTAAAGTTGTCCCCGATTGCGATGGAGAGTCTATTCCAGTAAAAAAGTGGTTTGAAAACTTTGATCTTAACGCAGAAGCGTATGGACTCAGTGAAAAACAGAAGTTTGTGCATGCGCGTAATAAAATGACAAAAACGGGTCAGTTATTTTAGGGCAACTCGCCCGCAGCATTCATAAGGTATGTAAGCCACATTTTTCAACAGTTGGTGAATGAAGACGTTATGCAGATATACATAGATGATATTTTCATATACAGCACGACCGTAGAGGAAGGCCTAGAGAAGGTAAAACGGGTTATGGACACAGCAGCACAATACAATTTAAAAATCAAGTGGAAAAAATGCTCATTTCTGAAAAACAAAATAGATTTCTTAGGATTTCAAATTGAAGGTGGGAAAATTTGGCAAGGTGAAGAAAAAACTCGAGCAGTGCTAAATTTCCTTAAGCTGAAGAATGTTAAAGCAGTACAGTCCTTTTTGGGTTTAACTGGATATTTTAGAAGGTTCATTAAAAATTATGCCCAAATTACTTATCCCTTAACTAATTTGCTGAAGAAAGAGGTAAAATTCAATATGCAGGTAGCTGAGCTAAATGCTGTCAATCAACTGAAGGCGGCTCTGACAAGTGGCCCTGTATTAAGAATTTACGACAGAAATGCCGGGACAGAGTTACACACAGATGCTTCAAAAGAGGGCTTTGGTGCAACGCTTTTTCAGAAGGAGGGAAACCGGTGGCACCCAGTATTTTATTGGAGCAAAACAGCCACACCACAGGAAACAGCGCATCACAGCTATATACTCGAAGTGGAGGCGGCATATTTGGCCATAGTAAGATTTAGATACTACCTGCTTGGAATAAAATTTACATTGGTAACTGACTGCGTTGCATTCAAACAAACAACAAGAAAAAAAGATGTACCACGCGCCGTGACACAATGGATTATTGAGTTGCCAGAATTCAATTACAACATCGAACACCGAGCTGGCAGTAGATTAAAACATGTAGATGCTCTCATTAGGTATCTGTGCGATGTTATGATGATAACATCTAAGTCAGAAATATCAGCTAGATTCAAAGCAGCCCAGCAACAAGATGACCACGTCAAAGCCGTAGCAGAAATTCTTCAGAGAGGTCCGTACGTGAACTACCGAATAAAGGGTGGTCTAGTTTACAAGATGGTAAACGGAAACGATTTACTATTGGTGCCTAAGCGTATGGAAGCCGAAATAATTAAAAATGGTCATGAGGTTGGCCACTTCGCAACAGAAAAAACAATGCACAGCGTTCAGTAAAACTATTACATTCCACACGTAGAAGGGAAAGTAAACAGGATTTTTAAAAACTGCATCAAATGCATAAATTATAATAAAAAGCTGGGTAAAAAGAAGGCCTATTGAATTGCATCAATAAAGGAGACTGCTCGTTAGACACACTGCATATCGATCATCTGGGGCCTATAGATTGCACATCGAAGCAGTATAAATATATCTTTGTAATGGTGAATGCGTTCTCGAACTTTGTCTGGCTGTTCCCAACAAAATCCACCGGAATTGATGAGGTACTACGCAAATTACATTCTTGGTCGGATGTGTTCGGGAACCCTAATCGCATCGTCAGCGACAAAGGTTCAGCTTTCACATTAGGAGCGTTTGTAGAGTTTTGTGCCAACAACAATATAAAATAAATTCTAATTATACATCACAACAACAACAGGCGTAGCACGAGGAAATGGTCAAGTGGAGCGAGTGAACCGCACTATTCTGCCGATAATTGCGAAGCTGTCATCGGACGATCCGCCTAAATGGTTCAAGTACGTAGGCAATGTTCAGAAAGCCTGGAAAGTCTTCAAGAACAACTTCTTTTGGATGCTGACAGCGACAGCCAAAAAATTAGAGATGAGGCCAAGTTACAAATTATGAGATCGCAACAGGCGCATAAAAACAACTTCGATAAACACAGAAAAGAGGAGAGTCCGTTCAACTTAGATGACTTAGTGGCGATAAAGAGGACACAATTTGTTGCTGGCAAGAAATTAGCGAGCGAGTATCTTGGACCGTACAAAATAACGAAGGAACGGGCGATACGAGGTTAAAAAGGCTACCGACTTCGAAGGTCCAAATAATACTTCGACGTCTTGCGACTTCATGAAACCTTGGAAATGTAGTGGAGCAATGGAAGAGCTTTTGTCATCTGGGTCAGATGACGAGTAGGATGGCCGAATGTAAAGTGGTGTAAAGCAGTTAGAGAGAAAGAGTCAGTTGTCAAAAGTTGCCGAAGTCGTACATAAGTTGCAGTCGCGGTCAGAGAGAGAGTCAGTTGTCAAAAGTTACCGAAGTTGTACATAAGTTGTAGTAGTCATAGGAGTCATCACTCCAAAGCCGAGAGGGGTCGTCGTGGTAACATGTAAAGAGTAGCGAGGAGAACGAGTAGAGTTGTCGTCGTGAGCAGTATATTTGAAGCATAAATTTTTGTTTGTATTATAAATTATTATTTGCCATTATTTTTATTACTTGAATTTAATTAAATTGTATTAAATTACATACATAAAATCACATTTCAAAAGGACAAAAAAAATAAGAACACTTCAATTAAAAAAATAAAATAAAATATAGACTCAAATTGTTCACTAATGCTAATATTTTGTGGAATAGCCGTACACCTTCTAGGCATTGATTCCACCAGAGACGCGCAAGCAGCCTGAGGTATGGAATACCACGCTCTTTGAATGCTTTGCCACAATTCATCTTTGTTTTTAGCTCTGGTACTGCTAATCTTCTCTTTGACAATATTCCACAAGTTCTCGATTGGATTAAGGTCAGGAGATTGTGCAGGCCAGGTCATAACGGGAATTCCATTATGAGAATGTATTTTTGCGGGGCCTACCTCTCTAGCAATGAAATTTTTGAGATAATAAAGATTGGTAGACATATATCGAGGATCTGCTAATAGTTTTAGCTATTGGCGGATGCTTCCTCGCAGTTTTTTCACCAAATCACGCTCTTTGCTACAGTGCTTTGCTCGACCCATATTGCTGTGACATTATGGAATAGTTTACATTTAATTTGTTGATTACCCTTAATGCTACCATTTAAAGTACAAATTATAAACAAATTTAAGTTTTCTTTGTAAAATATAAATTTTTACGTCTGCTGGTCTTATTGTGTTGTCCGCCTTCGAATGCTTCGCTTCAACTTTTTTGTTTGGAAACCCCCAAAAAATATTTAAATGTAGTGTTGCCACATAGAAATTTATAAAGTATATATGTACCATTACCATTTTTTTCTCTATAAAAATTGTTTGCCATAAGCAGTCCGATAACAAAAAAAAATTAATGGTAGTTTTATAGTGCAAGGGGTTCTTATTTATTGTCCGACACTATATATTGCATGACAAATTATGTACGCAATATATTTCCAGAGAGACAATTAAGAAAAATACAACAGCCTGAAAAAAATTCATAGGCGCTGGCAACGCAAAAACCACTTCATGTATGTCAAATACTTTCAATTCGAGTTTGTTGTTTGGAAATCATTGAATAAGCCTATTCGAGATACCATGTAAAAAAAACGTGTTGCAATCTGCATTAGCTTTAAGCTTCTCTTTGGCTAACTTTCTGCTAAGTTTTGCTGTCACCGGTATACTCAGCTGCTGGTTATACTGGTGTTCGCTGTTCGACGAACAGCTGAGTGTAGTGGTTACACTGGTGTTCGTTACAGAGTTGCTTTTTGTCGAAATTCAGTTCTTTTTGTAATACAATTTTTTGTGCCACGGCAACACTAAATGGTATACCAAAAAACTTTAAACAATTTTATTAATATTATAAAAAAAAAATTAATATGATTTTTCTTCAATAGTTTTATGAATATATATTTAATATTCACTTTTAAAATCTAAAAAAATTCGAAACTTCGCTTTTCTGCATATGAAAATAATGATGTACAGGTTTGCATTTTTTCCTTCCTACTTTACTTAAATTTTTTTTCTTTTTTTTGTGGAATAATTCATTGACACTCTGAATACTCGGCGTGCTCGGTATACATTTCACCCAGCATATCGTGTTCGGTGTGAGAGTGAGTAAAAGCTCTTTTTTCGTGTTCGGGTAACAACAATTGCATGGTGTTCGGCAAGTAAAATTTGAATATAACCACAGCCTTACTGGTTGGAGTTTTTTTTTTTTTTTACGAACGTATGGAAATATGGATAACGTATGGATCGGTGACCGACGCAACCGCTTTACACGAAAATATGTAATAAGCCGCGTATATAGGTATTCTTTACAACTACAGATATGAAATCATCAGCTGTTTATTGATTTAATATGATAATTAAGTTTGTTTTGATGTGTTCCAGAGAATCGGAAATGCTGAAAAAATAATAATTTTCATTAAAATCTCTACATATTCCACGAAAAGGATCATTTTGACATAATTTGTTTTGCATATGCTAAGTTTAATAGGAATAAAATAACGTGAGCTTCTACAGGGTATATTAAAGTTTATTTCATTTAGTAAATACGAAGATGATAGAATGCCATTCAAAAGTTTTACAAGAAATGTTATATTCATCATTTTTCTTCTGCTTGTCAATGTCGGTAGATTAATAAGCTTTAATCGATGTACGGTGGAAGCTTCAATAGAGTATTCCAACAAAAACTCCTCAGTGCAAAAACAAGAAATTGTTTTTGAACCGAGTCAATTTTACTTATGTAGCAATTATATTGAGGATTCCAGACAGGAGATGCATACTCAAGGATGGGTCTAACAAGTGAAGTGAATAGCGTTTTGGTTGTATAAGGGTCGTTAAACTCTTTTGACCAGCGTTTAATAAATCCTAACGAAGCTTTGTTCACACATGAGTTGATATGTAAGTTAAAACTTAATTTGGAGTCCATTGTCACACCCAAATCAACAAATATCAATACATGACTTAGAGTCTGATCCTGTTAATAATATTTATCAGACATAGGTTGTCTCCTTGTAGATGTCATAAACTTACATTTATCCAGTTTGAGTAACATCAAGTTTAATCGGCACCATTTTAAAAAATTATCTAGATCTTCTTGCAGAAGTTTTTGTTGGATTATAGAGTTATAAGATAAGAACAACTTTACATCATCAGCATACATTACAATTTTGCAATTTCGAATAACAGATGGCGAATCATTGATAAACAGAAGAAATAATAAAGGTCCCCTTCCGGAAGTAACAGCAATGCTTTTTGATACGGCATTTAGGAAAATTACCGTTTGTTTTCTGTTAGTGGTCATAAGGAGGCCATGATTGACTTTATCGAATGCTTTGCTAAAATCAGTATATATAACATCAGTTTGTTGGTTATTAATAAATCCATTCATTACACATGTAGTTAATTCTAAAAGGTTAGTCGTAGTAGATCTCCCCTTAAGGAACCCATGCTGCGATGTGTTGATCAATGTTACAACAGAGTGCATAATTTGGGTAGTAACAATTAATTCAAATAACTTAGGTATCACACTTAATTTAGCAATATCTCTATAATTTTATATATTACATTTAACACCATTTTTATGTAGAGGAACAATAAAAGATTCTTTCCAACAATCAGGGAAATATCCTGATTTTAAACATTTGTCAAAGATTATGACAAGAGGTTTATATAAAATAATATATATTTTTTAATATGCAACTCGGAATATTATCGGGCCCAGATTTAAATGACAGCTCAAGAGACTTAAGGTGGTGAAGAACATCTAGAGGATCTATGGTTGGAAAATAAATAGTGTTAAACGAATCAATGGAGAAAGGGTAAGAGTCATTGAAGCTAAACGTGGAATATGTAGATTTGAAAAAATTAGCAAACAAGTTCGCAATTATCATGGCATCACTAGAAACCATATCACCAAGACACATAGACGGAGGGAAATCGCTGGCCTACGTTTTAAATTAACAAAGTCATAAAAAGATTTAGGTTCGTGATGAATTTTCATTTTTATACTATTTAAATAGTTTCTATAACATTTATCACTCAGCTTTATATATTCATGACGTAGACGGGAATAGTTACAATAATCCATATTTCTGCCAGATCTTTTATAAACTTTAAAAGCTCGCGACTTCCAATTTTTTAAGTTTCTTAAATCCTTTGTGAACCAAATGGACACAGTATTCGTAAAAGAAGTTTTAACTTTAGGTACACATTGTTCAAATGTTTTATATAAGACATTATTAAATAGAGATACGCAGCTGTCAATGTTCAGATTATCTAACGGCCAAGAGGTAACAGAAAGAATTTCAACGAGTTTATTATAGTTAGTTCTTTGAAAACAGTATTTCAATTTAGCAGTTTTAAAATCAATTTTTAGACTATAAGGTAATACAAAGAATAATGCTAAGGTAGGATGATGACCATCCTCAGGTGTAACGTAAGGTTGGGAACGAGAAATTAAAATTTTTGAGTCATCATCTACATAAACAAGATCCAACCATTTTTCATTCTTATTTTTAATGTTATTAATCTTAAACTTAATCCAGAAAATATATCTTAAAAGTTATTATTGTGTTCTATAGCAGTGCAAGGATAAAGATGCCGAACTTCTTCACAAAAGTTCTAAGTAACACTTGGCATATTAAACTCACCAATAACAATCAGTGAATCAGTTGTTCTCATTTTAGAGCAAATTGTTGCCAAGAAAGAAGAATGCTTAAAATAAATATCATCAGTTGAATTAGGCGGGATATATGGACATCTAATAAATACATAAATACGTTTCTGTCTAAGTTGAGATTTCAATAGTGGGAATAGATGTTAATTCATCAATAACTATGAGAGATTGATTAATAGCCGATTGATTAAGCCGCAGGGCTTAAATAAGTGCGTAAATTATGTCGATTTTGAATTGGGAGCTCAACATTATTATCCTCGTCATGGCACTTGAAATCGTTAAAAAGTTTTTCGTACTTTTTAAATTTTTCAACGAGTACTGACAACTCTTTACCAATCTCACTAAATCCTCTCCTAGTAGTATTTAACATTTTGCTTATTTCAACTTCGGCTGATCTGCATTTTAAGCAAGACCAACGAAGACCTCTCCCTTCATGTATAATGTCAGCGATTCTGCCAGAAAGACTAGCGCACTTAATATGAGCGAAGCCATCACAAAGCCAGCAAGACACCTGACGCTCGGACTCATTTTTTACTGTGCAATTTGGATAAACGCAACTCATTATTTTATTATTAATATTAAAACAGAATAAAAAGACTAGGCAAATAACATATATTTAAAACGTTTGGGAACCACTGCACATGTAAACCGTACCATTTGCAAATATAAATTTATAAGAAAATGAAAAAAGATTGGAAATAGCTGCATATATAAATTACTGTTTGAAGATATGAATAAATATGTATGTATAATGTTGAGAGTGTACAAGCTCCTAAAACAGTAAAGATACGAAAAATAGAGAAGTTTTTAATACAAAAATAAGAGAACAGAATTCGCTCTCACTGCTTATGTATGTATGTAGGTATATATGTATATAAGATTGCACATTAAATTAAATAGAAAAAATAAGAAAAATCAATAGCTAAATTATTAAATTAAATATTAATAATTTGATAAAATTAAACAATATCACCAAGTGGTTCCAAGTCCGACAAATCACCAAATTCGAAACAAACACCAAAATCAAAATGAAACAAATAATAATTTAAAATTCCACAGAAAACCAAAAAAAAAAAAAACATGACCGACTTGTACAATTGTCTCTCGACTTGTGATGATTTTCTTGGTTGGTATTTTCTTAAAAAATTGGTAATGACTTTCAAATAAAATCAAATAAAATGCTGAATATAACTCTGTTGAACAGAGAGCTTATAACAATTCTGTTCTTTTTATAGTCTACCTGTTTTTGATCCTCAACATCAACATTGGCACCATTTACAGCATTTCAGCAGGTATTTCACTTTAATGACATCTGGCGGATGGTTACAATCAGTTAACGTACAATTTAGACAATTCCCAGATCTGATGGCTGCAGCTTCGACGAGTTGCAGCTAAATTTTTTAAGAAGCTTATCTTTTGCAATACAGCGAACACAGTTGATACAACGGCAAAATATTCAGGTGACCGCGATTGTACTTGTTACGTCTTAGTCATCTTTTAACAACTTCGTGAAGCGAGTTTGATAATTGCTTACAACAAATTGGAATAAATAAAAATAATTTGCAAAGTTTCACAATTACCAGATTTTCGATTACTACGCTCAATGATCTTCTTTCTTTCTTTTAATGGCACAACAGACCATGGTGGACCTAGGCCGAGCTTTTCGCATCCACTTATGTTTTTTGTGTTATATTTTTGTACATGAATGGACCTACAGTTTTATGCCGATTCCGAACGGCGATGTGAAAAGTTTTTCATAAGCAATTTTTACCCTTGTAAGATTGCCATTGTCTGCCAAGAGGTAGTGTCGAGATTTGAGCCTCGGGCACTTTGCGTAGCAGGCCAACGCACTACCAACTACACCACACCGACCACGCTTAGCGCTCTCTCTCTTCATAACTTGACAGTTAAGCTTAGATTTCCTTTCAGATGCGGCTACCTGTATTATTCTGCCATGGATTTGCGCTGTATTATTCTGTCTGTCTTTCGATTATACATATTTTTAACATACATCAGAGTTGACCACCGACTTTTTGCTTTGTGCTTTTCGTTGTGAAATCAATGTGTTAAAATGAAATGCGCAGTATTTAATTGTCATAATAATATCAAAAATAAAAACATAAATTGGAGATATTTTATATTACTATTCTTTATTGATATATTATTATATGTATTATATAAACTTTTAACAAATAAACAAAATTGTATGAGAATATTATTATATGCTCGAAAATATTGTATTTTCATTTCATATTTTATACCCATAATTAAGGTAATAGATGTGTTAAGCGCAAATATAAACTTTCATCTTAAGAACTTAACATCGATTTTAACTTTATTTTAATCTGTTTTAATTGGTTAATCACTTACGACAACTATGCACTAAATAGGTATCAGGTTGAAGGTACGGAAAATCAATATCAAACTTTGTTCCAAAATTTCATTTGACATAAAGAGACACTACAAGAAATCAATTTATGGTTTTATATTAATTTTGTGCTTTTATCCACCGCATATCAATAAACTCGATTAGAATATGCTGCCGGTACTGCTAATAAGGTTTTAAACTTCGTTGTGCCGGTTTTCAGGGGGCCCTGGGGCGTAGGACACAAGGTGAAGTTCGTGACAGTCACAGGTGCATCCATAGTCGATCCTTGCGCTTGTACGTTTCAAGTCGACACACAGCCTCCGCGTGGCGTCCCCTGGATAGCGATCTGACAACCGTCAGTGAATAAACTAATGTGTGCGGTGGGCTTCTCCATGGCCTTGAATTAATGGTTGTGTGTCGGGCTTGGAACCCACCACGTTAAAATACCCACCAATGAATCTTCAAAATTAGCCTCGGATAAAGAACCCCTCTAATGTTGACGACTCCCGCAAACGTCCAAAGGACAACGATTTACGGATATGCACCTGGAATGTCCGAACCCTCTACAGGGAAGGTGCCTCTATCCTCCAACAATATAGAGCTGACATCACCGCTATACAGGAAATGCGATGGACGGGACAGGGTTGCTCCAAAAGAGCATCCTGTGATATCTACTACAGCTGTCATGCGTCGAGACACGAATTTGGTGTTGGATTTGTGGTTGGGAAGAGACTGCGTCATCTAGTCTCAAGGTTCACGGCCGTGAACGAGCGCCTAGCCACTATCCGCATCAAGGGAAAATTCTTCAACATCAGCCTAATTTGTGTCCATGCCCCGACGAATGAGAAGGATGAAACGACCAAAGATGACTTCTACGAACTCCTCGACAAATCTTATGAGCATTGCCCCCGCCACGATGTTAAAATCGTGTTAGGCGACTTTAATGCCAAGGTGGGCAAGGAGAGTCTCTTTGGTCCGACGATCGGAAATTCAGTCTCCACGACGAAGCCACCGATAACGGTATGAGACTGATCGACTTCGCCGCCGCACGAAACATGACAGTTAGTAGCACCAGATTCCAACATAAAGATATCCATAAGGCCACTTGGCTGTCCCCTGATCAAAACACACGAAACCAAATGGATCACGTTGTGATCGACGAAAGGCACGCTTCAAATATACTAGACGTACGCACAATACGTGGTGCAAACATCGACTCAGATCACTACTTGGTTGCAGCCAAGGTCTGCACACGTATATGTGTAGCAAATAGCGTACGGATAGGTACAAAGAGAAAGCTGGATGTCGAAAAGCTGCAATCACAACAGACAGCCAAAGTCTTTGCCAACCAACTTGCACTTCTCCTTTCGCAAAACACCCCTCAACTTGATGATATATGCGCTCAGTGGACGCACATTTCCCGCTCTATGCGTATGGCTGCCGAAGAGGTGCTAGGCTACCACCGTCGACGGAGAAATATGTGGTACGTTGAAGTACCGCCGCCTGACTATGAGGAGGTCTTAACAGCCATTGCTCGGCTGAAAAACAATAAGGCTGCAGGTGCAGATGGCCTGCCTGCTGAGTTGTTTAAGACCGAAGGCGAAGAGCTCAAAAAACGCATGCATGAGCTTCTATGCAGAATATGGTCTGTGAAAGCATGCCAAGTGATTGGTATCTCGGCGTACTCTGCTCACACGATACGCGCCAACTACCGTGGGATAAGCCTTCTTAATATTGCATATAAGGTTCTATCGAGCTTATTCTGAGAAAGACTGAAGCCCATCGTCAACAAACTGATTGGACCTTATCAGTGTGGCTTCAGGCCTGGTAAATCCACCATCGTCCAGATATTCACACTACGCCAAATCCTGGAAAAGACCCGGGAAAAACAGATCGACACCCATCATCTATTTGTCGATTATAAAGCCACCTTCGAAAGCAGGATTAGGGATCACTTGTGCGCCGCAATGTCTGATTTTGGTATCCTGGTATCCCTGCAAAGCTCATTCGTCTTTGCAAAATGACACTGACCAACACCAACAGCGCAGTGAAAATTGGGACGGACCTCTCCGCATCATTTGATACCAAAAGAGGTTTCAGACAAGGTGACTTCCTATCGTGCGACTTCCTTAACCGTATGCTGGAGAAAATAATTCGAGCTGCGAACATCGACATCTCTGGCACTATCTTCTACAAGAGTGTCATGCTGATAGCATACGCTGATGATATTGACATCATTGGCAAAAACGCTCGAGCAGTCAGTGCAGCATTCTCCAACCTGGAAAGGGAGTCTCGTCGTGTGGGTCTAGTGGTGAACGAGGACAAAACGAAATACCTTGTGTCAACAAACAAAGAGTCACGGCGTCTTGGACAAAATGTCACTGTTGACAACTACACTTTTGAAGTCGTCAAGGATTTCGTTTATCTAGGATCCAGCATAAACACCAACAATAATGTCAGCCTTGAGATCAAGCGGAGACTAACTCTTGCCAACAGGTGTTACTACGGGCTCAGTAGGCAATTGAGAAGTAGAGCCCTCTCTCGACCGACGAAAATAACGCTATATAAGTCTCTCATCCTTCCCGTCCTAATGTATGGCGCAGAGACGTGGACATTGACCATCAATGATGAGAGGCTGTTGGCTGTTAGGAGCGTTCGAGAGGAAGATACTCCGTAAGATCTACGGTCCAGTATGCGTGGACGACGTGTATCGAATAAGATGGAACGATGAGCTGTACGCCATAGTCAAGCGTATAAAACTCCAGCGGCTTCGCTGGCTGGGTCATGTTGAGCGATTGGAAGAAAGCGCTCCGGCTAGAAGGGTGTTTTATTCGAACCACGGTGGAGGAACACGCAGAAGGGGACGTCCTAATCTCCGTTGGAAAGGCCAGATGCAGGGCAACCTGACTGCACTTGGCCTTATCAACTGGCGCCAACGCGCGCATAGCAGAAGTGACTGGCGAAGCTTTGTGGAGGCGGCCACGACCGATCATCGGTTGTAGTGCCAGATAAGTAAGTGTGCCGGTTTAAAAAAAAAAGAAAAAAAAAAAAAAAGTTGAATCACAATTTGTTCATATTGCACAGTACCTTCTATGATGATTTTTTTTTTTTTTTTATTGTTACATTCAACACATGAATGCTGAGCATTGTGTTGAATGGAAGGAAGATTGATAGGTGAGAGGAGGAAGAGGAAGAAGAAGAGAGAATGAGAGAGTGAATGTGATCACACAGGACACCGATAAAGAGATAGGCAGCCATTTTGGCAAGTGTTATGCCTTTACCACAATGAACTTCAGTTTATCAGTGTCGACTATGACCGCATGTTGCGCCAAAGTCCAAGCTTTCCGCATCCACTCATGTTGTGCGTGTTATATTTGTACATGAATTAAAATGTTGAATAATTATACCTTATATTATTTATTCCAGTTTTTGTTCCTTTTTGTCTCCATTCACTCCATCCCAGTTCTTTTTTTTGGCAGATAACTTTTCCTTTGCATTGCTGACGAATTTATAGAGGAAAGAAATTTAATCCTTAATGCTTTAAATTTTACATTTCACATTTTTGGCCAAAATTTTCTTTTTTATTTTGACAAATTTTTATTATAATCTTCAAATTACATTGAAGAAATTTCAGTATTTGCAAGTAAGACTCAAGTATTGTTAATCAGTGTTTGGCATCGGGTCAAATGTGAGGTAAATGCGCAGAAATCTGCGCAATTTTTTGTAGGTGATTTGTGGCAATGACTGATGAAATGTCGAGCAATATTCATCAATGCGAGAAGCAGTCAAATCGGAGATCTCACCAAAACGAGAAATTAAGCGACCTAGAAACACATAACACATAGGGAGGCCTGGGGGCGTAGGACACAAAGTATAGTTCGTGACAATAGCAGGTGCCTCCATGTTCGATCCTTGAGCTTCTCCTCGTGGCGCTCCTGGATAGCGATCTGACACCCGTCACTGAGTTAAGTAATGAGTGCGGCGGGCTTCCCCGTGACATTGAATGAATGGTTGTGCGTTTTGTTTGGAACCCACCACGTTAAAATATTCCCCAATGAACTCTCAAAAAGTGCCTCGGAGAAGGAATGTTGACGACTCCTGCAAATGCCCAAAAGACAAGATTTAAGGATATACACCTGGAATGCCCGAACCTTCTATAGGGAACGTGCCTCCAGCTGCTAGATGTCCTCCAATGATATACAGCTGACATCACCGCTACACTAGTTCACGGACTGGACAGCGTTGTTCCAAAAGAGCATCCTGTGATATCTACTACAGCTGTCATGAGCCGAGACACGAATTGGTGTTGTAATTATAGCTGGGCAGAGACTGCATCACTGAGTGTCGAGGTTCACGCCCGTGAACGAGCGCCTAGCCACTATCCGCATCAAGATAAAATTCTTCAATATTAGCCTAATTTGTGTCCATGCCAATATGGATGAGAAGGATGAAATGACCAAAGGTGACTTCTACGAGCTCCTCGATAAAACTTATTGCCCCCACCACGATATTAAAATCGTTTTAGATGACTTTAATGCCAAGGAGGGTAAGGACTCTTCAGTCGATCGGTAAATTCAGTCTCCACGACGAAGACACCGACAACGGTATGAGACTGATCGACCTCGCCGCCGAACGAAATTTCAACATCTTTACTTGGCCGCAGCCAAGGTCTGCACACGTTTGTGTGTAGCAAATCACGTATGGATAGGAACCAAGTGAAAACTGGATGTCGAAAAGCTGCAGTCACAACAGACAGCCGAAGTCTTCGCCAATAAACTCACACTCTTACCATCGAAAAACTCAAGTTGATGATATATCCGCGCAGTGGGCAGTCAGTTGCAACAGGAGCTGCTAAGGAGCGATAGAGAGAGTTGGGGACGGAGGACAAACGTCTCTCCCGGCGCCAGAAAAGAGATGCAGAAAGAAGTGAGTTCAATAATACGAAATGTTACGGGACAGGAACTAGGTCCGAAAATTCTTTGAAAGAATGAGACGCCTGGCAGATGGTTTGAAGACCTCACAGCTGCTTAATAGCGATGACGGCAATAATCCCTCCACTGCGGAATCTGCTCCGAAAACCCCAAACTTCAGAAAACTGATTGGACGTTAATCAGTGTGGCTTCAGGCCTGGTAAATCCACCATCGACCAGATATTCACGCTATTCCAAAGCCTGGAAAAGACCCGAGCAAAACAGATCGACACCAATCATCTATTCGTCGATTATAAAGCCGCCTTCGACAGCACGATTAGGGGTCACTTGTACGCCGCAATCTCTGATTTTTGTATTTCTGCAAAGCTCATTCGTCTTTCCGAAATGACACTGACCGACACCACCAGCGCAGTGAAAATTGGGACAGACCTGTCCGCGCCATTTGATACCATAAGAGTTTTCAGACAAGGTGACTCCCTATCGTGCAACTTACCTTATGCTGGAGAAAATAAGCCGAGCTGTATCGACATCTCTAGCACTATTTTTTACAAGAGTGTCATGCTGCTAGCATACGCTCATGATATTGAAATCATTAGCACCAACGCGCGAGCAGTCAGTGGAGCATTTTCCAATCTGGAAAGTGAGTCTCATCGAGTGGGTCCTAGTGGTGAACGAGAACAAAACGAAATACCTTGTGTCAACAAACAAAGAGTCACAGCGTCTTGGACAAAATGTTACTGTTGACAATTATACTTTGGAAGTCGTCAAGGATTTCGTTTACCTAGGACCCAGCATAAACACCAACAATAATGTCAGCTTTGAGATCAAGCGGGGATTAACTCTTGCTAACAGGTGTTACTACGAGCTCAGTAGACAATACAGAAGCAGATCCCTCTCTCCAGCGACGAAAATAACGCTCTATATCATCACCCATCATTCCCGTCCTAATATATGCCGCCAAGGCGTGGACATTGACCATCAATGATGAAAGGTTGTTAGGGGCGTTCAAGAGGAAGATATTCTCTGACATCTATGATCCAAGGTGCGTAGACGACGTGTGTCGAATAAGATGGAACGATGAGCTGCTCACGGCCAAGACCGATCATCGGTTGTCAGCTAAGTAAGTAAGTAAGAAACACATAAAATACATTTATTTTGCGTTCTTGAGGAGCTTATATTTTACAGCTGTCTTCTTCACTAATGCCAAAATCACGATGACAAATGACGACACTTGCAAAGATAAGAGAAACTTCCAACAGGGTGATTACTTTTACGCCACCTTGAAAAAAGCTCTGGATTTTCAGTTGAATGAAGACGGGATGCTCGATAAACTATGTTTACGTAAAGCAGTGTTTCCTGCCTTGAATAAAGAAAAAATCCGATGTCCGGAAAAGTAACTTAAAGGCTTTTAAATTGGGTCGCATAATTTGAAGAAAGGAGTTCAGAGAGTATTTGCAACTACTCCGAGTGTATCAGAACCATTTATGGACAAATATGTATTTAACAATAAGACGAATTATGTTTAAGTTGAAACCTCAATTTAAGCTGCGAAAAATTTTACAGAGACGTGAACACGGACGCCGTGGTGAAAAAAACAGTAAACAGTGTTGACAGTTTAGCTATTTTATAGCTAAATTTAGCTTATTTTTCCTTATTTAGTTACCAAATTTATGTGTACATCTCAGCTACTTTTTTTCGTATTATATATACACATCGCACAATATTTTCTGTAATACTTTTATTTACGTTTCCACAAAAAATTTAACCTTTAAGAACTATCTTTAAAAGCTGTGAAGACTGATATTCCCCCTTTTTTTAAGACTGTTTAAAGAATGGAATTACAAGAAACTGCGCTTACCCAGCAATAGAAAAACTAAATTAAAACCCTTAAATTTTGAGTTGAAGTTGCGAATTTTAAATTGATCTTATATACATACGCAGTTTATTCCCTTATTAATTGAAAAGTATTTTTGAATAAACTGGATTACAACAAAACAAAGAAATAAAATAAACTTATGTATGTTGAACTAAATATTAAAAAAATTTTTGATTTTGTTGTAACTGGATTTAATAAAATGAATGAATAAATGTGATAGACTTTTGTGACTTGGTTTATCTGAATATGTTAGTACAAATAAAACTTAGCTACTTTTAGTTTTTTGTTTTGCAATTTTAGCTACAACCTCCAAAAATTTCTGGCAACACCGATTCTAAACGTCAATAAAAGGAAACAGAAATTTGCGCCATCCTTGTTTTTATGGTGTTTCACATTCAATTTTTGTGATTGATTTTGCTGCAGAAAGGTAAATAAAGATTTATATTAATAAAACAAATAGAAATAGCAAAGTCAAAACTGCAATTGACGTCGGGTGGAAGAAAGAAAAAAAATATCAACTACTTCAACTTTATTTTTATTAATAATAAAAACAATTTAATAATTTACTTCAATAATTACAAATAGTGCTTTGTTTAATTGTGCAATGACACTGTACAAATTTAAATGAAAAACAATTTCTATAAAAGTAAAATTATGTTTTAGACAATATTTACAATCTTGTTACGACTATCTACTTAGTTTCTAATGATTATTCTCAGTAAATTATATTACACTTTTTGTGTTTACACTAAAACTTTCAAACTGTGACTGCTGGTACAGTCGTATTTAGTTATATAGCACAGATGTCATCGCCGTCACGATCATTCCACAGCTCTGAAGTTTGCAGATGATGCTGTGTTTTATGTCATTAGATAACATAGCCACATACAATTAGCATGGCCACGAATCTCGAATCTTTTTCGTAATTCCTATTCTATATATTCCGAAGTCGTTATATGACGTAGACCTGATTAACTACAGATGTGTGCATAAAACTACCGATTTCTACATATATACTTTAGCATGTGTGCGCTGGACTTTATGCATACATATCTACATGCGAATTCTATTGTTATGGAAATATAATCACAATATTTTAGACTATATTTAATTGAATATAATGTTGAAATAGTTCAAATTATTGAAGAGTAAATTTATTCAGCGTACACCTCAAAGTCCGAGGGAAAACGGTAAGAATAGAGTGAGTGTTAAAATACACAATGCCAGCGAAGAATGTGAAGTAGATTATTTGCACGAGTAAGTAAGTGAGTAAGTCTAGTGGACAAGTATGTACGAAGAATTTTTAAATGTGGTTATTTCTGAGAAGTTACTAAAATTTTTCTCTTTTCTTATGGGTATAATCCACACAAATGTTACAGTTTAGAACCGTTTTTCTCTATATTATCTAATTCAATAATTGACTAAGAATAGAAGCAAGATGTAATTATATAGTAAATTGAAAAGAATTACTATTAGCGCTACGAATTTGCAACTTTTGTCATAAGAACGACTAAGTTTAAATTTTTAAACTCAAATACAGATACTGCCCTTCCTACTAAAGAAAAAACTGTGTGGTAAAATAGACAGTGATTGTAATGTTGACCCCAATGTATTTAGTGAATCTCTAATCGCTGTATGTAATGTTAAAGGTGTAGATAATACATTATACTGTCCTTTGGAGCCTGTTATTTTAAAGTGTGTGCCTGTTATTTTAGTGTGGTTTCTTTTGGTGTTTGACGTTTCTAGTTGTATTAACAAAATTAATTTTAATGCAACAGCAAAGAGAGCCTACCAGATAAATTTATTAAAATTATTTATTATATTTTATTATTTATTATGGGTCCGTTTACACATATTATTAACCATTGTTTCAACACCTCCACTTGTCCTAAAGCTTGGAAAATAGCAACAAAAATTCCATTAGCCAAAAAACAACGGCCTCCGTATGCAGTGATTTCAGACCTATCAGCGTTCTTTCGTCAATGTCGAAAGTTTGCGAAAACCTTACTATGTCTGAAAAAATTTCCACATATTATACTATTTCCATAAAAATAAGCTATCACAACTTCCATTTGATTTTAGACTTGGGTACAGTTGTTTTTCACCCATAGTGAAAATCATTGAGGATGTCCTCCATGTAAGAATATCTTAGGACAATGACGAGGTTACTCTGCTGTGCCTACTTGACTTTTCCAAAGCATTTGATTGTGTTAGTCATTCGTACCTATATGGATTCGATAACAGTGCTGTAACACTTATGAGTAGCTATTTAAAATATAGAATGTGAAAGGTGAAATTGTCAGTAAGTTTTCTAGCTACCAAATCAGGTGTTCCTCAGGGTTCAATTGAAGGACCACTTGTTTTCAGTATCTTCATGAATGACACTTCTCCTGTTTTCAAACATTCTACTGTGCACGCTTACGACATACAATTGTATTTGTCCAGTCCTATTGAGCTAATTGATGATTTATGCTCTCATATGAATGCGGACTAAAAGCTCTTAATAAATGGACTAATTGTAATCCGGGCAAAGCTAGCAGACATTCCTAAGTAGTTATAGTTAACGGACTTAAATTGACGGAAGAAATTTAATGGAAGTTAATCAAGTCGATAATGGTTCTCCAAATTAACGTAAAAGGTAACCAAAAATTTAACGCCGTTAATTAATGATTTTCTGCCCAGCTTTGGTAAACATTGAAGCTTGCAAGGCGCTAACAGATGTTGTAAAGTAGAGTAAATTAACTGCGCTATGGGTACGATCTCTATGAGTAAGATGTAAGTAAGTACAAGGGATACACCGCAAGGAGGCAGGATTGTCACCTCTTCTATGGCTCTTAGCGGTCAATGATATATTAAGTATTTTCAAGGCAATGAGGTTGCAATACTAGTCTCTGGGAAATTTCTGTCACCGAAGGTAAGGCAGAACGTCTTAGGAGTCAACCCTGCTAAGACCAAGCGGGTTCTGCTCACGAGAAAAAAATTCTTTAGTTCTCTTTACCAAAGCTGGATGGAGTGGCAATGTATCTCTTCTCTGGACACGAAGCTAAATTGGAGAAATAATATTGAGGAGAGGACATAGAAGGGGTTGGCGGCTCACATTGTGCTATCGCACCACATTGACGCATTCCGACGCATTGTGCAGAGGTTGTCACGATGAAGAGGAGAAAGAATTGATCCTCCACTTCCTCTGTCGATGTTCTGTACTTCAGAAGAAACGGTTATATTGCCTGGGTTCACGTTTCTTCACAAGCCTAACATAGATAACGGAAGTGGAGCTATCGGATCTCATTCTCTTCATCTGGAAATCTAAGCGGTTTAATAATGATAGCAAATTGACATTAAGAACCCTATTCCGATTGCCAACTTTACTTGCAGTTTGGTTGCCATTAGCAAATTCGTATTATCGATGGCAACACAACCGATCAGATTATTTACTAGTTGCCTTACAGTTGGCAACTAGTGTCAAAAACTGTAAATAGAGTGAGGCAAAATATAAGCGAAAAGTGCGAAACGTGATGTGTTGCAACAAATATTATTGAATACAATATTTTTTAGTGTTTAAATGATTTTTAGGAACTTACTAACTTAGCTGGCACTAAAACCGATGATCGGTCTTGGGCGCCTCTACAAAGCTCCGCCAGTCACCTCTGATATGCGCGCGCTGGCGCCAGATGATAAGGCCAAGTGCAGTCAGGTTGCCCTGCACCTTGGTCTTTCCAACGGAGATTAGGACGTCCCCTTCTGCGTGTTCATCCACCGTGGTTCGAATTAAACACCCTCACCATTCTAGCCGGAGCGCTTTCTTCCATTCGCTCAACATGACCCAGCCAGCGAAACCACTGGAGTTTTATACGCTTGACTATGTCAGTGTCGGCGTACAGCTTATACAGCTCATCGTTTCATCTTATTCGATACACGTCGTCCACGCATACTGGACCGTAGATCTTACGGAGTATCTTCCTCTCGAACGCTCCTAACAGCCAACAGCCTCTCATAATTGATGGTCAATGTCCACGTCTCTGCGCCATACATTAGGACGGGAAGGATGATGGACTTATAGAGCGTCATTTTCGTCGTTCGAGAGAGGGCTCTACTTCTCAATTGCCTACTGAGCCTGTTGGCAAGAGTTAGTCTGTTGGCAAGAGTTAGTCTCCGCTTGATCTCAAGGCTGACATTATTGTTGGTGTTTATGCTGTATCCTAGATATACGAAATCCTTGACGACTTCAAAAGTGTAGTTGTCAACAGTGACATTTTGTCCAAGACGCCGTGACTTTTTGTTTGTTGACACAAGGTATTTCGTTTTGTCCTCGTTCACCACTAGACCCACTCGACGAGACTCCCTTTCCAGGTTGGAGAATTCTGCACTGACTGCTCGAGCGTTTTTTTACGCTCGATAGAATCTTATATGCAATATTAAGAAGGCTTATCCCACGGTAGTTGGCGCAGATCGTGGAATCACCTTTCTTATGGATTGGACAGAGTACGCTGAAGTTCCAATCACTTGGCATGCTTTCTTACTTTACTCACTTTTAATGGCACAACAACCCATGGAGGGCCTAGGCCGAGCTTTTCGCATCCACTCATGTTGTGCGTGTTATATTTGTACATGAATGGAAGGGACCTACAGTTTAATACCGAATCCGAACGGCGAAGTGAAATGCTTTTCATAGCAATTTTTACTCTTGTAGGTTTGCCATTGTCTGCCAAGAGGTGGTGCCGGGTAGAAAAATTATCTTTTCTACTTTTTGATTTTGCCTGTGCCGAGATTCGAACCCCGGAGACTCTGGTTAGCAGTCCAACGCACTACCACTACACCACAGCGACCACCATTGGCATGCTTTCATCTGACCATATTCTGCATAGAAGCTCATGCATGCATTTTTTGAGCTCTGCGCCTCCGGCTTTAAACAACTCAGCAGGCAGGCCATCTGCACCTGCAGCCTCATTGTTTGTCAGAAGAGCAATGGCTGTTAAGACCTCCTCATAGTCAGGCGGCGGTACTTCAACAATGCGACAATTTTGGTGACTTGTCCAACTTCACGTATTTTCCCTATAAGCGGAAAATCGATATGAATGCATTGGTTTTTGAAATATAGAATAGATCGTAGCTAATGTCATTCCTTTCTTTACAAAAACTATTTTTTTTCACTTTTATGTGCAAAAGTTTTGCACAAAGCGGTTGTTTTTTCACTCAGATATTTTCGCATGGCAACATTATGAAATGGTGTTGTTGCGGTGGTGTTATATCCGCCTTGTGAAGGAAAGGGGCGAATATTTACTTATCCGCGCGTGCCATCGCAACCCAACCTAATTATAAAATGGAAAATAGTGAAAAATTGTTAGAGAAATTGCGAATAGACGAATGAAAAAAGTGTGTTAAATTTACTGGCAGCATTAAACAAGTTTTCTTCCTCCTTCAATTTTAATTACAAAAAGCATGTTCCGTGGAACCCCAACTCGTTTCTGGTCAAATTCACAGGACGCATCCACCATCTCCACTTTTTGATTTTACCAGTACCGAGATTTGAACCTAGAACGCTCTGCGCAGTAGGCCAATAATGGCACTTCAACTTGTCTTGATGTCCTTTAAACCGCGTTTATTATTCAAATTATATGTTTTTTTTTTTTGGAGTATAAAAAACCAATACTTTTACTTCATTATTTTCACTCGTTCAAACAGTCTTGTGCAGCAAGTCCAAGACAATATTGACGAAGACCGAGATCCGATAGCTCAAAGACTATAAGGGCCATATCGAGAGACCTTCACGTTTCTCAACGCACAATCAGTCGCATTGTGCACGAAGAAATCCGGTACAAATCCTACGTTATGCGCAGAGGACAGTTTATGTCGGAACAAACTCGAGAACAATGATTCAACCGGACACAATGACTCTTGAACAACTTAAATCATTCTGAAATCCCTGAATTTAGAAACAGTTGTGAAACCATGGATAGATATCGCTCGTGGGAGAGGCCATACATATTACAACAGGACTCTGCACCTTGATTGGATGTCCGAGAATGTGCATGATAATATCTCCAAACATGTGCCCCTATCTCCCTGGATCTTACTCCTTTATACTACTAGATGAACGCGAAATAATATACATCCTCGTAACACTCTTGATTCTCTAAGAGAAGCAATTGCCAAAGTATAAAAATTATGCCTTCAAATACTTGCTGCACCTTGTATACTATATAGGAAGGACCTCTACGGCCTCCTACAATTGACGATCGCTGACATTTGTGTTCCAATTTATCATTTAAAAATAATCTGTTTAACAAAAAAAATCATAATAGCAAACTACAAATCTAAAATTTTTGTCCAATTCTCAATTTATTTAAAAGTTGCTATCGCTTTGTTTTTATTTATACTGCAAATTAGTGAAATCAGAATAAAGTAGAGATAAAATATGAAACGAAGAGACAATAAATGTCAAAAAAGATGCAGAAAAATCAGCGACCGTTCATGTTTCTGCATGCATGGATAGTGTATAATAGCACTCTATTGCCAATAGCTATAACACGAGTGTTCCACCGTGGAACAGCGGTCATAGTCATTTTGATGAATGTAATATTTGCACTAGTGTGAGCAGGGTCTTAAGTATCACCCTGTCGTTTCAGTTATTTAATTACCTGTAGCAGCCAAGCTAGCTACACGTTAGTTTTGTTTTGATTCCGTTGGTTTATTAAAAAGGAATATGAATATACATAGACGTTGCGCTTGGGTAATTCGCTAAATATTAACATTGCATTTGCTAACAAATATTTATTTGCAGGAATTTTTTCGGTCATGGTCGTCTGGCATCCCAAACAGTTCTGAACATCAAATTCGACAACTACTATCTTCCAAATTCCCCCAAGTATAGTTGCAGAAAATTTTTAAATTTGAACTAAATTATTTTTATTCTAGGCTACTGTGGATGTCGTTGATGTATCTGGTGGCTGTGGTGCAATGTTCGAGGTATTCGTGAAAACAAAAGAATTTGAAGGTCTAACTATTTTAAAACAACATAAACTTATCACAGAGATTATAAAAGATCAAATCAAAGATATGCACGGCGTTAGAATACATACTTCTGTTCCTAAAAGTTAAATAAACTCAATCCCTTTTAAAGGTTGTACATTTTATGTAATGATTTTCGATGTACAAAAAAACTATTAAATCGAAGCCGCAATTTGCATAACAAAATTTCGATTTGAAGTCTGAATGCGCACACTACGAAATTTTTATCGTATTCAAATCTGTTTGTGGCAGTGGTCAAATGAAACGACGGATATGTATAACAGCTTTTCAAATTTGTTTGTTAATTACATTGCACCGTGATAAATTCAGATGGGACGTTTTAGAAGATTTGGGTTCCCGCATCCGGTATTCTACAGCTCCAAGTTTTCAATTAGTGAACTATTGTATAGGTAGAAAAAATGTGTCAAAAAAAGGGTCAAAGTTTCAAAAGACCGAATGAGCAATCCCGAAACGCTATTTGCCTAGTAGCTACTAAATTGAAATAGAGCCCGATTTACCATAATCCCGAAAAGCCACAACAAATAATTTTACGTGTTAGGAGTCGAAACATTTTTCGTCACGTCATCCCCATCTCAAACGCTGATTGGTCATGTCATTTTTTACGCTCTCCTTTTGTTTTCTCAACTGTGTCCAAAGTATGTTATGCAGACAGTCTTGGTTGCCGGTCACTAGTACTCTTAATACTTTTTATTTGCAAGTAGTAGTTATTCTTCATTTCTTACATTCCATAGACATTCATGTTCCTGGTACTAAGTGATTAGCTCCACTAAGCTAACATTCTAAACAAATAATTCATAAATAAAATTATAATAATTCATGACTAATTTTATAATAATTACTTACAGTTTTAATAATAGTTCGAAAACATGCAAACCTGTACAACATTATTTTCATTTGCAGAAAAGCGAAGTTGCGTATATTTTTACTGTGAAAGTGAATATTAAATAAACCTATTATTGATATAGGTGTGGTCGCTGTGGTGTAGTGGTAATGCGTTGGACTGCTACGCAGAGTGTCCGGGGTTCGAATCTCGGTACAGGCAAAATAAAAAGTAGAAACAAATTTTTTTTCTACACGGCACCACCTTTTGGCAGGCAATGGCAAACCTACAAGAGTAAAAATTGCTATGAAAAGCTTTTCACTTCGCCGTTCGGATTCGGCATTAAACTGTAGGTCCCTTCCATTCATGTACAAATATAACACGCACAACATGAATGGATGCGAAAAGTTCGGCTGTTGTGCCATTAAAAGTAAGTAAGTAAGTAAAATTGTTCGTTAGTTATATATACTAGTTGCAATCCAAATATTATATTTTCTTAAGCAACTAATTTATCTGTATTACAATTATACTACTTATTTATAATAAAATATCATTACATATAGAAATAAAAAAATCATCATCATAATATTCAGGTTGTATGACTCAACAGGTGGAAAATTTACCATTTACCGTGAATGTTATGAGGTTTACTCGAAACTTGGCAAATCTTGTCTATGTTTTGTTGTGCTAATGTGAGTTGTTTGATTTTCAAGGAGCAAAGATTTTCAGGCAAATTTATAAACAGTTTTTTCAAGTAAATCATCTGGCCTTCTCGGCGTGCTCGGTGTACATTTCACCCAGCATATCGTGTTCGCTGTGAGAGTGAGTAAAAGCTCTCTTTTCGTGTTCGGGCAACAACAATGGCATGTTGTTCGCCGAGCAAAATTTAAATGTAACCACAAACTAAGGTGCTGGTTATACTGGTGTTCGCTGTTCGACGAACAAATCATATTTTACTCTCGTGCTTGTTGCTTTTGTCGAAATTCAGTTTTTTTTTTGTAATACTATATTGGTGGCAACGGCAACACTAAATTGTATACCAAAACACTTTAAACGACTTTATTAATATTAAATGAAATTACCAATATAATTAAAAATTATGAAAATATTATGATTTTTCTTCAATAGTTTTATAAATAATATATCTAATAGTCACTTTTAAAAACTAAAAACATTCGCAACTTAACTTTTCTGCATATTAAAATAACGATATACAAGTTTTTTTTGGGTTTGTTTCACGATAGCAGAATATGAATTTTTTTTGGTCTCCATTTTTCGTCGAATATTTTTCGTTGTCTTTCAGCCGCAGTTTTGGCTGCTTTTATAACCATTTTTGTTTGAAGTGCAACATTTTTGTTTGATATGCAACTTTTTTGTTTGAAATTTTTATAGAAACTGAAATTTTAGTAGAAACTGATGGTCAATGCCCTCTAACGTATGATTCATACTCAGCTCCCTCTTTCAATCAAGTTTGAATCATACGCGAATCAGCTCCCTCTATCAATCAAGTCTGATTCATACTCGATTCATACAGAGCACATAGAGGATGCATATGTGTATTCACATAATATTTCATACGCTACTTTCATTCATTCTTTCAGCTCTAAAAATTTCTAACGAATTTTGTTTTTAATGTAAAATTTCTTTTGAAATGTCAAAATTTTACTAGAAACTAATAGGCAGCACCCTCTATCGATCGAGTATAATTTATAGTCAGCGCACTCTACAAATCAACATACCGTAAAATAACAACATTAAAATAAATATTGAATTTGCTGTCAAATTAATAAACATAAATTTACAATAAAAATCAATTTACAATCAACTGTGAAAGTGAATATTAAATAAACCTATTATTGATATAGGTGTGGTCGCTGTGGTGTAGTGGTAATGCGTTGGACTGCTACGCAGAGTGTCCGGGGTTCGAATCTCGGTACAGGCAAAATAAAAAGTAGAAAATTTTTTTCTACACGGCACCATTTCTTGGCAGGCAATAGCAAACCTACAAGAGTAAAAATTGCTATGAAAAGCTTTTCACTTCGCCGTTCGGATTCGGCATTAAACTGTAGGTCCCTTCCATTCATGTACAAATATAACACGCACAATATGAGTGGATGCGAAAAGTTCGGTCTAGACCCTCCATGGGCTGTTGTGCCATTAAAAGTAAAGTAAGTAAGTTATTTATAGTAATATAGCTGTCGGTCCAAAAAATTGTTATTGGAAATATTATTAATTTCACTCTCTCTATTGGTAAAGTCGTTTAAAGTTTTTTGGTATACCAATTTAGTGTTGACATTGCGCACAAAAGAGTTTTAAAAAAAACATGAATTTGAAAAAAAAAACAACTCTGTAACGAACTCGAATGTAACCACACACCGAGCACAAAAGAAAAATATGAAAAATACGAGATTTCAGAGCAGAGTACTGAGATGCATTGCCAATGCCACCTTGTACATCCGCAACACTGACCTTCACAGTGCCTTAGGCGTTGCGACAGTTCATACAGCAATTATAAAGTTCGCCAAAAACCAATGAAAAGAGAGGTCCTAAAGAAACATATAAATCCTGAAGCCACAAAACTTCACAACACCAATGACTTGGTGCGAAGTCTTAAACAACTGTGATCTTACCTTGTGATGATGAAATCTCTGACATACATAAAGTAGCAGCGAATCTTAAACAATATGACTGTCTTTTTAAACGTCAGTTGCTTGGCAGCAGTACAAGTCATATTGGTAAACAAAAACACAAATTTATGTAATGCATTGTTTTGCAATATTAAATTCTGCTTTGCAGTCAATATTTGCTTTTGCTGTGCTTCCATTTTGCAGTATTTGCTTGCATCAGAACCATTCGTAAACAAAGCAGTTCTGCATACCTAACTGGCATCAGGACAGTCGTGATAGAGCATCACTGCTGTGCATAGCGATGTTTAAGAATACAGCCTATGTATTAAACTGAATAAAATTGTTCGTTTTGTGGGTTTCAGCTGTGGTGTAGTGGTAGTGCGTTGGACAGCTACGCAGAGTAACCGGGGTTCGAATCTCGGCACAGGCAAAATCAAAAAGTAAAAAAAATAGTTTTTCTACACGGCACCACCTCTTGGCAGGCAATGGCAAACCTACAAGAGTAAAAATTGCTATGAAAAGCTTTTCACTTCGCCGTTCGGATTCGGCATTAAACTGTAGGTCCCTTCCATTCATGTACAAATATAAGACGCACAACATGAGTGGATGCGAAAAGTTCGGCTGTTGTGCCATTAAAAGTAAGTAAGTAAGTAAAATTGTTCGTTAGTTATATATACTAGTTGCAATCCAAATATTATATTTTCTTAAGCAACTAATTTATCTGTATTACAATTATACTACTTATTTATAATAAAATATCATTACATATAGAAATAAAAAAATCATCATCATAATATTCAGGTTGTATGACTCAACAGGTGGAAAATTTACTATTTACCGTGAATGTTATGAGGTTTACTCGAAACTTGGCAAATCTTGTCTATGTTTTGTTGTGCTAATGTGAGTTGTTTGATTTTCAAGGAGCAAAGATTTTCAGGCAAATTTATAAACAGTTTTTTCAAGTAAATCATCTGGCCTTCTCGGCGTGCTCGGTGTACATTTCACCCAGCATATCGTGTTCGCTGTGAGAGTGAGTAAAAGCTCTCTCTTCGTGTTCGGGCAACAACAATGGCATGTTGTTCGCCGAGCAAAATTTAAATGTAACCACAAACTAAGGTGCTGGTTATACTGGTGTTCGCTGTTCGACGAACAAATCATATTTTACTCTCGTGCTCGGTGTAGTGGTTACATTGGTATTCGTTACAGAGTTGCTTTTTGTCGAAATTCAGTTTTTTTTTTGTAATACTATATTGGTGGCAACGGCAAAACTAAATTGTATACCAAAACACTTTAAACGACTTTATTAATATTAAATGAAATTACCAATATAATTAAAAATTATGAAAATATTATGATTTTTCTTCAATAGTTTTATAAATAATATATCTAATAGTCACTTTTAAAAACTAAAAACATTCGCAACTTAACTTTTCTGCATATTAAAATAACGATATACAAGTTTTTTTTGGGTTTGTTTCACGATAGCAGAATATGAATTTTTTTTGGTCTCCATTTTTCGTCGAATATTTTTCGTTGTCTTTCAGCCGCAGTTTTGGCTGCTTTTATAACCATTTTTGTTTGAAGTGCAACATTTTTGTTTGATATGCAACTTTTTTGTTTGAAATTTTTATAGAAACTGAAATTTTAGTAGAAACTGATGGTCAATGCCCTCTAACGTATGATTCATACTCAGCTCCCTCTTTCAATCAAGTTTGAATCATACGCGAATCAGCTCCCTCTATCAATCAAGTCTGATTCATACTCGATTCATACAGAGCACATAGAGGATGCATATGTGTATTCACATAATATTTCATACGCTACTTTCATTCATTCTTTCAGCTCTAAAAATTTCTAACGAATTTTGTTTTTAATGTAAAATTTCTTTTGAAATGTCAAAATTTTACTAGAAACTAATAGGCAGCACCCTCTATCGATCGAGTATAATTTATAGTCAGCGCACTCTACAAATCAACATACCGTAAAATAACAACATTAAAATAAATATTGAATTTGCTGTCAAATTAATAAACATAAATTTACAATAAAAATCAATTTCATTTAAATAAAAATGCAACACAAATGCAAGGCAAATATGAACCCTTGTAATATTAAAATAAATAAGAATTCAATCAGTTGAAAAAAGTCACTATCTAATTTTTCATTGAACTTGCAACAACCTTCAGTCTTAATTCTTCGATTTCCAGTTGCTTTCGTTTGATAATATTTTTCTCACACAATAATTTTCCTACGTACATGTTATTTCCTTATTTTGTTCAGAAATACAGTTTATCGATAGCCCTGGAAATTTTTTTATTTTTGTTCAACTAATTTTTATTTTTTTTTAATGGCACAACAGCCTATGGAGGGCCTAGGCAGAGTTTCTCGCATCCACTCATGTTGTGCGCGTAATATTAGTACATGAATGGAAGGCACCTACAGTTTTATGCCGAATCCGATCGGCGAAGTAAAAACCTTTACATAGGCAACCTTTACATTTTACTCTTGTAGGTTTGCCATTGCCTGCTAAGAGGTGGTGACGTGTAGAAAAATCGGTTTTCTACTTTTTGATTTTGTCTGTGCCGAGATTCTAACCCCGGACATTCTGCGTAACAGTCCAATGGACTACCACTTCCTTCATTCAACTCCCTTAGCACCTTTAAATTTTCATTGGAAGCTTCAAGAATTTCTGCCTCATTATGTGCCATCAGTTCTATGGCAGCTGTTTGCTTGGCCTTGGAATTCTTCAAGTTTTCTTGCAGTGGAAGCTCTACTTTGTTCTTTCTAGGAGTAACACACACTGATCTGCTTAAGCCAAGTGAATCTGCTAAATCTCGAAGAACATTTTCACCCACGTTATCAAAGTTTTGTTCTTAAATTAGGCACAATATTGTAAAAAATTACTTTAATATATAATTTATTTACGTTTTTTCTGTTTTATTAAATTTTACTACGGAAAAGTGAAATATAGAATACCAAAATTCGACTTCAAATTCAGAACCTGCATGTCTATTTTCAGTTAGTGTGAGGACATAATTGTTGAAAGGACCACCACTAGTTGCTCTGACTTAGGAACTATTATGCGTGACTTACTTCCTAATAGTTCAGATCATATATAAAATCCTATAAAAACCAGATCATATATAAAAACCTATAAAAACTTCCATAATTAAGAAACTTTACTTACTTTTAACGGCACAACAGCCCATGGAGGGCCTAGGCCGAGCTTTTCGCAACCACTCATGTTGTGCGTGTTATATTTGTACATGAATGGAAGGGACCTACAGTATAATGCCGAATCCGAACGTCGAAGTGAAAAGCTTTTCATAGCAATTTTTACTCTTGTAGGTTTGCCATTGCCTGCCAAGAGGTGGTGCCGTGTTGAATAATTATTTTTTCTACTTTTTCATTTTGCTTGTGCCGAGATTCGAACCCCGGACACTCTGCGCAGCAGTTCAACGCACTACCACTACGCCAAAGCAACCACCATAATTAAGAAAACTAGTTATAAATTTGTATGAACAAATAAGTGGCGATACTTGGGGACAAAAAGCTGTGTTGGCAAAGTGTAGTTTTTTTATTTGTTTGTTATTGAAATTTACCCAAAAAATTCCAAAGTTACCACGAAAAAATGGAGGATTTGTTTAAAGAAAACTACTTACAAAATGTAAATTTTATTAAATAGCAAATTAAACTTTTATTTTGGCTGTGCCGAGATTTGAACCCCGGAGACTCTACGTAGCAGGCCAACTCACTAATAACTACGCCACAGCGACCACATTTCTTTGATTGTCCCTAAATAACTAAACAAAAAATTATGAGGAAATCTTAGTTCGAGCTTATATGGTAATATGAATGGCAGAATAACCAAGTAGTCGCATCTGACATGGCGCTCTCTTTATTCAGACCTCTGCTCTTGCTCTCACATTAAAAATCAACTGTTTTTGAAAAGGAAATGAAAACAAATAATTACAAAAATATGGTATAACGTGTTTTTTGACTGCGATGAATACGAATGACGAAGTGAAAAGCTTTTCATAGACAATTTTACTCTAGTAGGTAAAAAGTGTCAAAGTGGTGCCGTTTTGAAAATTTGTTATTTTACCTATGCCGAGATTTGAACCCCTGACCCCAGACCAACGCACTACTACCTAAACCACAGCAACCACATGTTTATAAATAAGATATGTAAATAAATAGGATACGTATATATGTACATACTCCATTGAAATCGGACAATTAAAACCATTTCATCATAGAGATTAGTGTCTAATTATTTTTAATATATGTATGTTTAAATGCCAGTTTTAGAGTCGTAACATTATTGAAACAATGGAGTTAAAAAAAGAAGTTGAGGGCTGCATGGAAAATTATTTACGCAATATATTTACAGAGGCGTAATTAAGAAACTAGCGACAGCCTGAAAAAAAATTCATCGGGGCTGGGAGGATATTTCCAATGCAATTTGCCTGCATGCTGCTGGTCCTAGGACCATTTGCACAAAAAGGGGTTTCCTCTTCCGCATTTTGTCACGTTGCAAAGATGGGCACATAATGTTAAAATAAATTAGGGAATATTGTGTTTTGCCATAGTCTGCATGGAAAACAATGGCCATCTGTCGTAAGATGAGGAGATCTGTGTGCTATCTTTCGACAAAATTATAATAGCTGCTGTCTATGGACATGACCCATTGGCAGATTTTGTTAAAGAGCCTAGTAATTTCGTTCAAATGGGAATGGTGAGAGGATTGAAGGCGTCTTGGAAGCAGCCAATTTTGTATAGTTTTGATTGTAAAATGATGAATGACATTGTTGATGCTATAATCCAGTAATATTTTAGATATGGATCCCACTAACCAATCCTTGTGGAAGGAATCTGGACTGTTACAAGGTACTTTAGAAATTCAATAAAGAACTCATTCACACATACAACAAATACCTTGTCGTTAATATTGGCTGGTCTTTCAAACCGTGACTTTTCTATTGGAATTAAAATTTACATATTTATTTTTGTATTTTTGCTGATACTCCATGAAAATTTGCAAGAGTCAATACAATTATTTAACTACTACCCTAACGCCAAACTTTTCTAAGCGACCAAAATAACAGCGTGTTTATCCATCCAGTTCTAATGTGCAAGATACTTGTATTTCAATTCCCTCTCTTATAAAGTAACAATTTAGGTCGTGGTTATGCTGGCTTTCACTGTTTGTCGAACATATCATATTTTTCCTTCGTGCTCGGTGTGGTGATAACATTCGAGTCCGTTACAGAGATGCTTCTGGTCGAAATTTAAGTTTTTTTAAACTATTTTGTTCGCAACGGCAACACTAAATAGTATACCAATAAACAATTAAACGGTTTTATCAATATGGAGAGTGAAATTAATAATATAATAGAAAAATTATGCAAATAATATAATTTTTCTTCAATAGTTTTATAAATAATATATTTAATATGCACCTTTAAACACTAAAAACATTTGCAACTTCGCTTTTCTGCAAATGAAAATAACGATATACAAGTTTGCATGTTTTCCTTCTATTTTACACACATTTTTGTTATTTTTTTTGTAGAATAACTCATTGGCACCCTGAATACTCGGCGTGCTTGGTGTACACTTCACCCAGCATATCGTGTTCGCTGTGAGAGTGAGTAAAAGCTCTCCATGCAATTGTTGTTGCACCAAACACGAAGAGAGAGCTTTTACTCACTCTCACAACGAACACGATATCAATGAGTTATTCAAAAAAAGAAGAAAAATTGATGTAAAATAGTTTAAAAAATGCAAACCTGTATTATTTTCATATGCAGAAAAGCCAAGTTGCGAATGTTTTTGGTTTTTAAAAGTGAATATTAAATATTATTCATAAAACTACTGAAGAAAAATCATATTATTTTCATAATTTTTCAATTATTTTATTAATTGCACTCTCCATATTGATAAAATCGTTTAAAGTTTTTAGGAAAAAAAAATAATGGATATGGGGAAGTCGCCTCCACCAGGTGGTGGAGGTTCAAGATCAACCAACGACGGAAAACGGGAAGAATCACCAGACGACCACACAACAGTAGAAGTGAAATAACTACTGAGAACTGTTCTGTTTTGATCTTAAGACCGAGAATAAACGGCTCAAAGCAGAAAACCTGCAATTAAAAAATCAAAATCAAATTGATATCAATCACCTCAAATCGATTATCATACAGATGAAGAGGAACTTAGTAAAGAAACCGACTGGATCTTGGAAAAAAGAAAACAGAGTAAAAAATTAAAGGCTGAATCGTAACCAGAATTGTGGGATAAAGAGCAAATAATTGAAGATAAACTTTCAAAAATAGCAACATTATACTATACCGGTAAGTAAGCAATAATGTAAAAAACGACTTTAATATTAAATTACTAAATAATACCATCTATAAAATAAATACAACAGATAGTTCTGATTATAGACTGTAGTAAGCAGTTTTAGTAACTCGAAACTATCTTGGTATACATACGAGGACAAACAAACAAGACCCCTCACTGTGGTAGTTAAAAATCTCCACCACTCCTGTAATCCTGAAGACATTATATCTTATCTAAAGTATTAAGGGTTTAAGGTAAGAAATGCAGTCAATAAAAATAAGTGGAATACAAAGGAACCGCTTAATATGTTCATGCTATCGTTTGAGCCCTCTGAAGATACTAAAAAAGTATACGAAATCAAAAAGATTTTAGGCGCCATAGTTACCATTGAACCATTGAAAAAAAGCAAATTAATGTAAATTGTGCCAATCCTTCGGCCACACCAAAAACTATTGCTCGAAATAACCTAGATGCGTAAAGTGCGCAGGAAAACATCAAACGAACGATTGTGACATAAGGGGTAAACAACAACCCAAGAGCTGTAACTGTGGTGAAGCACATCCTGCGAGCTACAGAGTATGCTTAGTAGCCAAAGAACTTCAAAAAATACGAAACAAAAAAACTAAAAATTAAAATATTGAAAGTAAATCAATATCATTACAAATGCTCCTACAAGACAATCACAAAAGAAGGAAATTGCAATATAAATAACCAAAAATCCGACACTTATAACAAGATATTCGCAAATAACTAAAACAAACTTGCAATCAGAAAATGAAGACATTCTGTCAACTATTTTAAGCATGCTGAAAAAGCAAATATTAAATATAAATATTAAACTCAAATATTACCTAAATGTTGGGCAGCTTATTATGGCATGGAACGCAAATGGGCTCGACAAACATAAAACAGAACTTGAAGTTATTTTAGATCTAGAAAAAAACGACATATGTCTAATATCAAAGACACATTTAACAAATCAGTCTTATATAAACTTCAAAAAC
The DNA here is from genome assembly GCA_958295655.1 of Palloptera scutellata. NCBI lineage: Eukaryota > Metazoa > Arthropoda > Insecta > Diptera > Pallopteridae > Palloptera > Palloptera scutellata. The sequence goes on from OY282451.1 coordinate 32,403,208, forward strand.
TGCAATACATATCACACTGTATACCCCAGTAGCAACGCAAGAGGAGGAAGTGCAGTAATAATAAAAAGCTGTATTAAGCAAAAGGAAAAAAAGAACTTTATAAAGCAGCTAAAAATACTGGTTGCAGCTTCACCTCTACGGGAAAACCAACATATTGGCCAACGGATAATTCCAAAATACCAGATTTAATAGACTTTTCCATACTAAATAATATATCTAAAAACTTCTTGTAGACTTAAATTCCGATCATTCTCCAATCTACCTAACCATTAGCGAAGAAATTATACTGAGAGAACAATGCCCAACACTTAGTAACAAACAAAACAAAAGAATAAATTTTAATGTCTCACTAAAAACAACTGAAGAACTTGAAGAGGACGTATTGAACTTCACACAAAATATAAAAAATGCAGCATGGGGGTTCTACCTCAACATTAAAGAGAAAAACACAGGGTCTTAACTATCCTAGAGAAATTAAAACCCTGATCTCAGAAAAAGACAACTCCGAAAGAAGTGGCAAACTACTAGATCACCGATAGACAAAAAAAACCTAAACAGAGTAAATCAGCAGCTTAGCAGCTTACAATAAAACAAGTCAAAAATGATACAATTAACCGATATTTACGCGAACTGACTGATAAATATACCGATTATTCTCCATGGAAGAGCACAAAATATTTAAAAAGACAATACAACAAGCTTCTCCAATTAGAAATGCAAACGGTCAATGGGCCAGGAGTAATTCGGAAAAGGGTAATGTTTTTACCAATTACCTAGAAAGCACTTTTACACCTTACCATGCGCAGCAGCCCTCAACAAACTATCAAAACCTTCAGCGTAACTACAGTATACCAATTATAACTGTAAGAGAGGTCGCTAATGAGATTAAAACGAATTTGAAAACAAAAAAAGCGCCAGGGTTTGATCTTATCACAGCAGAGGTACGCAAAGAATTCCCACAAAAGGGTATCCAAAAGTTAACAAACCTGTTTAACGCAACAATCAGGCTAAAATACGTTCCATGTCTCTGGAAAATACCCGAGGTGATTATGATACCCAAACCAGGCAAAGAGCTGTGTAGTGTGTCATCATACAGGCTAATATCATTGCTCCCAATAATTTTAAAACTTTTCGAAAAGTTGTTACTAGAAAGAATAAAACCCATAATTGAAACCAAAAATATTATACCCACTCACCAGTTTGGTTTTCGCGATAAGCACTCAACAATTGACCAAGTACATAGAATAACCGATATAATTGAAAATGCAATAGAAAAAAAGCAAGTCTGCTCAGCCGTATTCCTTGATGTTGCCAAGCCTTCGACAAGGTTTGGCAAGAGGGAATCACTCGAAAAATAAATAAGTTTTTACCACAATCAGTCTGCGACCTTATTGAGTCGTACTTAACCCAGCGTTACTTCCATAAAACAAGATGATGTAAAACAAGATGATAGCTTCTCAAATTTAAGCAAATAAAGGCCGTAGTACCAAAAGGAAGCATCATTTGATTTACGTCAACCACAAAATGCTACAATAGCAATTTTTGCTGATGATACTGCAATCTTAGCTACAGATGATACAGCAAAGGAGTCAACGGAGAAACTGGAAGAAGCTGTAAACTGCGTCGCAAATTGGCCTAATACTTGGCAAATCAAGCTTAACAACACAAACTCAATTCATGTGGACTTCACTACAAAACAAATACAACATCATCCAATACAAATTTTTAATGCTCAGATACCATACTCTAATAACGCAAAATACCTAGGTATGAATCTTGATGCGAAATTGCGCTGGAAGGAGCACATAAACAAAAAACGAAAAGAGCTGGATATCAAACTAAAAAAACTTAATTGGCTTATTGGTAGATATTCAGTACTATCTAGACGAAATAAACTAATGCTATACAACTAATTTATTTAATTTAAGTTTCTACCAACATTTACTTATGTGCAAGTTTAAATTATTTATATCACAGCAATTATGAAAACTAAATAAGTGTTTTTGGAGATTTTAACAGTCTGATGGTTGAATTTTAAGAAAGCCCATTGAGGCAGGTTGTCTGTACCCTACAGTCCATTGTCTGTACCCTACAGTATTCCAGAGATTGCATTTATAGCAAATTCCGACGACACTCCTCCAATGTTAACCAATATTTTTCTCTTAATTAAAAATCTTTTAAAGAATCAATTGGCATTACATCAAAGGCCACTCCTTTCAATTTAACAAGGAGAATGTTGTGATCCATTTTATCGTAAGCTTTTGAAAAATCGGTATAGATAACATTGAGTTGGGTTTTACTTTCCAAAGCCTTTACGATATTTGTTGAAATTAATGACAATTTTGAACACGTTGATTTACCAGGAAGAAATCCATGCTGGCAGTCAATAATTACATCCTTTATGTATATGGTCGAATAGTGCATTTTGATAATTTAGCAAAAGTGGCTTGTTTGGATCTATAAATTGGCAAGACTGAATGATCTTCCAAGAATTTACGAAAATATGTACCTTCTTTGACATGGTCTACGGCTTCAATTTTCGTTTGTCAGCATTGCCATTTTGTGTATTGATCGTTTAACGATTCCTCTAATAGTCTTGACGTTTGCCACTCTGACCTTGCCATCTTGACCTGTTATTGCGACAGTTATTCTGCCGAGAACCCAATACTGTGACGGCACGTTGTCTTCGTGGATGGCGACGAAATCACCTATTGCAACGTTGCGTTGTGGCTGTAACCAGTTGTTGCACTGCTGTAGGCTCAGGTACTCTCTCGACCACCACCGCCGAAACTGCTGCTTGAGAAAAACAAGTTGCCATCTGGCGAAGCATCCCATTGGAGTTTGGGGCAGCTGCTCTGGTAGCAGCGCTCGTAGAGGGGCCAAATCAGTAGGTGCGCTGGCGTTACAGCCTCTTCGTCGTTCAGGCCATGCGCTAGCATGGCGATTGGTCTGGAATTTAGAAAGGCTTATACCTCTATGAGCGCTGTATTGAGTTATTCGACGGTTAGCAGTGCGTTGCCGATTATACGGAGCAAGAAGTTCTTTATGGAGTGTTGCCTCACACACCCCGCAGAAGTAGAGCGCTATCGGTGAGATGAAGACGAAACACTCTAAATTCACTTCTTGCATCTTTCTCGCGGCGCCGACGAAGTTCATCACGTTGTCACAATATAGCTTCTCGGGCATCCCAAGGCGTCCAAGGAACCTTCGGAGAGCAAAAATAAATCGATCAGAAGACAAGTCACATATTAATTCTAAATGAACTACGAATTTTTAACGAGGTATACACGGGACCACATAAATCTACACCACTTATTAAAAAAGGGCGTGGGGCCCGAAGCCTGCCAGCTGGCAAATTACACTCGATTTGCGTCATTAGCTTGGGCTTAAATCGAAAACAGAGTATACAGTTTCGAATGATTTTTATACATGCTTCTTGATCACTTGTTCACTTGTCACAGCTTGTCTCTAAGAAGCGATACCAATGTCTTTGACCCAGCATGTTCCTGTGTGCACGTGTCCACTCTTAGATAATTTGGACAGATTTGGTGCCCAGAGCTCTAACCGTGGCAACAACTTTGTCTTCAGGCGAGCTACTATCGACTTAGCAATCAACAATGTGCAATTGATGCCATCAGCTTTTTGACTGCGTACATGAATACTGCAGCCATAAAAGAGGCATCGGAAAACCTATGAATCTGAATCTGAAGAAGTGACTTTTCTTATTAAGAAGAGACACAAATCTGGTATACTTATAACTATACCGATAACTGACTCAGATTTATTTTAAAGTTTTGCAAGATTGTGGCAATTGACTCATCTCAATCTAGTTTTTGAATCCAGAGCTCTTGCAATAAGTTTTTTGCTCTGGTAACTATAGGAGAGAGCAAACCAAGAAGGTCAAAGAAAAGACACAGATAAAATATTCCTTTTTTAATCGTAAATTGTGGTTGGGACGTCGTCCACGAACATTGGACCATAGATCTTATGGGGTATCTTCCTCTTGAACGCTCCTAACAACCTCTCATCATTGATGGTCAATGTCCACGTCTCTACGCCATACATTAGGACGGGAGGGATGAGAGACTTATAGAGCGTTATTTTCGTCGGTCGAGAGAAGGCTCTACTTCTCAATTGCCTACTGAGCCCGTAGTAATACCTGTTGGCAAGAGTTAATCTCCGCTGACATTATTGTTGGTGTTTATGCGGGATCCTAGATATACGAAATCCTTGATGGCTTCAAAAGTATAATTGTCAACAGTGACATTTTGTCTAAGACGCCTTGACTCTTTGTTTGTTGACAGAAGGTATTTCGTTTTGTCCTCGTTCACCACTAGACCCATTCGACGAGACTCCCTTTCCAGGATGGAGAATGCTGCACTGACTTCTCGAGCGTTTTTGCCAATGATGTCAATATCATCAGCGTATGCTAGCAGCATAACACTCTTGTAGAAAGGTTAAAGAAGTTTCACGATAGAGAGTCACCTTGTCTGAAACCACTTTTAGTATCAAATGGCGAGGATAATTTTCACTGCGCTGGTGGTGTTAGTCACTGTCATTTTGCAAAGGCGAATGAGCTTTGCAGGGATACCAAAATCAGACATTGCGGCGTACAAGTGATCCCTAATCGAGCTGTTGAAGGCGGCTGTATAATCAACGAATAGCTGGTGGGTGTCGATCTGTTTTCCAGAATTGAGCTTCAGTCTTTGACAATGAGCTTCAGTCCTTCGCATAGTTCACTCGATAGAACGTTACATGCAATATTGAGAAAGCTTATCCCACGGTAGTTGGCACAGATCGTGTAATCTACTTTCTTATGGATTGGGAAGAGTACGTTAAGGTTCTAATCACGTGGCATAGAATCTCGTACATGCGTTTTGTGAGCTCTTTGCCTCCAATATTAAACAACTCAGCCTTATTGGATGCTAAGACCTCCTCATAGTCGGGCGGCGATACTTCACCGCCGCCAGTGATTGGGATTTCCGGAGCAGATTCCGCAGTGGCGAGATTATTGCCGTCACCACCATTAAGCAGCTGTGAGGTCTTCAAACCAAGAGTCTTATTCTTTCAAAGAATTTTCGGACTTAGTTCCTGTCCCGTAACATTTCGATATCATTGAACTCACGTTTTTCTGCATCTCTTTTCTTAAACCTGAAGGGACATTTCTCATCCCTCCTCAACTCTCTGTATCCCTGCTAAATAGCTCGTGTTTCAACTGACTGTAGGGTGGCTCTATAAACTTCGTTTTTCGTTTCAGTATCATCGCGACACTCTTAGTCGTACCACATATTTCTCCGTCGACGATAGTAGCCTAGAACTTCTTCGGCAGCCGTACGCATGGAGCGGAAGATGTTCGTCCACTGCGCGCATATTTCATCAAGTTCGGTGTTTTTCGATAGGAGGAGTGCGGGTCAATTGGCGAAGACTTCGGCTGTTTGGTGTGATTGCAGCTTTTTGACATCCAGCTTTATTTTTGTTCCTATCCGTAAGCGGTTTGCTACAAATACACGTGTCCAGACCTTGGCTGCAACATTGGAAACGTGCCTTCCGTCGATCACACCGTGATCTATCTGATTTCGTGTGTTTTGATCAGGAGACCGCCAAGTGGCCCTGTGAATATCACTACTAACTGTCATGTTTCGTGCAGCAGCGAAGTCGATCAGTCTCATACCGTTGTTGGTGGCGTCATTGTGGAGACTGAAATTTTCGATCGTCGGACTAAAGAGAATCTCCTTGCCCACCTTGGCATTAAAGTCGATTTTAATATCGTGGCGGGGACAATGCTCATAAGTTTTGTCGAGGAGCTCGTAGAAGTCATTCTTGGTCGTTTCAACATTCTCATCCGTCGAGGCAAATCAAGCTGAAGTTGAACAATTTTGCCTTGATGGGGATAGTGGCTAGGCGTTCGTTCACGGGCGTGAACCTCGAAACTTGGTGGCGCAGTCTCTTCCCAACCACAAATCCAACATCAAATTGTGTCTCGACTCATGACAATTGTAGTAAGTATATATCACGGGATACTCTTCTGGAGCAACCCATCGCCGTCCTTCGCACTTCTTGTATAGCGGTGAAGTCAGCTAAGTTCCATAAGTAGCGGTGTTTAAGCGAAAAAGTTGTATTGCAAAAGTTGTAGTGATACTGATGCCACGCTATGATCTGAAAATTTTTACCATCTTCATGTATCGTAATTTGCCTATACATTTTTGCAATATCTGCTGTAATGGCATAATTGTGCAGTCGAAAACGGAGAAGAGTGAAATATAGTTCCTCTTGAATTGTGGGTCCAACCATCAAGATATCTTTCAACGCAATTTGAAATAAAGTCCGACACGAAGCTTCGAAAACAACACGCAATTTGGTGGTCGTACTTTGTAATGTCAGAACACACTGATGCGTAGTGACATAGTGTGAAGACTTTAAAATCTTATTATGCACTGGAGACATGTGACCAAGAAAGATGTATTCATGTAATCGAGATACATTTATTTACTGGCTTTTATCGAGTTTTTTCTCTAAATGACGAAAACTTCGCTCTGAAGTATCATATTTGGGTCAGATTTGAAAGGTAACTCATGGCTATTTATGCGTGATCTCACAAATGCATTTAATTTTGATCTTATTGTTGTGTTTGACTTCCACATTTAAGCATCTCTCATCTTTTCTTATGCGCAACCTCTGAGCTAACTCTTCTGTCATAAAATTGATTTGAGACCCAGAATCTAGCAATTTTTAATATACAGATAATAAAAGAAACCAAGAGCAAAAACTTCAGTGAGCCGACTCACTGAGGTTTTTGCCTGGAGACGGCAAAAGGAAAAGTGGAAAAATTCGCGGGATTTTTTATTTTGTTAAAAGCAACCAAAAAATATTTTAAAAGTATATTTTATTTAGAATGATAAAATATAAACGAAACTTCTAAAAATGAGTAATTAGAACTTCTATCACTTATTGCTTAATTATCTCCTGTAGTAAATATTTGTTCTGTGCAAAAGAGCTGGTAAGCATCAAAAATGACGGTGTTCAGATCACATTTTAATACGAACATGAGAGAGTGAACTCTTGTCTAAATGAGTCAGCGCTCTGAAGCTAATGTGAACGTGGTCAATGAAAGCAGAGAATCATAAACAGCTGATACTGTATCGATCATGAACGCAAGGAACGGGCTAAAGATTTAAAAATTTCGGGAAATTCGAAAGGTTTCGCTATCGCATTGAAAAATATTAGACATTTATTGTCGTATACTTTTCTAACGCTTCGGGTAATTTCCTTCCGAAACATGACATTTAATGGTGAAATTTTTCAATGTTCGGTATTGTGTGATCATTGTGCACAAGACTCTCTTAGAACTTCTATCATGAGAAGGCTCATAAAATTCTTAAACTCAGAATAATTTCCTTTGAATTTTGGCAATATCATTTTTGGAAGTCGAGAGCTGTGTGAAGAACAGAATGAAAGCTCAGGAATGCTAGTCTTGGTCGATTATTCAAAATATATTTTACTAAAGACTTTGTTTCTACAATAATGACCTCTATTTTCTTAATTTTAGCATCCACTCATATTATGCGTGTCATGTTTGTATAATGGAAGGGACCTACAGTTTTATGCCGAATCTGAGCGGCGAAGTGAAAAGCTTTGCATAGTCAATTAATACTCTTGTAGGTTTTCTATTGCCTGCCAAGACGTGGAGCCATGTAGAAAATTTTTTGTTTTTCTATTTTTTTATTTGGTCTGTGCAGAGATTCAAACCCCGGACACTCTGCGTAACAGTCCAACGCACTACCACTACGCCACAGCGACCTTTATTTTTACGTGGGTATTATCCTCCTCATCAATATCTTCTATCTCAGATTGTCATTCCATTAGCTTGGCACGGTATTGATTTACCAACTCAAGGCGGCACTCGAATTCTGTTGAGTCAAACGAGATATTTTTCTCTTTTATTGCCTTTCGAATTCTACGAATTATATTCTTGGATATCTTTCTTTACTTTTTCGAAGCAGCCGAAAGGCTTGGCTTTGCTCTCAGTCATTTGTCCTTTCTTGCTTATAATTTAAAAATATTTGCTCTGAAATCGAAAAGTTTCGAATTTCGCTGATAAAACAATTTAGTTAATTATGTCAGCGAAAGACAAACTTTGATCCACTGTTCGTATTCTCTAGCTGTTTATTGAGCAAAGGAACAGTTGGGTACAGTTTGGAAATAAATCACAAAACAAAACGATAATAATAATTCGACTTTGCCAAACGAAAGCTAAGATATGGATAGTACAGAGTGTGAATATTGTGATATTCCAGCAAAACAAATTTAATTATTAGATAAGTGTATTGATTTCTACGAAAACGAGAACTTGTAGAGCGAATGAAAAAAACATAAATTTTTAAAAACTGTATATTTTAAATTAAAAAGTGTTATATACTTTTTCTTATATACGTATGTATGTACATATATATTTTTTAATTATGTACGTAATATATCAGTATATACTTACATATATACTATTTTTTATACTCTTCTATTCCTAACCCACTGTCTTATCTTTGTTTCACTTCTGAAGTAGCTATGTTTGTATTTAATATATGTATATAAAAAAAACATATGTGGTTTAGTGTTAAAATATTTGTTTTATGGCCCTACTATGGTACTTTTGTAATGTAACACCAATTTTCTATGTATGTTTTATTTTATGTGTCAGTTTCACTTTTGATTTTGGGGAAAAAATTGCTTTCCTTTATTGTCCCTAATCGGGCGCCATGAAAATTTGCAAGTGTCAAGTGTGGCTTTGTTATAACGACTGATTTTGCATTTTTGGTATAGAATACATCCACTTGTTTTGCCGCACATACTTTTCGGTGATGAGCTTGATTGTCGTTTTACAGGATGTGACAGAATGTGAAACAATTTGAATACTGATTTTCGTAATATTGGAACAATGAATGGATGAATATAGTTAGTTGAAGTATGGCAATACAATTGTAGGCTGGAATTTGGCAACGAGATTTTTATCTTTAACGACGAGCTTGGGTCTTTGAAAAATTTGTTCAAGTTCGAGGTTGTAGATTGAGAAGGATTTATGATTTTGATGCTCTGTGGTTGGAAATGCTCTCAAGTCGAGATAGCGCATTCGCTATAATATTGTTTTTGCCAGACATGTGTCGCAGATCAGTTGAAAATTGGCGTTTAAAATCAAGATAACGTAGTTGCAGTGGTGAAGCTTTTTCTGGTTTTTGTTGAAACGCATCATGTATGTATGAGAAGTGTAAATAATGAAATTTTTCCGTCAATCATAAATTCGAAATATTTAACGGCTTGATAAATGGCAAATAGTTCTCGATCATAAGTACTGTAGCGCTTTTGAACATCTGTTATGCTTTTTGTATAGAAACCCAAGAGTAACAGGTAATAATCGTCGATGCAAAACTGCACTAATTGCGAAATCACTTGCGTCAGCATTTAAAACGTGTTGAGCACCCGGCAATGGATGATCCATGTACGCAACATCGGCTAAATCACGTCTTTCACTTGGTCAAACATATTGAGCAAAATGACCTTCTGTCATTAACGAAGAATACCATTTACTCGTTTACAAATGAGCACCATTTCTCAACCATATACCTGTTCAAAACGGCCTAACTCTTTGGAGATTGACAGGAAAAGGCATGTTATGAATGACTCACTCAATAAATATCTCCAGTCAATCTCCGAGTTGAGTTCAATACGCGTAAGACCCTATGTTGTATTTTATCTCACAAACGAGTTTTCTAATCCCCCGTTAACCCCCTTGATATGGGTGGGGAGCTATTGCGGAGACAGCGATTCTTGATGTTCTGGGAATGTCCATCCAATGTGTTCGTTGGAATAAACACATTTTTGACATGTCTGCTTCCTTAGGCGGTGTAAAAAATATTTCACTCCGACTGTTCTACACATAATCTACATCACATATATTTGTCGTAAATTGGAGTTTAATTCGCACCTATGGCTGGAATATCGTTGAAACGTGGCTTCGTCTGTCTGTCTGCTTTACCGTTACTATCGCGGTAGATGTTCTGCTGAGATGCGCAAGTTGATGCCGCCAGTTCGTGTGTTCACCAGAACTACACGATCAGCAAGCGGAACTCACGCCTTCCACGTAGACATGGTGTCCCATCGTACTACGCACTACAGAGAAAGTTATTTTATCTGTCGTACCCCGCGTATTTGGAATAAGCTCCCTACAAATATTTTCCCCAATTATTATGGCCCTAGCAAATTTAAAGCAAACTACTTCTCCCTCCTTCTTCCTTCCACCTCTCAATCTTCCTTCCAATCAACACAATGCTCTGCATTCGTAGGGGTACTCCCTGTGTGTTGACTGTATCAGAAAAACAAATAAATAAAATCAGTGAATATGTGAGACACAGTAGTGCAATTTTGCATACAATTGAGATAATGGCCATATTGATGCTTCAGAAATATCTCTTATGGCTACAGCTGCGACGCTACAACTACGACGCTTCTTAGCCATTACGACGTTTCTTAGCCATCTTTTATCAACTTGTTGAACCAAGTTTAATAATTGTTTCCATCAATATTGACAATAGGCAATTACTACGATTACAACGCACAGCGCTCTCTCTTCAAAAGTTGTCAGTGCTTGGGTTGCCTCTCGGATGCGGCTACCTGTGTTATTATTTGTCATGATAGTATGTATATCACAGAAATCCTGTGGAATAAAATGAGTTTCTGCATTCAACGGTAGGTTACATTTTAATGCATTTTGTATGAAGTATTTTTTATTAACTAGCTTAACTCGTTAACCAAATTTGATGTAACAAAAGCTCTTTTTATATTGTCCTTTGAATGTATCGCTTGTATGGGAGGTAGGCGTGGTTACCGCTTAATGAGGACAATTTTACCTTCAGTTATTCTTGAAGATATTTCAAATTAGTTTACCGAATTCGGTTAAATTGGCTTTACTATTTTGTATGATATTGCCCTTTGAATATTACACTTGTATGGGAGGAAGGCGTATGAGATTATTTCAATGAAATTTACTTATACTTTTAAAGTATGAGTAAGTTATCTTAAGATTTAGAGATGTCTTTATCGCACGGGGAAATTCTAGTTTTCACTTTTACGCTTACAGAGATAGGGAAAAATTTTAAATAAAATAATTCATGTAGCTGAGGCTTATTGATAACTTCAATATAATTTCGTTAAAGAAACCGAGATTTAGAATCAATTTCACTTAAATATCGCGTGAAAGCAAATGCAGAACCTCCCTGATGGAACTTTTATTATGGCAATTAAAATAAAATTTTTGAAAAAACTAACAAAAATTTTTGTTTACATATATTTTTTGGTTCCTTTTCTACTTTAAAATTATTCATTATTATATTTTTAAGTTAAAAAGTTAGTAATAAAAATAATATGGATTTATATAAATCTTAGACTACGTTCATAGCGAGATTACCAATTCATTAATGTGTTGGAGCTCAGAACTTTGACATCTTACTTACTTTACTTACTTTTAATGGCACAACAACCCATGGAGGGCCTAGGCCGAGCTTTTCGCATCCACTCGTGTTGTACGTGTTATCTTCCTTCATGAATGGAAGGGACCTACAGTTTAATGCCGAGTCCGAACGGCAAAAAAAGCTTTTCAGAGCAATTTTTACTCTTGTAGGTTTACTATTGCCTGCCAAGAGGTGGTGCCGTGTAGAAAAATTTTTTTTTTCTATTTTTTGATTTTGCCTGTGCCGAGATTCGAACCCCGGACACTCTGTGTAACAGTGCAACGCACTACCACTACACCACACAGCGATCCTACCTTCGTCTATAATTTTTATCGATGTATGCTATTCACAGATTTTGTTTGATATGGACATGAGTGAAACTGAGTTCTCGAGCCTTTCGCAGAACGTTGATGCTGTTGCTCTTTTGCAGTTTTTTACTAACTTATACTCTTTATTACAATTAGCTACTATTTATGTTTCTATTACTATAAATTTTTTGTTATGAACACCTGGATAAATAATTGTTTTGATGCAAATTGATTGGATTTTCAGATTGTTCAGGTTAGTAACTATGTCCCTGTTCCTACTATATATCAACTCGAACAAATGGGCTCTACTATTTCTGGTCGTTTTGTGTTATTGAGTAAGTGATTAACGGTCTTTATTTTGTTAATTTGGTATGCATTGCCGAATTTATTTATATTTGCTGTTCATTTGACTCTATCAATGCTTTTTCTGTTTTGTAAATTTTTCGAAGGTCATCGGAATTAGTGGTACCTGCTATGCATTTAAGAGCAGATCCTAAAAAATTAGGCTGTGTGACCTCTCGTGAACCCATATGTATTAGCAGCATTGTCCTGTAAATAAAGGTCACCGGAGATTACTTTTGTGAACGCATTTGTTCGCGATCAATACGGTGGTCCCTAAGTCCTAAGTCATAAATTTGTTGCCAAAGCGTTTGTTTGCCTTGAGGAATACTCTGTCCCTGACTTATATGTTTACATGTGGGTAGGCAAGTTATGCCATTGTAACGTTAGCACAATATGGGTGGATCCTCACTGTGCCGTCATTTAATTTAATTTCAAACATTGCGCTCTCGTTTAGAGTATTCATATGCTGGTTGGAGTGAGCATCTGCAACAAAATTCTCCTTTCCTGTTTTGTAAAAAAATTTGGTAGATTTTTTATCTTTGGATTAGTAAAGATATTAATCCGTCTTACGCCATAAAGCCAGTTCCGGAAATTTTGTAAAGCCCACATTATGGCTAAAAGTTCTCGTTCGTTTGACGCGTAGTGTTCTTCCATGGAGAATAGTGTTCTTGAAATCAACAAAAAAGGCCTGCAGTTTATAATACAACAAATCCTAAGAATTCAACCCTATTCTTAAAGAATTTGGATTCTTCCAAAGAAACACGCGTTATAAGTCTACGGATAACTCTACTGATAGCCTGAAGATTTCGTCTCGCAAAAGATTATCACGTCATCTATATAGACCTACCGATTTCGTCCCTAAGGATATCGTCGATTGTCTGTTGGAAAATGCTTGGGGCGTTCTTAAGTCAAAATGGAAGCAGAGTTAAAACTTGCGATTATTAACCGAGAAGGGCGTTTTTCCTCTATCCCGTTCGGCAATGATTTGCTGGAAACCGGATTTAAAAACTAGTGTAGTGAAGTAGGGGATTCCCCTAGGTTTGCTTTCGACTGGATCGAATATTTGTCGTATGTGGTTTTTTCATTAAGTTTCCTGACATCGACTACATGGCTAATTTTGTATCCACATAACTGAGCAATGAGTTCCAACCAAAGGAAAGGTAATTTTTCAGAGGATCCTCTGGCAGGACCAATGAATGTGACACATTTAGTTAGAAAAATCGTCAGTGAAAATGAGATCCAGATTTTATTATTGGCGTTTAAAACTGAGTTTAGTTGGGAAAGGCCTTCGTTAGTTATGGAGTTTATTATATCAATGCTGTTATAATTATTAAAAGAAGGTAGTAGTATAAAAGGATCATCGGGGAAACATTCCATACGACATCAGGCAAATTGAAATCTCCAACAACGAGAACATCATTTGGTTTCAACATAGAACAAATTTAACGTATCGCTGATGCATACATCTGATATAAATCGGAAGAGGTAAGAAGAACAATAGAACACGTTATGTTAAAACAAATTGATTGATATCTTAACTTAACACAACAAAATTCGATATTTAAAGCAGTTGAAAGCATCACTTCCTCGGAAAAGCAACAAATCTAACAGAATTTCTGTATTTACGAAAAAAGGACAACAATATCATATTCGAGCTCAAAACTAGCTAAGAATAAATCTCTTACCTTAGTGTTGAGACCTTGAAAATTTTGATATAAAATACTACATTGGTTGCCTTTAATTAAATTTTTTGGTTCGTAGGAAGTTGAGGTAGTTTTGCACTTTTAGGTAAGTAAGCTAGTGCTCTCCCGAGAAACGAAATCTTTCACAAAAGCATTATGTGGACAAAAATATGGACCAGAAATAGTTTTATAAATGTAATTTTTGTAATTTTGATGGATTAAGTGGATCTTTTATAATTAAAGTTAAATTTAAATACAGTTTGTCATCATGTTTAAGGTAAGTTTTAAATGTTAAATATTCCACAACATCATCTTCAGTAGTGTCAGCTACAAAGCGAGAAACCAACAAGGACTTCCTGGACTGAATAACGACTAGTTTTTTAGACTTTTTAGTAAAACCTTCTTTAAGTGGAGACAAATGTGTAGATTTTAAATTACTAAGTAGGAGTATCAGTATTCAGCGTGTTCAAAGCAACCGGAGTATTTAAAAGAAACGGCGGGAGTAGACGCCGAAGATGAAGTTCGCATCTACCTCTACCACAAAATCTGACACCGACTGTTCACCACCGGATTTTTAATTTTTGGAAGCACTTGAACGCGTATTTCCAGAGGAAAATTGAAAAACTTTTCATAAAGTTTAAATTTAGATGTCAGAATCCTTTCGAATCTCCGAAAAACCCACCTTCACTTATTTGAAAATTTTATATAGATCGATATCAGTCGACCTACATTTCAAACACGACCAATGAAGATCCTTATTGTCTTGAATTATGTCAAGGGTCCTACCAGAAAATCCGGCACATTTTAAATGAGTTAGCCCGTTACACAACCAGCAAGTCACATAGCGTTCAGAATTACCCTTAACGGTAGGGTGAAATAAAAATTTTTCATAGGAAACAATATAAATAGCACCCATTGTAATTGTAGTAGATCACTATAAAATTTATAGTTGGAGAAGCACTGAAAACAGCTGAGAAAAAATCGAATTAGCGGAACGATAAATATACAATAAAAATAGAAACAAAGTTTGAAATATAACAACAAAATTTGGTTTTCACAAGTTAAAAGTATATGTATATATGAATTATGAAAAAAAATAAACAATAATTCCTGAAATTGTCTTAATTAAAAGAACACAAATAAAGCACTTACCTGTAAGGTTTAGAAACCAATAAATTCACTTTTTAAATTATTAATTTATTTAGAACACGTTAAAAACAAAGAAAAGTTTTCTTCGCTCCTTATAAAGACTATTCCAAGGTTCACTGTTTCACTTTCACTCTCTTCAAAGTATTTTTTGTTATATTGGTTTATTAACTCCTCGAGCGAAATTTGCATTTTTATCACTTGTTTTCTTCTCATAGAGTATTTTCAGATTATTTATTTTATTTTTAAACTTTTTATTAATTAATCGAATGAAATTGGCTTTTTTCACTGGTTTCTCCTCATAGAAAATTTTCAAAGTTTTTAGTGTTTAGTGCTCAATAAGTGTTAAAACAATTGTGGTGGAGAGCGGTACCGAGGTCGAGTGGCTACCACTTAAAATATCTCCTACTATAAATAACAAACTTAGAATATTTAGCAATATAATTTCTTTAGCTAGATATTCAAGCTCCCAAATGGAAGTGATAAATACAAATTAATTCACATAAGAATAAGCTTAGTTCTACCTGCATAAACAGCCGCGTTAGCGATTTTCAGGCTGGCAGCGGTAGTTGCACTTCACAGACGCGTTGTCAGATAATGTGTAGTCAGTTTCAGTGAATGTGTAGTCAGTTTAGGCGGTTGTGTTATCTTATAATCTTCTTTCACTCTTTTAATGGCACAACAGCTCATGGAGTGCCTAGGTCGGACTTTTCGTATCCACTCATGTTATGGGTAATATATTTATACATGAATGGAAGGGACCTGCATACAGTTTTATGTCGAATCAGAACGTCGAAGTGAAAAGCTTTTCATATGTAATTTTTACTCTTGTAGGTTTGTCATTCCCTGCCAAGAGGTGGTGCCGTGTAAAAAAATTGCTTTTTCTACTTTTTGATTTTGCCTGTGCCGAGATTTGAACTTCGGACACTCTGCATAGCAGGTCAACTACCACACCGATCACCAGTGTTAACTTAACATATATGTGCATAAATGATCAGCGTGCATAGCAGAGTCTGTCCATGGCCATGTCCGTTCTTTCGACTTTGTGCACGATAAGTCAAATGAAACTTAGCAATCTCAACCAAAATTGATGCAGACATTCTTTATTTTATATGTTAAGTTCTGAAATGGGCAAAATTTGTCAAGTGGCGTGGTACCTCCCATACAAGTTAAATTTTTAAAGAAAGTTCGAAGAAGTTGTTCTCTTGAACAACTGTTCGGAAAATTGTCAACATTTATAATAACTTCAAAAATAACAGATGCGAAAATTATCATGCAATAACTAACTACATACTATATGTGAGAGAAACAAGGAGTAGTATCTCATATAAGTGATATTGTTATTTGATGATAATTGTAAAGCATAAGCCAGAGAACGTGAGCTTACATTTTATCGAAGGTAGTCTAAATAAAGAGCTCTTTAGGTAGGTTAGCCAATCTTATTCTTCGATAAAAATATTATTTTCGTTAGTACTTAATATCCATGATTACTTTATTTATCGTATGGTATATGATTTTACTGCTTTTTTTGCTGTTTTGATATTACACTTGTTAGGTAAATTTTAGTTGTTTTTCCTGAATTATTCTAGCATTAAAATTTATTCGAAGGCGGCTTTATATGTAATTGACAAATAGATTCGATTTGTTTTTCTAAGGTCTTTTCCAGGATTTGGCATAGTGTGAATATCTGGTTGATGGTGGATTTACCGGGCTTGAAGTCGCACTGATAAGGTTAAAACAGTTTGTTGACGATGGACTTCAGTCTTTCATACAGTACGCTCGATATAACCTTATATACAATATTACTTACTTACTTTTATGGCACAACAGCCCATGTCAAGTAATTTATTTGGAAAGGATGTTAAATTTGAATGGGATGGGTACAATGAGAGTGAGTTCAATAATTTGAAACGTTTAATTACTTCTGACGTAGTTTTGACCACCTATGATCCCAAGAAGTCAGTAGTTGCTCAAACAGATGTATTCAAAGATGGACTCGTTTGTACGATTCTTGTGTTTATGACCGTGAATTTACAGTACAAAGTGACCATAATCCATTGGAAACACTTGTCAAACTTTATAATGATGATGCGGTTATGCGACTTCAACGCATGTTTATGATTTTACTGAAGTATCTACAAATGACTGCTGTTTATACACCTGGTAAACAGATGCTTGTTGCAGAGTGTCTCTCTGCCTTTCACGAGCAAGATGAATTTGAAGATCTTTCTAGGTGTTTTCACACAGTAACATTTGCATTAATAATTAAAATAAGGACTGAAATGCTCAAAAGGTTGTGAAGCATAGTCATATCAATATTTTTTTCTTAAATACAACATCACACCTGGAGCTAGTATGAGTTTTCGCCATCGGAATTGTTTTTTGGCTGTCTATTAAACACAAAAATTCCTGTTTTGGAAGCACTTTTATTTAGAAATAGCATTATGGAATATCATTTTAAGCACAAAATTAATAAACAGAATGAAACACAAGATTATTATTTTAATCGACTAACGAAGAAACATCATAAATTAAATATTGGTGACCCAGTTAATTCTAAGAAATATTCAAAGCAGTGGCATTATGAGACAGTTGCTGAAATTATTAGTAGTAATCCGTACAATAGTAATATAAAGGTAAATCGCCGACATTTGACTTTTGTTTCATGAGTAATCAAGATTTTGATCCAAGTTAATTGTTACTTGAAGATGAAAGGTTAACTACTGAAAAGATGCCTTTAGATATAAGCAAAGATAATTATGATGATGTTTACGCGGATGAATCTTTTGATAGCTTTCATACTTTCGCGTCTGATGGTGATTTAGATCAGTCACACATTCCTGCGTCCTAGCCCTACTTGTTAATTTTGATTTCGTCTGATAAACACAATGTTGTCGGAGTCCCCTAAATCAAATTTCCTGTAATTTCTTGAAAGATCTAACATTAACTTCGTTAGCGATTGGTCAGCATCGGCTTTTTATGTCAGACATCCATTAAACCGTACACACTATTTCTGCATTAACATTGATGTTATCTGTTCGGAGTAAGCTCTGCGGCATTTTTTTCTTAACCAGACCTTATACGATTAATTTTTATATAGGTATATACATATATATAAATATTAAATAGGCATCCTACATCAGATTTTCCAAACATCAACCTAATGTAAGTGGAACACAGGCATCGTAATTGAAATCGACATTGTAAAGCCAGAAAACAGTTTTTATTTGCAAAAACAATCTAGTAAAGGTATTGGTATTGTTCTGCGCTGATAAACCTTTTTGACAGCGAGTGTGAAATATTTAGCGAACGCGAGGGAAATCCTCTTCTGGGACTAACTAAATATATTTTAGTATAATTATGATACAGTATAAAAATATAAACAGAAAATAGTTAGTGTACTGTTCTTAGCGTCCCATTAGGAAATAGCAAAAAGGTACACTTACTTACTTTTAATGGCACAACAGCCCATGGAGGTCCTAGGCTGAGCTTTTTCGCATCCACTCATGTTGTCCGTGTTATATTTGTACATGAATTGGAGGGACCTACAGTTTAATGCCGAATCCGAACGGCGAAGTGAAAAGCTTTTCATAGCAATTTTTACTCTTGTAGGTTTGCCATTGCCTGCCAAGAGGTGGTGCCGTGTAGAAAAATTATTTTTTCTACTTTTTGATTTTGCCTGTGCCGAGATTCGAACCCCGGACACTCTGCGCAGCAGTCCAACGCACTACCACTACGCCACAGCGACCACTATAAGGTATAACTTACTTTCAATGGCGCAATAGCCTATGGAGGACCTAGGCCGAGCTTTTCGCATCCACTCATGTTGTGCGTGTTATATTTGTACATGAATGGAAGGGACCTACAGTTTAATGCCGAATCCGAACGGCGAAGTGAAAAGCTTTTCAGGAAAGAGGTTGTTCCGTGTAGAAAAATTATTTTTTCTTAAGTATTAATTTTTCAACAAGCAAATATATTTCCCTTTAAAAGAAGGTTTAATTTTTTTCTATTAGCTGTAGTTTTCAAGATATTTTTCGAAAGAAATTCTGTCCAAAGAAAAATAATTAATCTTAAAAATTACTTAATATCTCGGAAACTAGAAATACGCAAGACATTTGGAAACTTCTATCAAGGTCTTTAATAGCAAATACTAAGCTAGTTCATGCGTTATATTCTTATTGAAAAGTTTGAAATCGTTTATGGTGGTACTCCTTAACATGTGTTTGCGTATGGCTGTGTTTGAATGCAACAGCTATGTTGAACGATAAGCTTTTGTATGTAGTGATCTCCATTACCTTTCGCATGTACCTCATTAAAAAATAGATAGCATAGACTTAAATATTGGGGTTGTTCGTTAATGTAGTACTGCAGCATTTACTAAAGCAAAATGGTTCCAAATGCAATATGTGGGTGCAGCAGCGCTAAAAAGCATCACTGCAGTAGTGATGTTCTGTTAAATGTGTGATCAGCAAATAATATTGCATTTTCAAACGTTTTGCTCTGGATTACCGAACGAGCATGTTCCTTTTCTTGGCTCAAATTTCAACGCGCTCTTTTAAGATTAAAAAATTCTAAAATATGGACGAAATCTCGGGATATGACAATACATCAACTGATGCTCAAAAAATAAAATCCAATTCCTTCCTAAGTTTTCATCGAAATTCTCCAACTTTTGTTAACTTACTTATGTTACAAAACTTTATTCTATATAATTGGGGCATTCATAAGGTGTCTTTGTCCGTCGTATTACTATTTATAATGTCGTAAAATTTTGTATGAGAAATGAGAAAATTTATGACAATGGAGAGGATTCGACACTGAATAAGACCCCTTATGAATAACCCGAATATTTTTGTATTCAAAAATTTAAATAACTATACATACATATGCATGTATTTTTTCTTTTTCGAATATAAAAGATTTTTATTAAACACATTGTTTTTTAACGACAAGGTCTTTAATGCAAGCAAAATGAGCAAAAGCTGCATCAGGTATATCCAAAATTGTACAAATTTGAGCAGAAAGAAAACGTAATCTCTAAATTGATCAGTAGCTTCTATTTAAAAATTTCTGTAATTGGTTACTATAAAATACTTACTTTCTAGAATTTTATTTAAAGTTCGGTATCCACTTCTTAATAGAAGCAAAAACATCACATAAAATCCGCTGAAAAAATTTTCTTGTGTCAAATTTGCTTGAGCTCTCAAGAAATGTAGTTCCCTCATTACCTTTATTAATGGAACATATGACATATGAACGATGACATGTTTTTTAAGAAAAGTGACAGCTGACCCGTCAAAAGTACGTATATTTGTAAATTTTATTGAAGTTTTTGCTACAGCGAGGTAATATTATAAATACAACTCATATTAAAAGTAAACCAAAACAAAATTTCTTAAAACCACCCCAAAGGTACTCGAAATTCCTCATATTTTGAGGGATTCCTCAGTTTGGCAGCACTGTGTTTTAGAGAATGATGTCAATGTAGAAATCAAATACGATTAATTTAATTTTGCCATCTCTTGAAAAATGCCTGGCATCTAGAATATGGGTTGTTAATGAAAATGCGTTAAGTCTTTAAATGATAAGCAGTTGTGATTACATAGTAGTGGAACAAAGCATTTATTGTTATTTATTAATTTAATTATTTCCACTATTCTGGAATCAGTTTGTGCTCAAGCTAAGTGTCAGCTACTTGCTGTAATATAGTTTATTGCTATAATCGGTGGTAAACTCCTAGGTAAATACAAGTGTAATAATAATTTAATGTTGCAAATTGTTGGGGTTGTATGTATGTGAAGGGAATACTGTTTGTGTGACAAAGTGTCTTCTCTTTCAGTGAAAACAACTGTATATATTATTTAACCCATTATATAATATTCCCAATTTCTGACAACTTGCTTCCATGGCCGGCGAAAAGAGGGGATGCTCACATAAACCTCATTAGTCTTGAAGAGGGCACTAATTTTTATAGCATACCAAAGCGGGACATACCTTCGGTTCTTCACTTCCGTAGTAATTAACGACTCCCGTAGTAAAATCTGCAAGCGTCGCAGGCAAAAACAAATTTATCGATGATCGCGCGCTTTTGTCTTTTTTTTTTTTTTTGAGAAATTGTTTTTTTTAAATTCGTGCATTAAACAGACTTAATGAACGTTAAGTTTGCCATAGAGAGAGTAACAACAATGTACATATATACGTAGAACAGGCTGATTATCAGTGATCTTAGTACCGCTATGATCTTAGTTCATTGAGCCTGTTTAAACATTAAATTTTTCATCTATCTTTGTGTTGAATTTATTATATTAAAAAAAAAATAAGATTTGTTTTTAATAAAACAATAAAATTTTGGCAAAACTACAAGAGTAAAAATGGCTGTGAAAAGCTTTTCACTTCGCCGTTCGAATTCGGCATTAAACTGTAGGCCATTCATGGACAAATATAACACGCACAACATGAGTGGATGCGAAAAGCTCAGCCTAGGCCCTCCATGGGCTGTTCTGCTATTGTGTAAATTGTAGCTCGAAAACGAAGCCGGAAACCAAAACCTATCTCTTATTATTTTCAACTTATTTCGGTCCAAATATACTATTTTAATTTTAAAATCTTATCGCCCTAGGAACTGTAAATGATCAGTTTTCGACGGCCAGGTAAAGCTGCAATTTGTTGTCCTTTCAAATAATCAGGCAAGATTAACAAAATCCTTAAATAATTTAAAGTTATTAATTTTAATTTCAATTGTTTTATTTAAATTCTTTAATGTAATATTTGAATTTATTTTTCACATTTTCATATTTGATACAAATGTTTAATGGTGTACCTCCTATAGTAAACAGTATTTAATATTTGTAAACTATATACAAATATGACATACTTGGGTAATGACGGCAATTCATCCATTTAGCATTATCATTAGAAAAATCCAATTTACAAAACTTAATTAAAATGATTAGCAATAAAGCATTAGCGTTAGAAAAACCGAAGCATTAGCTCTACATATACTAATTCTAATGATACTAAATCAGTAGCAATAACATCTTATTCTAATGACAAAAAAAGCATTTTCATTAGATAATTATTAAAATTGTCAGATAAGAATTAGTAAAAAATAAATTCAAAAAAATTTTTTCTACGGAATAATCTATTTTAAGGTGCCGAACACAGAAGTTCTTAGATGAAAAATTAATAAGTTATCCTATGTTTAATTATACACACATGCATAAAGACGGGCAAACTTAACGATCACGTAAAAACTATAATACCTACAAGTACTTTAAATCACTTCAGCTTTCCAAAAGCATACTCTGACGTGTCAAAGGAAGCAGCTAAGTGTTTCGGCTTTCGTAGGCGGTGTAAAAAATATTTCACTCCGACTGATCTCCGCATGATTATACGTCCTACCATTTATATACGTCCTAAGTTGGAGTTTAATTCGCACCTATGGGCTGGAGCTTCACGAACGCAACTGAAGCTCCTGGACCGCATCCAACATCGACCGATAAAGCTAATAGGAGACAGTAGAGTTTTCAGCTCTATTGACTCCTTGGAACATCGTCGAAACGTGGTTTGCGTCTCACTCTTCTACCGTTACTTTCACGGTAGACGTTCTTCTGAGATGCACAAGCTGATGCCGCCAGTTCGTGTGTTCACGTGTGCACTACGCATTACAGAGAAAGTTCGTTAATCTGTCGTATTTGGAATAAGCTCCTTGCAAGAATTCTTCCCAATTATTGTGACCCTCGCAAGTTTAAAGCAAACGCTCATAACTACTTCTCCCTCCTTCCTCCCACCTATCAATCTTCCTTCCAATCAACACATTTGCATTTATAGGGGTACTCTGTTTCTGATCACTTCTTTTCGACCTCAGTAAAGTTCAAACGTGTTCTGATACTCTGCAGAGTTAAACAAATTTTCATTTTGTAAATTATTTGTATTGTTTTAACTGCCCAGTAACTTGAAACTATAAAATTAGAAATTAACTATTTCATTAAGTTAATTCGCCATTGTTATTTTAAATCATCGCGCCATGAAAAATTTGGTAGCGTTAGTCGCTTATTTGCACCTGAGGTAAATGAAACATATAATATTGCACTCGTAAAAATATTAAAATGCATATTGAGATACATAGTTTCCCAAAAGATGAAGAATTTCAACAAAAGTGGTAGGCGCTTGTGAAAAAAACAAATATAAGACAATAATTTAAATATAAAAGCGAAGGTTTACACAATATCCACATTTTCCACTATACCCAGACTTGGTATACATGCATCTAATCATAGAAATAAAATTTTTGATAAAAACTAGCCCCAATTTATATTCTACATCCACTCCTGTAGTCATTAGACAATTGAGGCGGAACTGCGAATAACGTAAGCAACATTTGTTCTATGATGATAGATGTTTAATTTACATATGTATATACATAAGTTAAAATATCCGACACTTTAATAAGTCAATACAAAAACCGAACGAAACTTATCACGAAAATGCGGAAAAAGCTTATTCGCAACTTATTGTAACTGCTAAAAATACCAATAACACTGTTGTTATTTATTAAGTTATTTTCACTCCTAACCTTACGCAATCTGAAATTTACTGTCAGCGTCAATATTCGAACTATAACTTTGCAGTACATAATATGGGACAGAACACAGCCCAAATGTACTCTTCTCACGAAAGTGGGTGCTGCTGAAATCACCTCATGTATTTTAAAATACATTGGTGGAATTACAGCACTCTACAACTGAAATAAAAAAACTAATTACTTGGTCTGATACAGTTTTGAGTAAAATAACAACTGGACAATGATTGCTATGTGTTATGTTTTTTTTTTGTCGAAAAACGTTGTATGCGCCTTGTGTGGCGGTGCATTGCGTAGTGGAAAAACGGGTTATCATCCATATAGTTTTCGATATAACACGTTATTCCACTGTGAAAACTATAGGTAAATAGACAATTTACTAAATATGTAGTTTAAAATTTGAATAAATATTTTTTACTTTAAATTTTATTAAAAGTTGTATTTAATCCAAAATTTTAAGATATAAACAAAAACTAAGTTTATTTATAGACACTTTTAAAAAGTTTTTTTTCCTCCAGTGAATAATTTCAATTTTGTTGCTTACAACAGTATTCGCGACTCCGCCTTAAATTGTTTGTTTAAAATAGTTGTCAAATACATATACATAAATATGTACATAGATACATAAGTAGATCCATACTACTTGTAAGTAGTCCTTGTTTTACATTATTTAAAAAATTTTTTTTTTGCATTTATTTGATGAAAGCTATTGCACAATTAAGACTTTTGTCTTTTATTGTGCTTAACAAAGATTCACATTGCATCATAATAATAATAGGAGCTTAAAACAAGATACACTGGCGGTCACGAAAACCACTGGCAACACTTTTTTAATATGTAAAATTTGGGTAATTTACTTATTTTTTCTTGCTACGATAAAGAGGATTTCCCGGTTTAAATTATTTCAAATGTGTTGACAACACAAATTAGTTATTCTAGTCCACGCGGAAGGGTTTTTTGTGAAATAAGTGCAGTAATGAGTGCGAAATATAAGCAGCTGACACATGACAAAAAATTCGCTATACTTACATTAGTGGACCAAGGACTTTCCTACCGAAAAATTTCTGAAAAATTGGATTGCTCACATTCCACAATTGCCCGATTTAAAAAAAAGAAATACTTTGGAGTCCCTGGAGAGGAAAAAAGGATCTGGTCCTAAACGTACAACCAGTAACAGAATTGATAGCCTTATTAAAAATATTAGCACAAAGGATCAATTTAAAAGTGCTAGAAACTTATCATTGCGTGAATATTAGTGTTGAAACTGTACGCAGGAGACTGCGAAAGCCATTGTTGACTGAAAAAATGAGAAAAGCGCGTCCAGCTTGGGCTAAAAACTATAAAAACTGGACACTGGAGCAGTGGCGAAATGTCATCTGGTCTGATGAAAGCAAATTTAACTTGCTATGCGCCGATAATTTCCCGCCGTTCCAATGGTGAACATTATAAAGAAAACTTTATTGTAAAAACAGTGATATTCCCACAGAGCCAGATGATTTGGGGATGTTTTTCCTACTACTGGTCCTTTGTACTTTTTAGAAAGAACTATGAATGCTGAAAAATATGAGCAATTCATAAAGGAAAACTTAGTGCCAGCTCTTGAAGAGCATTTATCCTGCAGTATGAACGCAATTTTCCAGGGCGATTCTGCGCCTTGCCACCGTGCAAAATCGGTAAATTTTGCATGCTATCTTTGTTTGATTCTTACAGAATGTAAAATTAAAAACAAGAACATTAAAAATAAAATCCTTTTTTTACAGCTTGAAAAAATATTCACGGACATCGGAATTTCACTCCTGACTTGGCCGGGAAACTCGCCCGATTTGAATCCCATCGAGCACTTATGGCATATTATGAAGCGCAAAGTTGCTGACCAGAAGCCCGAAAATAAAAAAAATTTAGTTTAGCATTAAATAAAGTTTGGTATGAAGTTATTACCAAAGAGAAACTGCAAATTTTGGTTGTTTCGATGCCATCAAGGATAATGGCTGTAGTACGGGCTAAAGGAGGTGCAATATCCTACTGATATATTCTTTTTGCAGCTTAATGTTGGTTCTTGAAAACCACTTTAAAGACTGATAGATATTGTTTAGTTTTGAATATCATAAAAATAAAATACATTTTCTTAAAAAAATGTTTCCTGTATTTAAGTTTTTGTCAAAAATAATACGTTTGTGAGCTCCAATAATATTTTCCCATTCTTACACTTAGCATAATTTTAAAATCATAATAATATTAAAAAGAAAAAAATAAATATTCCCCGACATAAAAATCATTATTTTCGTATTTTCATGTTATTTTGAGGTGGTGCGGTTTTCGTGGCCGCCAATGTACATTATATTTCGCTTAAAAATTAAGACAGCTATAAAAACTATTAAGTAGAAAGAGAAGAACAAAGGGAGAAATAAAGAAAGTCACAGGATTCGAAAACTAGCTTATGTATATATGGTATGTACATAGTATATGGTAAACAATTTTAACTATTTTTTTTAACTGCCAAATTGAGCGCCGATTGTTCGGTTCCGACTTTAATTCACTAGGTAAAGAATTCCATAATTGTACAGCTTTAACGAAAAACATTTTTGATGATGTGGCAAAGTGGTCGCTGGGGTGTAGTGGTAGTGCGTTGGACTGCTACGCAGAGTGTCCGGGGTTCGAATCTCGGCACAGGCAAACTTTTTTACTCGGCACCACCTCTTGGCAGGCAATGGCAAACCTACAAGAGTAAAAATTGCTATGTAAAGCTTTTCACTTCGCCGTTCGGATTCGGCATTAAACTGTAGGTCCTTTCCATTCATGTACAAATATAACACGCAGAACATGAGTGGATGCGAAAAGTTCGGCCTAGACCCTCCATGGGCTGTTGTGCCATTAAAAGTAAAGTAAAGGCAAAGTTTGCAAGCGGAGGGTCAAGTACGACTAGACTGTGCAAAGTCCAGTTTTGAGATCTGTACAACGAGTATTAAGCAATTTTTGCAAAAATAGCATGGATCGAAGAACTTGGATATACTGCAATTTCTAATTTTTATGGATAGTTCAGAAATGTGGTCAAACTGTATTTTTAAGCAATGATACACTATCTGGGCTACCATACACCAATTCCTGATATGATATTAATGGTACTACTAAAGTTTTAACAAGTTTCAGCTTAGTGTCTTGAGGAATAAAAGCCGCGGTTTACCAAAGCTACCTAAGTACATTATACATCTTACTGATTGAGTAATTAACATGATCAATACAATTCAGTGTTGAATTCAACTTAAATCCAAGACTGCTAACAACCGTCTCGTATTTAATAATAGTGCCATTTAATTGGGGGAGAAAATTTTCAAATCAAATAGGTAATGAGATATAGCAATATCTTATGGGCATTAAATTAAGAAACAACTCTCTGCCACCGATTTGTTAGATACCTCTCAATTTAATAGCGTTACTGCTATAACCAAAGTATGTATTAAGCTTTTGAAAGAGAATGTTTTGGCTAACAGTATCAAAGGCTCCCCGTTGTCAAAGGATGGTCTTATATCTTCAATCATTTTCAGCATAGCAGTTGAACAACTATCCAGATTGATTTTCTGTGAGTAAATTATTCTCATTTGTATGTTTCATCATTTGGACTAAGATTAGTTTTTCCAGTACGAAAGTCTTGAGGTAACTTAACGTATTATTCTTCTTCGCAACAGGTGTGATGTTAGCTAGATTTTCCAAATATCAAATAACGTTGTCAATGAAAAATTAATAATGTGCGTTAGAAACGAAATCATATAAGGTAAAATAAATTTTATAAACATCAGACTGATTTTATACTCGCCTACTGCATACTTAATAAAATGAATTTAGTGTATGACTTCACACTCCACTATCTGCTATTAATCGAATTTATTGCAAAACTCGCGCCTTTGATTTGGATCAGGTTCAAACGTACTATTATGTTCAAACGATTTTACCGAAAATAACTCATTCATCTCATTTTCATCAATCTTACAATCACTCTTCAATTTAGAACTGACTTCAAGTGATTTAAAATTATTCCACAGCGTTTTAGAGGGAAGATCCGAATTAAGTTTGAATTAAAAAAATATATTTTCTTTGCGTAATTGCAGTAGCTCTATTACGCTGGAGTTTATATGTTTCTCAATTTCTATTATTGTCATTATTTAGCCACTTATTATAGCTACATACAATTACGTTTTTTACTTGCTGTAAGCAAATCAAAACTAAACAAAGGTTGTTTTTTGTTTGTGATTTTAACCTTTCTCTGAGGAATGTGTTTATCAACAATGTAGTGCACTAAATCTGAGAAGTAATTGATTTTATTATTTACATCAACCCAAAACCAGCTCTTATTCCACGGGAGGGAATTAGCTTCGGCAGCAAGATATTTTATATCCATATTGTAAAGTAGACAAAATTTGACGATCTACTTGATGTTATATTTAACTCCAAATTATAGAAAAAGGAAATGACTTACTTACACTAATAGCACCAAGAGACAATTGATCAAAATGTATTAGACTAGGAAGATCAGATATACCTACTTACTTAGCTCGATAGGAGGAGTGCGAGTTGATTGGCGAAGATTTTGGCTGTCTGTTGTGATTGCAGCTTTTCTACATCCAGCTTTCTCTTAGTTCCTATAAGTACGCGATTTGCTACACATGCACGTGTGCAGACCTTGGCTGTAACCAAGTGGTGGTCTGAGTCTATATTTGCACCACGTATTGTGCGTAAGTCTATTAAATTGGAATCGTGCTTTCCGTCGATCAGAGTACTGCCAAATGGCCTTATGGATATCTTTATGTTGGAATCTAGTGCTACTAACTGTCATGTTTCGTGCGGCAGCGAAGTCGATCAGTCTCATACAGTTGTCGGTGGCTTCGTCGTGGAGACTGAATTTTTCGATGGTTGCCCGCCTTGGAATTAAAGCCGCCTAACACGATTTTAATATCGTGGCGGGCGCAATGCTAATAAGTTTTGTCGAAGAGCTCGTAGAAGTTATCTTTGGTCGTTTCATCCTCATTCATCGGGGCATGGACACAAATTAAGCTGACGTTGCCTTGATGAGGATTGTGGCTAGGCGCTTGTTAACGGGCGTGAACCTCGAGACTGGATGACGCAGTCTCTTCCCAATCATAAATCCAACACCAAATTCGTGTCTCGACCCATGACAGCTGTAGTAGATATCACAGGACGCTCTTTTGGAGCAACTCTGTCCCATCCGTCGCATTTCCTATATAGTGGTGATGTCAGCTCTATATCGTTGGAGGACATCCAGCTGGAGGATTCGGACATTTCAGGTGCATATCCGTAAATCGTTGTCCTTTGGGCGTTTACGGGAGTCGTCAACATTAGGTTTGTTCCTTATTCGAGGCTTAACTTGAGGATTAATTGGAGAATATTTTAACGTGGTGGGTTATGAGCCCGACGCACAACCATTCATTAAAAGCCGCGGAGAAGCCTGCCGCATACATTAGTTAGCTCACTGACGGGTGTAAGATCGGTATCCATGAGACGCCACGAGGAGGCTATGTGTCGACTTAAAACATAGAAGTGCAAGGATAGAAAATGGACGACGCACCCTTGTTGTGCGACTATCAAGAACTTCACTTTGAGTCCTACGCTTCCAGGCCCCTATGTGAGATTAGATTAAATTACTTTATGTTGCAAGCAACATTTATAAAAAACTATACCACCTACTCGCTTGTCATGTTTCCTATCATTTCTCACTACAGAATATGTAATTGCACAATGAATAAAATGAATCGTCATTATCACCCTTGGACCATGTCTCAGTTATACATGAATGTAAGTTAAGTAATCTAGTTTTGAAGAATTTAAGCTACGAGCATTAATGTGTCATAGCTGAACACCGGGATGAAAATCACTTACTAAATTTAAAGTTGTTTTTAAATTATCAATAGAGCTGTAGTTCGACTCATACTGATATTTTTATTTATTTTTTAAAATGCCTCAAACCTTGCCTCAAACGAACGTTTTATATATATTCCAAAACGTCTTAACAGCGCTTTGTGTTACTTTGAGGTTTAATAATGATATTTCATTTTGGTTTAATTTAGTTTTTACTGAAAAGTTTATTTATATACTACATTCCTAATTAAAAAGAAAATATTTGAAAAAGGGGAAAAAGTATAATTTTTCTTTTTCTTTGAAAACATTACAGGTTTTTACAAAAAAATCCATGACATTTTTTTTTTAACGGTTTCTATATGCTCAGGTTTTTCAACAAAGGAACTACTGTGTAAAATCAGGATAAAGTGTACGTACATATAAAGTTTATATTATAAACCATGAGTATGCTCACAACAAGATGTGCACTGAACTAAACTATCTGCATTTGATTTCGAAATTCTTATGTCGAATAAGAACTTTTCATAGTGTGAACAGGCTGTATTATTATTATTATTATTATTCATACAAATTTTATTTAAAAGTATTAAGTAAAAATTAATTGTATATTAAATCTTAAAAAATGTCCTGTATGTAAAAAACAAAAGCTATATATATTTTTTATATAGCAAGTATTAAATATGTTCTTGATAAAATATCCGTATCCCAAGTAACTTTCAAAATCACTTTTTACGCAATATATTAGATGGGAAAAAATTATTTCCATTATCGGTATCACCGTACCGAAAATACCATATAAAACATACTCTGAACTTTGCACTTTTTTTTTTCTTTGCAAAATGGTTGTTTACCAGATAGTTCAGATACTTCAACTGAAAACTCTTTCATCGACTACAAGAAAGCTTTCCTTTGGAAAAGTGTTAAAACTAATAATTTTGTTTTGCAACTAATTTTGTTTCCTTAATAAAAAGACAAACAATTTCAAATAAAAAGGCAAATACATAATAAAAAGACAAATTTGATTTCAGTGGTAACAATTTTATTATAATTTTGTTCCAAAAATAGAAAAAAATTACTTTAAAATATGTTCCCAGTGAATGTTTGTTCACCCTGTTTGTAAAGCCTCGCAAAAGAGCAGCAAACCCAACCAAACGCCCCAACTGTTATATAGTATTTCAAAATCCCGTTAGCCAAATCCACTCAATTTCAATATATATTTTAAAATCCCTTTAGCCAAATTCACTCAATTTCAAATTCGATGAAATACCATTCACACCACTTTTTATTTGCCTTTTGTAACTCTTTCGCTGGGCTCGAATTATTCGAACAGCGACTGGCGAAGCAACTGGACGTGCGAGTAAAAGAAGAAAAAAACAGCAAACAAAGAAGAAGTTTTATTTTTTTGGGCTTTCATTACATCAGAAGTGGGATCTGGATTCCTGACACCGCAACAGTGGCGCATCTGCGGAAGTTGTTCAGTGCGGCACAGGGCAACGCCGAACCCGAAGGCGGTGCGTCCATATGTGACGTTGGGTCCGGAGAAATAGATGAAGCGGCAG
Source organism: Palloptera scutellata (assembly GCA_958295655.1). Lineage (NCBI taxonomy): Eukaryota > Metazoa > Arthropoda > Insecta > Diptera > Pallopteridae > Palloptera > Palloptera scutellata. The sequence continues at coordinate 32,434,189 of OY282451.1, forward strand.
AAGTTGCTGGGGAAGTAGACGACGACGCTCTGGATACTACTGCTCCAGCGGGAGCTACAGATTCAGGAGGTAGAGGCTAGTAGCTGGCTGCAGCAAGTATCTATCACCGACCGAAGAACTTCGGCGACAACAAATACCCGGTTGAAAAACCGCGACGACCACTTCAAGTACATGTGCAAGCGTCGGTTTTTGTCTGGAACCGCCGTCATATTTTTACGAACATCCACGGCCAGAGCCATAGTGAGCTGAAAGAGGCTTTTTTAAAACAGTTTAAGCAGAGCCTGTCTGCTACCGAGACAGAGAATTGTACAGATGCCAGCGTCTGCCGAACGAGAACATCATCCGTTACCCGCTGTCTATAAAGGAGATTGCGGCCGAAACGAATTTAAGTGAGGGCGAAGTGGTCAGCGCAGTTATTTAGGGGTTAAGCGATAACACGGCGTACGCCTCCGTATTGTATACTGCGAAAAATCTCGGCGAGCTGATTTGGCCTATATATGACCCAATGCGGGGAACTGAATTACTTACATTGTGATACGAGTGTACAGGATTATAGTTCTGCCTTGCTACAACGTCAACGTGATGAAAAATTTCACCCGTTATTCTTTTTTTCCAAGCGAACAACAAGTGCTGAAGGTAAATATCATAGTTGTTGTTGGAAGCTTTAGCCATAATTTACGCCTTGCGTCGGGTATACTTAGAGGGAATTCCATTTAAAATCATTACAGATAGCAATTCACTTACGTTAACGAAAACGAGAAAACATTAAACCCACGTATAGCGAGATAAGCCCTTGAGCTACAAAATTATTACTATAGTGTACAGCATAGAGGTGGAAACACTATGGGTCATGTCGATGCTCTCAGTAGAAGCGAGGTAGTACTAGCTATTAATGAAGAAGACATAGAGTTTCAATTACATACATGCAACTAAAAGTAGGGAGAAGAAGTCGTTAAAGATTTATGATCTTAAAGACGGTTTGGTGTACAGGAAGGATATGAAAGTTCAATTGTATTTTTATGTTCCAAGGGAAATGGAAGACAACGTCATACGATCAATACACGCAAATATTACCCATTTGGGAATAAATAAGACTTAAAATCAAATGGAAATGCTCAAATTTAAAAAAATTCCCGGTGTATTATGTATTCAGCTTCAGCCCGAGTCGCTGAGCGAAATATTTATAGCATTCCTAAGAAGCCGGTTCCTTTTGATACAGTACATATTGACCACCTGGGTCCTTTGCCCCCCTTGAAGTTTAAAAGAAAGCACTTTCTAGTAGTGATTGACGCATTTACTAAATATGTGAAGCTCTATCCAGTTAACTCTAAAAGCACTAGAGAGGTTACGGAGTCTTTGAAAAAATATTTCCATTATTATAGTCGACCAGCTAGAATAATTTCAAACCGAGGAACTTGTTTTACTTCTTTGGAATTTAGCGAATTCTTAATGAAAAATAATATTGACCATGTGAAGGTTGCTGTGGGCTCTCCACAGCCAAACGGGCAGGTGAAAAGGATAAACAGAGGGTTGACCCCAATACTTAGCAAATTAAGCGAACCCCTTCAGCATTCCGACCTGGTATTCAAATTAAGCATGATCGAATATGCCCTTAACAATATATGTTATATTTCAAAATCCCATTAGCCAAATTTAATCAATTTCAAAATATATTTTTAAATCCCTTTAGCCAAATTCACTCAATTTCAAATTCGATGAAATAAAACACTCATCTCACACCACTTTTGATTTCCCTTTTTTAACTCTTTCGCTGGGTTCGAATTATTCAGCGACTGGCGAAGCAACTGGACGTACGAAGAAAAAAACCAGCAAATAAAGAAGAAGTTTAATTTTTTTTGGGCCTTTTATTACAACTTACAGAAATTATTTGCATAACATATTAAGAATACGAATATTGAAACTTATGCGAATTATACGCAAACGCAAATAATTCGCACAACGCACTAGCGCTATTTAGAAAACAATAGCAATTTAAACAACCCCGAACGGTATCCTGTTACAAAATAAATTAGTAAAAATAATGGTAATCATTTCTATTGTTATCGATATTTCTTATAATGTTTCAGCTCCATCTCCATTGTGAATAACAATACATGGAAGAAGGTACTTAACAACTTGCTCGTTTTATTGACACATGTTAAACAAGACGGCCAATAAAACGCAGCTAATATTTGTTTTTTGTTGTAAATCAGCAAAGGCGTCCCGAACCACATTAAAATGTAATTGATTGAAATAAATAGAATATTCTAGCAATAGAGAATTGTTGTTGAGTAGTTATTTTCATCTGAAGAAAAACAAATTAGTGTAAGTCACCGTTTTACTACCACATTTCTCATTTGTTATTTAATTGTCTTTTGGTAAAAGGTGAGGCCGTAATTAGTGTAGGTCTCTGCATTTGAATCCTAAAGTGTTATATCCACCTTGTGACCTTGTGGGTTTCAAATACAGGAGAAGGCTTTTTCTGAGATTCGATTAATATTTCGGAGGAATGGCAAAGTCTTGCTCTTGCCAAGCCTGGGCAGGCACATAATAGTAAAGGAGAATTTCAGCTGCGACAGTAAGTATTGAGTGGAACATTAAGTCTTGCTGCATGTCCTCCCACCTTCCAGTGGTCTGTGAGAACAGCGGTAAACACTATATACTACTGTGGGCAAAAAGTAGTAAGACTTTGTTCATAATTTCAAATTTTTTTTATTCATTCTTCCAAATCTATTTCGTCCCCTTCAAAGTAATCCCCCCCGGCCCCAATACACTTGTGCCAACGTTTTTTCCAACTCTCGAAACAGTTGTTAAAGTCAATTTCCGGAATAGCCTCAATGCGCTTAGCGATTCATGTTTAATGTCTTCAATTGACTTAAAACGGTGTCAACGAAGCGGTTTTTTGAGTTTAGAAAATAGCCAAAAGTCACACGGTGCCTGACACAAGTCAGGCGAATAGGGTGGTTGCGGAACGATATCAGTCGAATTTTTGGCAAAATGGTCTCGTAAAACCAATGCAGTGATTTTGGAACCAATCGTGCATTCACTCTTCTTAGGCCCAAATGATGTTTTAAAATGGTTTTCACTGATCCTTCCGATATTCCAACGATGCCAGTAAGGTCTCTGACTGTTAAACGTCGATTCTCGAGCACCAATTCCTTGATTTTATTGACGTGTTGATCATCAGTTGATGTTAATGGCCGTCCTGGACGTGGTTCGTCGTCAACGCGTTCTCGACCATCTTTGAACAATTTGTACCAATCAAAAACACTTGCTCGCGACATATAATTATCACCGAAGGCCTTTTGCAACATTCTGAACGTTTTGGCACCAGAAATTTGATTCCGCACACAAAATTTAATGGAACTTCTTTGTTGAATAATTTCACTCATTGTGAAAATCGCCGAATGCACTTTTTGTACTTCAGTAAGACAAGCGTATACTAAACACTAATGATTATTTTGATGTGACATTTGGCACAGATGTCACCGACAGTCATACCAACCTTAAAAAAATAATATTTTGATGAATGGGTTTCCGCGCGAAATTTAAATTAAAAAGTCTTACTGCTTTTTGCCCACAGAAGTATGTTGTTTTGTCCAGAGGTCATTATATTCTGACCTCGTTTTTCTAGACTTGGCGCTGGTAGTCAGTCGTTTCCACTTCTGTCCGGTTATAATGAATGACGCCAAGGCTCTCTCCGTAATTTCACTAATTAAGGTTGGACACATGCCTGACACTAGTATCACAATGTCGTCCGCGTACACAACTACTTTAATGCCTTGTCTATTGAAAGTAGTAATATCATTGACTATGAGTATCCCTAACAGGGGAGACAGAACTCCCGCCTGTGGTGTATCTCTATTGGCAGAGAGCGTAGCTGCATTACTGCCAATCAGCAATGATTTTCCTTGTATTAAGCATGTTTTCGATCCATTTATTTAGATTCGCGTCTGAAGGTAACTTGTTTAGGGCAGCTAAAATGGAATCTGTATTGACATTGTTGAAGATAATTGTTTCTGTTTAATTGATTTTCCAATAGTGGTGACTACCTCATGCAAGGTCGTTTCTACTGACCATCTAGAATGCGTTCAAAAGTTTTGAGAACAAAGGATGTCAAGGTAAAGGGTCTAAAATCCTTAGCAGCTTCTTTTTCCCTCTTTCCAGCATTAGGGATAAATATTACTTTTATAAACCTCCAGCTGGATCGTACGTATTCAAACAAAAACTTTTAACCAAGGACTCACTGTTTCACGCAGATTCCTTAACATGGCCGGAAATATTCCAGAAAAGCCTGCTGGCTTGTAAGGACTTAAGTTTTTGAACGCCCATAGAATACTGTATTTAGATACAGTGGAATTGATGATCACGAGAGATATGCCGTGATCCAAGCTACATTCTTAACTTCGCTGATACATTTCTTATTTTCTTTGAGACAGTTTATATGGTTGTAAGTATTTTTGTTTGTAGCAGATGTTGAAGATTGTTCTAGTCATTTCTCTGAGTCGACTTAGGTCTTCATTCCACCAAGGAGTCGTGTTTTTTTTACTGTAAGTGATCGGACAAAAGGCTCGCCTTCTTGATATTTAGATCAAAGAGTATCCAGTTCGACAACTACTTTTGGTGGAACACCATCCAATTGCTGACTCTTAGAGAGAGTTGCTGCTCCAGTTTCACGATTGTGAGATCTGAATTGCTAAAGTTTTAACACAAAAACTTTAATGTTATTTTTAGCTATTATGCAGTATCTAGCCTTACCATCTGGTTTTGAGTAAAAGCTATTGTAGTTTTTGTTGTCATGGAACCCTTTCTCGTCAAGATCTCTGACAAAGGGCTACTGTATGAGTCCTTCGCGTAGCAAAAAAACATTTAAATTATCTGTAGTACATTTCAAGTGCTGCATGTTAATTTGAATTACTTTCAACATCATACAGTGTGATTTCTTCGGCCAACTCCAGCTTTTTAACAGGACTAGCAGCGGCGTCATCGTCTAGGTCGTCGTCGTTATTGGCCAATTTAAAGATTTTGAGTTTAGCTTTCCTCAGGCCAAACCTCAGTTTGTTGTCAGCCTCTTCTAGTATTGGCATACTTTGTTCAGCTGTAGCACGAAGGTCGTACTATATTTTTGGGGCTTTTCTGGGCAGTCATTAAGGCACCTTTGGGTTGTGTGATCTAAGGTATTTCAGCACTTCTGCACTTTCCAGCTTCATTACCGGCAACCAGATACAAGCACGAGGTGAGCAATGATTGTCTGTTATAAGCTTGGGCTTCAAGCCTTCTGACGCTGCTATCTCATCAACGCATTCCTCAAGAACCTTCCTAGACCACTCGTCATCGCACTCGATCACCCTACAGCCGCAAGGACCCTTGCAGAGGGCGGAAGAGTACCACCGTGAGCATCATGTGCTTGTCTAGCACGATTCTGGAGTTTAACCAGTAGGTTATCCTTAACCACCTCGCTGAATGGACGTTGTGTTGATTCGTTGGTGATGTTGTCACTCTTCGACACCTTAGCTCTTTTCGGTTCCTGGTCGATCACATCCTTTGACCGGTTTCTCTTCTTCGTATTTTATGGGTTCTGGATGCAAGGAAGTCCTCATATTACTGCATCAGTTTTTGATACTTTATTTTGTCTTAAGCTTCTCGGTCCTGCAATACTCCAGTTACCTCATTTTTAGTAATCTTGCTTAGAATGAAGCAAAGCTTTGAGTACCGCGATTTCAAAATACCGCTTTCGGACTTTGGACCAAAGACCAATATGCGTGGACGACGTATATCGAATAAGATGGAGCCATGAGTTGTACGCTGGCATTGACATAGTCAAGCGCATAAGCTTAAGCGTTCCTTCTAGAAGGGTGTTTTATTCGAGCCACGGTGGAGGAATACGCAAAACAGGACGTCTTAATCTCCGTTGGAAAGACCAAGTACAGGGCGACTTGACTGCACTTGGTCATACCAACTAGCGCCTTCGATCGCATAGCAGAGGCGACTTACAAAGTTTTATCGAGGCGGCCAAGACCGATCATCGTTTGTAGTGCCAACAAAGTAAAATTCGTTATTGTACAAGTTTCTGTCTGATTGTCACATCTATATTTTGTTTGTATTGGTATTAATTGGATACAAAATAATTTAAAGAAAAGTACCAGTTTTAGCAAAAAGTCTGTACAAATTTCATGTGTATTAATATTATTATTTTAATAAGCAAAATAATAATTAATATGCTTAGTTAGTCTCGGATTATGAGAATCAAAAATTGTTTTTATTTAAAGTTGATATATTAGTTATGTTATATTTCTTACAGGAAAGTTTTTCAAAATGAACATCAAAGCACTGACTGCAATTGCGGGGGTATTCGTTGGATGTTGTTGCAATGTTATATTCTTGGAACTTTTAGTCAAGTACGTATGTTCATATTGTTACATTAATCTGTAAATATAAATTTTTTCAGCAAGTTCGGTTGACAATTGAATAAAAGCATTTGTTTTATGATGTTGTAGAGAATAGAGATAAAGAGACAAGCGGTAACAGGGTCTGATGGCAAACAATCGTTATTCATACCTACATAACGCTGCGTTTAGACCACGCAACCATTTACACCGGCCGAACATAGGCTCCGTACAAACATCATAAGTCATCTTGATCACTCGCCTGGTGTAGATAGCAAAATATAATGTTTCCAAAATTAAAATTTTTTGCAAAATGCACAATAAATATTCATATGCTGTCAGTATTACATTGCACTATACGTCAACTACGTTTTTACTTCTGGATTCGCCAACAAAGATCGAACTCAGTCCAATCATTCCGAACGAAGATTTTTTCATTCGTTCGGAGTATGTTACCATTTACAGCGCCTGAACATTTTATAGCGAACACAATGTTCAACGCCGAACCATTTACACCGAATCTTCACCGAATGAAGATTATTTCGTACGTTGGGGCGGTCTAAACGCAGCGTAAGGTACTAACGTAATGGGCGCGGCAACGACATTGCTTCATCTGCCAACTCTTAAATATAATACATATATACCATGCATTCTTGGTGGTCGCTGTGGCGTATTGGTAGTGCGTTGGACTGCTACGCAGAGTGTCCGGGGTTCGAATCTTGGCACAGGCAAAATCAAAAAGTAGAAAAAATAATTTTTCTACACGGCACCACCTCTTGGCAGGCAATGGCAAACCTACAAGAGAAAAAATTGCTATGAAAAGCTGTTCACTTCGCCGTTCAGATTCGGCATTAAACTGTAGGTCCCTTCCATTCATGTACAAATATAACACGCACAACATGAATGGATGCGAAAAGCTCGGCCTATGCCCTGCATGGGCTGTGTTTGTAATAAATATGACTATCTCGTTTAATGTGTTTGTTTAATATTTTTATTTAATGTTTTAACACAATTTTATTGCTCTATGCTCGTTGGTTACTGTAGCTCAATTAACTGCAATGTCTTAGACGTGAGCTTTTTCATATATAAACTACAAAAATACAATGTAATAGATTTTAAATTAAGAAGTACGTTGCGCATGTACTAAAAAACTAACGTACTTATTACACGCTTTCTTTTCCTGAGAAGAAAGATAGCTGATTGTTAATTTTAATTCTACTTGTTTGACCAGTACCCTAATCCTCATAACCATATCTTCTGGGTGGTTTAACAACACGACCACTTCTCGTTATTACTCGCGGTGGCGACAAATCTGCAGATTTAGGTATCTGGATCAGAGTCAGACATGTGTGTCTGATCTAACTCATCTTCAGATTGCAAATTATGAAAGCTATTAGAAGCCTGAAAATTATCATGATTATTTCGGTTTACATCTCCACGTGGAACAACTATCGCCTGTTTTGGCATTTTTGCAGTAGTTAACGTTTCATCTCCTAGTAACAACTCACTTGGATCAAAATCTTGATTACGCGTTTTTGACAAATGTCGCCAATTGCGTCTAAAGAATCTATCCATCGTATCTTTAATAATATATGAACTAGTACTAACGATTCCAACAACTGTGCCATAATGCCAGTGCTTTGAATCTTTCTTAAATATAACTAGGTCACCAATATTCAATTTTGGTTGTTTCTTGGCTAACCGATTAAAATAATATGCCTGTGTTTCTTTCTTCTTATCAATTTTCTTCTTAACCTGATCTTCCATAATGTTGTTCCTAAATAAAAGTGCATCCAGTACAGGGATCTTAGTCTTTAGTCGACGTCCAAAGAACAAATCAGAAGGCGATAAATTCATACTAGCCACAGGAGTGGTGTTGTACTCAAGAATACGATATTGATATGACTGAATATCATATAATCATACAATCGCATTATAATGTTTTTAGCAATTGCCACGCCCTTTTCAGCCAATCCATTACTTTGTGGATAGCGAGGGCTTGAAAATTGAAGTTTGATATTGTATTGCGAAGCAAATTGTGCAAACGGTCTAGAATTAAATGGACTATTGTCGCACCTAATAATGGTTGGAAAACCAATCTTGAAAAAAACAGCATTAAGAGATTCAATGATTTGAGATGCTGTCTTATTTTTTAATTCAATTACTACCAAATAGTTGTGGTCGCTGTGGTGTAGTGGTAGTGCGTTGGACTGCTACGCAGAGTGTCCGGGGTTCGAATCTCGGCACAGGCAACATCATAAAAAAAAGTAGAAAAAATAATTTTTCTACACGGCACCACCTCTTGGCAGGCAATGGCAAACCTACAAGAGTAAAAATTGCTATGAAAAGCTTTTCACTTCGCCGTTCGGATTCGGCATTAAACTGTAGGTCCCTTCCATTCATGTACAAATTTAACACGCACAACATGAGTGAATGCGAAAAGCTCGGCCTAGGCCCTCCATGGGTTGTTGTGCCATTAAAAGTAAGTAAAGTAAGTAAAGTTGGAGTAGGAGTTATAAACAGAAATAAAGTCTCGACCTGCATATTCAAAATTGTCCATGCCCACAATGTGATATGGATACTTAGCTTTTTCCTGTATTATTGGTTCCTTTTGTACATTACGGGTGAACTTTTCACAAACAATGCATGATTTCACCTTTTCCTTAAGGAACTCATTCATACCAGGCCAATAAAAAAGCTCTCTAGCCTTTGATAATGTCTTCTCAATTCCCAAGTGCGACTCATGTAGCCAATTTGCCATTTGTCTTTGCATTGCTGTAGGTACAACCAGTCGAAAGTCTAAAAGCAACATTTCTTCTTCCACATGAAGTCGGTCTTTCATCTTATGAAAATGTTGACTCACATCATTGAGTTGATGATAACTTGGCAAACCTTGTTCAACGTATTTCCTAACGCGAGAATATTTCTCATCTTCGTTGAAAATCTTAAGGTAATATTCCTTATTATCATTATTAATGCAGATGTTGTTAATTACTGTGTGAACAACCCCAGAAAAATCATCAAATTCATCCGTTTCAGGCAATTGTGCTCGCGACAGGCAGTCTGCAATAAGCATCTGTTTACCTGGTGTATAAACAATTGTCATTTGTGAATACTTCAGTAAAATCATAAACATTCGTTGAAGTCGCATAGTCACATCATCAATATCACGCTTGATTAGTGTTTCCAATGGTTTATGGTCACTTTGGACCGTAAATTCACGGCCATAAAGAAAATAATGAAATCGTTGACAAGCAAAAACGATAGCTAGCAACTCTTTCTCAATTTGAGCCCACTTTCGCTCACTCTTCGTAAGTGTACGAGATGCAAAGGAAACCGGTTTACTGTCTTGCAGAATGACACAACCAAGCCCATCCTTAGATGCATCGGTTTGAACAACGACTGGCTTCTTGGGGTCATAAGTAGCCAACACTAGGTCAGACGAGACTAGACAAAGCAAATTATTGAATTCACTCTCATGTTGTCGATTCCATTCAAAATTGACATCTTTTCGAGTTAAATTTCGAAGTTCTGCTGTAATCTTTGAAAGATTAGGAATAAATCGACCAATGTACTTTAGCAAACCAAGAAATCGTAAAACGTCAGCCTTATCCTTTGGTTGTGGCATTTGCGAAATAGCCTCAGTATATTTACGACCCGCTCTAATGGAGTTGTGTGAAATGTCATTTCCCATAAATTTGACTGAAGTTTGCCTGTATTGTATCTTCTCAGGGTTGAATTTTACATTGAATTTACGTGCCCGTTGCATAACTAACTCCATTACCCTATCATGTTCCTCATACGATGACGCAGCTATCATCAGGTCATCAAAATATATATGAACTCCAAATAATTGGACCATGTCCCCAAATAATTGGACCATGCGATGTTGAAACATCTCAGGTGCACAATTAAGGCCGAAAGGTAATCGATTGAACTTATAACGACCAAATGGAGTCATGAAGGTCGTGAGATCTGAAGATTCTTTGTTCAAAGACATATGCCAAAACCCGCTAGTCAAATCAATAACAGTAAAGATTCTTGCATCTGCTAGGTTTGATGTGAGATCATCAGTCGTTGGTATCAAGAAATGTACACGCTTTATACAGTTATTTAATGGCTTTGGATCAAGACAAAGACGTAGCTGACCATTTTTTTTCGACAACCTGTAGGTTGTTCACCCAATCCTTAGGATAGTCAACTGGTGAGATGATGTTCTCACCTACCATTCGGTTAAGTTCATCCTGTAATTTATTCATCAAAGCGTGAGGAAAACGTTTACGATAATGAAGTTTCGGCTGTGATCCTTCTTTCAAAATCACTTTTGATTCACCAGGAAATTTACCAAGACCAGTAAACACATCCACATACCGTTCAATAAATGTTAGCGAAGCCGCAGATAATGAGAGCTTATTGACCTCAGGGCGATTAATCAGACCAAGTGCAATACAAGATTTCAATCCAAGTACTGGAGTACGCTTATCTTCAACAACAACAAATGAAATATCGTTTTCAGCATTTGTTTTTAAATCAATGCATTTAATAGACACTAGGCCAAAAGTTTGTATTTTATGACTATTATAATCGACTAGCACAAGATCTTCACAACTATTATTTGGTAAAATCATGTTCCTGTTTAATGTCTTAACAATACTAATCGGAATACAATTAACAGCAGCTCCTGTATCCATTAAAAACTCCACAATCTGTGTCCCTACTTTGTACTTTTTGATCCAACGTTCATTACCTGCATTCATAGTTGTGTTTATTCTAAAAAATAATTCCCTAATATGAATATTTTCTAAATCTTTTTTATTGCAAAAATCTACACTGCGCAACGTACCTTTGTATGAATTGTTCCAATTCAAATGACTAACAGCAACTGGTTCTGATTTGACTTCATTCCCCGATGCAGTGCATTTATGTTGACGAGTCCACCCATCAGCACCACATTTAAAGCATTGACCCTTATTGAAACGCTTCTTCCTCGGTTTATTTTGTATGGTACCCTTTTCCTCGCTGATGATATTTATGACGCCTGTTTTGCCATATTCTACATTATTGACATTGTTCATTGGCATTTCCAAAAGTTTCTTATGAATTCCTGTTGCTTCAAATGATTTACATGTGTCAACCACCTTTGTCAGGGTATCATGAGTACCATCTAATAACTTTGTTTGCAGCTTGCGATCTTCTACACCTGTTGTAATCATGCAACGCAACATTTTTTCTGCATAAGAAACTCCACATGTGCACTTAAATTCGCAAAACAACGCTTGTTTGCGTAGTTGAGTTTCAAACTCAGCAAAGCTTTGCTTCTCACTTTGTTTAATAGCCATGAATTTGAACAGCTCCGTTGATTCATTTCTTTTTGGCGTCGAATAGTCATCAAATGCTGTGATCACCACATGTAATTTACGACGAGCTGCTATTTCACCAGCAAGATTTCTCGATATGCCATACATTTCATCCGGAGTGCCATTATTGGGAAATTTGGTGTTATAAATGTTGAGACCCTCATCGCCAATTAATGACAAAAACGCAGCAATTTGATCATCTTGTTCATCCACATCACGCTTTGTAGCTTTGAGCCAAACATAAAATTTTTGTTTCCATATTGGCCAAGAAATACCAATATTTGCAACATCTATCGGTTCAGGTGCACGAAGTTCTTTTGACATGATGATTTCACAATGTATGTTTTGTAGTGCAGCTGAACAAAATTCTTAATTCTCTCAAATTTTTTACCGTTTTCCTCAAATTTTTACCGTTCTTGAAAATTAAATTTTGAAAACTGTAATTTTTCAAAATAACTTAATATTTATTACAGCACTGGGATAATTTCAATTGCAATAGTTAGTTGCAATTTCTACGAGCGATTTACTTCTGACACCATGTAATAAATATGACTATCTCATTTAATGTGTTTGTTTAATATTTTTATTTAATGTTTTAACACAATTTTATTGCTCTATGCTCGTTGGTTACTGTAGCTCAATTAACTGCAATGTCTTAGACGTGAGCTTTTTCATATATAAACTACAAAAATACAATGTAATAGATTTTAAATTAAGAAGTACGTTGCGCATGTACTAAAAAACTAACGTACTTATTACAGTGTTGTGCCATTAAAAGTAAAGTAAGTGTGATCACATTCACTCTTTCATTCTCCTTCCTTCTTCCTCCCACCTATCAATCTTCCTTCCATTCAAAACAATGCTCTGCATTCATAGAGGTAAATACTGTGTGTTGAATATATCAATAAAAATAAATAAAAAAATTCTTTTACAGTCGAACATAATGGCAGCAACACTGCATCATTATGCCAATGTGCAAATTGCCGCTGTCGTCAACTATTTTTGCATGCGACTGAATTAAATTATTAACCGTGAAATTATACAATTTGTTTGTTTATGTTATTTGCTTTAAAATAAATTAATTAAGTGTTAAGTGTATTAAAAATTATTGTTTTTTATCGGTATAAATTAAATTATCTGTGGAAGTTGTGAATATTAGAATTAAAGTCATTTTGTTGTTGCCGCGTCCATTGTGTTCCAGTCCGAAACAACATAACAACATTTGCTGTGGACATGATGCAATGAAGATGACGCAGCCATTATGTTCGTACATATCACTACTAAATACGTAACTCAATACAGGTATTACAAGAACTTGTACTCTACAACCTTACATCTCTTTACCTCGCAAAAATATTAAACTAACTCACATTTCAGTTGATATATTATGCTTTACAATTTCAAGATTGACAAGAGTACGAATCCATGGTTATGGATACGATTGTGAATTTTTTTTTTATTGATATATTCAACACACAGGGTGTATAATGCAGAGCATTGTGAATGGAAGGAAGAATGATAACTGGGGGGAGGATGGAGGGAAAATGAGAGAGGGAATGAAATCACACAGAACACCGATAAAGAGATAGACAGCAATTGTGGCAAGTGCCTTTACCATAATGAACTTAAGCTTATCAGTGCGACTATGACCGAGCCAAAGGCCGAGCTTTTCGCATCCACTCATGTGCTTGTTATATTTGTACATGAGCCTAATTTGTGTCCATGCCCCGACGGATGAAAATGATGAATCAACCAAAGACGACTTCTTCGAGCTCCTTGACAAAACTTATTAGCATTTACCCCGCCATGATATTAAAATCGTGTTAGGCGACTTTAATGGCAAGGCGGGCAAGGAGAATCTTTTTGGTCCGACTATCGGAAAATTCGGTCTCCACGATGAAGCCGCTGACAACGGTATGAGAATGATCGATTTCGCCGCCGCACGAAACATGACAGTTATGTAGTAGCATGTGATTTCAACATCTCGAATTCACAAGGCCACTTGGCGGTCTTTACTCCACTCGTGTTGTGCGTGTTTTATTTGTACAGCAGAAATGTAGCTGTGGCGAATCAAATTTCATCGGCGAAACAGACCAACAGCCCCACACAATTCGGTAGTTGTGAGCCCAAAAATGCAAAAAAAGAATTTTTGGTAGCATTGACGATTCTTAAGTTATACTGGACTTAAAATTGAAGCATTTTTATTTTTGTCAATTTGTTATCAATAGCAAATATGAGCAATGTTATTAATTTAAAGCAATATTGATTTTAAAAGCAATAAGTAAATATAAGCTAATTTTTAAATAAATTTATTTACACTAATCTCATTGGAGTATTAATTTATCAGTCGTTAATTGTTACTTTATCGTTAGTTAGTACTGCATCTACGGTGTTGTTTTGGCTTAAGTACTACAGCAACCAATTCTTTTTCTCATATTGGTTCAAGTGCCAGTGTGAGAACCAAATAAGGCTTGAACAATAAGCTTATTTTAAATTTTCCGTAACAAATCCTTTTTCATACGTTAAAAGTATCAAAGTTTAATATTAAGAACAATCTTTATCATACATAACTCTACTTTATACATAGATAACTCTACTAAATACCTAACCCTAGTGAAGTTGTACTGTATTGTACTTCACAAATAGTAATTTCTTTCCCTCGCAATAATTAAAGTTTTCTTAAAATTGCATTAAGTATTAGCATTTTAGTGGCGCCGAAGTGTGCTGAATAAAACTCTTTTATTACTCACTCTCGTAAGCCGGTTGAAATATGGAATCGAATGCTACGCATTATACCATCAAACATTTGGAATTTGAACTACTGGATATTTTGAGTGTGGCAGCTCTAATTTCATTCGTATCATGGCGGAAAAGTAGTTTTACATTTGTGGTTAACGAAATGGGTCGATATACGCTTGAAGAACGTTGTGGCGTCATCGAGGAGACTGAATTTTCCGATAGTCGGACCAAAGAGACTCTCCTTGCCCGCCTTGCCATTAAAGTCGCCTAACACAATTTTAATATCTTGGCGAGATCAATGCTAATAAGTTTTGTCGAGGAGCTCGTATAAGTCATATGAGGTCATTTCGTCCTTCTCATCTGACGGGGCATGGACGCAAATTAGGCTGATGACAAAGAATTTTACCTTGATGTGGATAGTGGCTAGGCGCTCGTTCATGGGTGTGAACCTCGAGACTAGATGACGCAGTCTCTTCCCAACCACAAATCTAACACCAAGTTCATGTCTCGAATCATGACAGCTCTAGTAGGATATCTTGGAGCAACCCTGTTTCGTCCATCACATTTCTTGTATAGCGGTGATATCAGCCCGATATCTCGCGGACATCTACCACCTTGATAGAGTCATCTTCTGTGCAGAGGTTTCGGACATTTTAGGTGCATATCCGTAAATCATTGTCTTTTTCTGAGGTTCATTAGAGATATTTTTATTTGGGATTCCAAACCCTACACACAACCGTTCAGTAAAGGCTGCCGAGAAACATATATTGGTTAACCCACTGACGGGTGTCAGATCGCTATCCAGGGGACGCCACAAGGAGGCTGTGTGTCGACTTGAGACGGAGAAGCGCAAGGATAGAACATGTATTGTTTGGGTGAATGTACCATGGCTCACTTAAACTCCTCAGAAGCAAAAGATTTAAAAGACAATGAAAGACTTTCTGGTGGGGCTCTCATTTTATTATCTGGAGATTTTCGTCAAACATTGCCTGTCATACCAAAATGAACCTATGCTGACGAAATAAATGCCTGCTGAAAATCATCAACATTATGCAGCAGCGTTCATACTTTTAAATTAACAACAAACATTCGAGTACGTTTGCAAAATGATCCAACAGCCAACCGATTTTCAAAACAATTATAGATCGTGGTAATGGTAATGGTAAATGTGGTCGCTGTGGTGTAGTGGTAGTGCGTTGGACTGCTACGCCGAGTGTCCGGGGTTCGAATCTCGGCACAGGCAAAATCAAAAAGTAGAAAAAATAATTTTTCTATACGGCACCACCTCTTGGCAGGCAATGGCAAACCTACAAGAGTAAAAATTGCTATGAAAAGCTTTTCACTTCGCCGTTCGGATTCGGCATTAAACTGTAGGTCCCTTCCATTCATGTACAAATATAACACGCACAACATGAGTGGATGCGAAAAGTTCGGCCTAGGCCCTCCATGGGCTGTTGTGCCATTAAAAGTAAGTAATGGTAAAATTAGTATTAACCTAACCAGTCCAACCATTATATTACCACAAGATTTTTGTATTTCCCGACATTGATAATAATAATTGGTGGAGTCAAACGACTATTTTAACCACAAAAAATTATGTTGTTGAAAAAGTTAAGCAGTTAACAGGACTTAATGTGCCGGTCTACCACCACATTTATTAAAGTGCTTCTCCAATAATTTTTTTTTAAATTTAATGTTGATTCTCCAATAATAATTATGCTAAGTAACCACAACGCCCTGAGCAAAGAATTTAATATTAAAAAGATGTCTCATCCCAAACATTTGAACGTCCATAATAATAAATTCTAATAAATCCACCTAAGAGAACGTTGAAAAAAGAAAGAGCAAGAACCAAAAGAGTAATGCTACTGCTACGACTCAACGCATGGGAAGAGAGTCAAAAAAGGCGTCCGATATAAAAAATAAAGAGAAGAGTGAAAAATCATCGTAATTAAATGTTGTCATGTGTACTCGTAAATGCTGACAAAATTTCAAAGTGCAATTGTACTTACTTACTTTCAAGCAAGGATTTTTGTCTAAACAGAAGTAAAGAAATTATGTGTTTAAAGTTTTAATATAGATACACAATTTTTCTACTTTCTTTGTACCAAAAAAAAGCAAATGTGTGGGTGAGTGGCAATATTATGCCAATCATGCGATCGTAACAACTGTAGAACTTTTTTCGGCAAGAAAAAATTAGCGGTCATGTCGACATAGTAATTATTTTACATCGAAACAGTTTCTTGATTTTTCTTTGCAGTTCTGATTCAGTCTTTAAAAATACTCCGCGGTAGCCAAACCACTCTGTTGGTGACAAGCATGGAGTCAGCAAGGCAACTGTAGTTGAGGTAATCAACTACTTTGATAATGCTACAGACTTTTTGAGACAAAGCCGATTTCTCCAGAAACTGTCCCACCTATTGAAAACGAAGTTAATTTTGTGAACCGAAATAGTAAACATTCGTTGAATGTTATGATGATATGTTTTTTTTTTTATTGATACACTGAACACACCCTATAAATATGGACCGAATCGATGTTTTTATAGCGAGAATGTTAATTGGCCAGGCAGTGGTAACAATGCTCGTATACTACGAAATCCAAAGCTTTTTGCGGACTTACAGTCTGTTCAACAAAAGACGTTACTCTCTTACTCAGTTAACTTCCAAAAATAAAATCGGAATGTGCTATTTTACAGAAATATATATTGTTGCGGATGTCGACGCATACATTTTAATTTAGTTCTGTTTGTACTTTTCACTGTAACACGTGGTAACAAAATGAGTGTGCAGTTTAAGAAATGTTTCGAAGCGAGATTTTTAACAAAGCATCCTAAAGGACCTAAATGGTCAGTTAAAAAAACTGCAAAATATCTTAAAACTACTTGCACATTTGTTAAGAGGTGGTCTGAACGTTATTCAAAAACAGGAAACGTTGACGACGAACCAGGAAGAGGCCGAAAGCCTACCACCTCCACGCGGCAGGATAAAGTCATCGTTGGGCTTTTTGAAAAAAAATCAATGTTCAGTTTAAGGAAGCAAACAAAATTTTATCGGAGAAGGGGTTCGATATATCCTTAAACACGATTCGCGACAGACTTCAGCAATCAGGCATAAAACGTAGCAGTACTTTGTAAAAACCATTGCTTTCACAAAAGCATGTTGAAAAGGGTCTTCAGTGGGATTACACAAACATCGATCGAGATTGGACCAAAGACACCAGACGCAAATCCCATAGATAATGTGTGTGCTCTAATGAAAGCTAAGATATCCAAAAAGAAAATAAAATCATTAAAACATTTTATTCGATTGCTCAAAAGTACGTGGAGGACTCTTTCCGTGGAATATGCTGAAATTCAAGCTGCCAAAGATGTCAAGCAATTATAGACAGTGCAGGAGATTGGACCGCATATTAAACTTCCTGTCGAAAACCATAATAATATGTATTTCTCAAAAATAAAACACTTTTTCAAATAAATGTAACATACAGTCTGTTGGAGAAAAAAAGTTTTGTGTTGAAAAGTTTGATTAGCAAAGAGTAGATATAGAAGAGATATATAGAAGAAATAACGGCTTTATTATTTGGAGAAAAGGTAGTAATGTAGTCCATGATTTGCATATTCGACCGAATCTTATTTCGTTCTATGCATCTGTAATGTATGAAATGTTGTGTTCGCATCAAGACAACATTTAATCTGACGGTCATAGCATTTTCCATCCTTTACTCTATAGACAGTGGCAATAGAAAACTATTATACCTACATAAGTATAACAATAATGCAGAAAGCAATAACAAATAAATGCATTACTACATTCTCTTTTAGTATACAATTTAGCATAAAACAGTCAAATATGCAGTCAATTTAGTTTTTGTAAAACACTTCAAATTAGCAAACATCTAAGAAATTTGCAAAATTACGGAGTTCAAATATTGAAAAGTCGATGTGAAACGAAACAGTAATTGACTTTGCAATTTAAAGAAATACAAATTTGCAGAGTGCAAATTGGCTCGTGAAATAGGGACAAGGTACTAGTAGGGTACGTAAAATAGGTACGTCTATCAAATGAGAGCGTCTAGCCACTATCCGCATCATGAGAAAATTCGTAAACACCAGCCTAATTTGTGTCCATCCCCGACAGGAGAGAATGATGAAACAACCAAAGACGACTTCTTCGAGCTCCTTGACAAAACTTAATAGCATTTACCCCGCCATGATATTAAAATCGTGTTAGGCGACTTTAATGGCAAGACTATCGGAAAATTCAGTCTCCACGATGAAGCCACTGACAACGGTATGAGACTGATCGATTTCGCCGCCGCACGAAACATGACAGTTATGTAGTAGCATGTGATTTCAACATCTCGAATTCACAAGGCCACTTGGTGGTCTTTACTTTGCTTACTTTTATGTGAAAAGGCGAAGTGAAAAGCTTTTCATAGGCAATTTTTACTCTTGTAGGTTTGCCATTGCCTGCCAAGAGGAGGTGCCGTGTAGAAAAATTATTTTTTCTATTTAATAATTTTTTCTACTTTTTTATTTTGCCTGTGCCGAGATTCGAACCCCGGACACTCTGCGTAGCAGTCCAACGCACTACCATTACGCCACAGCTACCACTTGGCGGTCCCCTGATCAAAACACACGAAACCAGATTGATCACGTTGTAATCGACGGAAGGCACGCTTCCAGTGTACTAAATAGACGTACGCACAATAAATGGTGCAAACATCGACTCAGAACACTTCTTGATTGCAGCCAAGGTCTTTTTTTTATTTTTTATTGGAGGAATCTTCAAAGATACCAGTAGCTCGAACTATTGGCATGCACGGTCGCATGGAAGGATGGATGGATGTGAAGAAGGCCGAGAACCTGGCCTACGAGTGCAAGACAGTTCCTCAAACACTCAGGCTATGTAGCTCATTGTACTTAAGGCCTAGGAAAAGAAGAAGGGGTGACAGCAAGTAAGGGGTTAGAAAAAAGAGGGAAAAAGTCAAAAAAGGGGTTATAGTGGGACTACGTTCTCTTCCGCAAATTTTCCGGATTCTCTCACAAATCTCAGAAGATCGCAGAAGGGGAAGGAGTGAACTTTGTCCATTCCTGTGACATCGAAACCCAAAAAGCACCATGTCGTTCTGGCAAAGGCGGGACATGTGCAGAGAAAATGCTCTGTGCTGTCCACCTCCTCCAGACAAGATGTGCAGGTCGGGTCCTCGGTGATGCCGATGGTGGTCTTATGTTGGCCCCATGGATTATGTCCTGTGATGAGTCCCACCATCCGGCGAAGGTCCTCCGTTCCTAATTTAAAAAGTAATTCTGCTGCCTTCCTGTTTGGACAAATCACAAAACGCTGACTGCATACTGACTGGATTTGCTCAGTGCGCCTACGTACTTGACCTCACCCCCGTGCTCGTCAACCATTATCCCCGCGGTACTGCCATTAGGTATAACTTCGCGGGGTTGGTTAGCCATTACGCTGTATTCGTCAAGTCTTTTCTCCTGAGACGCTCGATTCTCCTTAGATTGTTTTACACGTTCGTGATTGCTCGACTGGATCATATGCTTAATTACCTATACTCGATGGACTTGGCAACGCTGTATTTGTTGGGCTGAAACGCCGATAGTTTAAAATTGCGTATTCCACGCTTCCTCCTGGTCGCTACAGATAGGACAAAGTGGGGAGTTGTCATGCCCACATCTATACAGGTACTTTCTGTAACCTTCGTGATCCGTTAAAAATTGTGTTATATGGTAGTTTGTCTCCCCATGTTTTTTATTTATCCATGTTTCAATAAGTGTATACGTCTACCTGTCTTTTTGCGAATTCTCCCACCTATTCTGCTAAATGGATAATGAAGTAATCCTTTCGTCGTTTGTAATGCCTGGAATATGCAGCTGCAGCTGATTTGTATTCCTTCTGCAATAGATTATTTTCATTTCATCCACTCCGAAATTGTCCGAAAATCACTTAGTGTTCTTATGACACTTAGTCTGTATACCCGTCACAATTTCTTTCGGCACTTCTTTGCCAGCATAGCTCCGTCCCAGATTGGGGCTGCGTTAAGCAGGACTGAGCTTACTACACTAGACAGTAACATCCTTCGGCCATATTTTGGTCCACCTACATTTGTCAATATTCTAGACAGCACTGCCTCGACGCCTTTTCTTTTACGTAGGGCAAGTGAGCTTTGAAGTTCAGTGTGTTATCTATCATAACTCAAAGGATATTTAATTGGCGCTTACAGTGGATCGAACTTTACGAAACCCGAATTGACAATTTGACAGTGCTCCGCTCCGTTCGCTTCCACGGAGGGAAGTAACCTGTTATAAATTACACACCAGCATTTTTCCCAATGTGTCAAGCAGGCAGATTGGCCGATATGACGATGGAACTCCAGGCGGCTTGTTTCCTTTCGGTAGCAAAACTAAGTGTTGTAGCTTCAACTGATCTGTAAACTTCCTTCCTCTAAACATTTCTGAATTACTTCGGCGAAGATATCTGGTATTCTGGAGACTTTTTTGTCGCCACTTCTTCGGCAACCGGTGCGATTTCTTCACTATTCATTTTATCGTCATCATATGTGAAGAGTTCTTGCCGCTGTGGAAATAAAGTATTTATATTTATCCAACATTACCGGTCATGATATCTGTGGCGTTCTTTGACATATATTTTTAAAGCAAATTCTTTTGCTGTTTTTGATCGCCTTCTGCAGAGATTTTCGCCTTTCTCTAAAAGATTCTAGCCGCTGTAAAAATCCAGGTCTTCCTCTAGATCGCTGAACTTTACGCCTTGCTTTTAAACAATCACCTCTAATAGTTTTGATTTCTTCGTTCCACCAAAAGCTTAGTGAGCCTTGTTTGCTGGGCTTCCTTCTGGGCATTGCTGCGTAACAAGCGGTAGTTACCAAATATGTTAATTGGCTAGCTGCATTTTCTGCCAATTCGGGTCTCAGATCACGTGTGGTCAATATTTCTTCAAAGGTGTCCTTATCGAACAGTGTGTCCTTCCATCTAGGGCCGTAAAGTCTTCATTAACCCGCCACCTCGTTCTACGTGCTAGAGAGCAACTCGTAAACGTGTTGTCTATAATAGATCCATATCCTGCTTTACGAAACCTAAATTATTGCCTGAATTTGCGACTACTACTTATGTCTAGCGGCGAAAAGGTTTCAAAAAGACTGGGTCTTCTAGCATTCATAACTCTACTGCCCCATTCTGCTGCCCATGCGTTAACGTCTCCAGCAATTACCATTGGTGTTTTCCATACGCATCTGCTACGATTTTGTCAATAATATTCTGGTACTCACTAGGTGTCAGCCTGCAACTATAAAAGTAAATGCCATTTATTTTTGCTCTTACAAATCCATCCGACTGTTGGTATTTTTGGAAGGCATGTCTTCCGCATATCCATATTGCTGCTTTTTTGGTCTGTATGGTTTGCTGATTAGAACTACGTCTGCTTTCTTTTCTCTCGCTGTTTGTGCCAGCGGATCTTGCGCGGCTTCACAATGGTTCAGATTTATCTGTATAATTTTCATCGCGTTTTATTTGACATGGCCCAACTGATGTTGTACATTTCTAGCATCTAGAAGAATCGTCGCAGGATCTGCCGGCAGGCTTATTGGTGCAGTTTGCGTGCCACCTTATGCTTCTCTCAAACTTATTATGTCTGAGGTACTTACATTGATCAGGTCGAACTGTATTTTTATTGCTTCGCATATGTCCTCTTTCGTAGTGATCTCATCTATGTCATTAACTTCAATGGTGGTGCGACGTGTCAATGTTTTGACTGCCGCTTCACTTCCCAATGTTTCGCCGATAATATCGCTAAACACACCAGCTTTTCCTCCTGCCTCGTTCGGCTGGAGTAACAAATTGCCCTTCTGGGTTCTTCTGATCCTTGTAACAGTCTGCCCCAGTCCAGCTAGCTTGGAATCATTTTTTACTTTCCTAAGCATTTCTGCGTAAGAAAGATCTCCCCTTTTTTTCGATCACAATTGCGTCTGATCGGACTTTTACATGGCTCGGCTTTCCATTCTTGCTCTTGTACGACTGTTTCGTTTTGTGAATTTTGTTCTCCTTCACAAGTTGTTGTTTGCGCCTTCAACTTCGGGCGCTTTGGTGTGACATTGGATTTAGTCACAACCGTTTTTGGCGATTCCCATGATTTTCTTTCCGTTCGGTTTCGCTTCGCATTTGCCTCCTGGTCCTGCTTCATTTTTGCGTCCATCGTTCCTTTTAACCATGAGGAGGTCTGGGTACTGCTACTTATCTCCTTTGCAGTACCTCCTGACTCCTGTCCATGTCTTGGATCCTCTCTGCTAGGTTTTCATCGGCTGGTGTATCGACCTACGTGACTGCTTAAAGTCCATCATTTTCGCAAATTCCTCATTTTTTAGTACGAACGGATTCACTGGACTTGCTTTCTTAACCTCATTGACATGTTGCAAGCATGGCTGTGAAGAATTTGAGCGTGTTTGCTTTGTATTAGGCACTAATCTCTCCGGAGAGCGTACCAATGTTCTACTCTTTTCAAAAGGGCTCGCAAGCGGCTAATCCTTGCTTGTGTTCTCCTCTACATTCATCATATTTTTGTTTTGTTCATTATTTATTATTGGGTCCCCTCTCAAAGTCGTTATTTCTGATCTTTGTGTGGTCACCTCGCGATCCCATGGTGATCCTTTGAAGTGTATGTATTTGCACAGCTTTCTTTACTTATATATGTGTGCCTTGTGACATTTACAGTTACGCCCTCCACCTCTGCAGGGTATTTTAGCCGACTCTTACAACAGGCATACCTTACCTCGGAAATATTCTGACACACGTAAGCAGTCAAGATCGCACGTCTACTGTACACGTGTATGTGTAGCAAATTGCGTACGGATCACCAATTGACTCGCACTCCTCCTATCGAAAAACATACCTCAACTTGATGATATATGCGAAATGAGATGCAAAAAGAAGCAAAAGACAGGAACAAGGTCCAAAAATTCTTTGAAAGAATAAGAAGACCGGAGCGTCTTCCTGCAAGGATGAAGACGGAAATCTGGTGACAGATGTTCAGGGCATAATGAGATTATGGAGAGAGCACTTTTCGCAGCTGCTTAATGGCGATGACGGCGATAATTCCGCCACTGCGGAATCTACTCCGAAAACCCCAATCGCTGACGGCGTTGAAGTACCGCCACCCGATAATGAGGAGGTCTTAACAGCCATTACTCGGCTGAAAAACAATAAGACTGCAGGTGCAGATGGCCTGCCTGCTGAGTTGTTTAAGTCTGGAGGCGAATAGTTCACAAAACGCATACACGAGCTTCTTTGCGGAATATGGTCGGATGAAAGCATGCCAAGTGATTGGAACCTCAGCGTACTATGCCCAATCCATAAGAAAGGTGATTCCACGATCTGCGCCAACTACCGTGGCCTTCTTAATATTGCATATAAGGTTATATCGAGCGTACTGTGCGAAAGACTGAAGCCCAGAGACGTGGACATTGACCATCAATGATGAGAGGCCGTTAGGAGCGTTCAAGAGGAACATACTCCGTAAGGTCTATGGTTTAATATACGTGAATGACGTGTATCGAATTAGATGGAAGCGTGAGCTGTACGCCGACACTGACTAAGGCAAACGTATAAAAATTCAGAGGCTTCGCTGGCTGGGTCATTTTTAGCGAAAGGAAAAAAAAACCTTCGGCTAGAAGGGTGTTTTATTTGAGCCACGGTGGAGGAACACGCAGAAGAGGACGTTCTAATCTCCGTTGGAAAGACCAGGTACAGGGCGACCAGACTGCACTTGGTCTTATCAACTGGCGCCAGCGTGCCCATAGTAGAGGCGAAGCTTAATAGAGGCGCCAAAACCGATCATCGGTTGTAGTACCACCTAAGTAAGTAAGTAACAAATGAGAGCAGTGAGAGAGAGCATTTAGCTGATTAACGTTAACGATAAAATTTTTGTAAAAACCCGAATTATATTAAATTTGTAGAGAGTAAATATGTTAATTAAATAAAATTATAGTAATTATATTATAAATAAATGGGTTATATAAAAATTAAAAAATAATTTAATATTTCAATTTCACAATATATGGTATTGGAGGGGCGGCCCTTTATTTGTTGCCAGGAATATGTTGCCATTTGAAATTCCAATGTTAAAAATTCAAACTAATCTTACGTAACCAATCTCTGAGTTACGGGTTATAGGAAAATAAACAGCCGAACACATCTCAATCGGGAAAATGCTCTCATTCCATTAAAGAAGTTTGGCGGAATATAAGAGAACAATAGTCAAGAATTGGTTGTCTATAATGCTGCGAGAACCCATGATCTCGCAAAAAACCGAATAAAAGAAGTTAGTTAAGTAAGGTTAGTGGCTGTCCAGAGACACACTTAGGCCATTGGCTATAAGTATTGTACTGATACATATGTACTTAAGAAACCAAAGTTACACATCTACGCAAATATCTGTTTTCCAGAAACCTTATTTCTTATATTTCCTTAATAAATTAAATTCATTCAGAAAAAGTTATTGAATGACATTAGTTTAGACACTTAAAATAATAAATATGCAAATCTTTTATTATTTTTATAATTTTAAGAAAAATAAGAAAGGAATTGCACACTTTGCACAATTTATTGGAATTTACTGACAAATGTAACAGTGCAATATTGTTTCTGCTTCGTTCCCCAAAATCCAGAAAAGTCCACTTTTGGTGTACTTTATGTGCAGATAAAGCATATGGTTCATATGTATTAAAAAATGATGATGGTCAGAACATTACAGTCAACGGTGAGCGGTACAAGGACATGATTACTAACTTTTTCGTGACTCATTTGAAACAAATGTCGCGGCAGCCACATGCCAGAAATCATATTCAAATATTAATGTCAACCAATTTTATTTATTTTTTGTGCTTTATTTAAATTTAAGGTTGTCCGCCTCTAAAAACAACACCTGAGATACAATGCGCAAACAAGCTGTTTTTGTACGATCAGTTACGCTCTTTAACGACATTTAACGAAATTGGAAATTTTTATAATTTCAAAATGCTAATTGGATTTTTTAAAGACAAATCTTAAACGTTTTACGGCAAGTTTCGGACATTCGCATAGAAAATGGTTTCTCTAAAGTGCAGCTCCTGACATTGTAATTTGACCTACTTATACTTTTTTTGTTTTTTTTTTTATTTTAAGTGTTGATAATGAATTGTTTATACTTTTGCATAATATCTTTCGAATTATAGCACACCAAATTTAAAATCAATGCATGGATAAAGTTCTACATACAATACATGCGATTGATTTAGGTGCTTGATTTGTATATGGCGTACCACACTCCGTCCTGCAACCATTACCATTTTTTTATGAAATGCTTACATTGTCAAATTCAGTTTTATTACTTCAATGGTTTTTAAAACATTGATATTTTTTGATACAGCTTTTATGATTCATTTGCCCGATTTTCCAAACTCCCAATATTTCTTAATAAATACTTAAGAAATGTTTTTGAAAAATTTCATTGACCTAGTACATTTCACTGTTTAGCAATCGTGAATTAACGACCATTGTTTGCATAGTAAGATAACGATATATACAAATTTTGTTTTAATTAACTGATAAAATTAAATATATCTATTCAATATTAATTCCTAAATATTTAATTTGCAGAGCTGATCCAGGCTCGGGAAATCTTATAACTTTTAGTCAGTTCCTTTTTATTGCTTTGGAAGGACTTATTTTTACATCGAAATTCGGCACTAAGAAAGCAAAGATTGGATTAAAGGGTTATCTCCAATTAGTTGTTATGTTTTTTGTAACCAGTGTTTGCAATAATTATGCCTTCAATTTCAATATACCAATGCCTTTGCACATGATATTTAGAGCGGTGAGTTAATGATGTAAATTTTTTGTGTTTTAAACATTTTTTTTTCAGGGTTCACTAATTGCAAATATGATAATGGGAATAATTATCCTTAAAAAGCGCTATGATTCCTCAAAGTATATTTCTGTATTAATGATAACGGCAGGAATTGTATTGTGTACTATTGTATCAGGAAGTGATGTGGTAAGTAATATTTATTAAATTTTATTAATCAGTATATTATTATTTTGTTGACATAATTATTCAGCCTATTTCGTAACTTGTCATTTTTTAAAAATTAATTTAGTGATGCGGTAAATGCGTATTTAATTTATGAAACATCCCCAAAACAATATTTGCTAGCTTTTATACTCGATTTATTTGCCCTATTGTGGAATGCTGTTTTCAGAAATTTGGTGCTTCAGGTGTTGTTGTTCCACAATTTTGCTGAGTTCTTTTTCAAAATCCATTTTGAAATAATTTTGAGCATCTCCACCACCAGCATCTAATTTTTAATATTTAATTATAAATTAAATTTTAGGTAATGAGGAGGAAAGCAAAAATAAAAATGCTTCTCTATCTTCTTTTAATAACTCAAAAGCCCATGGAGGGCCTACGCTGAGCTTTTCGCATCCACTCATGTAGTGCGAGCTTTATTTTTATACAAGGGAGATAAAGGTTTATGCCGAATCGACACTCATAACCCAGAAGTTGAATATTTATGAAACTATCTTCAACATACTTATATAAATGTTCAACCAAATTGTTCAATGTTTTAAAATTTTTGCGATATTTGTTTATTTTATGTTTTTAATTTGGTAAATTATATTTCGAATTTTTGTCAGACGATCGTTTCGGAACCAGCCATGGTTCCTCATCGGTGATCTTAGTGGTATTTCTTTGTGTTTTCAACAAGAAAACATTTAAAAAGAAACAGACATACAACACCACGAGGTGCATCTTTAATATCGAAATTTTCGGAACTAAGTAAGGCAAACCACTCCTGGTTTGTCGGCATGTTTTCGCAGCGGTTTTACCTTTTCTATTGTAATAAAGCATAACATTGCGTATTTGTTCAGAATTTTCACTCATTTTCAAATCAATGTAACTTTATACACTAGCGTCGAACTAAAATGTTGCCTGAAATGCCAACTTTCAAACATGTTTTCGATTGACATAATCGGACTATTGTTGCCATTTTTATTGGTCATCTTGTAACGAAAAACCGCGGATACATTTTATATAATCCGATATTTTTTGTTATTCTATTTTCAACTACTCAGCACAATAACTGTCAGAAATTTATTCTTAAACTAGCGTTTTTGTGCGTAGTATGTTTTTTTTTTGGAATAAGCATTACATTAAAAAATATTTATGGTTTACTTATTGTTTCTGGTTTACTTTGTAAATTTTGTTTGTTTTTGACATCTACTTACTTACTTACCATAATGTTCACATTAAGTATCAATTAATTTATGTATATCAGTTTTTAAATTTATAATACTGCATAATTAACTAAATTACGCTTTGTGAAAACTAAACAGAAAAAATACGGTTTGACACAAATTATATTTTTATGGTATTTTCTAGAAAGATACAACACATCCAACTTCATACGATGGAAGCGGATCTCAATATTCTGTAGTTTTTTGGTGGACAATCGGCATAGTTCTATTATCTTGTGCGTTATTTATATCAGCATATATGGGTATATATCAGGAAGTTATGTACAAACGCTTTGGAAAATATCCTCGTGAAGCACTTTTTTACACGGTAAAATATTCAAAGCATATTTTAAAATACATAAGCATTAATCAGCATATTTTTTCAGCATATTTTGCCACTTCCTGGCTTTATTTTAATGTATAAGAACATATGGGATCATTTTGTAATCGCAACTAGCAGTGAACTGTCAAATGTTCCTTTACTATCTTTCACAGTGTTTGATATGAAGATACCTGTAATGCTATTGTATCTATTTTGTAACATGATAACTCAATATGTTTGTATTAGCTCTGTATATGTGTTAACGACAGAATGTGCATCACTTACTGTAACACTTGTAGTAACATTACGTAAATTTGTTTCATTGTTATTTTCCATTTTATATTTCAAAAATTCCTTCACAATATTGCATTGGATTGGTACAATTTTAGTTTTTATTGGAACTATAGTTTTTACGGAAGTTTTCGGATCTACACTAAATGCCATTAAAGCTAATAAAATGAAAAAAGATAAAAGTATATAAGAAATTTAATCTACACAAAATATATATTCGTCATATCAAATTATCAGGCGATTCTAAATTTAAAATGACGATTCAAGGTATCTGGGAAATCTAAGTTATTGTTAAGTCCACGTAAAAGTATAGGAAATAAATAATTTTAAATATAGAAAGATGCGTGTAACGCCTTAGTGCGTTTAAATGATATTAAAAGATTATAACATTCATCTTGAAATTTTTTAGTTATTGTTTTAACTGTTATTAAATAAAAATTTTAAATTTAAATGTATTGTGTTTATTGCCTTTCGGGGATTAATTGTTAGAGAACTAAATCAGTAGACATACAAATGTACATATTAGTTTTAAGTTGAACACTGGTACGCGACGCGATTGTTACAGTTGGCTTGCGATAGTAAAAGAGAAAAGAATGTCGGTGGCAGTTTATATATTATAAATTTATAATATTACCTAATTAACTGTATAATTACACAGTAATCTGAAGAGTCTGTTTCAGTATATAAGTATGTCTTACTTATTATTTTCGCCACCAATATTCACAACCTGAATTTTAGACATAGGCACATCTAAGCATTGCAAGGGAAAGCAACTGCGAGTTGAACGACAGTTTGTATCGTCATAAACAACTACAACGCGGGAAACTCCCATCTGCATAACCGAAGGGTCAGGCAGAAAAAAGAGTCTAAAAACCCAGAAGTGCTGAAAAACGGTTTTAGTACATATCGGGTTAATCTCACGAGGTCGACTCGAGATGTTGCTGGTACATCGCAATCAAGTGTAATGCGATATAAGCGAAGTCAAGGATTAAGGACCTACAAACAGCAGAAAGTACCTGACCGGTCGGAAGGAAAGGAAAAAATTGTGAAGACGCATTCCCGAAAGCTGCATGACAATTACCTTACTTACTTTTAATGGCACAACAGCCCATGAGGGCCTAGGCCGAGCTTTTCGCACCCACTCATGTTGTGCGTGTTATATTTGTACATGAATGAAAGGGACCTACAGTTTATTGCCGAATCCGAACGGCGAAGTGAAAAGCTTTTCATAGCAATTTTTACTCTTGTAGGTTTGCCATTGCCTGCCAAGAGGTGGTGCCGTGTAGAAAAATTATTTTCTACTTTTTGATTTTGCCTGTGCCGAGATTTGAACCCCGGACACTCTGCGTAGCAGTCGAACGCACTACCACTACGCCACAGCGACCAAAATGACAATTACCTAACCAAATTCGAGTTCGTGATTTTCTATGATGAGACCTACTGTAAGGTGGACTTCAACTAGTTGCCTGGGAATGCCTATTTCACAACAAAGAATAGGGATGCAACACCCAGAAAATACTCAGAAGTAAAATATACCAAATTTCCAAAACGCTTCATGGTTTGGCAAGCTATTTGCACCTGCGGTCTACGGAGCAAGGCGTTCATTACGACAGGAACAATTAACTCAAGAATTTATATAAAAGAATGCCTGCAACAACGCCTTCTACCATTTATTGGACAGCACAAAGGAACCGTTTTGTTTTGGCCAGACCTAGACACAAGTCATTACTCCAGGTTAACTATGGAATGGTATAAGGAAAAGAATGTCACAGTGGTCCCAAAAGAGGCAAATCCTCCCAATTACCCGGAACTTCGGCCTATGGAAAAATATTGGGATTTAATGAAGCAAACCCTAAGAAAAACAAAGAAAGTTTGCAAATATTATGTACAATTCCGAAATCGATGAAATCAAGCCTATGCAGTAGTCACCGAACGTACAGTCCAGTCTCTAACTAAGAAAGTTAAGAAAAATGTTAAACAATTTTGCAACCGCTAATAATATTTGAATCAATTTTTTTCTGAACTATATGTAGTTAGAAAAATGCTTAATAAACTGAACTTTATTTGAGTGAAATTGGACTGTTGGTTGGTTTTTGATGTCTCCGCAAAAATTCTAAAATTTTTCTGGTTTACCCTTACTTCTTTCATCCAGTAAGATTCAAACTATTTAACGAAAGGTTGAAAATAGCTTTCATATAGCAAATTTTCTTTAACATATTTTATGCTGCTGTTATATCATTTGGTTTTAACAATGGCAAATATAAAGATTTATTAAAAAAAAGTTTACATTGATCCAGGAATTATCAATGTCTTTCGCCGTAATGCATTTTTGTATTGAAACCAACAACCAACCATTTTTGCTGTATTAATTACGCAAACCATTTACAAATGTAATATATTAGACTTTAAATATTACAACATATGTTTAGGTACATACATGCTTCTTCTGTATTTTTTTTTTTTTTTTTTTTTTTAAATCTATACTATAGCTTTCGAAATTTTTCGCAAAACGAAATGTGAAATTCTTAGTTACTATTGTATCAACATAAATTTTTTCACTTTCATACTTGGACTTGGCAAATTATTTTACAACTCCTTCATATTTAAATATGTCAATGATGTTAGTGAAAGTCAGGAGGTTTAGGAGAGTTTTGTTGTTTTCTTCCATACTCTATTGCATTGGAAACTTCTTTAAATTTTTTACATTGTTGGCCGAAAATATCACGTACACTTGACGTTTTAACTGGCGGTTTTTTAACTTTACATTTAATTTCATTGATAACTCTCTATTTACCAAAAAGTTCACCTTGCTTATTTTTGAGCTTGAAATTTTCCACTTTAGCCACTGTGTTAGTCCAAAACAGACATACGAGGCACCTATTAAGTGACTTTCGTATAGGTGTATAGATTTCAGATCTAATCGGCATTTGGGTGGATTGGCTCTAGTTTAGGAGAAATCCGTATTTGAATTTTGCTTAATTAAGTCAGGTTTGCAGCTAAAGAAAAAAGACATTTACATGTGTATAGGCCCTAAACCGTTTGGAATTTGGTCTTCGGCAAAGTTATAGCTATGATTATGGCCAACAAATTTGCTAACCACACTAACACAAAAAAAAAATACATTCAAATAAAGTTTTCGTCTAAAATGTCGAGAAAACTCACCTTTTTTTATTGTTTATTTTGTATTCTCTTCATCTTGTTCTTGCTGCAAGTTTCAGCAAATTTCCCTTTTGTATCACAGATGTCGTGATAATACAAAAATATTACTTATTTCTGAAGCATTTTTGATGTTTTCAATTTTGACATTAGTAATAACCTCTTGTTAAAGTTTCATTGCTTACTAGTTTCAGAAAGAAATTCTATATATTCGTTAAAAATATCAAAAATGAGTTCATGCGGTCGACCTTCGTTTACCAAATATTGTTATGTTTGTTACATAATAAATTTCTGTACTCGCAATATTTCAACAAAACTGTAATCCATGGATTCCAATTATTTGGACAAAACCTCAAGTACATAATCCGCATCAATGTTATGCTTGTGTTAATGGTGTGGTCGAGATAAACAAAGCAAAAAGACGTAAAGTGGAATGCAGAGGAACACTGTTTGCTCAGTTGCCGTTACCGCATTCCAATTGCATTCCAATACATTCCACCTACTTTCAATACTGTTCTAAAATCGTCCGCATCACTTTTTGTACTATCCAATATAATTACACCATGTAATCGCCTTGAAATTTGCGGTCTGGAACAAGATGAAGAGAATTGAGAATAAACAATAAAAAATATGTTTTTTGTTCAAAGTTTTTTGAATTTGCATTAAAATTTAAGTTAAATTCATGGTTGTACGTTTAATTTTCATATTGAATTATTGGAAAAGTATTTTTGAATTATTTCTTGATATTTTAAAGCAAAACTACTTATAGTTTGACATTTATAGGCGAACAATTAAAAAAAATCAACAAAAAAGTTGAGTTTTCTCGACATTTTAGTCTTTCTATTTTTTTGTGTTTAGCAAATTTGTTGGCCATAATCATAGCTTACACATGTAAATGTCTTTATTCTTTAGCTGCAAACCTGACTTAATTAAGCAAAATTTAAATACGGATTTCTCCTAAACTAGAGCCAATCCAGCCAAATGCAGTGTAGAAGTACAAGAACTACAACAATTTGAAAAGATGTCAGTGGCAGTGGTTTGCCTTCACTGACACTAACTAGCGAACCAGATTTCGCTGCCTACTTGGACTAAGTCTAAAGCAGTTTGAGATTTTAAAGATACAAAACAAGATATGTAGTGCTAGTTAAAATCTGGCCTTTTGATATCTTTTTACAAACTGTTATACTAAGCTAATTATAATAGTTATATCTTATCCTACCTACTTACTCGCATGGGTTTAAACATGCGCCTACTTACTCACATGCATTTGAATCCGCAGAAGGATTCAAATTACATATTTCGAGTTTGACGAGTGGTGTCGCAGAACGGTCATCAAAATTGAGCACATTTTAATATGCACTTGAAATCGATGGTCTTCGTTCAGAACCAGCCAAAAGTGCGGCGCTAGCATATACGTTACTCGATGCATTGTCGAACATATGCAGTTGTGACAATGGAATGTGGGGTAGATTGTGTTTACATATGTGTATACCCTAGAAGTGTGGGAAATTCAAAAAAAGGAAAAAACAAGGATTGGGCCAAAAGCAATGCAGAAAAAACAGAAGTTTTTGTGAGATACCTTGCAGAAGTAATCACACCAAACAATTGTAATAATATTGATAATGAAATAGAATGCCAATATCAAGAAAGTATTACAAAAATATAATATATAGTACAACCAAACCTGAAATCATTATGGAAACGACAGCTATTTCTATGTCGCAACGGTGACATTACACTAGAACCAAATGCATACGTAATGACTGTCATAACCTGCGGGGCCTCATATTCTTTTTCCTAATTATGCATATTAAAACCAAAAAATTCATAACCGAACCAAACGCAATGCACGAAAAGGTTATCGAAATGTGGTGGAACATTACGACAGATGAGTTTACGTTTCTGAACAAGTTTGATAGGAAAATTTCTAATGGGAATATAAATCCTACAATCCTCTTTATCTATGTCCTGTGATTGCATTTCCTCTCACATTCTCCTTCCTTCTTCCACCTACCTATCAATTCCTTCCAACACGATGCTCTGCTGCATTTATAGAGGCATGTGTTATATGTAATATACATATATAAAAATAAAAAATTCTACCAATTCTTCTAATCATTATGACGATCTTCGATCTTACTGAGTTTCTAAGTTATATACACCAAAATTATCATTCAGGATAAGAACAGGAGAAGTAATGGACTTAGGTCTGCGATCGCTCAACAAAGTACGGGTAGTTCGGTGCTATTATATTGCGAGTCACATTCATGGACGACAACGCAGTAGTGCCATACCTTCGAGTAAACGGGAATGGCAATATTCACTGCAGTTTTTCTTCTTCAAAGACACAACTTTGTAGAAAACGAACTGACACTCGAATAAGCGACATGTTTTCTGTAGTCATCGTGGCAAAATCAAAAGTAGAAAATATAATTTTTCTACACGGCAGTCCAACTTTCAAGATGGGCTGTTGTGCCATTATAAGAAGAAAATAAGTTTTATGGAAAGTCTCAAAAAATGTTCGAATTGGATACGATTTGATGAAAATATCACCAGTTTGTTGCCTTACGATTGGGCAAGATTCTTGAAGGCTCACAATTCAACGAATGGAAGTGGGTGCCTACAGCTGTAAAAGTAATAAAAACTTAAAATTTGTAACCAAATGGAGAAGACTTCAAGCCCCAAATTTCTGATTTTACAAGAACCTGAATAGCCTGTATTAAAATAAAATAAAATAAAACCTGGCAACGAAGCGGAATCCATTCATCGCATCTATACTTGTCAACATTTTTGAGAACAATTATCGCCGCATGGTTTCCATACTGCAAACTTATTAAATGCAACAACAACTGAGACCGTAGTAATCATCATCATACGAAACTGCCAGGAAGAGATACTCTCTCACAAGATAAGGTTCTTACAGAAAAATGAGTATTTTTCGCAGGATAGTGCTATTCTGAAGATGTAACCATACCTTAGACGACTTTGGCCTGCTTAGGGTTAAAGGGCGGATCGATGCTTGTAATGTGGCAGAGAGCATTAAACTTCCATTAATCTTGACATACAACCACGCAGGAACGATTTAATCATAAATTTCTACCACCGAAAATTTTACCACCACCACATTCACTGGCGTGGACTATTTCTCACCGATGGACGCCGTGGTAGGTAACCGTTCTGACATGTTCACATGCCTCACAGTGTGCTCCTTCTACATTGAAATTGCATACTCATTCTTACATTCTGTTTGATGTTCTACCCGAAAATGTTTTTTGCGAGGAAACATTAAAGTCGCTGATAGCTGACATCGAAAAAAATATTTAATGCACTACCGCTTAGATATTTTCGCTTGAGTCAGAGGAAAGTGAGACCCTCACTCCAAATCATTTTTTACTCGGAAGCTTCAATTGAAATCACTTAGGCTTACTTATTCAAAGTTTACTCGGCGAACATCATGCAATTGTTGTTGCCCAAACACGGAAAAAAGAGCTTTTACTCACTCTCACACCGAACACGATATGCTGGGTGAAATATACACCGAGCACGCCGAGTATTCAGGGTTAGCAATGAGTTATTCTACAAAAAAATAACAAAAATGTATGTAAAATAGAAGGAAAACATGCGTACAGGTTCACTATTTTCATATGCAGAAAAGCGAAGTTGCGATTTTTTTTAGTTTTTAAAAGTGAATATTAAATATATTATTCATAAAACTATTGAAGAAAAATCATTTTATTTTCATAATTTTTCAATTATATTGTTAATTTCACGCTCCATGTTAATAAAATCGTTTAAAGTTTTTTGGGATACCATTTAGTGTTGCCGTTGCGACTAATATGGAAAAAAAACTGAATTTCGACAAAGAGCAACTCTGTAACGAACACCAATGTAACCACTACACCCAGCACAAAATATTTTAAACACACATATTCGGAATATGAGTCAAATCTGACCATTTTGTAAAAATGGTTACTGCACGTTATTGACTTTCTGAATATGACTTAAATCGGACCATGACAGCTGGTGCCCGACAAAAACAAACTATCGCGCTCAGCCTTTAAAGAATCAGTCTTCTGTTTATCTACACATTATTAGTGTAACTACATCCTTATTCCAGAATATTCAAAAGTACTACACTATCTACTTTCACTAATTTTCTTTTGCTAAAAGAAAATGCATACAAAAATCCAATGGAAAAAGCGCTTTCAGTTTTTCACGAATTTTCCGGGAAACTTTCCCAATTTCTTTCCGTAACAACATGATTCGGACTATTACGAACATTTAAAAAAATTTGACAAATCGGTCTATTCGTTCTCAAGTGATACAATTACCAACGAACACCATTTAATTTTTATATTTATAGATAGATAATAACGTTATAATTAGTATATGGTATTACTTATATGAATATTCCATCTAGTTCAGGATAAATCGGATCTGTAATTTTCGACAATAAGTTAAGTTTTCCTAAGCACTATGATCATGTGACTTATTGGGTTTTTAATGCGTAATTCTAAGGAATTTTCTGATATTTATACATTGAAATTAATCTTTAATAGCTTCATAAAATCTGTCATAGAATACGGTTGTGTTGTTATGTATGTCATATTAAAATAATTGAGAATACCCAGAAGAAATTCTCTCGATACGCTATCAGCAGCTTACCATAGTAGATGTGCTTTTCTAGGATTACGTAGAAAGAACTTTCTTGTTATGCTAGCTAGAGATTCATAAGAGTCATATCGATTGTCCACCTCTTCTTGAGCTTTTTAAATTGTTTGCACCTCAGAGACACTTGAAGAAACGGAAATTTTTCTATATTGGAAATTATAGAAATTGGAAACACACAGGTTGTAATGAATGCGGAGCATTGTGTTGAATGGAAGAAGGTGGGAGAATGATATAGGAAATGCAATCATACAAATTATATAAATCTTTGTACTATTTTTAGTTCAATCTGCGATGTTATTGACCTAACTCTGAGTAGAGAGACATTTAAGTCTTAATTATTTGATGCCTTATCTTGTTTAATTCTTATTTATTAAATGGACATATTGTAATTATATATGTATATATTATATTTCATAGTTTTAATTATTATCAATATTTTTACGCATGTCAAATTCTCTAACAGACTTTATCAATATATGAATAAATAAATAAAATAAATATTATTTAGTACTTAAAACTACTTATTTGCAAAATAGTCATAAACAGAGATTTTAAACTTTGCTATGCTATTTAATGATTTTTCTTGTATAAGTAAAGAGTTGCAAGTTCTTATAGCACAAATGAAAAACAGTTGACTGATATTTAAGTAATTAAAACAAGGTGCAATAAGGTAATTGTGCCTTTTTTGTTTAAGC
Source organism: Palloptera scutellata (assembly GCA_958295655.1). Classification (NCBI taxonomy): domain Eukaryota; kingdom Metazoa; phylum Arthropoda; class Insecta; order Diptera; family Pallopteridae; genus Palloptera; species Palloptera scutellata. Next base: position 32,471,106 of record OY282451.1, read on the forward strand.
CGATTTTAGCTGTGTTCGGCAGCCTTTTCCACATCCATTTTAAATGTATTGTGACCCTCTGCTTTAAGTACATGTAAATGAAAAATAAAATATAAAGGGTAATTAAAAGATATAAAAAATTATTTACCACATTAAACTTTATCAATCAACGCCAATGATTATAATTTCCGTTTCAATTATGTACATAAAATGCAGCAAATTATCTGAGAACAGTTCTCTTATAACTTGTATTTTCAGTTATTTTTAAATTTAAATATTAGGAAAAACACATTTTTTAGAAATCAATATATTTGCATAAAGTTTTAATTTTTTTGTTGCTATTTACTATTTTATAATGATTGGCAAAAATTAATTGATCTAGTGTGCTGCAATGATATTTTGTACAATAAATGCAGCCAAGGATATCGCATTGTCGCAAAAAAGAAGACGATATGGGCAAATATCCCAAGGAAACTGGAAGCAACAGGTGTGTGACATAGTTTAGTGATTTTGTTAAATAAAAATACAGTAAAAAAATATTATATTTCGCAGAGGAACAGTGCACAAAGGTGCAGTATTCTCGGGAGTGGATGCATCAGAGTGGAGAGGGGTGTCGCAATTTGAATCGTGGCCACTATAATTTCATACCATATTTGCAGGACTCGATGTAGGTTTCAATTTGCGTGCAAATCCTGCAAAGTCATTTGTTGTGACCGTCAGGCACAGAAAGGCAATGAAGCTATGCATGATTCTGATGATGAACATCCAAAAAGGAGCCCGAGGATGCTTCGTAAGCTCCTTTGTTTTATGTGCATTGATTGCATTCATTGTTTGTTTTCATTATGAATTCATTTTTAAATATTTTACATTTTATTTATTATGTTACATGAAAATGCATTAACGCAAAGTATCAAGTAAATTTATTACATTGCGAAACTGTTTTGTAAATTTCCACTACAGCACAGTTCCATAATATGATAGATATTATTTCCAACGATTCAGCAGAAAATACTGAAAAACACACATTAATGGATTTCCAAAGTCAACCTTTGTTGTTATTACTATTTTTTTTATCGTTTTTATACTAAGCATTATGCTTCTAAGAATATACCAATAAACAAATTTGAAACCATTGAAAACTGAAATTCTATTTATTTGTACTCTTATGCGTAAGTAACGCATCATTGTTTCTAGTAAATAATAAACATACATATTTAAGCCATGAGTAATTTGATAATTATTCAAAATAACAAAGTATTGGTTTCTGAAATGAAATGGAACAGTTCCCTCATTGATAAAGAACTCTGCTAACGTATCCCTATCCTGCACATTATGATCTGAGTTTTGCCAGTCTGAGGTAGGGGCGCATTAAATTATCTTTTAAGGGAAATGCTGCATCGCCGATGAAGAAATAAAGAAAATTCTCATTGGTTCCATCTCATAACGGAGCACTTTGGGGGAAAAGGCAATTAATTTGATATTAGCGCTTGCCCAAAGCGGGACTAACGAAAAACACCTTTACAACGAAATGGAATATGTAGCATAATGTTATAAAATATTTTACTATACTTACTACCTCCATCGCTCTAGTTGTCATAGCTTCCTAAACGGGCATATGTAAGTGTGCATTGGGCATCGCATGGTGCCATAAAACGATGCTGTAAAATTTATTATAAAGGGTGATTTTTTGCTACATGGTTTTTGACGTTTATATTTCTGACAGTTCACACGTGATTCTTGACATGTGTCAAAGTAAAAAGTGCTCAGTTTGGTTTGCCATTTCATCATGAGTAGACTTACGCCTGAATAACGTTTGCAAATAATTTATTATCAAAATTAGTGCTCTGTGTAAAATGTGTTTATCGGAAAATTGTCAGCGAAGAGGCTCATTTTTGGCCTAATGGATACGTGAATAAGTAGAATTGCCATATTAAGGGTGAATACCAGCCAGCGGCAATTCAGCAGCTACCAATGCATCCCAAAAAATTCGCGGTTTATGGGCAGGCGTCATTATTCGGCCGTACTTCTTCAAAGACAATGAAGGCCGCAACGGTCAATGGAGAAAGGTACCGTTCGATGATAACAGACTTTTTTTTTGCCTAAAATGCAAAAATTGGACTCGGCCGATATGTGGTTCCAACAGGATGGTGCATATGCCACACTGCACGCGAAACCATGAATCAATTGAGAGGCGAATTTGGTGAGCAGTGTCTTGTCTATAGGGACGAGCCAAACACGATTGCTGCTTTGAAAGCCAACATTGATTTATCGATCAAAATAAAAATTTCATTCACTTGTGTAAAATTTCTGATTTCTTTTTAAATTTTCAAAAACCAAGCTCTTAAAAAATCACCCTTTACATAGTTAAAAAACATTGAGCGACAATGTTACATTGAGCTCGAGCTTATTGGGTAAGTAATGGCGATGTGTGTCATGTCACCTAAACAATTCGGCAGGTTCCAAAACTTGTGGAAGTCATCGGTTATGTCTTTATACTGACTTTCGTTGAGCTCACTTAAGTATATTAGCGATAGCACATTCTTTAATATTTCACACGTCTCCAAAACAATGTAGCGTACTGTGGTTTTCCCTATCTTGTGACTCCACGGAAAATATTGTTTAAAGATACTCCATGCTCCAAATACCTTCAAGTAAACTACTTAGTTTTAATTGCTTGCACGGATTACCAATATAAAACTTATAAAATTATTATGGACGTTCTTCTGGCCCGATCCTCCCAAAAGTTTATTCAAATAACTACTCAGCAAATTCAATAACAAATCTTACACTTATTCTGGTCACACTCATTCGTACGGTCATTCTGGTATGAATGAAAAATTACTCTTCATCCTGGTTTTTCATTTTCATACACATTTCTGGAATATCCCTCTGATATTTTGTCCCTATTTATTGTACGTACAGCCCAACGCGTTGCAACGCCTGACTTGCCTCGAATTTTTCCACTTTAAATACAGTCTACATAGATTTAAAAAATGTGGAGCCAAATCCAATCTTCTTCCATACTTTTTTTTTATTTATTTTCGAAACAGCAGATTTTTTGCTACTGTGCTATGTTTATAATTAGCATTAAGTTTTGCTATGCGCTGTTATGTTACGTTAAGTTCTATAATTAGACCATAAGATTCACATCACTACAATTTGACGTGACATTTCATATGTAAATACTATTTTATTAAAAAAATTCTGACAAATACAAGTGTACTAGTTTCAAGAGAAAACTTTGCTTATGTGTTGGAGTTTCGGGTACATTCCTATGTCTTGCAGGTACTGTTCTGTATAATTCGGATTCATATTAACCTTTTGATAAAATAAAACAATATTTCCATTTGTAACATATTTTTTTTATTTTGTTTCATACCATATACACATATGTATGTAAGAGTAATTTGTGACACTATAGCTAATATTTATACTTTCAAAATCGTTCCATTATTCTGTTGACAGGCATTTAGTCGGAAACCATTATTATATTTTAAAGAACTTCTGTAAAAATAAAAGTTTATATTAAATTATTTATAATTACTAGTTGCTTAATTTTATTTTAATAACATAAAATACAAAATACAAATATTAAATAAAATTTTTATGTTGCCAGAAATTTTTGGCGGTTGTAGCTGAAACTGCCGAAAAAAAATGTTTAGCCAAAAGAAATAAAATATTTTTTGTGGAAACATTTACTTCGAAGTTGTATTTGATTAACGACGTAACTAAGATTTTTTTAAAAAATATGGTATTGGTTCATATAAAAAGTTTTGGAGGTTGGTACCCACAAATCTGTCATGTGGTTGATCTTTAGTGTTTAATGCGTATTTCTGGAACGGAATCGAGCAAACCACTACTGGGTCCGGCGTTCAATAAAAAAAAAATAAAGAAACACAAACAATATTTCTTCAGATATTTCACAAACTTTACACAACTGTCTACACACAAAATGTAACCTAAAATGCCAACTTGTGTTCTTTTGACATAATCGGACTAATGCTGCCGGATTTGAGGGTACCAACACCAAACAGCGGATACGACACAATATTTTTTCCGAATTTGAATGGAACGTAATCAGATTCCTATAAAAATTTTAGTTACGTCCTTTCTACATTAAGGTAGTTATGCAAAAGGGGCTTTAAACAAACATTTATATAAGTATGTGCATATGTATTTCACTCCTCACTAGATGGCAAATATTTACATTTAGTATATGTTTGTAAATATCACATTTATTCATTAATTTTATTAAATCTTTAATTCTAATGAAATAATAAGTTTTTTAATATTGAATTTGAGATGATGATGATACAAGATGATGTAAAATTCCCTAAATTGCACTCAAAAATGTTTATTTTCTAGTTAATAAAAATTTGAACAATTCGTGTTATCCCCATAATTTTACTGTAACAACATTAACAAGTGAAAACCATTGACCGTTCTTTCTTTATTTCTTCACAGAGAATTCCTACCCGCGACATTTGTATGAAAATTTCATGTACATATGAACCGTATGGGCAAAACTCAATATGTCAAAAGTCAATATTTCTTAAAATTCTATATTTTGTGGCAAACGCAAAAAATATTACAGAAAATTGTGCGATATGTATGTATGTAAAATAGCGGGAATTCGATTATGTGGTTAGTCTTTAATAGGCAGTCTGTACGGTAGCAGTTGTCAGCCAAAACAGTCGCGATCCGTCGCATATTCTTTCTACTTCAATTACATTATTTATATATTATTTATAACAACATTATTTTATTAAATTAAATTTTTATAATTTTTTTAACAAAATTAACTGAACAAACAATTTAAAAACACAACAAAAAAGTGGAAGGGAAGTGTGAAAGTATTAGGCACAAAAAATGATCGACCTGTGAACGAAAGAAAATAAGGCGGTACACAGTTATCACACATCTTATAATAAGTGGAAAGTTCCCGAAAAGTACGGTCAGAAGAACGGAAGAAGAATTGAGAAAAAATAAAACGACGCGTGTGTAAAGAGGAATGCCAACACTTCTCAAGAGCCAAACAAAATGAAGACATTGTTGACATCTGGCTATTAACAGCACTTCTAGCCGAAAACGACATCGCTAAGAAAATTTGTGAAGATCAGTAAGCTGATGATGATTATGGAGCGTATGGAAGGAACGTCAGGACCACTTGGAAGATAAGTAGGTAGATGCCTATGCCGAGCATTTGAGAGTGAAGATGGTAACCGTACGAATAATGTTGGTTGTGCCGAAAAACCGAATCAAGAAAGTCATAGCAGAGCTCCACAATGAGTGCAGTGGTGGGAGCGCCGTTTGAGAGAATCGCAATGGATATAGCAGTAATAGCGGTAATAAGTAAGTGCACATAGTGATTCACTACTTCAGCAAGTGGCCAGAGGTATATCCGATTCCAAATCCGATAACCAATACATCAACAACTGGGTTACGAAATTTGGGGTTGCATTCCGATCAAGGCAGAAATTTTAGTCTTCCATTTTCAAAGCAACATGCGATGCGTTAGGCATCCGAAAAACTCATACAACACCATTACATCCGCAGTCTGATGGTATGGTAGAGCGCTTTAACAGAACTCTAGAGTCTAAGGAAAGTAGTGGACAGAAATCAGAAGGATTGGGATGAGCAAATATATGAAAAATAAAGGCCAGATACGATCTGAAAGCAGACTCAGAGGGTTTCGAGAAAGGACAGTTGGTAATGCCGTACAATCTACAACGGAAGAAAGGCCTTTCCTCTAAATTACAAACACAGTGGAAAGGTCCTTACAAAGTAATTACACAAATAAATAACCTGGTATATTATAATAAAGAAAAATTACAGCAAAAATTAAGGTTGGAGAGACTACTTACTTACTTACTTAGCTGGCGCTACAACCGATGATCGGTCTTGGCCGCCTCCACAAAGCTTCGCCAGTCACTTCTGCTATGCGCGCGCTGGCGCCAGTTGATAAGGCCAAGTGCAGTCAGGTTGCCCTGCACCTGGTCTTTCCAACGGAGATTAGGACGTCCCCTTCTGCGTGATCCTCCACCGTGGTTCGAATAAAACACCTTTCTAGCCGGAGCGCTTTCTTCCATTCGCTCAACATGACCCAGCCAGCGAAGCCGCTGGAGTTTTATACGCTTGACTATGTCAGTGTCGGCGTACAGCTCATACAGCTCATCGTTCCATCTTATTCGATACACGTCGTCCACGCATACTGGACCGTAAATCTTACGGAGTATCTTCCTCTCGAACGCTCCTAACAGTCTCTCATCATTGATGGTCAATATCCACGTCTCTGCGCCATACATTAGGACGGGAAGGATGAGGGACTTATAGAGCGTTATTTTCGTCGGTCGAGAGAGGGCTCTACTTCTCAATTGCCTACTGAGCCCGTAGTAACACCTGTTGGCAAGAGTTAGTCTCCGCTTGATCTCAAGGCTGACATTATTGTTGGTGTTTATGCTGGATCCTAGATAAACGAAATCCTTGACGACTTCAAAAGTGTAGTTGTCAACAGTGACATTTTGTCCAAGACGCCGTGACTCTTTGTTTGTTGACACAAGGTATTTCGTTTTGTCCTCGTTCACCACTAGACCCACACGACGAGACTCCCTTTCCAGGTTGGAGAATGCTGCACTGACTGCTCGAGCGTTTTTGCCAATGATGTCAATATCATCAGCGTATGCTAGCAGCATGACACTCTTGTAGAAGATAGTGCCAGAGATGTCGATGTTCGCAGCTCGAATTATTTTCTCCAGCATTAGGTTAAAGAAGTCGCACGATAGGGAGTCACCTTGTCTGAAACCTCTTTTGGTATCAAATGGTGCGGAGAGGTCTGTCCCAATTTTCACTGCGCTGGTGGTGTTGGTCAGTGTCATTTTGCAAAGACGAATGAGCTTTGCAGGGATACCAAAATCAGACATTGCGGCGTACAAGTGATCCCTAATCGTGCTGTCGAAGGCGGCTTTATAATCGACAAATAGATGATGGGTGTCGATCTGTTTTCCTCGGGTCTTTTCCAGGATTTGGCGTAGTGTGAATATCTGGTCGATGGTGGATTTACCAGGCCTGAAGCCACACTGATAAGGTCCAATCAGTTTGTTGACGATGGGCTTCAGTCTTTCGCACAGTGCGCTCGATAGAACCTTATATGCAATATTAAGAAGGCTGATCCCACGGTAGTTGGCGCAGATCGTGGAATCACCCTTCTTATGGATTGGGCAGAGTACGCTGAGATTCCAATCACTTGGCATGCTTTCATCTGACCATATTCTGCATAGAAGCTCATGCATGCGTTTTTTGAGCTCTTCGCCTCCGGTCTTAAACAACTCAGCAGGCAGGCCATCTGCAGCTGCAGCCTTATTGTTTTTCAGCCGAGCAATGGCTGTTAAGACCTCCTCATAGTCAGGCGGCGGTGATATAGCTGGAGAGACTACAGCTATATCAATAAAAGGATTCTTCACTTGTCTGGGACGAAATGCGATGAAATATTTGTTATAAATATGACAGCTGCAGCGAAATATAGTCAGTCACAGTTCGACAGTATTATTGAAAACACAGAGTGTGTAATATAATTGTGAAGCAGGAAGTGTTGTTAAGTGGTAAGTTTAATAAAGTTGCAATCATTTTCTTTTATCCAGTGATCGAACATTTTTGTTTGTTAAGTATAAAGAAATAGAAATAATCGTAACAATACATACATTAAAACAATTTGGATAACAGAAAAGAGGTGCCTTGCTAAGCAAACGATCACATCATTGGCACAAGTTGTTGCATCAATATAAAATTAAAAATTGAGCAAAATATGATCAGCACGAGCTGAACGATTTGCTTTTCTATGCCGAACAATGAGATTAAACCAGTGTGTTACGTTGTAAAATTATTCTCAACAATTGCCCTTTAGAAGTATAATCGTTCACTTTTGATGAAACATAAAAAATACCAAAAAACTAACAAATTTTGATCGTCTGTATAACATCGTCACAGTTAACCGAAACATAAATAAATATTAATAGAAATAAGAGTAATTTTTTTGTCACTACTTTACAAATTTTATCAGTTACATACTATATATTTTATAATGAATTAATATATATACAACTTAAATAACATTAATTAGAGATGCTCCTATAAATACTCCAATTACACCTCCAACTGAAACTAGATAATTCTTTAATTAAAATAGTTAATAAAGAGGGGATGAAATTAAAAACTACCACTGACAAAAAAAGTGATGCAACGACTTTTGGAGAGCATTAACTATTAAGATTATAAGCGTTATATTTGTTACCCAGTCTAGCAGGTTTCTTCGTAGGCGCACAGTTGTCCTCCCCACACCCTACCGACATTCAATAATTACATAAATTTTTTTTGCATTCAGTTATATATTTTATTATAATACTGCTTGTTTTAAAACTGCTAATTCGCTATCACACAGCGTATGAAGCGAAATTTGCTTAGCCGCATGTAAAAATTAACTTTTCATGAGATTGCTCTTTCAATTTTGTTTGTGTAACATTAGGTTTCTAAAATTAAATTTCAACGGTTGAGTACAGCAACTAAAATTATAACATAACGAAATAAGAATATACAGTGTTAATAATTAGCGTGAAATTTGCTTAGCCGCAGTCGGGTTTTAAACGTTCCAAAGGCAAGTTTTTCTGTTTACATCTTCTCATAAAGCGGCCAGATTACAATTTGCGAAAAAGCTTATGCGAATGAAAAATGGTGTAATGTAATTTTTTTCGACGAACAAAAATTTTATCTGGAAACACCTGACGGATTCAGTTATTATTGGCATGACCATCGCGCAAATAACCTTCCAAACATGAGTTGCAACTTTTGAGGAGGATGACATGTGGAACTTTTTCATAACATGGTAAGCTGCAATTATATTTCATCATAACAAAAATGAACTCCGCAAAGTAGCGTGAATGAAAATAAAATATTTACAACAATATATACCACATAACAATATAGAAATTCAAAAATAATAAAATCTAAAATATATAATCTATTAGATTCGGCAATCACAGCTTATTTATTTTGGGCCAATAATTTTGCAATTGTAGCATTAAATTTAAGAACAAATGTGTTTTCGTAATACATTAAATTTAAATATAAATAGTACTTTATCTTTACGTAGATGCAATGAAATAAAAAGTTTGCAACCAGGAAATAACACATGCATTGATAAACTCCTTGAAACCGTATTAAGAAAATGAGTCCTACTGAAAGGGAATTTATTTTAATGCTTGACTCAGAGGCATTAAAAACAAATTTGATTTATAATATATATATCAGCCGATGTTATAACTGGATTGGAAGATGTAGGTTTTAAGCGAACTAATAAAATAGGAGGTCTAGTCTGCACTTTTATGTTGAGACTTTTTTTTTTCAAATTGGAAATGATTAAAAAAAGTAATATTAAAAAACCTACAAATTGCATCAAAGATGCATCCAATACGATCGATAGTTTGTGATCAAGGCCCAAACAATTATAAAGGAATTTAAAAAAAATTTTAAGAACCAAATGCTTAAATAACGCCATTTATAATACAGCATTGCATTCATTGTACCAAGCAAAGTCGATATGCATCCTGGTATCGTGCTTGGAGGAGGTTGCACGCTATCTCGTAATTCTCCTGGGTCAATGGAAATTTTCTAATAATTCGTTCTGCTTCCCGAGTAAGATTTAAATTCAGGTACCACATTTTTTTATTGTGGCAATTGATGTTTTGCGCACCATTTCTAAAAACATGTCAAAGAATTGGTGCTAATTGAGATAGTTGACATAAAATTTAGGTTTGCAGATTTTGGATTTTGATTTTGGCATATGAATTTGATCTTAATCTTTGGCCGTAATGGACACAACGATCTGTTGCCATGTCTAGTTATGCAGGATAATCATACCCTTCTTTTTCTGGTGCTGAGAAGTCCTCCCATATTTTGTAATTTATGGCTTTTATCGCACGCCATAGTCACTTCAGTCGAGCTACGTATGTTGCCTTCATAGTATTGTTGTGGTTGTTTTTCGTGGACTGTGATTCCGGACAGAAAACGCTGCAGTGATGTTATCATCGCATGTTGTTCGCGCAGACTGTTCGCTATTGTGAATGCTGCCTCATTTAGGCTGTGTTGAACAAATCTTGTTGCTGGCCTGGGAGGGTCGCCTATCTCTTTTTGCTCCGAAAGGGTATTCTGAGGAATCGATGGTATGATTGCCGGCCTTTTACTGTGCCGGGTCTGTACAGCCATCGGTTTGAAATAACAGGCAACAAAATAAAGCTGTACAAGGATTATATGTATTTTGTAAAAGAATACGACAACCAAATATTAATCATGAAATTGATGGATGTTAGTTTGCAACTTGGACTTGGAACACTGGTACTTGCACCAGGATCTCGGATCAAACTTGTTGGGATTTGCTGGTTACAGTAGCGATGTCGTCTGCTGGCTACAGGATAATGTTCACTTGATTCATGAACTTCGGATATCAATGTCATATGCACTAAAATATCGCGTTTTCAGCGGTCGATTCCAAACATATGTTGATGGTGTTGAATTGAGGCTCATACTGTTATGCTTTTGCTACTGTGGTACCTTTTTGTAGTGTTGCAGTACACCTTTGAAGGTAGCGTGTAGGATATCAGTAGCACTTGCACTAGGATATCTCGTAGTTGCGGTCACCAATGAATGCTTCCTTTTGTTTATGAATTTCGTCTCATGCTTGATCGAATATGAGAGAATGGAAGGGGGTTTGGTTGTTCAACCACTTTAACCTAAAAAACACCGTAGGATCGGTGTAATCACGAGTAATTTACGATTGATTCATTTTATTTAAAAACTAAGTTCTTATATACTATTTATTCTATTTAAAATTAAATAAAAAATTTCGTTATTTAGGAAATGCAGAAACAATATGGCTATTTCTACGACACAGCAAATATGAATTATCGTTGGCCTTAACGCAAATTGAGTATAAATGAGCCTGTATAAATACTCACTACATTTATGCTATTGATACAGTTTTTGCGTTTTCTTACTACTCATTGTACAGTAACATACTTACGAGTATGCATGTGTTTTTTATGGAATTTGCTACTGATGGTTCCTAATTACAAGTTTAAGGTACCTTGAGTAATGTTTATCTACCGCTTGTATGACTGCGTTGAAACGTCAATGTCAAGCAAAAGCTTTTCACTGTATGTGTTGTTGTTGTACAAATTCGTGTTATTTATGAGTTGTGGAAACATACTTGCTATATCTCCAATGTACTGCTATTTACAAAAAATGCAGTATCATCGGAAATAATACTTATACATAAATGAAATCTAAATTCTGAGTAAATATTAAGAATAGTTTATCGCTATTTTAAATTAGCACATAAATTAATGTAATCGCAAGTGGTGGTCAGCACATGGCGTGAATCTACACATTTGTTGTAAAGTTAACAAATTTAAGTTTTCTTCATTTTAGAAAAAACTATGTTTTTTGTTGTATCATAGTTGTATCATAGATTAGGAATAAGAAGCTGACCTGTAGGAGCTGATAAGTAGATTAATTTAGGAACTTACGCCAGTTATAAAACTCATATTCAGAGAACAACTCTGTCTTAAAACCCCCAAAAAATATAGTTCACGCATATTTCATGATATGAAATATTCATAATCAGATGCGTGATAGATTCGTACTAAGAAGTGGCATCGCGGGATCCCGTACTCGGGAGCACGGACCCTTTTCCCCATGTCGGGATTGGACCTTCTTGATCCTGGGATTTGTTTCTTTGATTTGTTTCTTTAATTTGTGTCATAAAATTAAAATCTTTTCATACTTTAGTCTTATTCGTTCATAACGCAACTCTTAATTTTCACATATTATTATTGTTTTCATTTCACTAAATATCACTTAAATATTGTTACCTTAATTGAGAAAGGCCCAAAATAAAGTATATTTTATCTACTGTAATTTATTTATCTACATTAAGGTAAAGATACATATGTCAAACTAAATAAAAAAACTGAAGTCGAAGAACAATAGATTTTTCTGAAGTTAAAATTAAATTTTTTTTTTAATCATCCGGATTGGAATATGCCTAGGCCTAGGCCTTCCGCATTCACTCATGTTCTTCGTGTTATATTTGCACATGAATGGAATTGAAATTTCAAATCATCCCGACCTTTTTACTTTGTGGCTTATTATGTTTTTACAATAATCATAGTACGTACCATATACATGCATATAAACACGCTGGTAAATCTACGTATTCAAAAGACTGAACTAATGTGATTTTCTATTTAAAATTATGATATTGATATAAATAAAATACAACATTAATATTTGCAAAATCTTATTGCCTTTTTAATTTTTTCCATATATAAATATCGGGATCCCGAAAAATCCGGGGATCCCAGGCTTAAAATATCTTAATCCCGGCATCTAAAAAAATGCTCCGGGAGTCCCATCTTTAATTCCGTACATAGATCGCATTTCACTCCCGATAATGCTGAAACATTTCATTGAAGAACAAACGAAAAGCTATTCGAACTTATAAACGAACTTCAACGCCATACAACTCGAACCGCCACCAAAATGTTGGAGTGGACCAGTTACAAATTGGTTTCTGATATATGTTTTGATTTTGATATTTTCTGGACTTACGTGTTTTTTGTATGTTAATATCCTACACACACTGTGTATAGGATATATTGGTTTTGAGCTATTAAAGGTTGTTTGTAACACCCTCTATTAGGTGTCGTAGATATGATTCGAATTAGCCATGCCCATCTGTCTGTCTGTGTACACTATAAATAGAGTAAAACTTAAGCAATCAACCAAGCTTAGTACAGACATTCGTTATTGACAGGATCAGGTTAAATTCTTAAATGGGTACAATCGGTCAAGAGGGCGTGGGACCTTTCTATATGACGTTGACCGACAAAATCGAGCTAATCGATTTAAAGAGAAGGAATCGTTTAGAGTTCGTAAGGAGGTGAAAGCAAGTCAGTTTCCAACGTCACGAGGCCTACAGAAAAATAATAAAAAATCAATCAAATATTAAGCATGATGTTGGCCGACATAAATATTAATCCTGACTAGCAAAAAACCAATACATATAATCAACGCAGAATCGTCATTCATTTACCTCCTAATGATTCTCCATCAATTAAATGTGTTTTGTTGTTTTCTGAATTCACGATTAATGTCGGTTAACTTACTTACTTATTTAACTGGCACTACACCCGATGATCGGTCTTGGCCGCCTCTACAAAGCGTCGTCAGTCGCCTCTGCTATGCACGCGCTGGTGCCAGTTGATAAGGCCAAGTGCAATCAGGTTGCCCTGCACCTGGCCTTTTCAAAGGAGATTAGGACGTCCTCTTCTGCGTGTTCCTCCACCGTGGTTTGTATAAAACACCCTTCAAGCCGGAGCGCTTTCTTCCATTCGCTCAACATGACCCAGCCAGCGAAGCCGCAGGATTTTATACGCTTGACTATGTCAGTGTCGGCGTACAGCTCATACACGTCGTCGATTTTAATATCGTGGCGAGGGCAATGCTCATAAGTTTTGTCGAGGAGCTCGTAGAAGTCATCTTTGGCCGTATCATCCTTCTCATCCATCGGGGCAAGAACACAAATTAGGCTGATGTTGAAGAATTTTGCCTTGATGCGGATAGTGGCTAGGCGCTTGTTCATGGGCGTGAACCTCGAGACTAGATGACGCAGTCTCTTCAAAACCACAAATCCAACACCAAATTCGAGTTTCGACGCATGACAGCTGAAGTAGCTCTTTTGGAGCAACCCTGTCCCGTCTATCGCATTTCCTGTAAAGCGGCGATGTCAGCTCTATATTGTTGGAGGACATCCACCAGCTGGAGAGGCACCTTTCCTGTAGGAGGATTCGGACATTGCAGGTGCATATCCGTAAATCGTTGTCCTTTGGGCGTTTGCGGGAGTTGTCAACATTAGGGGGGTTAAATATCCGAGGCTTCGTTTGAGGATTCATTGAGGAAATATTTTGACGTGGTGGGTTCCAAGCCCGACGCACAACCATTCATTCAAGGCCATGGAGAAGCCCGCCGCACACATTAGTTAACTCACTGACGGTTGTCAGATCGCTATCCAGGGGACGCCACGAGGAGGCTGTGTGTCGACTTGAAATGTAGAATCGCAAGGATCGACCAGGGACGCACCTGCGACTGTCACGAACTTTACCTTGTGTCCCCCCTGGGGCTTGTAAACGTTGGAAACTGAATTGGTTTCACCTCCTAACGATTCTGCGTTGATTATATGTATTGGTGTTTTTGCTAAAGTCAGGATTAATATTTATGTCGGTCAACATCATGCTGAATATTTGACCTTCTTACGAACTTCAAACGTTTCCTTCTTTTTAAATCGCAATAGCTCGTTTTTGTCGGTCAACGTCATATAGATGTGGGACCTCCCATACAAGTGAAATATTCAAAGAGTAACATTGAAGGCAATTCTAAAGCGAATTGAACTAAACTCGATACACGTCATTGAAATAGTCTTTTGACCAACTTCTCTGAAAATTGTCACCAATGGGCAAAAGCCATGCCTACTTCCAATACAAGTGAAATATCAAAGGAAATATTGAAGCAAATGGATGGTACACATAGTTCAAATAACTGATGCGAAAATTATCATCATTGGAAATGACCACGCCTACTTCTCATACAAAATTTTATATAGTGCGTCAGCGATAAAATTTTGACGCTAAAACTATAAAAATTTAACCAACCGTTGAATGCAAGAAGGTGTTTTATTTCAGAGGGTGTGTAGTACATATAAAGGGTGATTTTTTTGCTACTTTGTTTTCGGCGCTTATATTTCTGACATTTCACGCGTAATTCTTGACATGTGTCAAAGGAAAAAATGCTCAGTTTGGTTTGCCATTTCATCATGAATAGACTTACTCCTGAACAACGTTTGCAAACTATGGAAATTTATTATCAAAATTCGTGCTCTGTGAAAAATATGTTTCGCAAGATACATCGCAAAATTGTCTTCAGCGAGGAGGCTCATTTTGGCAATGGATACGTGAATAAGCAGAATTGCCGTATTTGGAGTGAAGACCAGACAGAGGCAATTCAGCAGCTACCAATGCATCTCGAAAAATGCACTGTTTGGTGCGGTTTTTGGGCAGGCGGCATCATTGGGCCATACTTCTTCAAAGACGATGATGGCGGCAACGTCACGGTCAATGGAGAAAGGTTCCTTTCGATGATAACAGATTATTTTTTACCGAAAATGCAAGAATTGTACGGTGCCACACTGCACGCGAAACCATGCTTTAAATCAGAAGTGAATAATTTAATTGATTGAAATTAAAAGACAAGGGATTTGTATTTAAATCAAACAAATGGCTCGAAGGATCATGTTTAATTCAGTTCAGAAGTGAATAATAATTGAATAATTGATTGAAATTAAAAGATAAGGAATTTGTATTTAAATCAAACAAAATAAATTTATTGAAATGAAAAATTGGAATTTAAATGTACAACCGATCGGTTGAATTGATTCTAGAGAAGAACTAACAGGCAGAGAAAGAAAGCAAAATATAGAAGAAAAGGAAATAATGATAGAATGAATAACAAAGAAAAGGTGCATTAGGGTGGCTTAAACATCCCGGCACCCTTGCAGAAGTCAAATCTATTGCCTCCTCAAGGCGCTGCAGGGCCCTTATAACGTCATCAAACAACTCTTTGACCCTCTGACTTCGGAAGTGAGACGTCACGAGACTGCGGTGTATGGTACGGATAGTGGCATTAGCAGGCTGTGACGGAACGATAATACTGTGTGGTCGAACATTACTCTCCTGATCGAGAGCAGCTATCACGACTTTGGATTTTGTCGTATTGAGCTGTGTTGCACAACCTTCGTATGCAGACTGGAACTGTGGAGTACTGGAAAGATGTACATATTAGTAGGGAAACAATCAATGGTAAATTAAAGCGCTCGAGGGGGATGCAGCCATAATTTGGTTCTGCATTGTCTTCTTGTAGGTAGTACAAACTTTGCATTGGAAAATGCACTTTTTTATTTTTAATTTTGGGCGAGGAATGAAATAATCCTGCCTAACCATGCGAAGCATGAGACTGACTTCGGCATGGAGGAGCATATTATGAAGAAATTCCAAATATAAAATACAATAGCGAGAATTCTCTGATGATAGGATGGTGTTCGTTGTAGCTAAGAGCAACGTGAGCGACACGACCAATCACTCTGAGAATATTCTACTTGTCTAGAAAAGGATTTAACACGAGAAGAGTGCTTTTCTTTTCTATAGGCTTTGCATAGAGTAATGATGTCTTTTATCGAAGATAATTTCCATAATTTGTTCCAGGGAGGGAGGAACAGAGGGCCAAAAAGTCGTGTCTTGATAACTTGAATTTCGGTATGAGGGATAGAGCTTGAAGTATGAAACTGATAGAAGAGTGTTAACTTCGAAAGCCTTACTGGTTGCAGGAGGGCACTTAACCTTTTATCGCCAAGAGATGTGAGGAACGGAATTATCCTTCTCTCAGGTGCGAACACAAAGGCAACCACGTTAAGCTTTTTCGAAGGAGACTTATAATCGCGAAAGGCTTATTGCTTGCAGAAGGGTCGCCAACCCTTTGCCACCAGGAGACGAGGATCGGAGTAGTCCTTCTCCTGAGTGTGAGAACAAAAGGCAAGCACAATAAGCTTTTCCTACACAGAGTTGTAACCGCAGAAGACTTATTGTTTGCCACCTTAACCTTTTGCTATCAAGAGATAAGGATCGGAATTGTCCTTCTCTTGAGTGAGACCAAAAGGCAAGCACAGTAAGCTTCTACATGTAACAAAGTTCGGGAAATTGAACTTGATTACTCTGCGAGGACTTGATCCACTGATTTCGCTGTTGTCTATGGTGGAAAGATTCTCTAAGAACCTGTTTCTTGTGTGGATAGAATACTTCATGTATTAGTTTGTCGCTTAGTGGCAGAAGTTAGCACCGGAATGGTATGAGCTAATGAATTTATAATATTTATTTTTTGAATTTTTTTAAAATAAAAAACATATTTATATATTATATATAATATTTTAATGAAAAAATACATATATTTATATATAATATAGAAATCCGTAATTTAATCAGTTAGAGTGTAACTAAATAAGTATATGGCAAACAGGCCCCCAGGGGGCCTGGGGCGTAGGACACAAGGTAAAGTTCGTGACAGTCGCAGGTGCGTCCATGGTCGATCCTTGCGCTTCTACGTTTCAAGTCGACACACAGCCTCCTCGTGGCGTCCCCTGGATAGCGATCTGACAACCGTCAGTGAGTTAACTAATGTGTGCGGCGGGCTTCTCCATGGCCTTGAATGAATGGTTGTGTGTCGGGCTTGGAACCCACCACGTTAAAATACCCTCCAATGAAACCTCCAAACAAGCCTCGGATAATGAACCCCTCTAATGTTGACGACTCCCGCAAACGCCCAAAGGACAACGATTTACGGATATGCACCTGGAATGTCCGAACCCTCTACAGGGAAGGTGCCTCTATCCAGCTGGTGGATGTCCTCCAAAAATATAGAGCTGACATCACCGCTGTACAGGAAATGCGATGGACGGGACAGGGTTGCTCCAAAAGAGCATCCTGTGATATCTACTACAGCTGTCATGCGTCGAGACACGAATTTGGTGTTGGATTTGTGGTTGGGAAGAGACTGCGTCATCTAGTCTCGAGGTTCACGGCGGTGAACGAGCGCCTAGCCACTATCCGCATCAAGGCAAAATTCTTCAACATCAGCCTAATTTGTGTCCATGCCCCGACGGATGAGAAGGATAAAACGACCAAAGATGACTTCTACGAGCTCCTCGACAAAGCTTATGAGCATTGCCCCCGCCACGATGTTAAAATCGTGTTAGGCGACTTTAATGCCAAGGTGGGCAAGGAGAGTCTCTTTGGTCCGACGATCGGAAAATTCAGTCTCCACGACGAAGCCACCGATAACGGTATGAGACTGATCGACTTCGCCGCGGCACGAAACATGACAGTTAGTAGCACCAGATTCCAACATAAGGATATCCATAAGGCCACTTGGCTGTCCCCTGATCAAAACACACGAAACCAAATTGATCACGTTGTGATCGACGGAAGTTCGACGCTTCCAATGTACTAGACGTACGCACAATACGTGGTGCAAACATCGACTCAGACCACTACTTGGTTGCAGCCAAGGTCTGCACACGTATATGTGTAGCAAATCGCGTACGGATAGGTACAAAGAGAAAGCTGGATGTCGAAAAGCTGCAATCACAACAGACAGCCAAAGTCTTTGCCAACCAACTTGCACTTCTCCTTTCGCAAAACACCCCTCAACTTGATGATATATGCGCACAGTGGACGCACATTTCCCGCTCTATGCGTACGGCTGCCGAAGAGGTGCTAGGCTACCACCGTCGACGGAGAAATATGTGGTACGACCAAGAGTGTCGCGATGCTACTGAAGCAAAAAACGCAGTATACAGAGCCACCCTGCAGTCAGTTGCAACGCGAGCTGCTAAGGAGCGATACAGAAAGTTGAGGAGGGAGGAGAAACGTCTTTTCAGGCGCAAGAAAAGAGATGAAGAAAGACGCGAGTTCAATGATATCGAAATGTTGCGGGACAGGAACGAGGTCCGAAAATTCTTTGAAAGAATAAGACGCCTGACTCTTGGTTTGAAGACCGGGGCCTCTTCCTGCAAGGATGAAGATGGAAATCTGGTGACAGATATCCAGGGCATAATGAGATTATGGAGGGAGCACTTTTCGCAGCTGCTTAATGGCGAAGACGGCAATAATCCCGCCACTGCGGAACCCACTCCGGAAACCCCAATCACTGACGGCGTTGAAGTACCGCCGCCTGACTATGAGGAGGTCTTAACAGCCATTGCTCGGCTGAAAAACTATAAGGCTGCAGGTGCAGATGGCCTGCCTGCTGAGTTGTTTAAGACCGGAGGCGAAGAGCTCAAAAAACGCATGCATGAGCTTCTATGCAGAATATGGTCAGATGAAAGCATGCCAAGTGATTAGAATCTCAGCGTACTCTGCCCAATCCATAAGAAGGGTGATTCCACGATCTGCGCCAACTACCGTGGGATCAGCCTTCTTAATATTGCATATAAGGTTCTATCGAGCGTACTGTGCGAAAGACTGAAGCCCATCGTCAACAAACTGATTGGACCTTATCAGTGTGGCTTCAGGCCTGGTAAATCCACCATCGACCAGATATTCACACTACGCCAAATCCTGGAAAAGACCCGAGAAAAACAGATCGACACCCATCATCTATTTGTCGATTATAAAGCCGCCTTCGACAGCACGATTAGGGATCACTTGTACGCCGCAATGTCTGATTTTGGTATCCCTGCAAAGCTCATTCGTCTTTGCAAAATGACACTGACCAACACCACCAGCGCAGTGAAAATTGGGACAGACCTCTCCGCACCATTTGATACCAAAAGAGGTTTCAGACAAGGTGACTCCCTATCGTGCGACTTCTTTAACCTAATGCTGGAGAAAATAATTCGAGCTGCGAACATCGACATCTCTGGCACTATCTTCTACAAGAGTGTCATGCTGCTAGCATACGCTGATGATATTGACATCATTGGCAAAAACGCTCGAGCAGTCAGTGCAGCATTCTCCAACCTGGAAAGGGAGTCTCGTCGTGTGGGTCTAGTGGTGAACGAGGACAAAACGAAATACCTTGTGTCAACAAACAAAGAGTCACGGCGTCTTGGACAAAATGTCACTGTTGACAACTACACTTTTGAAGTCGTCAAGGATTTCGTTTATCTAGGATCCAGCATAAACACCAACAATAATGTCAGCCTTGAGATCAAGCGGAGACTAACTCTTGCCAACAGGTGTTACTATGGGCTCAGTGGGCAATTGAGAAGTAGAGCCCTCTCGCGACCGACGAAAATAACGCTCTATAAGTCCCTCATCCTTCCCGTCCTAATGTATGGCGCAGAGACGTGGACATTGACCATCAATGATGAGAGACTGTTAGGAGCGTTCGAGAGGAAGATACTCCGTAAGATCTACGGTCCAGTATGCGTGGACGACGTGTATCGAATAAGATGAAACGATGAGCTGTATGAGCTGTACGCCGACACTGACATAGTCAAGCGTATAAAACTCCAGCGGCTTCGCTGGCTGGGTCATGTTGAGCGAATGGAAGAAAGCGCTCCGGCTAGAAAGGTGTTTTATTTGAACCACGGTGGAGGATCACGCAGAAGGGGACGTCCTAATCTCCGTTGGAAAGACCAGGTGCAGGGCAACCTGACTGCACTTGGCCTTATCAACTGGCGCCAACGCGCGCATAGCAGAAGTGACTGGCGAAGCTTTGTGGAGGCGGCCAAGACCGATCATCGGTTGTAGCGCCAGCTAAGTAAGTAAGTAAGTGTAATATTTTTTTACAGGTTGATCGTTTATAGCAGTGTTTCCCAACCTTATTTCATTCATGCCCCACTACAACACCTAAAAGATTTTGAATGCCCCCCTATTCTGAAAAAATATAATATTAAATATATATATATATATAATATGGGAAAAGGTTTTATATTATGACTTTATTGAAAGGATAAATCAATGTGATGATTGCGCTTTATGTTGGCTTATTAATATTTTGATTTTTGGTGTAAATTTTTTAAATTTTAACCGTTAATCACCACGTTTGGTGATTTCTAGGCTATTTCTTTTTTTTTGTGACCAAATCGTTTACTGCGCTAAAGCCGCATTCCACTAAATATGATGATGGGAATGGCAACAGCAATTTACCAGTAAAAAACGTTGCATTTGCATACTTTTCCAATGTCTCGTCTCAAAGCCATGCCATTGCCCCTTTTACATTAAATAAACATTTAATTGAATCATCATTTTGCATTTCACAGAGTTCTTTTTGGCAATGCATGGTAACATCATTAAAATTTGCTAGCATTGGCTCAGTTATATAACATAGAAAATCAATTTCCTTTAAATCAGAAAATGTTTCGTTCAAATCACAGGCCATCTTACACAGGTGATCTGCAGTAATAAGTACAGCAGCATCAGTTACATCGCACTTACTTAGCTAGTAAAACTGATCAAATTTTTTGGCTGAGACATTCTTTTCACAAAATTGAAGAAATGTGATGAGCCAAACATTTTCGCCTTCGCATCAACAAATGTCAAACATATCTGTTAAATAACTCACGAATGCTTGGCCATCAACTGTTTGTAACTGTTTCATTTCAGGTGTGTCATTCAAAAACTCTTTTAAAATATCGAAGAGTTCCATGAATCTTCTTAAGCAATTCCCCTGTGACAGTTATCTCACCTTGGTGTGAAGCAATAGTCTTACAAAGTCGGCATTTTTATTCTCACAAAACTGTTTGAAGAGACGTTCAATTTGGCATTAGCTTTTATAGAGTTAATACATTTTGTTACTGATGGCAAAAGTACTTTGGAAACAAAATTTTCTCTATGAATAACACAATGCACAAGCAACATTATGGGACTGTCATCCTTCATTAATTTTAAACACCCATTTTTCTTGCTCATCATAACAGGAGGTGCGTCTGCAGCACAAGATATAATATTTTTAATTGGTATTTGTGCTTCAAATAAATAATTTTTTTAGTGTCTTGTATATATCAACTGCAGTAGTAGTAGTTTCCAATGATTCATTTCTTCAGTGAATTCACCGGTTTCAATATATCTAACGTAAGCCATCAATACAAGCTGGCTGTCCATCTGTATTGGGAATTTTCTTGATCTTAACTTTTCAACAAGTTGGGTTTCAAAATTTTTAGCCATCTCATCTATTCTTCTGCTAACAGTGTTATTTCTTAGTGGCATTGATTTAACATCTTTGTCCAGAACTCGTTTGCAAAAAGTTGATATTGCTGGTTTAACTAAATCCTCCCCAATAGTATGATTTTTTTCCTAATTTTGCTATTAATAGAGAAATTTCATAACTAGCTTCAAGAGTACGAGTTTGAATAGCAGTTTTTGCAGAAAATATTGAATCTATTGTCGATCTTTTCTCAAATTTCTCCTTTAGACATTTAAATTGGTACAAATCATAATTTACATAAGTTCTATGTTTTGCCTTTAAATGTGCTTCGAGACGGCCTTTTTTCATAGATTCGTTGGTTAAACACTGTTAGCACAATAAACAGAATGGTGAATGTACATCATGATTAGCAGATATGGAACCAAGCTTCAAATACTCATCGGAATACTGATGAACTTTTTTTTTTGCTGCACTACTCATTATATTTTTGATATGGGGTTATTTAACAACTGAAATATAAAAAAGCACTATTAGCCTTTTTTTCCTGCAAAATTTAGTCTTGCAAAAGACTAAATAATATGTATTACAAAATTGCTGCCTATCTTCTATTTTACCTTATAATCGTATTTAACTTTGATTCAATTTTTTTTCACATACACAAATTATTTTTATTTTAAAGAAAACATTCAAATTGCTGCACTGCTGAAAGAAAGCTAATGATTTATTTTGCACTTTTAAAATTTCCACACCAGGTTTCTATGCCAACCTAGTCTACTAATTATCCATATATAAATTAAAAAATTGCAAACGGGCAAATTTTCATATTTTGGCTGGCAAAAAATTTGAAAATATCAAAGCAGGACATGACCAATTTTTATTAATTAAAAAATTTGTACTTTTTCAAGGAATATGTATACATATATGTAATTTTGTTTCTTTATATTATTATTTGAAAAATCTGATGAAAATGATGATGAAACTTACTAAAATATAATATAGGGGTCTCTATATGAATATGTTTTATAGGAGCCACTAGTAAAATAAAAAAAATCAGCAGTAAAATAAAAAAATTCAAGAGTAAAATAACAAAATTCAAGTGTTCAAATAAAAAAATTCAAGAGTAAAATAAAAAACATATTGTTAACAATGGTTTTTGTTTGCAATTTTATAATTGCACCCTGAAAATTTCCTCCGCCCCACCAGTGGGTGTGCGCCCCACTTTGGTAAACACTGATTTAGAGGTAAACGAATATAGCACAAAAGAAAACAGCAAGGAAAGCAATAAGTGTGTATTTGTTGTTGTACACGGAACTTACTTTATCTATGTACAATGTATGTACATACAAAGAATATTTGTACGATAGACCCCATATTTGGTCAACTAATATAAAAAATTTATACACAATATTTAAAATATGGGAAAACTAAAAATATTATGTACCTATAGTAAGTTACAAGTAGAATTAATGGAAAAAAAAGAACTTGTACTTACTTATATGGAAAAAAGGAGGTAATTTCTTCCTTTGGGTCTACTTGCTGTTATGTGTGATTTTGTGGTGGTTGATTTTGCGTTAAAATTGTTGTTCCAATTGATGCACTTTTTTATGGTGGTTAAAGCGTTAGATCACTTTATAGCTCGAAGGACCATGTTTAATTCAGAAGTGAATAATTTAATTGATTGAAATTAAAAGACAAGGGATTTGTATTTAAATCAAACAAAATAAATTTATTGAAATGAAAAATTGGAATTTAAATGTACAACAAATTTATTTAAGAGCCCAACCGACTGAATTGTTTCTAGAGAAGAACTAACAGACAGAGAAAGAAAGCAAAATATAGAAGAAAAGGAAATAATGATAGAATGAATAGAAAAGGTGCATTAGGGTGGCTTAAACAAAACAAATTGAGAGACGAATTTGATGAGCAGTTAATCTCACGTTTTGGTGGATTCAATTGGCCACCAAGATAGTGAGATTTGACCCTGTTAGACTATTTTTTGTGGGGCTATGTTAAGTCTCTTGTCTATAGGGACAAGCCAAACACGATTTCTTCTTTGGAAGCCAACATTGATGTGATTCCGGCCGAAATGTGTGAAAAAGTGTACCAAAATTGGACCTTCAGAATGGACGACTTGAAGCGTAGCCGTTGGCAACATTTAAGTAGAATTATCTTTAAAAAGTAAAAGGCAGGAATCGATTTAACGATGCAAATAAAAATTTCATTCAAATTTGTAAAATTAATGTGTTTTTTTAATTTTCAAAAACCAGGCTCTTAAAAAATCACCCTTTTTATATAAAGTGAAAGTATATAAGGTATTAGCCGTTGCCGAACTTTACTTACTTACTTTACTCAGACCTCTGTGACTAGGTAATTCTGGACATGACGGGGTAATTATAGACACAAAAGAGTCATTTTGGGTAATTATTTTTTGTTATTTTTAAACATGAAAAAACTTTATTTAAAACACTAAAATGATGGCAAATGATAAAAAGAAGCATTTTTAGTGAAAATATTCAGAATCGCAGATTACTGTTTGGAAAATCAGCACATTTCAAATGAGCCGGTTTCCTGCATGTGTTACAACTTATTTAGTTTGATTTGGTCTGTTTAGGCGGCATATTCTTCCCACAAATGATGCACAGCTCTTCATCAGAAGAAGAGAAAGAGGATAAGCGAGAGATTGTCTTTTGGTTGATGTTGTTTTGGACTTTTAAACCAGTGTAATAATTTTGCTCGTGATTCTGGTGAAGTGATGACTCAGGTTTTGGCACGCCTGGCTGAAGAGGTCCAATTCATGACAATATATCGTCTAATGATGCCGTTGATGAGCTGGGCATTCCAGAAGTGCTTGCTATTTCCGACGTTGATACTTCAATTTCTGTTCATCGAAAGTAAATACATGGTCTGGAACATCGGTTCCGGATATATTTTCACTACTGTCTTTAGCATGTACAAAGTCAGCATTGGTGCAAATATTTATTTTTAATGGGAAAAGTCCTGTTGCCACAAACCCAGCTGTTATGTTTTGTGGACTGGCCCCTTCATTCAAAATATCTTTCAAAATCTCCGGCATATTTTGAATTTAAATTATTTGACCTAAGTATTTGGCCAACCATTCTTAACATGCTGAGTTGTGAAGAGTTTTGAATGGGCCGAAGACCGAAATATCTAAAGGCTGCATACGATGACTACAATGCCGGAGAAAACTCAAAATTTTTATTCCATTTTGAGCGGACAAATCAATGGCTTCAAGACTGTAATGCGATCCATGGTGATCAAGCAGCAATAATGTAGGACGAACTTTTGACTCAACGGAATATCGAATAAAATGTTTTAAAAATTGAACAAATTCTGTTTGTTGCATCCAGCCGGATCCATTTGCCACACCAACAGCTCCTGGAGTTGCAATTCTGAGGAATTAATAATTGTAGATCTTCCGGGGAAATAAATAAAAAGGTGGAATTAATTGCCAACTAGCACTTGCAGCTAGTGCCATGGTTACACTAATTCCCTTTTCGCCAGAAGTCATTTGACCAACACGCTTGTCACCCTTCATGGAAATCACTTTTGTGGTTTTAGTTGGAACCGTTGGTAAACCTGATTAACCCATGTTCCAGATCCTTTGCGGAGGAAAGTTTCTAGATTCGAACAATGGGACATATTTGTCAAAGAATGCGTCAACATTGTCTTTGTTGAAATATGCCAATATATTTGCACTTATTTGTTCTGGTGTCCTAAACGATAACTCCGGATGACGTTTCATTCTTCACCATTCTGCATCAGCCATACAATTTTTAGCGTGAATTCCCTAGCAAACAAACTTTCCCGATAGCGAGAAAGACCATGACATAGCTTACAGGCTTCCGCCAGATATTTCATTACTGACTTTTCCTGAACGGAACTGAAAATGTTATATGAAACGACAATTAAAATCAATTCATTAGGAGTCGAAAGGAGGTTTTCGTTCACATACCGTAGGGCAGCCCACCGAATTAATCGATTTGATAAAATCCAATAGTTTGTCATCGGGCACTTTCGAGATGTCTTTAAATGCTTCTTCGACCTTGTTGAGAAGTAACTAGAAACTACTTCGTGGGATTGAATAGACAGCAGCAACAGCTTTAACAAATTTTTTTCCACTCGGACTTCTTTCAATGCCAATAAATTTTCTGAATTTTGAGCAGGTTTATCGGTTTTACACACATAGTTTCGTGGCATGATGACAACAAAATGACTAAAAATCGTAAAACCAACTTATTTTTCATCGAACGAGTGTAAAAACAAAAACAGCAATGGAATACAACGCTGACATTTGCCGCCATGTGTTCATAATTATCCCGAGTAGCGTTTTTTTTTCAATGGTATCGCAGTATAACATATTGTATAAAACCATGGGAGTTTTTTGTACGGAATGAAAGAGAAAGAACCAAACTTCACTATCAATCCACTTACCGGTATTATTTGTTGCAAAAAATAACAAATACAGAACACCAAAAACAACAAGAACACAAAAAATTTAGAAAACAGATGAAATTTTTTTAGATCCACTCAGAGAGTTACGAGAATTGCGTGTACACGGTCCGTGTCTTCGAGAACATATATTTTTTTCATGAGAAAAATAAATTGACATGTTACAGACGTCAAAGAGTGCCAGTAGTATGGGCAACGGGAATTAATAACACTGAACTTCAACATTCACTTTCACGTCAAGAAGAGCTACATTTGCCTGCACGAATTAAAACAATCAACTAACATTACTCAACAGTAAGCTACACAGCGTTAATCTTGTCGAGCATCATTTACATCATTTGGAAGGCCAGATTAAATTAGCACCTCCTCAAAACGACAGCAAAACCTACTCTACAACCAGTCCCACCCCAGAGATCAACAGATTTTGAAGTCACCGTAACTTCAATAACTTTGTAAGGTCTTCATAATTTCAGACCTTACCCTAACGGTAAAGTACGAATCCAAGGCCATACCTATATAAATTATATAGAAGGCATTGCAGCAAATACAAAATTGCGTTATAAGCATATTGCATTTTTGACTCAATTAATTGCACCTTGCTTTTATAGAAATATGACCCTATTGTTTTTAACAATTAACATATGTCGCCCAAATATGTTGGCATATTGCATTGCTACAATTCCAATGACTTTTTTATAATTCAATATAAATCTAAATATGTAATCTACTATATAGTATTTACCATATATAGTCTAATTTTCCATCAATAAATTTACTTATTATTAACATTCATTATGGTTTTAAGTCACTACTGCAACAAGTTTATATGCTAGGTGTAGAATCATAAAACAACTCCGAGTTTATGTGCTTGGACTACACTTAAAACTTAATCAACTTTACGCGGATTGAATAAATTTCTTACAGAATAAAACAAGTGTGAATTAAGTAAAAATAGGAAAAAATTTTATATAAGCTTAAGGATAAAATATTGTGAAAAATACTTTACTTTTGTAATTGAAAAATCCAAAACCAAGGGATTAGAAATAAAATTGAACTCATTTAAGGCTCTAGAGATAGGAGCAAATAAGACAAAATTTGTTTTACGTAACCCAAATAAAATAAGAAGAATGATGTAAGAGAGCACGACAATCAACACGCCCAACAATGGCGTCATAACCAAACATTAGAGACACGATAGTTCTTCTGTTAACAGAACTTAAAATTGATGGCCATGCAACGGTATTGTAGGAGAGAATATGTTCAGCAAAATGAAGACAACGCAATGCGAATCGAATAAGGACTTTTTGAATCCATTCAAGCCTACACAGAGTTAGGAGCAAATAAGACAAAATTTATATGACAGACATAATGGGGCCTCCATATACATAAGTAAATACTGCATATTCTAAACTAAATCTCACTAAAGAAGTTAACAGTATTTTTAGCGTAAAATGATCAGAAAACTCTGATCCATGCGCCGGATAAAAACTGTCATGGAATACGCGTTGGGAATAATATAATTTATATAAAACGTCACATATAAAACAACCCCCAATTCATTTTGGTTTTAAAGTAGTACTAGCAATGTGATAAGATGTAGGGATAATATTATGAACTTTGCCAAAGGTCATATGGAATATTGTTGATATATAACGATAACTGATTTTTACAGCACCAAAAAGAAAACAAATCTAAATCAGACTGCAGAATTTGAAAGTCTGAAATCTTTTTAATGACAGAATGTATTTTTAAGTCGTCGGCATACAATACGTATCTAGCATTGGAAAAACCGCATGAAATATAGAATTCTACAGCGAAATCTTCATGGGCTTATTGGTCTTCACAAATTTAATCAGCGGTCCTACCTTCTGCCGAAAGAACGTTCGCTCCACCTTGAGCTCCACAAAACACTTGACATACAGCTTCTAAATTTGCAGGGATCCTCTCATAATGTTGGACACAAAATCTTCCTTACACTGCTGCTTGTGTCGGTGTTTACATTCAATGGCACTTCCATGTTTGCATAATTAGGCAGCTTTCGACGCATATCTAGTGACGTATCATAAAGTTGAATCCAATAATAATCAACGATATCTGCCACAACAAAATCGTGTTCTAGCTCTGTGTCTATAGTCGCTGTGGCGTAGTGGTAGTGCATTGAACTCCTACGCAGAGTGTCCGGGGTTCGAATCTCGGTACAGGCAAAATCAAAAAGTAGAAAAAATAATTTTTCTACACGGCACCACCTCTTGGCAGGCAATGGCAAACCTACAAGAGTAAAAATTGGTATGAAAAGCTTTTCACTTCGCCGTTCGGATTCGGCATTAAACTGTAAATTGCCTCCCTTTTTTCCATATACATGTACAACAACAAATACGCACTTAATGCTGTACAGAAAGTTCCTTGCTATTTTCTTTTGTGCTATATTCGTTTACCTCTAAACGATTAACCTGTAAAAAAATATTACACTGTGTTTCATATATTTAGTTACACTCTAACTGATTAAATTATTGATTTTACATTATATATATATATATATATATTTTATTATTTTTTCATTACTTACTTACTTTACTTTTAATGGCATAACAGCCCATGGAGGGCCTAGGCCGAGCTTTTTTCATTAAAAATATTATATATAATATATAAATATGTTGATTTTGTACAAAAACAAAAAATAAATATTATAAATTCATTAGCCAATAACATTCTTTCCATTCCGGTGCTAACTTTTGCCACAAAGCTACAAACTTTTCGTTCGTTTGCCAAACTATTTTGATCCGGCAGGGTGGCTATCGCCTGTTATGAAACGAGCGAAAATCTAACACCATCAGCTCTGGTTGGCAGGCACGGATTAAGACTAATACATGAAGTATTCCATCCATACAACAAACAGGTTCTTAGAGAATCTCTCCACCATAGACAAGAGCGAAATCCCTCAGTGGATCCAGTCCTCACAGAGTAATCAAGTTCAACTTCCCGAATTTTGTTACATGTAGAAGCTTACTGTGCTTGCCTTTTGGTCTTACTCAAGAGAAGGACAATTCCGATTATCTTTTGATGGCAAAAGGTTAAGGTGGCAAACAATAAGTCTTCTGCGGTTACAACTCTGCGTAGGAAAAGCTTATTGTGTTTGCCTTTTGTTCTCCCACTCAGGAGGACTACTCCGATCCTCGTCTCCTGGTGGCAAAGGGTTGGCGACCCTCCTGCAAGCAATATGCCTATCACGATTATAAGTCTCGAGCTTGCCTTTGTGTTCGCACCTGAGAGAAGGATAATTCCGTTCCTTACATCTCTTGGCGATAAAAGGTTAAGTGCCCTCCTGCAACCAACAAGCCTTTCGAAGTTAACACTCTTCTCAGCAGTTTCACACTTCAAGCTCTATCTCTCATACCGAAATTCAAGTTATCAAGACACGACTTTGTGGTCCTCTGTTCCTCCCTCCCTGGAACAAATTATGGAAATTATCTACGAGAAAAGGCATCATTACTCGATGCAAAACCAATAGAAAAGAAAAGCACTCTTCTCGTGTTAAATCCTTTTCTAGACAAGGAGAATATTCTCAGAGTGAATGGTCGTCTCGCTCAAGCCGCTCTCAGCTACAACGAACGACATCCTATCATCATTCCTGAGAATTCTCGCTATTGTATTTTATATTTGGAATTTCTCCATAATATGCTCTCATACTTCGTATGGTGAGGCAGGAATATTTCATTCCTCGTCTAATATTAAAAATAAAAATGTGAATTTTCCAGTGCAAAGCTTGTACTACCTACAAGCAGACAATGCAGACCCAAATTATGGCTGCTCTCCCCCTTGAGCGCTGTAATTTACCATTGATTGTTTCCCTACTAATGTTGGCATTTTTTCAGTACTCGACAGTTCCAGTCCGCAGACGAAGATTGTGCAACACAGCTCAACATGACTCACACTAGAACACTTTCACACCGGTCGGTTGGGCTCTTCAATATATTTATTGTACAATATTTCCTTCCAATAAATTTGTTAATCTTGTTTAATTAAAAATACAAATTCCTTGTGTTTTGATATATATATATAATTCACTTCCGAATTAAACATCAATTATATCAAAAATATAATACATATTGTTAAGATTAATGTAATGTTGTCGCTGTGGTGTAGTGGTAGTGCGGTGGACTGCTACGCAAAGTGTCCGGGGTTCGAATATCGGCACAGGCAAAATCAAAAAAGTAGAAAAAATAATGTTTCTACACGGCACCTCCTCTTGGCAGGCAATGGCAAACCTACAAGAGTAAAAATTGCTATGAAAAGCTTTTTACTTCGCCGTTCGGATTCGGCATTAAACTGTAGGTCCCTTCCATTCATGTACAAATATAACACGCACAACATGAGTGGATGCGAAAAGTTCGGGCTAGACCCTCCATGGGCTGTTGTGCCATTAAAAGTAAGTAAGATTAATGTTATGTATATAAAGATTGTAGCCTTTGTTATAAGTACATACATATATATACATATTAAATATATTTATTGTTGATTAGGCGGCATAGTACAAAAAATATATTACATGATAAGTAAAATGTCTTTGAGAGCGGAAGCCATAACTGAGCTCATAACTCGAATCACTACTGCAGTGAAATCGCAGACAGAAGCCAGAACACAAATGCAGATAACGCAGGTGCAGACAAGCTTAGATAGATTAAATTTGGCCCCACCTTCAGTAGTAAAATGCGTTGAGGTTACGATTGACCATACCATCAAATGCGATGTAATGTTCGATATTTTTTTTTATTACGGACGAATCTCGCTCAATATGATTGAGGCGCAAATTCGCATAAAGAACGGATATGTGACCGATGCAACCAGTATTCCTATCTGAATAGGAATACTGAATAACTTAAAAAAAACAACCGATTTCCATATATGAGGTATTTTTATTTAAAATTTATTTGGACTAGGTTTTGAATACAACATCAATCAAGGAGTTTTCGTTGCAGAATATGCTTTGTTTGGTTTGCAGTGTGGCATGGTGCACCGTCTTGTTGAAACCAGTAACCGTACAGACTTTTTTCACACATTTGTTGGCAGACGTAATGAACCAACATCCACCGATATCGATTCCCATAGACTGTTTCGCCTTCTCTGAAGAAAAATGGCCCAATGATGGTTTTGGCGCAAAAGCCGGCCCAAGCAGTCACTTTTTGGTAATACAATGGTGTTTCATGGATCTCGTGTAGATTCTCCGTTCCACAAATGCGACAATTTTGCTTGTTAACGGCGCCAGAGAGTATGAAATGGGGCTTGTTGGTCATCAAAATTTCCTTCCAAAAATTAGGTTCAGAGTCAACTATTCGAGCGACTGTTTGGCCGTATTCAGTCATTTGCACTTTATACGGAAACAAATTCAAATCATCCTTCAAAATGTGCTGCAAGGTGGTTCTACTGACGCCTAAATGCTGAGTGCGGTGACGATACGACACATGTGGATTCTCGGCAACACTTTCTCTTACTACTTCAATCAGTTCAATGAAACGTCTTGGGCGTTTATGAATGGCTTGTCGACGATCTTCCACTTTTCCGTGCTCAACAAAATTCGACACCAAACGGCGGTTAGTGTTGTCAGATGGTGCTTGTTTTGTTAGCTACGATATTTTCGACGATATGCGCTACTGAACGGCTATTTTCAATGTACAGCGTCACTTTTGAACGGCGTTATGTCGGTGTGAAGTGATTTATGTCTAAGATTGTACTGAATTGACGTTTCAAGTCAATCGGTTGAAAAATTTTAAAATTGTCCAATGTTTACATTCGGACATAACAGATGGCGCACCGTGTAAAGTCCAGAGAATCAAAAATGCTGAATACATTATAATGTTCATTAATAAATTCATTAAAAGGTTTATGGAAATTAAATAAGGTTTGTTTTTTGTTGAAGCAGTCAACACACAGGTGGTGCCTCTATGCACGCAGAGCATTGTGTTGATTGGAAGGAAGATTGATAGCTGGGAGGAAGAAGAAGGGAGAAGTAATTATGAATTTATATATAAAATATATAATATAAAATATTTGTAGGGACCTTATTCCAAATACATGCGTTACGACAGATAAAATAACTTTTTCTGTAATAGGTACTGCCGTGGAATTAATAAGTTTTACCCGAAGTTCAAACGGTGGAAGATTCAATAGAGGATTCCAACAAAAGTTCAAAAATAAGAAATTGATATTGAAGCGATTTAATTTGAAAAGTGAAGTGAATAGCGTATTTGTTAAGAGTCGTTAAATTCTTTAACAAACCCTAAAGAACTTGTAGCTTTGTTCACACACGTGTTGATATGAAAGTCAAAACTTAATTTGGAATCCATGGTCACAACCAAATCAACAAATATTATTACATCTCTTATCGGTGTCCTGTGCTTACATTCCCTCTCTCATTCTCCTCCTTCCTCCACCCTATCAATCTTCCTTCAAATCAACACAATGCTCTTTATTGATAGGGATACACCCTGTGTGTTAACTGTATCACAAAAAAAACATGATTCAGAGTGTGATCATGTAAAGAGTAACTATTTAGTAGACATAGGTGAAACTTACTTTTATCAAGATTAAGTAACACTAAGTTTGATTGACAGCATTTTGAAGAATTATCTAGATCTTCTTGCTGAAGTTTTTGTAGGATTATAGAGTTTTAAGATAAGAACAACTTTACATGAGCATACATTATAAATAGTGATTTGTTTGGAGCTTGGTTTTTGAAAATCCAAAAAAAAACAGAAATCTTACAAAAGTGAATGAAATTTGTATTTGGATCGATAAATTAATTCCTGCCATTTACCTTTTAAAGATAATTTTACTTAAATGTTACCCGCGGCAATGCTGCAAGGGGTCTGTTCTGAAGGTTAAATTTTGGCACACTTTTTCACAAATTCCGGCCGGAATCTCGGAATCTCACCAATTACGCGTTCAATCTTGGCTTCCAAAGCAGCAATCGTGTTTGACTCGTCTCTATAGACAAGAGACTTAACATAGCCCTAATAGTCTAACGGGGTCAAATCTCAGGATCTTGGTGGCCAATTGACTACACCAAAACGTGATATCAACTGCTCACCAAATTCGCCTCTCAATTGATGCATGGTCCGAGACCAATTCTTGCATTTCCGGCAAAAAAAAGTCTGTTATCATCGAACGGTACCTTTCTCCATTGACCGTAACGTTGCGCCCGTCAACGTCTTTGAAGAAGTAAGGCCCAATGATGCCGCCTACCATTTAGCCAAAAATGAGCCTCGTCGCTGAAGACAATAAAATGGACGTAGCTTGCGAAACACATTTTTAACCGAGCACGAACTTTGATAATAAATTTCAATAATTTGCAAACATTGTTCAGGCGTAAGTCTATTCATGATGAAATGGCAAACCAAACTGAGCATTTTTTACTTTAACACATGTCAAGAATCAGCGTGAACTGTCAAAAATATGAATGCCAAAAACCAAGTAGCAAAAAAATTACCCTTTATAACACACGGAAAATTATTAATAAACAGAAGAAATATTAAAGGTCCCAGATAGCTTCCTTGAGGAACCCCAGAAGTAACAGCAATGCTTGTTGATACGGCATTTCGGAAGATTATCTTTTGTTTTCTGTTAGTAATATATGACTCTAGCCATCTTCAAAGCAAAGGCAAAAATACAATCAAACCTAGCTTTTTTATCAGAAAGTACCTTGCTTTACTAACATTAGTGTATATAACCTCAGTTGTTATATTAGTGTACATAATATCAGTTTATTGGTCATTAATAAATCCATTCATAGCACATGTAGTGAATTCTAAAAATTTGTCGTTGCAGAATTCCCCTTTAGGGACCCATGTTGCAATGTGTTGATCTGTTGATCAATCTTGTAACAGAGTGCATAATTTGATATATTTGATTTAAAACCATTTTTATCAATAGGAACAATAAAAGGTTCTTTCCAAAATACTGGAAACCCTATTGTAAACATTTGCCAAAGATTTTTCAACCATTTTAAGTTTTGACAGCTCAAGAGACTTAAGATGGTGAAGAACATCTAGAGGATCTGTGGTTAGGATACAAATAGTATTACACGAATCAATGGTGATGGCGTAAAAGTAATTGCCATTAAAGCTAAACGTGGAATATGTAGATTTCAAAAACATAATAGGTATGAAGCCAAATTTTTAAAATGAACGAAAAAAATTAATTATCATGGTCTACAATCAAAAGGCAAATTTGGAAGTTTGGTGGCACTGTTTTGGAATGAAATGGGGGAATCCCTGCAACAAAAGTTCTTCTCGATAAATATTGTGGCTTGTTTATTTGTTCAACCTTCAAATTGATCTGGACAATGAAATAAGTGTGTTTTGGTAAAAAAAAATAAAAAAAAAAATGAATAAATATAAAGGGTTATTTTGTTCCAGAATGTAAGATGAAAGTGAACTAAATATAGATTTAATTATAATTTTAAAAAATATTAGATGGGTCGTGGAGCTCATTGCAGTACAGAGGAGAGAAGACTTGTTCGTCGGCTCCGAACCAAAGGAAAAACTTACAAATTCATTGCCAGATAGATGGGACGGTCTCAGAATTTCATTACAAATGCTCTCAAGCCAGAAAAAGCTATTGAAACGCGTGGAACACCTAAAAAACTTCATTAGTAAATTGGGAATTTTGTATCATCACGAACTGTTCCAAGACGATTAGTAAGCGGTAGGATTGCTCGCAAAGTTCCTCTGCTTAGAACTGCGAATTTGAAGAAGAGGAAAAATTTTGCATTAGTTCATAAAACGTGGTGCGGTTCACAGGGAGAAAAAAATGTAGCAATATTCTCTGGAGCGATGAAACAAAACTAAATTTGTTTGGTAACGATGCGGAAAGAAATGTTCGTCGCCCGAAAAGCAGAGAATTCGACGTCCGGTTCGCAATGAAAACAGTGAAGCACGGAGGTGGCAGCTTATTGGTATGGGGCTGTTTTTCTTGGCAAGGTACCGAGAAGGTGCCGAGGATAATATGCTGCTTTTGTGGAAATTTCAGCAGAACAATGATCCTAAGCATTCATCGCGAGTTGTCAAAGCATGGTTCCAAGAGCATAATGTAGACGTCCTTGGATGGCCAAGTCAATCCCTTGATCTAAATCCTATTGAGAACCTCTGGGGAGAGCTTAAACGCCAAAACAAAACGCAGTTATGGGTAGATATTAAAAAAATTTGGTACAACATTGCTGTAGAAACTTGTCGGAAGTTGATATCGTCAGTGCCCAGAAGAATCGAAAAAGCCATCAAGAATAATGGTAGATATTCTGGGTATTAATGCGTTCTTACTAATTCAGTAAAATACGGAACCATAACTAGCAAAATTTCAATATTTATTCGTAAGTTTTTTGTGCACACCTATTATTCTGTCCAATCGAAAATGTGTGTATTTTATGAATTAACCAAAATTTAAGTTATTTTTTTTAGAGTTTTTAAAACCTTTTATGTTTTGTTATGACGCTGAAGTATGTTTATTTTGAAAACTAATATATTTTTTGAAGGATAATAAAAAATATATGAAAGCCAAGCTTTTTTGAAAAAAAATATGTTCACACCTATTATTTTGTCCAGGTGTGTATGTACATGTTTCGTAACGAAAGAATGTTAAGAGATTTTAAATGATGTTGCCGAAATGTAATCCCCCATCAACTCGGGGGCTACAACACCCTGAATTAGAAAAACCTAATTTTTAGAATATCTATCGCATAGCCTGCCGCCAACATCGACAATCTAATTTCCTTCCATGATTCTTCTTTATCATATCCGTATTGCTCTTTTTATTTTCGATGATGCCGATGTGGGTGTTTATGTACTCTCGCAAACAAACCTTTTCTGCTATCGTACGTTTCATTGTCGTGATCTTTCAAGTTCCTACAAACAGAACAGATAAAACTTTTTTGGAATGTATGTATACTTAACAAAAATATAATGTATTTGTTACTTACTTTCTGCTCCCAATTCTAAATCAATTTTTCTTATAATTTACTGAAATTTTTCTTTTTTAATGGGATCACTATGTATAGCTATTTTAAGTAGTTAAAACCTTGTTTTACATGACTATATGGTAGTAATTGACAAATAAATTTTGTGTGCTTTTAATTTAAAGTATGGTTTTTGGCTAAAACGTATTTTATTTTGCGACTATAACTACGGGTCATAGTGTCCAGTGTTTTAATTAATATTATGTTGTTATGCAAAGGTATACACACATATGTAGTTATTACACGTCACGCCATCCAGCGACTTCGAAATGTATTACATAGAATAGAGACTCCGAAAAAGATTCGAGGTTCGTGATCTTGATAATTTTTCGTGGTTATATTCAGAGTGTGTAATGTAATTGTAAAGTAATTTTTAAATGTTTCAAGGTAAATTTAATAAAGTTGCAATAATTTGCTTATATACACAATCCAGTGTTTGAACCTATTTTATTTATTGAGAATAAATAAACAGTAGAAACTAAATAATATTTTCTACAAGAGTACCATGCTGCTAGCATACGCTCACGAAACAGACAATCTGAAAAGGTAGTGAAAAGGTAGTTTCGTCGAGTGGGTCTAGTGATGAACGAGAACAAAACGAAATAACTTATGTCAACAAACAAAGAGTCACGGCGTCTTGGACAAAATGTTACTGATACTACGTGTTCAGTAGGCAATTGAGAAGCAGAGCCCTCTATCGACGGACGAAAATAAAGCTCTATATGTCAAGAGGAGGACGTCCTAATCTCCGTTGGAAAGACCAGGTACAGGGCAACCTGACTGCACTTGGTCTTATGAACTTGTGCTAGCGCGCGTATAGCATAGGCGACTTGCAAAGCTTTATAGAGGCAGCCAATACCGATCATCGGTTTTAGTGCCAGCTAAGTAATTAATTCTACTGTTAATTTATTCTCAACAAATAAAAACGTTCGATTACTATATTGTGTTAAATCAAATTTTTGCTACTATATTAAATTTATCACTTAACAAAACACTTAAAAATTACCTTACAATTATGTTTCACAATGTGTTTCTCTGCATTCCGATGCTACAGTCGTATTTATAGCACAGATTTCATCGCTGTCACTAACATTCCGAAGTTGCCAGATGGTGTCATGTTTTATCATCAGTTAACATAGCCACGAAAAATTAGTATGACCACGAAGCTCGAAGCTTACTATTATAATGCATTCCGAAATCGCTAAATGGCATAGATGTGTAATAAGTACCCTGTAGAGAAACCAACTAGTTTAATATTAGTCGATAAACTGGTTTACTGAACACTGCAACTAGTCCCACATTTGGTATCTTTCCTCGTCGGGAACTGGTTTATTTAACATTGTGTTGTCCTAGGAACAAGTCAAATGTCCAGGCTTAAATATCTTTTCAACTGTTAGTAGATAGATTGTTTTGAAATATTTTGTAAACCAATACACCATATCTTCAACTAATTGAAAATACGTGTTTTTTAAATAGTTTGTAGACTAATCGATTTGTTTCAGTTTGCAACCAGTTGTAATGTTGTATATTTTCATTTATATACATATGAATGTACCTACGACACATTTGCAAACAACAGTTACTTGTTTTTTGTTAATACATTCAAAACAAAGGGTGTACCCCTATAAATGCAAGAACATTGTGTTGATTGGGAGGAAGATTGTTAGGTGGGAGGAAGAAGGAGGGAGAACGAGAGAGAGAATGCAATTACTGGACACTTATAAAGAGATAGACAGCTATTGTGGCAAGTGTTATGCCTTTACCACAATGAACTTAAATTTTATCAATGTCGTCTATGCGATATTTGTACATGAATGGAAGGGACCTATAGTTTTGAGCCGAATCCGAACGGTAGAGTGCACAGCTTTTTCATTGGCAATTTTTACTCTTGTAGGTTTGCCATTGCCTGCCAAGAGGTGCAACATTCCAACGCACTACTACTACGATACAGCGACCACTACTTGATCAAAAACAATATATACCCTGTACACCGAGTGTGTAGTTCATAAAATGGTATTAATATATATATAAATATAAGCGTATACAAATATCTTTCATGATGGAAGGTGCAATCACTGTGGAAAACAATGAAATACTCACCATTTTTGACTACATCGAAGTCATAGTTTGCAATATTCTTTCCTACAAATACGTTGGCATCCGATAAATTATTGTTTTTCATATTGCCACGGATATTAATTTTATTTTGTGTTTTATAATGAAAACCGACACTAAAAGGATTTTTGAAATATATAAATTTAAATTAGTTTCAAACACTTTGAATGTACCTGTTATGACCTTAATATTAAAAGCATAATGTAAAAAGCAAATATTTTATATTTATACATAGATAGTCTCAACTGTCCAGGAAATTGTCTAAATCTTTACATTCATATTTAGCAAATGAATATATTATTATATAAAGTCACTCATTCTCGTTATGTAATTTTGGGTTATACTTAAGTACACACGAAGAGCCACACTCATTCGTTGTGGCCTTGTGACTCTTCGTAAATTTCTATTTGTTAAAATAATAATAATTTCATGGTATTATTTTTTTATTATATTTTCAAAACGTTTCCCTAAAATATGAAAACAAAAGCTAGTCCAATTCCATACATTAATTTACTTACATTCTTATTGAGTTCAATTCACTCGTACTTCTCTCCTTGTGTGAGGTGTTTGCTCTTAAAAATCTATGCTTCACTTCCACACCAGTTTGACATTCCTGTAATAATATAGAATATGATATATGTAGGTATATAGGACTGTTTCAATAATTGCATTCAAGGAAAATATATAAAGAATTCTTGTAATTCCGGTTACATTTTCGATATGAATAACTTATATGGATTGTGGAAACACAAATAAATACAACTAAGATCACTGCTGAGGAACCATGGCTGATTCCGTAACGTTCCGTTGTCTGTCTCTATGGCAAACTTAATGTTCATTAAGCCTGCTTAATACACTAGATGTAATCTCACAAGATGAGATTGCCAAATTCGGGAAAAAAACTATTTTTCAAAATAAAAACTAATCAGAAATAAGATGTAGTTTACATTTTCTTAATCAATTAGGTAATAAAAGCAAACATGATTCTAGAAATGTGTAAATAACTTACGCCGCCTGTTAATTGACTTTAATTCTGTGTCTGTGTTTTCAATTTTCCAGCAGAAATTAACAGTTAGAAAAAGAATAGTGATAATTATCCATACGGAAACAGAATCGTCAGTGACATAAAAAATATTGATAATATTAATCTCATCCCTACTGCGAGATGGAAAACAAAAAGACAATTTACAACTGAACCCGGTTTGGCAGTATCAAATCTATTCAAAGAGTTGAAACAACACCGATAAGCGATGGATAAATTTGTAGTATGGCAAAAACGAGTAAATGTTGAGAGTATAGACGATGTTGTTAGGCAGTTTAGTCACAAATTTTGTGTTGAGAGAGACAATAGACAATTAAATTGGTATTTACTTATATACATTCATATTTATAGTCATACATATGTACATATGTACAATACATAGAATAAACATTAATCATAACAAAGGAATATACAATAGCAATGCTTTCAAAACTACATGTTCAGCATATCATTGCGACAATGACTTCACACTACAATTCAAGGCCAGCGCAATGGCAATGTGCTTATGTCTATGTACATGCCATAATATTGCGACAATGAACTTGCGCTAACATTCAAGGATAAGTTGCGATTCATTGCACTCACAAATCATATAGTCATGTTGTCAGCATTATTAGCTGCGTTTTATTCGCCACTCGCAACTAGTTACACATGACGAATTATGCGATAATTGTATGGAACAAAAACCGCAAGGATAATACTAATAATTATAGCTCCTATGTATAGCTATTACGTTGCTTAACATTCCTAGTTTGCACAATAACCCTACCGTGAACCGTCAATAACAAAAAAAGAACAGTTTTACATAAAAATAAAACACATACAATACATATAAAAATGTCGAACAGCAAAAAAAAGTAAGTAAAAATTTATATAAACAAAAAAATACACATATATTTCCTATTTAATAATACATTTTGCACAAAATCTTAAATATAAATAAAAAGATCAGCTGCCATTAGGGATAATTCTATATATTTCCAACAGTTTATCAATAATTTTTTTTTAAAACAAAGGCTTTTCTTAATTTAATACCTGTTAATACTATTTTATTCAATAAAATATTTGGCATTATTTGGCTTGTCATTGTTAAATATTCTTATGAAGACTAAAAACCAAAAAAAAATTCCGACGATAAACTGCAATGACTGGCAATCATTTCTATTGTTATCGATATTTCTTAAAATGTTTCACCTCCATCTCCATAGTGAATAACAATACATAGGAGAGGAGACTTAACATCTTGATCGTTTTATTGGCACATGTTAAACAAGATGGTCAATAAAACGCAGCTATTGTATGAATTATATTGATTTTGAGTTTCCCAAAGAAACAATTGGTATAAATAGCATGTAAATCAATCAATCTGCTGAAACATATCACATCCCAAATATAAAGAGGACGAAACGCAAAATTAAAAATTTTTCAGGAAACGACATAAAAGTCAAAACACTTTTACCTATCTACGGATGAATATAAAAATTTATGGAAAATAGTATCCATATTTGTAATAATGATGTACAAATATGTATGTATAATGCAGACAACATGAATAGATGCGAAAGGCGCATTTAAAATTTTAAATTTTGCTCGGTAAATGTCGATATTATCGACAAGGAACGATATCGGTAATTATCGCCAATTCTAGCAACGTAACGATATTTGTCGACAACTC
This sequence comes from Palloptera scutellata, assembly GCA_958295655.1. Classification (NCBI taxonomy): domain Eukaryota; kingdom Metazoa; phylum Arthropoda; class Insecta; order Diptera; family Pallopteridae; genus Palloptera; species Palloptera scutellata. Next base: position 32,512,191 of record OY282451.1, read on the forward strand.
CTAACTTTTCTTCAGTTAATTTTTATAAAAATAAAAGCAATAAATTAAGTGTAACAAGTATCAAAGTGGCAACAACGTGATTCCCCACATTGTTTCATACAACTAAATTATTCTATTAACATTTAATAAACTCATATTACAGTTAATATGTAAAAGTATATGAAGCTTTTGGCGGAAGAATTTGAACCCCTTTACTTACTTTACTTTTGATGGCACAACAGCCCATGGAGGGCCTAGGCCGAGCTTTTCGCATCCACTCATGTTGTGCGTGTTATATTTATACATGAATGGAAGGGACCTACAGTTTAAAGCCGAATCCGAACGGCGAAGTGAAAAGCTTTTCATAGCAATTTTTACTCTTGTAGGTTTGCCATTGCCTGACAAGAGGTGGTGCCGTGTAGAAAAATTATTTTTTTTACTTTTTGATTTTGCCTGTGCCGAGATTCGAACTCCGGACACTCTGCGTAGCAGTCCAACGCACTACCACTACGCTACAGCGACCACCACAATTTGAACCCCTTTGATTTATAATTTAGTCGCTAAATCATACCTTTAACTTTTATCAATTTAAATAGTTTATACTGAACAAATGTGACCGCCGTGTTTTACTGGGCTAAAAAAATAATGATATTTGTCGATATCGATATGTACATGGCGTCTGTTGTAGTTTGTGTATCACTTGATTTAAATGGGTTGGGTTTTGAGCAATTCATTCCGTGCCTCTAGTTCCTTATGTATCGTCTCATCTTGTATATACGTTGAATCTAAACTATCGCAATATTCTTCGATTGTCGTTTCAGATGGGTAAACGATTGTGCCGCCGATTTCTAGTTGCTTATGTTTAACTTGATCGTCTTGCGAATTGATTACGATGTCATTGTTGTCAGTTTCGAAATTTTAATTATCATATGAAGCGCTAACGAAAGGAAGGTGTTAATACACATTTTGACTAACTAAATAATTTTAAAATTATAAGCATTATAGGTAATAATATTTGGTAAGCATAAAAAACTCATGAACTCATTTTTATATATATATACTTTGTCATAACTTTACTCTTTTTACCCGATGGATAAGTTTTATATGTCGTTAGAAAGAAAAGGCATGTGTTCTTATATATAATAATATATAAAAACATTTGATACAACACAAAAAAGCGGAGTAAGAAGCCAAAATATACAATACAAAAAAACCGAGCAACAAGCCTATATATGATTTTTTTTCCTATTTCAAAGGATTTATTATTATATATTATATAATTAATTAAGAATATAAAATCTGTATTTACATAGTGTCGTTTAATTAAAGTAAAAATTTGCAAATATGATAAAATTTTTATGCTTATATACAAAAACTGAAAAATTTTATCTTTTTTCACTTTCTTAACAGTTAATTTTTTGTACGTGAATTGAGCTACCAAAAAGTTTTGGGATTTTGTAGTAAAGGATCTGACAACACTGACCGGAACCAAGAATTCGGTTACAGTGAGAATCAACGAAGTACTGTCGGTGAACGAAAAGTAATCAAAATACTATATATATGAATAATAGTAAACATAATTATAGTAATCGAAAGTAGTTGTAAGCAAAATATAATAAAAATAATAAAGAAAAAGAATGCTCTTACTACAAAACAATATCGTAACATAAAAAAACAAAAAAAATGTTTTGCCATATATATACTATTTTGGATTATTGAATTATTCTCTAACCCAAATTCTTAATTCTAAGTATTAGGATTCTTTAATTCACTCTCTCTCTTCTTCGCTTCACTCATAATGCACATATTCGATAGTTAAAAATGCAATAAGATCTCTGAATCAGACGGTTGTCGGTACGTTTGGTCCAGAAAAATTGGCAGGCGCTTGCTGGTCTTTTAGCTAAGTTTGAGATGTTTTCGAACCAGAAAGCATGAAATTAAAAATTAGACATGTTTTTTCCATCCACAAAAGGGGAAGCAAAGAATTATTTACAAATTATTAACCGATTGCTAAATTAACTACAATCGTTAATGTACCCATCGTAAATGTGTAATGATGAATCAATTGAAAAAATGTGTTTATTATTTATTATATTAAAATTAATTAATTAATGTCAATTCGGTTTCGTAGAAAATGCATGCACTCTATCACCTTGAATTAATTAATAGAATTTATATAAGAGAATTTAGAAAAAAATAAATTTGTGGCATGATGATTATGAATAATAATAATAGGAAGCAAGTCGTACAAATAAATGATACAAAAAGCTCAATAAAAACAACAAAGGAGCAACTGGCAGCCACACTGTTTCTGATATACAGGGTTAGGCGATTGAAGTGTCACCAACTTCACACCGGTATATCTGGCAACGCGATATTGCCAAATATGACAAATTCATATAAGCTACCAAAAGCATTTGCGTCTAAGTTTTATAGAACAAAAGTTATTCGAAATGGAACACAAACGTAATAGTGAGATTGCGTTATATTTGAGTGGAAAATCAAGCTATTCTTCGTGAGCTCAGGCATCTCAAAGTGAATAAAATGTTTGTGTATCATCACACCATAATTCGTTATAATATACAGGCATCATTACCAAACGCTATGGCGGTGGACGAAAAAAAACAGCAACATCACCTGAAATGGTTCGGAAAGTGAAGCTCTACTTGAACGAAAATCACGTCGTAGTGGTAACCAAATGGCCAAAGTATTGAAAATATCCCAGCGAAGCATCCGACGCATATTCCAAAATGAGCTCAAGGTAAATCCTTAAAAGTTCCAAAAGGCACATGATCTTACGCCAAAGCAACAAAAATTTAAAAGTTGGAAAGAGCAAAGGAGTTGTTACGCTTGCACAAACGTGGCGAATTTCCAAACATTGTATTCTTTTATGAGTAAAAATTCAATATTGAGCATTTCATAAACTCTCAAAATGATCGTATTTACTTAACTGAACTTACGAAAATTTGAGCCTACGAACGGCCACCCGAAGTAATTTTCCATCTCAAGCAATGGTGTGGGCAGTGTGACCGCCGATGGACGCTGTCCAATCGTTTTCATCGAGCCTGGTGCGACTTATTATCGGAAAAATGTTTTGGAAGCTGCTTTAAAGCCGTGGGCACGCAAACATTTTGGTGGTACACCATGGACGTTGCAACAAGACTCGGCACCGTCTCATAAAGTTCGTGTGAACCAAGAATGGTTAAAAGACCATGTTCCACACTTCATTTAGTCCACACAATGGCTTTAGAATTCGCCAGATGCAAATCCGATGGACTATTCCATCTGGGCCATTTTGGAGAGCAAAGTGAGTCAAGGCAAAAGGTGGCCACATCGAGCTAAAGTGAATGGATTCTAAAATTTTTATTATTTCCACACATTTTTGTAATTTGAATTAATAAAAAAATAAAGTCACACAAAAAAAATATGTTCGTTTGAATAGGTAACAGTTCAATTGCTTAACCCTGTATATTTATAAGATTTTCTGCTTAAAGTTGAATGGAACTCCACAATTCCATGCACAGGATGAAACATTTTTGTATGCATTGGAACCAATGGATGAAGTAATTCCTGATATTATTGCGGACTTGAAAACAACAACGCATTGGTTTTAAAGAAAAAATTAATACATCAAAAACCAATTTTATTATTTATAATAACTACAAGAATGTTCCTGATATTAATCATATTCAGAGATAAGAATATATTAATAGTTGGAAAATTTTAAATATCTTGCTCTGTAGTTTGACTCGAACTTGAATTGGAATAAACACATGAATCAATTAAAAATGAAACTGATTCCACTAAATTTTATCATTTATAGAAATAAAAATAAAATAAAAAAATAGAAAATATGACAATGTATCTCATTTTGCAAAACAAATTATGAACATGATCTAAATATGTTGAAGTATGAATGCGCACTTATAGTATATTATACGAGTATATATTCATTTTTTTAGAAAGAATAAAAAAACCACCAGCAGTTAATGTTCTAATAAAGGGTGATTTTTAAGAGCTTGGTTAAAAAAAACACAGAAATTTTACAAAAGTGAATGAAACTTTTATTTGGATCGATAAATCAATTCCTTCCATTTACTTTTTAAAGACAATTTCATTTAAATGTTGTCCGCGGCTACGCTTCAAGTGGTCCATTCTGAAGGTCCAATTTTGGCACACTTTTTCACATATTTCGGAATCTCACCAATGACGCGTTCACTAATGGCTTCCAAAGCAGCAATCGTGATTGGCTTGTCCCTATAGACAAGATGCTTAACATAGCGCCAATAGTCTAACGGGGTCAAATCACAGGATATTGGTGGCCAATTGATTGCACCAAAACGTGAGATTAACTGCTCACCAAATTCGCTACTCAATTGATGCATGGTTTCGCGTGCAGTGTGGCACCGTCCTTTTGGAAACACATGTCAGCCAAGTCCAATTCTTGCATTTTCGGCAAAAAAAAGTCTGGTATCATCGAACGGTACCTTTCTCCATTGACCGTAACGTTGCGGGCTTCATCGTCTTTAAAGAAGTACGGCCCAATGATGCCGCCAAACAGTGCATTTTTCGGGATGCATTGGTAGCTGCTGAATTGCCTCTGGCTGGTGTTCACTCCAAATACGGCAATTCTGGTTACTCATGTATCCATTGAGCCAAAAATGAGCCTCGTCGCTGAAGACAATTTTGCGATAAAAAAAACGAATCCTCATCCTACTTTTCTAAGTTACATTCACCGAAAAATCGACGTTGTGGTAGGTCACCGGGCTGCAGTTCTTGCACCAGCTGTATTTTGTATGGCATTATTCCGAGACTTTTGCGTGAAATCTTTCAGGTGGTCGAATAATACCAACCCAATTGCTTCGATCGGCGCCGGATGGGCATAAGTATCACGATCTTCTTCAACACTGGCGGATACAGCAGAAATATTCTCTTCCGTACTCACTGTATGGATATGATTTGGTGGATTAATGTCCAATAAAGTGAAACTGGTGCGAAATTTGGTCACAATGAGCTGAATAGCCTGCTCTGTGGGTCGATTATGACGACCATGAAAAGGACGTAGCTTGCGAAACAAATTGTTCACAGAAATATAAACGTCAAAAACCAAGTAGCAAAAAAAACACCCTTTCATAATTTATTTTAACCACTTATATATAATTGATTGGGCGTACCTGTTCCAACTCGATTTTCCTTCCCTATTAAAATAGCGGCTTGTTGTAACGGATCTTCTAAATTTCGGAAGTCTTCCTTTCAGGACTTCGTGATAAGCAATAATCTTTTTGAAAATTTCACAAACTGTCTAAGAATGACAAAATACCCCTGCCATTCTCTCCAAACTTATACCATAGATGGGAAAATCTAGTTGGCGTGGGTTGCCAAGATTACAAACAAAAATTAACTTATGGTAAACCTAATGAAAATTAAAATTATGGCTACAAGCCTTGCCATATTGGCAACTCAAACTTAGGCTATATCGAACAAAAAAAGTAAAAATAAATATTGCAGTTATATTTCAGTGATTACAGTGTATTATATGACGTTAATTTAATTTTGTTTTAAAAATCCATGGCAGTAACTTAACAAATATCTATAAAGCAATAAGGCTCAGAGCGAGCAAACCAAGCAGATATTACCCATCCAAAGATGGTGCTCTTGTTATTCCACCTATTTTTGTTGGGGACTCTCAAATTTAACTTGTTGATGGGGTCATGAGCTTGGGTTTCATCCTGAACTCTAAGCTAACATGCTGTGACCACATTAATGGTGTTGGATCTAAAATCTACAATGTTTTACGCTCACTTCGATTCTCTGCCCAATATACTCTTTCTCCAATTAGAGTTAACCTTGTTGAACAGTTAATAGTTTCTCACATTACCTATTTTGATGTTGTCTTTAGTAAAGACTTGCGTTTAACAATGCCATTCGATATGCCTTTGGACTATGCCGTTTCGATCACATATCTCATAAATATACTTGTATTCTTGGAGTGGAATTAACTGACTGGCTATACGTAACATAATTTTCCTTCACCGAATCATTAACTCAAAGCGCCTACATATTTGTATGATAAATTGCCACTCCACTAGGTCGTCTCAACTTATTATTCGTATATTATATTAATTGTGATCGATAATTCTATTTCAATGCCAATAGAATATGGAACTCATTTCCATCCCATCTTCAACGGATGGCTGATACAGGAAACCAATTAATATTAATAATAATAATTTTAACATGTTTTTCCTCTTTATTCCTAGTTATTTTTCTTTCTTTATTTTTAATTTTGGATTATAAGTAATAATTTAAAATAAAATAATTTAACGCTAATTGATTAAGCTTGATTGTACTTTGTTTCTTCGTTTATATTTTACTTCACAGTGAAGGACTCATATCAGTTGTGGTATTGGCGTTAGGGACATGTATGTAGCGAAAACTTCAAAATAATTAAATCAGCTGTTAATGACATTTCGTGCAAAGATACTACTAATGAAAAATGCATAGTTTGCATTGTAAGTAAACAAATTCGTAGCTCCTACATTTGTAAGTTCATTTTCGGGTGCAAAATACTTTCAGAAAAGTGATCGTTATACCGATCCCAAAGGAAAAGCGCAGAAAATTAGATGTAAAATCAATAGCCGTGTTCACGATCTGTAGTTTTTGGTCTTGTATCGTTTATTCTTGGTTTTTATGGCAACACCCTATTGTAACATTGCGTAGTATTCTGTATTTTCTTGATAGTGAATACGGCTAATATAATACAGTTGGTTAGCTTTTGTACTATAAACTATACAACCCAGCCCACCAAATAAAATCAGCAGAGATGTTGCTTTCATCGAAACCGAAATCAAAGTGCATGAACATAACAGTTCAACAAACGTTTCTGTTTTATCGCCGGTAGTTTCCGACCATTATGATTTTGAAAGTGATATCAACAAATACAATTCCGGTGGCAACAAGAGAGAATTGAACATTATCAACTATAACACAAACGAAACTGACAACAGTGACATCTTAATCTATTCGCAAAACGATCAAGTTAAACATGAGCAAGTAGAAATCGGTGGCACAATCGTTTACCCATCTGAAACGACAATCGAAGAATATTGCGATAGTTTAGTTCAACGTTTATACCAGAGCAGACGATACATAAGGAACTAGAGACACGCAATGAATTGCTCAAAAAACCCAACCAAATCAAATGATACACAAACTACAACAGAAGCCATGTCACATATGGAAAGCAAACATTCACCCTTATTATGGTTTGCGTTGTCGACGTCGTTGTCAATTCTATCTCAACGTCGACATCAACACCACGTCAATGCTACATCGGTATTTACTGAGGATGTTGTGTTGACATCGACATGTTATCGATAATTTAAGCTTTTTTAATTTGTTTACAATTTCTGTCGAAAATTTTTTTTTCTGGTTTAAGTGAAAGTTCAAGCCATGAAGAAAGTTAAAAAAATCGCGTCTCCAAAGAAAAGTTATAAAATAAAGATCGGAAATCTTTGTTTTCCCGGATAGTAAGTATGTACAAGAATCTGACATGTTAGTGGAAAATATGGTTTACTATGAGCTTCTATGTATTGCATTGATTTATTACAGATTTGTTGATTACTTTCGCTTGAACAAATCGGGATTTAAACTCGTTTTGGTGAAAGTAGCGCATTCGATGAAGCATGGTGTACGATCCACATTACTTTCGAACACATTGAAGCTACGTTTCTTCACAACACACTGTTTCTGCAATATTGGCTGAGGCGCTCGACGTTTTCGAAGTGGTAATATATGTCCCCTTTTCATAAAATTTTAAATGAGTGAAGATGAAGAAGCTGAAGTCAAATTGGAGTTTTTTGAGAAAACTGGATTTCCTGGTGTTATTTGTTGTGTAAATGGAACGCACATAAAGATCTTGCCTCCGAGTAAGGCAGAACAGAAATGCAATGATTGTAAGTTAAAAGGATGGACCATTTAAAATTATAATTATCAATTTTAATGAATTTACTTTCAGATTCCAAATGCTATTTTCAATGGTAAGCAATCAAACGCGAGGAACATTGTAGAAAGAACTATTGGTGTTCTCAAAAATATATTTTTCGTTGTTTACTCGGCGCTCGTCAACTGCATTATAAAGCAACTTAAATCGTAAACGTTTGTGCTGCGTTGCATAGCACTTGAATTAAATTTCTCGACGAGATTGCAAACAACAATACAGCAATATATTTAGCGAATTTAGGGAAGATAATTTGAAATAGATAACTCAGAAAATTTGCAAAATGTTGAAGCTTCGGAAATTCGAGAACAAGTAACAACAAGTTTCTTGTAATTCAAATTCAGTATTTTTATTTGTTGTAGGTTATTTTTTGTAGCCTTGCATTTCAAGTCATTTGCATTTCCCCACACTTACAAATTACATTACTTACTTTTAATGGCACAACAGCCCATGGAGGGCCTAGGCCGAGCTTTTTGCATCCTCTCATGTTGTGCGTGTTATATTTGTACATGAATGGAAAGGACCTACAGTTTAATACCGAATTCGAACGGCGAAGTGAAAAGGTTTTCATAGGCAATTTTTACTCTTGTAGGTTTGCCATTGCCTGCCAAGAGGTGGTGCCGTGTAGGTAAATTATTTTTTTTTACTCTTTGATTTTGCCTGTGCCGAGATTCGAACACCGGACACTCTGCGTAGCAATCCATCGCACTACCACTACACCACAGCAACCACTTACAAATTACATTGGTTTACAAAATTTTGTTCAAGTTGTTGCCAAAAATCTAGTCGACGTCAATATCAATATTTACAAACAGCGATGCCAATTAGGAGCTGTCAATATTCGTGTCGACGACGCCAACCATAATAAGGGTGATTGTTTGAATGCCATGAAAGATGAACTTCAATCGCTAAATGACAAGAAGGCATGGAGACTTGTTGAATTGCCTAAAGATAAAAAACCAATACAAATGGGTGCTGAAAAAATATTATACGCAAATTGGAAACTTCACACGACATAAAGCACGGTTGTTGTTAAAAGGGTTTACACAGAAATTTGGCGTCGATTACCACCACTCGCTCATGTTCTGCGCTATTCTACAGTTTTTTAACTTTGGTGGTCAAACATGATTTGCATGTTCAGCAATTAAACGTATTTTTCGCTATCTAAAAACAAATTATCCTCAGCAAAACTCCAATATAATTGAAAGGGTTTTGCCATACGGATCTGGAGTGATCTGGATCACAAAAATGTTTTATTTTTTTAATCTACAATATTCATTAGTATTAAAAGTTAGAAATCAAGTTATTGAATATATATTTTGTTTAATATTTGCTTTCATTATTGAAGTTCATAAAAACTAATTTAAATTAAGTTTGCATGCAAGAGGGCTGTTGAAGTATGAATGCGCACTTAAATTAAATATATTAATTGTGAATAATTATAACTATTACTAAATCACTATAACTGAACATGGAAACTGTGAATAGTTATAATTATAACCATTATAAAATAAAGAAATTACTTCCTTCTTGTTTTACCACCAAACATCGAACGACTTCTTTTTTTGATTGTTTATTTTATTTTAAATTATTTTTAACATTCAGAACATTAACTCTACTTCACAAAATAATATATGGTACACTAAAGAACCATCTTATCTGCTGTTTACTCAACTTTACGCGTTCTAAACTTAATATTACCATGACACCAATTAAATATAGCTGTATAGCTTAGCGCGAATTCCTAATTAATGCCATTCGCCTTTGGGACGCATTACCATCCTCAATTAAAAACATACATACATATGAAGCAATGCAACGTGATAAAAATTTTATTACAAAAGTTCTTTGTGCAAGAGAAAATATTTGACTTACTTATTACATCTATTCAATAATATGTATGTGGTGAATTTGTACACTATACTATGTATGTATGGCAACTTGTATATGGATGTAATTTTGTTTTTATGGTATTTGATTTCATATTTGGTAACATTTATTTATTAAAGTCGTACTATTGCAGTGGTACATTACATAGGTATTTTATTTTTTTCTACGTAGTATCTACGCTATTAATATAATAAATATTTCATAAAATAAAGAATTATTTAATAAAACATTCTTTAAGAAAACAACTTGTAATTACTCGTTATCAATAAAAAAAGGAGCAATAAAAAGGAGTTAAATCTGAGAATAGCAAGATGGGCATTAGACCTACAAAATTAGGACTATGATTTCGAACACAGAGGTACTATCATGCAACATGTCGACGCGTTAAGTCGATATACAAATATCTTTGTATTAGAATCAAATAATTTCCAAGAAAATCTAGGTGCCAAGGGAAAAACAAAAAGTTCGAAAGAATAGAATAAAAGCGTCCGTGGAAGGATAGAAACGTGTTGTTATTATTCCCCCTTTCTATATATATTTTTAAAATTATACTTCAATTAATATATGTGTTGATTTAAAGGATAGTCCATTTAGTGATTTATTTTTTAATCAAACATTTTTTACGCTAACAGTTGTTGAAATCTATGTCAGTCATTATCATTCCTCCGCGGAGCTTACCTTTAAGGTTGAACAACGGCGGGAAATATTGCAAACTTATTTATATAGGTAAGGTTACGTTACAGTGGCTGTCAGTTTAAGCCGAATCCCTTGGTGGTTTTGTCATTACCTGTCAAGAGATGTACTTGTACACTTTCTCATAATTCTTATTCACCTTATATCGGCAGGCATGTAAGAAAGTACTGAAAAGGAATCACACCCGAAACCTCACGGAGTCTAGTGCCCTGTCCACTAGACTATAGAGGTCGTCCAAAGTTCAGGGTTGTGTTGTCCAAAACTTTCAAACTGCAATTTAATCAAAACTATGTACATTTATATATAAGCTACTATGTCAAATTGCTACAGATATATCTATATATATGTATGTGTATGTATGTTAGAGTATGCTTAATAAGAGACAAATACAAAATATATAAGCTTACATCTCTCATGTTGCAAGTTATAACCAAGTTGTTAACAAAACTCTCTGAAAATTCTGGATATAAATCGAACACATCTAATAAATCATCTCGATGAATTTTGTGCAAGTCACAATAAGTAAGTGCGCGCACATTTCCGTTGGACTTTCCAATTGTGGAGTACATGTAAGGGTTTTCTCCAAATATATCATCCTTTCCTAGAATAAAAAGAATTAATGAAAAAGTTAAGCAAAGAATTTCGTATAACTGTTTTGTGGAATATTAAGAGCTGATATTACATACTTATAAAGCAATGTCAACAAATTATTTTTTGCGATTGACTATTTTATTAAAATATTATTCTTATAACTGTGCCACAAAAATTTTCTTCCCTTTTCTAAACTAAACTAACAAAATGCAGTGATATGGAAAAAATATATATATTTAAGTATTACATTTGGGGGGTTCCTGTACGTTAAACAGTGTGCCGGAAGCAGTTTATATTTTCATTAGATTTAAACGACTATAAGACATTTGAGAAAAAAATTCCTATAATATATATCAGCCAGGGGTGTAGGATACAAGGTAAAGTTCGTGACAGTCGCAGGTGCGTCCATGTTCGATCCCTGCGCTTCTATGTTTCAAGTCGACACACATCCTCCTTGTGGCGTCCCCTAAATAGCGATCTGACACCCGTCAGTGAGATAACTAATGTGTGCGCTGAGCTTCTTCGTGGCTTTGAACAAATGGTTGTGCGGCGGGCTTGGATCCCCCCAACTTTAAAATATTCCCCCCAACTTTAAAATATCCTCAAAAGAAGTCTCGGAAATGGATAGGTACCTCTATCCATCTGGCGGACGTCCTCGAAAGGCATGGAGCTTATATCACCGCTATACAGGAAATGCGATGGATGGGACAGGGTTGCTCCAGAAGAGCATTCTGTGATATCGACTACAGCTGTCATGGGTCGAGACACGAATTTGGTGTTTGATTTGTGGTTGGGAAGAGACTACGTCACGTAATCTCGAGCCACTATCCCCATCATGGTAAAATACTTCAACATCAGCCTAATTATTGTCCATGCCCCGACGGATGAGATGGACGAACCGACCAAAGATGACTTCTACGAGCTACTCGCGAAAACTTATGAGCATTGCCCCCGCCACGATATTAAAATTGTGTTTGGCAACTTTAATGCCAAGTTGGAAGAGTCTCTTTGGTCCGACGATCGGAAATTTCAGTTTCCACGACAAAGCCAACGACAACGATATGAGACTGATCGACTTCATCGCCGCATGAAACATTACAGTTAGTAACACTAAATTCCCTGATCAAAACACACGAAACCAGATTCATCACGTTGTGATCGAAGGAAGGCACGCTTCCAATGTACTAGATGTACGCACAATTCGTGGTGCAAACATCGACTCTTTGTAGCCAAGGTCTGCACACGTGTATGTGTAGCGTACGGATAGGTACAAAGAGAAAGCTGGATGTCGAAAAGTTGCAATCATAACAGACAGCCGAAGTCTTTGCCAATCGACTCGCACTCCTCTTATCGAAAAACACCCAAATTGGTGATATGGACGCACATTTCCAGCTCTATGCGTACGGCCGCCGTCGACGGAGAAATATGTGGTACGACCAAGAGTATCACGATGCTACTGAAGCGAAAAACGCAGTTTATAGAGCCACCTTGCAGACAGTTGCTACTAAGAAGCGATACAGAGAGTTGAGGAAGGAGTAGAAACGTCTCTTCAAGAGCAAGAAAAGAGATGCAGAAAGACATGAGTTCAATGATATCGAAATATCACGGGACCGGAATGAGGTCCGAAAATTCTGTGAAAGAATACGACGCCTTGCAAGATGAAGACGGAAATCTGGTGACAGATATTTAAGGCATCATGAGATTATGGAGGGAGCACATTTCCCGGCTGCTTAAGGACTATGATCCCGCCACTGCGCAAAAAAATACTGCCGCCCGACTATGAGGAGCTGTTGACAGCCATCGCTCGGCTGAAAAACAATAAGGCTGCAGGTGCAGATGTCCTGTCTGCTGAGTTGTTTAAGACTGGTGGCGAAGAGTTCACAACGCATGCATGAGTTTGCATGCAGAATATGGTCGGATGAGAGCATGCCAAGTGATTGGAACCTCAGCGTACGATCCGCGCCAACTACCGTGGGATAAGTCTTATTAATATTGGTTCTTCAGACCTGGCAAATCCACCATCGGCCTGACAATCACACTATGCCAAATCCCGGAAAAGACCCGAGAAAACCAGATCGACACCCACTATCTATTCGTCGATTATAAAGCCGCCTTCGACAGCACTATTAGGGATAACTTGTACGTCACAATGTCTGATTTTGGTATCCCTGGAAAGCTCATTCGTCTTTGCAAAAAGCAACTGACCGACACCACCAACGCCGAAATCAAGGCTGACATTATTGTTGGTATTAATGCTGAATCCCAGCTAAACGAAAACCTACTTCAAAAGTATAATTGTCAACAGTAACATTTTATCCAAGACGCCGTGATTCTTTGTTTGTTGACACAAGGTATTTCGTTTTATTCTCGTTCACCACTAGGACCCACTCGATGAGGCTCCCTTTCCAGATTGGAATGTGCTGCACTGACTGCTCGCGCGTTGACATCAATATCATCAGCATATGCTAGTAGCATAACACTCTTGTTCGCTCGAATTATTTTCAGCATAAGGTTAGTGGTGGCTGTAGCGATATGGTAGTGGACTATTACGCAGAGGGTTCGAATCTCGCCACAGACAAAATCAAAAAAAAAAGTAAACAAAAAAATAAATTAAACAGTTTTTCTACACGGCACCATCTCCTGGCAGGCAATGGAAAACCTACAAGAGTAAAAATTGCCTATGAAATACTTTTCACTTAGCCGTTCGTATTCGGCATAAAACTGTAGGTCTCTTCCATTCATGAGTGGATGCGAAAAGCTCGGCCTTTGGCGCTACATGCGGTTATAGTCGACGTTGATAAAAAACTGAAGTTCATTGTGGTAAAGGCAACTCAATGCTCTTTATTCATAGGGGTACACCCTGTATGTTGAATGTATCAATCAAAATTTTTTTTTTTTTTAATTTAAAGAAAATATAGTGCGACTTATATACGCATGTAGCGCCAAAGGCCGAGCTTTTCGCATCCACTCATGAATGGAAGAGACCTACAGTTTTATGTCGAATACGAACGGCTAAGTGAAAAGTATTTCATAGGCAATTTTTACTCTTGTAGGTTTTTCATTGCCTGCCAAGAGATGGTGCCGTGTAGAAAAACTGTTTAATTTATTTTTTTGTTTACTTTTTTTTTTGATTTTGTCTGTGCCGAGATTCGAACCCTCTGCGTAATAGTCCACTACCATATCGCTACAGCCACCACTAACCTTATGCTGAAAATAATTCGAGCGAACAAGAGTGTTATGCTACTAGCATATGCTGATGATATTGATGTCAACGCGCGAGCAGTCAGTGCAGCACATTCCAATCTGGAAAGGGAGCCTCATCGAGTGGGTCCTAGTGGTGAACGAGAATAAAACGAAATACCTTGTGTCAACAAACAAAGGGTTACGGCGTCTTGGATAAAATGTTACTGTTGACAATTATACTTTTGAAGTAGTCAAGGTTTTCGTTTACCTGGGATTCAGCATTAATACCAACAATAATGTCAGCCTTGAGATCAAGTGGAGATTAACTCTTGCCAACAGGTATTACTACGGGCTCAGTAGGCAATTGAGAAGTAGAGCCCTCTCTCGACCGACGAAAATAACGCTCCATAAGTCCCTCATCCTTCCCGTCCTAATGTATGGCGCAGAGACGTGGACATTGACCATCAATGATGAGAGGCTGTTAGGAGCGTTCGAGAGGAAGATCTACGGTCCAGTATGCGTGGACGACGTGTATCGAATAAGAAGAAACGATGATATAAAAATCCAGCGGCTTCGCTGGCTGGGTCATGTTGAGCGAATGGAAGAAAGCGCTCTGGCTAGAAGGGTGTTTTATTCGAACCACGATGGAGGAACACGCAGAAGGGGACGACCTAATCTCCGTTGGAAAGACCAGGTGCAGGGCAACCTGACTGCACTTGGCCTTATCAACTGGCGCCAGCGCGCGCATAGCAGAGGCGACTGGCGAAGCTTTGTAGAGACGGCCAAGACCGATCATCGGTTGTAGTGCCAGTTAAGTAAGTAAGTATTAGATTGCCAGTTCCTGAAAACAACCTCTTTGGACCTTACTGCTGATCGGCAAGCCGTATTAAACCATGAATTGTATTTAGGTTTAACGCTAATCGTTTTATTAGGAATGAAAGACCGCATTCCTAATAAAAGTATTTCTGTTGCCATTTTAGCAATGGTTTCTATGTTTTTATCGGTAAAACACAATTACCAATTAAAATTCTCAAAAAAATTGCTGAGACCATTCCAATTTGCCTTTTCGTAAAGCCACATTAATAGCTTTGGAGCTATTGTCAAAAGGTGGTAGATTCGAGAGTTCATAAGTACTTGTATGGGCAGCAATTTCATCTGAGAACTATCCACTCCGCTCCGCTTTTGTAGTTGTTAAAAAGTCCAGAAGTTCAGCTGGCATAATGGATTTAGCGATTACAAAGCTACAATTGAATATCGAAAAGGAGGTCACCACGGGAATGCTGATTCTCTATCACGACGACCGTAAAAAGAGGAATGTTAATACTGCGCAAGAGCCAAAAAAAAAGGAAGACATTGTTGATATCCGGCTATTAAACGCACTTCTAGCAGAAAGGTGGACCGCTGAGAAAATTTGGGAAGACTAGGAAGCCGATGATGTTTTCGCTGTAATTATAGAGGGTATGGAAAGGAACGTCAGACCCACTTGGGAGGAAATGGTAGATAAGGTTAGACACAGTGGCGAAGCTTGCGCCTCCATAATGGTTGACTATACCGAGCGTGAGTGAGCGAAAATGGTAGTCTAAAGAATAATCAATTGCTTGTGCCGAAAAACAGAATCAAGGAAGTTATAGCAGAGTACCACAATGGGTGCAGTGGTGGTCACCTATGGAACTCGAAAACAGTAGGAAAGATTGAAAAACGATTCTACTGGGTGGCTTGTCAGGTCTCTGTTGCATTGCAAATTGGCTTCGTCGGAGTGTGCTGTTCATGGTTAAAAAAAGACCAACAACAAGAAGAATTCATGGTAAAATGCGCCAGTGGAGGGATCATAGGAGCGCCGGTTGAGAGAATCGTAATGGATATAGTAGATCCATTTCCGGCAAGTGAAAATGATAATAAGTACGTACTATTAGTGATTCACTACTTTAGCAAGTGGCCAGAAGTGTATCCGATTCCAAATCAGGAGGCCACAACGGTAACCAATGCCTTCATCAACAACTGGGTTACGAGATTTGGAGCTCCATTGAAGTGGCATTCCGATCAGTTGCATGCTAATGGCGTGTCGATCAGCGGGGTATGACACAACTGAAGTTGCTCCTGTGAAAAAATTTCTGGTGCTGACCTTAGATTGCTCGCCGAATTAGGGTTTGCCGTAACTACACCGTCCAGTAGTGAGGAAATTGACTATCCAACAAGAAAGCGAAATCAGTTGGATGAAGTTCTTCGTTTTGTCACGAAGCGCATTAAACTGGTAAGTGACAAAATGAAGGCCAGGCATGATCTGAAGGCAAACTTAGAGGGTTTCGAGGAAGGATAGATGGTAATGTTTTGCAATCCACAACGTAAAAAAACCTTTCTCTATATTACAAACACATTGGGAAGGTCCATACAAAATTACTACAAATAAACGACCTAGTATACTTATAGAAAAAATAATCTTGTGCATTTGGAGAGACTAGGGCCTTATCAAGAAAAGCATTCTTCACTTGTTCGGGACGAAAAAGCTGAAGCACTAAGACGATATTTCCAGAACAACAACACTCGCGTGCATGCATATACTTACGCACAAAGGTAAGCGCACACGTTTCTCTATACCATATGTGTAGTAATCTTCAGTGGTACACACATATGTATTATTACACATCTACGCTATCTAGCGACTTCGGAAATTATTAGAATAAAAACTCCGAAAAAGCTTCAAGGATCGTGAACATATTAATTTTTCATGGCTAAGTTTACTAATGCGTCATCTGGAAGCTTCTAAGAGTTCTGGAATGTTCTTTAAAGCAATGAAATCTGTCCTATTGTGCATTACACAGAGTTGTAATATAATTGTGAAGTAATTTTTAAGTGTTTTGTTAATTGGTGAATTTAATAAAGTTACAATAATTCGCTTTTAACACAATCCAGTGATCGAACCTTTCTTATTTGTTGAGAATAACCAAATGGTATAAACTAGATAATCGTAACAATATATAGATATGAAAACTACTTACCCAAAATTACAATTGCATTGTTTTCTCTCTGAATTTCTATGGAGCCTCTTGCTATAAAAAACAGCGATGTTAATACATCTCCTTTGTGCACTAAAATATCTCCTGGTGGAGCATGTGTGGTTTTAAATTTTAATGATAAAACTCTAAAGAAATTTAAAAACAGTTAAAAATATTATTTAGTCCAAATAAAATTAAAGAAATTTTTTTTATAAATAGTACATACTAGAAATTGGAGGTCATGAGAACGTTTTATTTGTCTCTTATACCGGCTTAAAAAAAGCTGTCTTTCATAACGAACTAACGAATCCCAACGGACCCTTCTCCCACCCGATGCAATGACGCATCGGGTCATAAACTTACATTTATCAAGATTAAGTAGCATTAAGTTTACTCGACACCATTTTGTTTTGGTTTATAGAGTTGTAAGATAAAAACAACTTTACATCATATCCATCATTCTAATTTTGCTATTTCGAATAATAGACGGCAAATTATTAATAAACAGAAGAAATAATAGATGGCTCTCTTGAGGAACCATGGAAATAACAGCAAAATTTTTTGATACGGCATTTGTCACTGCAACCGATGATCGGTCTTTGCGCCTCGATAAAACTTCGCCAGTCGCCTCTGCTATGCGCGCGCTGCTACCAGTTGATAAGGCCAAGTGCAGTCAGGCCCCCTGTGCCTGGTTTTTCCAACGGAGATTAGGGCATCCTCTTCTGCGTGTTTCGCCGCCGTGGCTAGAATATAAACATCTTCTAGCCGGAGCGCCTTTTACCATTCACTCAAGATGACCAAGCCAGCGAAGCTATTGGATTTTTATACGCTTGACTATGTCAGTGTCGGCGTATAGTTCATGGTTCCATCTTTTATAAACGTCGTTCCTCTCGAACGCTCCTAACAGCCTCTCGTCATTGGTGGTCAATGTCCAGGTCTCTGCGCCATATATTAGGATGAGGGACTTATAGAGCGTTACTTTCGTCGGTCGAGATCCTAAGTAAACGAAATCCTTGCGACTTCAAAAGTATAATTGTCAACAGTGACATTTTGTTCAAAACGCCGTGTTTTTTGATACAAGGTATTTCGGTTTGCCCTCCTTCATCACTAGATCCACTCAACTTTCCAGATTGGAGGATGATACACTGACTGCTCCCGCGTTGGTGCCAATGATGTCAATATCATCAACGTATGCTAGCAGCATGGCATTCTTGTAGAAAATAGTGCCAGAGATGTAGATGTTCGCAGCACGAATTATTTTCTTCAGCATTTCGGAAGATCACCTTTTGTTTTCTGTTAGTGAAAAGTAAGGATGGAAATACAATCAAACTTGCTTTTTAAGCAGAAGGCCATGATTGACTTTATGAAATACTTTGAAATAAATCAGTATATATAACATCAATTTGTTGATCATTAATAAATCCATTCATTACACGTGTCTTGAATTCTAAAAGGTTCGACGTTGTAGATCTCCCCTTAAGGAACCTACATTGGAAACTGTTGCTCAATATTGTAGCTGAGTGCAAAATTTTAGTAGTAACAATTCATTTAACTTAGGTATCACACTTAATTTAGCAATACCTCAATAACTTTAGATACATATTTGAACTTAAGATGGTGGAGAACGTCTAGAGGATCTATGGTTGGAAAACAAATAGCATTAAATAAGTCAATGGCAAGGGGTGAAAGTCATTATCATTGAAGCTAAAAGTGGAATATGTAGATTTGAAAAAAATTAAGTTCGAAATTTCAAAGCGATCACTACACACAATGTCACCAAGGCACACAAGTAGAAGGAGGGAAATCGCTTCTTACATTTCAAATTTACGAAAAAAAAAGAATTAGGGTCGTGGTTTTTATAAAATTTAAATAGTCTCTATAACTACAATAATCAATATTTCTGCCAGTTCTTTTATAAGTTTTAAAAGTTTGCGACTTTGGCTTTTTTTATGTTTTTTAATTTCTTTGTGGACACAGTCTTCGTAAACGAACTATTAACTTTTGGTACTGCTTGTTGAAATGCTTTATATAATGTATTATTAAATTAAGATACACAGCTGTCAATGTGTCAGAAAGAATTTAAACATTTTCCGATCTTATTAACAATGATATTAATCTGATAAAAACTTAGTTCAGAAAGTGTAAAAGAAGTTATTGTATTCTATAACAATGCTAGGCTAAAGTTGCCGAACTTCGAAGTTCCAAGTAAACGGCATGTAGAAATCACTAAGGAGCAACGAATCGGTTGTAATAAATATTACTAATCGATCAATATGTGGACATATAAGAATTCAATGTCATCAGAATAATCTAATTAGTAAACCTCATGTCTGTAATATTTTAGTGTCAGACATTTTCCACAATTATCAATTCTTTTTCTTTCATGAATGAGAAATAGTGTTCTCTTTTTAAATGCCATAGGGTTTCGTAGATACCTCTGTGGTTATTATTTTCGTGGTATTTTTTATCAAACTTTTCTGCTCATCAATTTGCCTGATGCAGCCATTGGTCAATTGAAAATATACTGAATACTGAAAGGCCAGCCGAGGAAGTCAATTAAATGAAATAGTGTTCAACATTTAACCGGAAGGATTGTACTATCGAATAATAAAAACCACATTGAAAAAAATTATTAGTCTATTATTTTCACCAAAATCAAGTTCCAATTTATAAATGAACACCCTGTACAGTAGAAAAAACCCTCGAAGTTCCTTTTCGACGCTAATGTTTACCTACTTTAGTATTTTTTCATATGTTTCCTAATAATAACGATGCTTTTATTTTATATTTCAAGAAATTTAAAAAAAAAAGTTAGTGGTATATATGTGGCTTGTGGAAAAATGGAAGTTCTAACAAAAAGTAAATATTAGAAAAGTTAGAAATAATAAAATGAAACTTTTTATTAGCATAGCGTTGAAGAGTTGCGTTAGAAACATTAGGTATATCATTTAATAGGGAACTCTTTTTGGCTGTTATTAAGTCGTATCCTGGAGCAATCCCTAGTTTTAGTTTGTTAAAAGCTGTTATTATTTCTTCTTTCAAAAAGAAGAAACTGGTGTGTTTCATTTAGAAAATCTGTTGTGTGCTGTATAGTTATTACCTGCGGTGATATTAATGGAAAGCTCGGCCTAGGCCCTCCATGTGCTGTTGTGTCATTAAAAGAAAGAAGGGATTAGCAGTAAATACCTCCTCAAGATGTTCTGCAAATGCTTTAGCAACTGAACTACTGTGTTACAAGGAGAGAGCTTCTAGCAATGAGTGCGTAAAATTTTTTTTTTATAAGTACTTGTATGGGCAGCAATTCCCAATTATTATTTTGAGGCGATTACAAGGATGTCATGTCTTTCATGTTTCACAGCGTGTTATTGTATGACCTGATCAATCCAATTGAAGTTAAGGTCATTGTGCAGTTCTTCGTTTGTAATATATCGATATGCATCATTATTGCACGTATAATTTATTTTGGCTGCGTTGTATGATTTGCCCATTTGATCAGTACATCTCCATAAATGGATGCCATACGTCCATTGGTTGATTATTGTTAAATATATTATCCGTTCACAGTATAGGCTGAGTTTGGACTGTTTTCCTACTAACCAGTACATTTCTTTTAGTTTTAATTTGGTTTGTGTAGCTTTTTGTGTAAGGTGGTGTATCTAGTTTAGTCGTGAATCTAGATGCAACCTTAGATATTTTGCAGACTCAGCATTGATAGGATAGGAGTTTGGGAAGCTGGCAGTTTACGGGTAGCAATTTGCTAATTTTGCATATAAGGCCTTCATGCCGCGCTCTGTCAAAGGCGTGATAGACGTCAAGAAAAACTGCTGGACAGTATTTCTTTTCCTTTTGCATATAAGGCCTTCATGCCGCGCACTGTCAAAGGCGTGATAGACGTCAAGAAAAACTGCTGGACAGTATTTCTTTTCCTCGAATGATTTTTTGATCATTGCAATTATTCGATGAATTTGATCTACGGTATGGTATAGTGCCTATTTCTGAACCCAAACTGAAATTCTGATATGCTGGCTAGCGGTTTGAGACGTTTCTGTAAGAGTTTCTCAAACAACTTGATGTAGATGGTAATAATGATATTTAACTATAGGATGTTACTTGATCAGCCGGCTTATCTGGCTTCTTAAGCTTTATTATCTGTGCAGTCTTATAGCACTCCGGTTCGTGCATGAGTCGAAAACATGCATTGAACAAGCATTTCAGCATGATAACTGCTTTAGGTGGTATTTCCTTCAACAATCCTGGTGAAATTTCGTCAATACCAGGAATTTTTTTTTAGCATTCATGCAGTTGTCTATCTCTTGTGCCACTTCCAGAGCAGTGACTCTTTTGATAACTGTAGCTGTTTGATACTCAAGTGTAGGATCAACAGTAGTTGGAATATAATTTTTCTGACCCATTGACCTTGTGTTGAGTTCACTCAGATATCTTTCTATACATCACTCTTTGTATTCTTTATTAATCAATTAACTTTTCTACTTATCCGATTAAAGTCTCTTTTGTCCGTCACATTTCTGGTTCTATGCCAAATGCGCCTTGTTCTGCGCCTCTTTTTAATCGTATCTTTGATTTCAAATGGGTAATCGGTTTGTTGTTCACCATCGGAATAGGTGTGTTGTAGCCTGACGATATTTGATTATGAAGTGCTGAGCGTGATATTCAAGTTCTTGTTTATACTTGAAACTGATACTTCCAGTATATATATATTGGTGAGATTTCGCATTTATTTTTTAAAGATGACTGTTAATGATAATATCATGAGCAACACTCTACAATAACAAAATTAATATAAGGCATCACCTCTTGGCAGGCAATGGCAAACCTACAAGAGTAAAAATTGCCTATGAAAATCTTTTCACTTCTCCGTTCGGATTCGGCAATAAACTGTAGGTCCCTTCCATTCATGTACAAATATAACACGCACAACATGAGTGGATGCGAAAAGCTTGGCCTTTGGCGCTACATGCGGTCATATTCGACACTGATAAACTTAAGTTCATTGTGGTAGAGTCATAACACTTGCCACAATGGGTGCCTATCTCTTTATCGGTGTCCCGTGTGATTGCATTCCCTCTTTCATTCCCCCTCTTTCTTCCTTCCATACAACACAATGCTCTGCATTCATAGGGGTACACATTGTGTGTTGGATGTATCAATAAAAAAAAATAAAAAAAGTGCAAGACTACAGACCCTGCGAACTATCGCCTCATCGCAATCTTGATCAAATATCTTGGGCAAAACGAATTGCTTAATGACAGCCAATATGGTTTCCGTTGGAATCACTCTACGAGCGATCTCATGGCGGTCTTCACCAAGCACTGGCACCACAGTGTCCATGGCTTCGGTGAGATCAAGGCGGTTGGTCTGGATATTTCAAAGGCGTTTGACAGTATGTGGCATGAAGCGCTGGTGTCAAAACAAAGTGCGCATGTAGCCGGGAGTAACTTCACACGATTGATCACGAACTCTCTAAATAGGCGCTCTACCTTTGTCATGGTAGAGGGCATTGTTTCGGAGATCGTGCCATTAATGCTGGAGTGCCGCAGGGTTCGGTCCTCTCCCCTACACTTTTCCTTATCTTCATTAATGACTTTCTGTCATTTTATAAGAATCCCATTTACTCGTTTGCAGACGACAGCACCATTTCTCATTCATTCGAACAAAACGCACTAACTCTTTGCAGATTGAGAGGAAAAGACACACTATGAATGGCTCACTCAATAAAGATCTCGCATTCAATCTCCGAGTGGGATCTCACGAATAGAGTTGAGTTCAATGGGCGTAAGACCCAATGTTGTCTGTTATCTCACAAGAGTGTTGTCCAGCCCCCCGATAACCCCTTAGATATAGGTGGGGTAGGTACTGCGGAGACATCGACTCTTGATGTTCTGGACATGTCCATCCAATGTGATATTCGTTGGAATAAACACATTTTTGACGTGTCGAAAGAAGCAGTCAAATGTCTGGACTTTCTTAGAAGATGTAAAAAATATTTCACTTCGACTGATCTACCACCTATATACGGCCTAAATTGGAGTTTAATTCTCTCCTATGGGCGGGAGCTTCTCGAAGGCAACTAAACCGATAAAGCTAATATGAGACAGTAGAGTTTCCAGCTCTATTGACTCCTTGGAACATCGTAGAAACGTGGCTTGCGTCTCACTGTTTTACCGTTACTTTCACGGTAGATGTTCCTTTGAGATGCGCAAGGTGATGCCGCCAGTTCGTGTGTTAACCAGAACTACACGATCAGTAAGCGGAACTCACTCCTTCTACGTAGACATGGTGTTCTACCGCACTACGCATTACAGAGAAAGTTTGTTTATCTGTCGTACCGCGCGCATTTGGAATAAGCTCCCTGCAAAAATTGTTCCCAATTATTATGACCCTTGCAAGTTTAAAGCAAACGTTCATATCTACTTCTCCCACCCACATATCAATCTTCTTCCAATCAACACAATGCTCTGCATTTATAGGGGTACCCTCTGTGTGTTCATTATTTAAAAAAAAAAAAAATTCTAAATAGTTTTTTCGCTGTTAACTGATATTTTTTTTTAGATATATTTACGATATATTCTCTTCTAGTTCTGTTTTGAGGTCGTCGTTTTCAGTTATTGACGGTAATCTTCTTCTTCGGTACTGGATTCCGTTTTTCCATATTGTTAAGTAAATTCCTGATGCTGCGATAATCACCATTTTGAGCTGTAATATTTATATATTAAAGATGACCTTGAATTGCACTGAGTCCTTCATCAGTCCTAATATTTTTGTTCCTTGTGGACCTTGGTATGTGAGTTCTTAGACATATATCTTCCTATCGAATTTTTTCTCAAGCTTCTCTTCGTCAGTGCAATACTTAATGTTCTTTATGGTATTTTGGCTACTTTCCCCTTGATGATTTGGGCTGGGAAGGGTATTTAACCTTTCTATCTTTTGTGTAAGTCTTCTATAATTTCCTGTTGTTGACATGCAATAATCAGTTCATTATTTTGTCGCATAATTGCTGCTTTATCACTTGTTGGCATATTAGGATTTAAATGCCTCGATCTGCTACTGAAGTTGATTTTTGTTTAAACGCTAACACAGAGATCGTTGCCTGTCGAATGCTCTAACTATTTGAGAGAAACAACTAGAAATTGAGGATTCATGTTTTTTGGGGAATTTTCCATTCATGGGAGAACGAAAATGGTATCCTAACGTATATTCTGTTGATTGTGCCGAAAAATTTTACAGTGGTTGTCACCTAGGGAACATGAAAACGGTAGAAAATATCAAAAAGCAAGAGGACCAATAAATATAAGTCAAGGTTAGAATGCGCCAGTACCACGTGGGAGCGTCGTAATGGATAAAGCAGGTCTATTTCCGACAAGTGAAAATGATAATCAACATTTGGAGTCCCAATGAAGTTGCATTCCGATCAAAGCAGACATTTTGAGTGCTCCATATTTAAGGCAAAGTGTGACGCGTTAGGCATCCGGAAAACTCGCCATTACACGCTCAGTTTAATGGTATGATGGAGCGCTTCAACAGAACTCTAGAGAAGTACCTACGGAAAGCAGTGGACAGAAATCAAAATATTTGGGTGAGCAAATGTTCCTGATGGCGTATCGATCAGCTCGGCATGATACAACTGAAGTTACCGCGGCGGGAACAATTTGCGGTGCTGACCTCATATTGCCAGCCGATTTAAGGTTTGCCGTAACTACACCGTCCAGTAGTGAGAAAATTGACTATCCAACAAGGAAGCGAAATCAGTTTTCGAGAATGGTTAGTTGGTAATGCTGTACAATCCACAACGAAAGAAAAACCTTTTCTCTAAAGTACAAATAAAGTTATACACAATTACTATAAATAACTGACCTGGTACCATCTGCTTATAGAATAAAGAAAAATGAAGGTTGTGCATTTGGAGAGACTAGAGCCTTATCAAGAAAACGGATTTTTTATTTGGGACAAACAAGCTGAATTGGGGGCAGTGTGACGATATTTCCAGAACAACACATCATTCACATGCATGCATGTACATATGTATGTATGCATAAAGACAAGCGAACATTGTTTTGTATGTTTATTTATCTTTTCTGTGGTCGCTGTGGCGTAGTGGTAGTGCGTTGGACTGCTACGCAAAGTGTCCGGGGTTCGAATCTCGGCACAGGCAAAATAAAAAAAAAAACAAAAGAAAAAATAATTTTTCTACACGGCACCACCTCTTGGCAGGCAATGGCAAACCTACAAGAGTAAAAATTGCTATGAAAAGCTTTTCACTTCGCCGTTCGGATTCGGCATTAAACTGTAGGTCCCTTCCATTCATGTACAAATATAACACGCACAACAGGAGTGGATGCGAAAAGCTCGGCCTAGGCCCTCCATGGGAAGTTGTGCCATTAAAAGTAAGTAAGTTATCTTTTTATTTAAAAATATAGTATAGAAACATTAATGCAATACGATGTACATAAATCTTTTATTATATGGGTTTAAATTAATAAGTTAAAAAAATACTAATAATTAATAATCAACATAAGAAAAAATAAGAATATAATAAAAATAAACAGTAAAATAAATATGTTAAATAATTAAAAATAATACTAGTTAACTAATACTAGCTTGAGAATAAACATAAATATAACTTTTAAATCTTGCTATGCCATTTATTGGTCTGAGATCTAATGGTAATGAATTCCATTTTCTTATGGCGCAAATGAAAAAGAGTCGGCTTGTATTTAAGTATTTAAAAATAGGCACAATTAGTTGCTTGGCTCTGGAGGATTATGCAAAATAAAATTTTTTGTCTAATCCTATTAACTATAAGTGAGTCCTATTAACTAAAAGTTTGTATAGAAAAATGCAGCTTTAAATAGTTGCCCAATTCGCCCCCAAAAATATCTCTCCTCCAACTGGACATATGGTAAAATTTTTTCAGGTCAAAAACATATCTAGTGGCAAAGTTCAGTGCTACATATTTGTAGCTTATGAAGAGATTGAGTGTCAAGTTCACAGTACACATATTCAGAATACATAAACAAATGGACAAGTTGTTTTACAAGTAATTTTCTGGTTTCCAAGGGGATATGCGAAAATTTTGCAACATAGTAGACTTTAGACACACTATTATTAATGTGATTGACGCAAGACATCGATGAGTTGATATGTAAACCCAAATTACGAACTTTGGCAACAGTAACTTCACTTGACCAACATAAAGGTATATCAGGAAATACAATTTGTCCCTATTAATGGGTAGTACAAACGTTTTAATGGCATTCAGGCAAAGATGTTTATTAACACTGTATCTCAAATCTTCAACAAGAACAGATTCCTGCGGAACGCCTGAAAGAATGGCTTTTTCATCAAATACCTTTTCACCAGTCTTAACATAGCCAAAAAAATCAAACAAATACTTAAGCTTATCTCACAATAACAAATGTTTCACATTGTCAAATGCCTTTGAAAAGTCTAACAAACGAAGTAAGGTCAGCATACTAATTACAAATTTTACGAGGCTAACCTTTTTCATCGAACCTTTATTATTTTGCTGAACTAAATAATCGTAACAATATATTCAGATTTAGGGTGTAGTATGGTATACATCTTGAGGTTAGTGCAATTTCAATATGTAATTATGATAGTGTGAAATGTAAATTAATAAATGTGACTCGTTTAAAACAAAAAAGTTATTACTCAGAAAACCAAAAAGTAGTAAAAAAAAACATATGTACATGATGGCTGTGAAATTTTAGCCGTGGATTTCTCAAACATTAAAAAAAAGCATTACTTATAATGTAGAGTTATTTTCGAAATCACGAGCAAGCTTTACTTACTTATAATATTACATATATGTCGACGGAGAAATATGTGGTACGACCAAGAGTGTCGCGATGCTACTGAAGCGAAAAACGCTGTTTACAGAGCTACCCTGCAGTTAGTTGTAACGCGAGCTGCTAAGGAGCGATACAGAGAGTTGAGGAGGGAGGAGAAAAGAGATGAAGAAAAATGCGAATTCAATGATATCGAAATGTTGTGGGACAGGAACGATGTCCGAAAATTCTTTGAAAGAATAAGACACCTGACTGATGGTTTGAAGACCGGGGCCTCTTTCTGCAAGGATGAAGACGGAAATCTGGTGACAGATGTTCAGGGCATAATGCGATTATGGTGGGAGCACTTTTCGCAGCTGCTTAATGGCGATGACGGTAATAATCCCGCCACTGCGGAATCTACTCCGAAACCCCCAATCAATGACGGCGTTGAAGTACCGCCGCCTGACTATGAGGAAGTCTTAATAGCCATTGCTCGGCTGAAAAACAATAAGGCTGCAGGTGCAGATGGCCTGCTTGCTGAGTTGTTTAAGACCGGAGGCGAAGAGCTCAAAAAACGCATGCTTGAGCTTCTACTTATGCAGAATGTGGTCGGATGAAAACATACCAAGTGATTGGAACCACGATCTGCGCTAACTACCGTGGGATAAGCCTTCTTAATATTGCATATAAGGTTCTATCGAGCGTACTGTGCGAAAGACTGAAGTCCATCGTCAACAAACTGATTGGACCTTATCAGTGTGGCGTCAGGCCGGTTAAATCCACTGTCGACCATATATTCACACTACGCCAAATCCTGGAAAAGACCCGAGAAAAACCGATCGACACCCATCATCTATTTGTAGATTATAAAGCCTCCTTAGACAGCACGATTAGGGATCACTTGTACGCCGCAATGTCTGATTTTGGTATCCCTGCAAAGCTCATTCGTCTTTGCAAAATGCAACTGACTAACACCACCAGCGCAGTGAAAATTGGGACAGACCTCTCCGCTCCATTTGATACCAAAAGAGGTTTCAGACAAGGTGACTCCCTATCGTGCGACTTCTTTAACCTTATGCTGGAGAAAATAATTCGAGCTGCGAACATCGACATCTCTGGCACTATCTTCTACAAGAGTGTCATGCTGCTAGCATACGCTGATGATATTGACATCATTGGCAAAAACGCTAGAACAGTCAGTGCAGCATTCTGCAACTTGGAAAGGGAGTCTCGTCGAGTGGGTCAAACAAAGAGTCACGGCGTCTTGGACAAAATGCCACTGTTGACAATTATAATTTTGAAGTAGTCAAGGTTTTCGTTTACCTGGGATTCAGCATTAATACCAACAATAATGTCAGCCTTGAGATCAAGTGGAGATTAACTCTTGCCAACAGGTATTACTACGGGCTCAGTAGGCAATTGAGAAGTAGAGCCCTCTCTCGACCGACGAAAATAACGCTCTATAAGTTCCTCATCCTTCCCATCCTAATGTATCATCCTTCCATCAATGATGAGAGGCTGTTAGGAGCGTTCGAGAGGATGATCTACGGTCCAGTATGCGTGGACGACGTGTATCGAATAAGATGAAACGATGAGCTGAATGAGCTGTATGCTGACACTGACATAGTCAAGCGTATAAAAATCCAGCGGCTTCGCTGGCTGGGTCATGTTGAGCGAATGGAAGAAAGCGCTCTGGCTAGAAGGGTGTTTTATTCGAACCACGATGGAGGAACACGCAAAAGGGGATGACCTTATCTCCGTTGGAAAGACCAGGTGCAGGGCAACGTGACTGCACTTGGCCTTATCAACTGGTGCCAGCGCGCGCATAGATTGGGGGAGGACCAATCATCGGTTGTAGCGCCAGTTAAGTAATTACATATATGCATGTATATTTTGAGTTCGTTTTTTGTCGTTGCAAAAACAAAGATATTTTTAAATACCCTTTTCTCCACATTCGTAAACAATTAATTTTTTTGTAGATGCGGAATAAAAAAATATTTTTCGGTATAATTAAAATTCCTTGCAGATTTGCTACTAGTAGTGGTCGCTGTGGCGTAGTGGTAGTGCATTGGACTGTTATACAGAGTGTCCGGGGACGAATCTCGGCACAGGCCAAAATCAAAAAGTAAAAAAAACAGAATGGCAAACCTACAAGAGTAACATTTGCCTAAGAAAAAGCTTTTAATTATTTCGTTCGGGTTCGGCATAAAACCGTAGGTCCCTTCCATTCATGTACAAATATAACACGCACGGCATGAGTGGATGCGAAAGCTCGGCCTAGACCCTACATTTAAGAATAAAACACATATTTTTTGAGTGAATGAAGCCACAACATGTCCAGATCCATACCGTCCAGTTCAGGCCACAAGAATTCCGTTATCGTGTTCCTGTAACGAATTTCATTCACAGTCACTGCATTTTCACAATGATAACGCGTTCTTCCCTAGTCATAATAGGAACAACTATAGACGACAGCTTTTAAGTTAAAAAAAAAAATTCCCCAAAATTTATATCGTGCACTATTACTGGGACACCCTATATATGTTTCCTAAGTCTGGATTTACACACGACGAGATTTTCACGTTGATATTTTGTTTGTAGGCAAAAAAGGTAGAACAAAAGGGATAGGTTCTGTCTCGGCCACACAGAAAAGACGGAAAAGAAGGAAAATAAAAATATTTTCGTAAAAATTTCGCGGTGTGTAAATTCAGACTAAAGCAAATCCATTGAGGTGATTAGGTCCATTTAGTCTTTCGTTGTTGATATAGGTTTTAAAACACTTTAGAACAGCAAACTTCTCTCTGCAGTAGCCGACGTTATGGAAATAATTTTTAATATCCAATTTCTTTCACTACTTTCACCATGATGATATTTCTTTTTCTGCTTTCCTTCATGTAATCCTAATACAATAATATTTCGATTATCGAACTTACTTATTTCAAATACGCAATACACAATTTGAAGGGAGCGGATTATGAGGAATTATCTTTTGCTGCTTAATCCTATATGACGACCGACAAATACCAATATATGCATTTCAAACCGCCTTAATTCCAAATATACAATTTATTTGCCTTTTATTTGCTCTTTCTATTTCTATTAAAATTATTTTTAGATTAATGGACGAAAGTGCTCAAAAACTTATCTTAAATTATAAACAAATTGAAATGTTAATATTGAAAAAGTCATTGGGTTTTCTAAAGAAGCATCGCAAAAAAGGAAAGAAAGTCGTTACTAAGACTGTCGAAAGCAAAATTTCAAATAGCAGGACAAAATTTGATAAATTTAAGCAAAACCAAAACCAGTTATTTAAAATTTTTTTACTTAATCCAAACAAAATTGAGATTTATTTATTATTTTTATAATACCTGCTATATTCGACTCATTTTATTGCTATCTTCATATTATATCTGACATTTTGAACTTTTAAATGAATTAAAAAATAAAATATAAACGAAGTACAGCTAAGTTAAGAAACGCATAGCCTGAACTGTGCCGAGAATATTCCATTCGACCAGCGTATAGCTTTTGCGATAACTTCTAAATATATTGGAACTCCCAGGAGTTTTATCATTTGATTGGAACTAACCAGAATCGGAGATTTTTCAACTTTAGCACCGAAGGTATTATCGGGTATTTTTATTAAGACTTTAAATTGATATAAAACACAGAAAATTGTTTGACAGTAATGTTTGTATATGATTTCGGGCATGCCGCATTAGCTGGCATGCCCGAAGTTGATTCTGGTAATTGCGTGCTTAATAAGATCATTACGCAATATTGTCCATAAAGTGGATGGACACAATCTTAATAAGCTTAATAAAAGTTAGGTTTGCCATAGAGAGAATAACAACAATGTATATAGAACAAACCATGGCCGCATGCCATCATATTCAAACATTTGTCTTAAAATTTTTAAATATTTACTGCAAATAATTATTATTCCACGGAATTCTATACTAGGTTGAACTGCAGGAAATCCTTGCTCTCCTGTTGCGATATCAAGTTAAAAGCGTTGCCATGCGTAATACCGAAGAGATCTTCCAGTTTATTTATGAATTGTCGATAGATTTTGAGGAGCTTATCGATGGAATGTCATTTCTCTCGAGTTGGTATACGTGCCTTCTCCTAAAAAGTGTTTGCTTCATGAACTATAAGTCGAGCACTTTCTCCTTTTGAAAAAAAAAACCAAGTATATGTACGTTTTTCGAAAAATTACTGTATGTTGTAATTAGGATCATTACAGCGAAGCACACGTTTTCGAGCTATTCCTGTCACTTATTTGTATTATTAATATGCCTTTAAATAAATGTTTTATATTTACAACCACGAAATGTATTGCATAATAAAAACTCGTAAATAATACACAAATTGTTTAACAATTTAAAAATGCTTACTTGGTAATTGTGTGAGTTAGACGTTCGTTTTTTATTGTGATTTGTGTTTACTGGCTTTCCTGGTCGTTTTTAAGGTGAACACACAAGCCCTTATAAATTCAGAGTATTATGTTGATTGGAAGGAAGAAGGAGGGAGAAATAGTAATGAGCGTTTGCTTTAAATTTGCAAGGGTCATAATAATCGGGGAAACTATTTTTAGGGTTCTTATTCCAAATAAGCGCGGTACGACAGATACAAGAAATTTCCCTGTAATGCGAAGTGCGGTGGAATACCGTGTATTCGTGGAAGGCGTGAGTTCCGCTTGAATTGCAATAAATTATGCAAATAATGTACTTTTTGGACCGACTGTCACCGGCTGGTCATAAAAAACTCTATTGAGGTAGTGGAGAATATGTGGCAACTTCAAGGCAAGAGTCGTATCAACACCATTTGCATCACATCGTAAATACAGCTAATATGTTGTATAAATAGTTTTCATATCTACTTTTTCAATAGTTTTCTAAATAATATATTTAATATTCACTTTTAAATTTGCCTAAACTTTCTACATTCTAAACAAATAATTTAATTTAAATTTTGTTCAATTTTCCTAGACTTTTTTCCTATAAAAGACACAACTTTATTGATATTTGGTTAAAAATAATATTAAAAATAATTACATTTAAATTGTTCGCTATGAATAGCGATGCGTGATCGTTATCTCAAGTTTTCCGATTTATAATTCATTTTCAAAGGTGACGTTTTGGAGTCTATGCCAGACTCTCATGCAGTGTACAATAGCAAGTTTTCCACTCCTAGTGGTCCACCTGAGACTTCATTGCGCCATTGCGTTGACTCAGGCTTGCCATGAAATGGATTTCATTCTAAGATATTTATTTGTCCCTTGTGTACAATAGCAAAACGCTTTCAAAAATTCTACTACTTAAAGGGATCTCCAGTTGGAGAAGCCGAAAATACCAGAATAAGTATATACCATAACAAACGGTTAACCGTACACACCTTAACGAAAAGATTGTTTAATATTCCTAAATATGAGGGTACCTTCCAAGGCAAAACACCTGCTAGACACCACACAAGATTGTATCTTTTCTCTAAAAAAAATTAGAAATTACAACTTTTAATTCATTTAATTGCTCAAAAATTAGACTTTCTAACACGAAAAGATTGGGAACAATCTTTAAAATCATCGACTGATGTGCCTGCTATCAAAGACATGTTCGCATTTCCTGAGAAAACATTTCGCATTCCCGAATCTATTCAGGAGGAAAATTAACTTTCAAGCAGCACAAATAAACATTTAAAAGAATTCTTATAGAGACAAAAAGGAACCAGTTTCACTCTAATCATGTTTCACAACAGCAACAATGTGCATTTTGTGAGAAGCCACACATGCTTTCCAAATGCTACAAATTCGTAGCTTCATCTTCAAAATTAAAAACTGACTTTCTCTTAACCAAATGATTCTGTGGCAATTGCCTTGTGGTAGGTCATAATCACAATGATTGCAAATCTCCATTACATTGCAATATTAGCAAAAAAAGTTGCACCATACTAGTTTGTATAGTGATAATAATGCTTCTTCAAACGAGAGATCATTTAATGCACATACTATTAGTGTTCATCCTCATAATCAAAATCATGACCAAGAATACTCTAACATGTTATTAAATAACATTACAACACATTGCGGGCAAGCACATTCACATATACTGCTCGTTACATTACGGATAGTCATTAATAATTTTAATCTAGAAACCATTCTACATTCTTTCTGGGAATATGAAGAGATTTCAAGCAAACGAGAACACACTCAAGAGGAAGAGGCGTGTGAAGCTTTCTTCAAAAATACAAGTCGCCATTGCACACTTGCCTTTTAGATCGCTTGTGACAAATAATAAAATGCCTACACTAAGCAATAATTATCACAACGCTCTTAAACGTTTTTTCAGTTTATAGTGCTCATTCCTTAAGCGGCTTGCTTTGTCTCATCACGGTGTATTTACGACAAAATTGCGTGTTGTATTTGATGGCAGCAGTAAAATCAATGGTCAAACCTCAATAAATCAGGAGTTATGTCCTGGAGCAGCACTACAAAATGATTTGCCTCAAATTATTACATGCTGGCGTAGACATCAATTTGCATTTACTGCGGACATCGAAAAAATAAGGTCAATTCAACCTTAGGAAATGGATTTCAACCTCGCCTGATTTAATTAATGAAATTTCGCCCGAATTCGAGAAACTTCTCTCACATTTGATTTTAATATAACGATATAATCGTCATATCGTAAAAATTAGGGGTGCAATGGAATACCACTGTTGACGCATTTAAGTACATTTAAGCTAAATTTGGGTAACGTGTCTAACATTGCTAAACGCACAATATTATCGGATTCAGCACGTCTATTCGACACACTTGGTTGGTTAACTACTTCAACTGTTGTTGCAAATATCATCTTTGAGAAATTGTGGCTAGCAGGAGTAGACTGGTACGATTATGTTCCAATTGAAATACGGTCAGACTGGTTAAAGTACTCGTCACTCAAAATCTTTCAATCCATAAAAATTCCGCAATTCAACGGTATTCCAATGTACTGCAGTGGAAATATTTTCCATCTGCACTAAATCCGGCCGAGTGTGCCTCACGTGATTTAATACCTGAAGACTTAAAAGAGCAACAAATTTGGTGGTTGTATCCCAAAATCCCAAATTTTTACACATGTATCCCTCAAAATGCTCTACTCTAATACTCTAAACAAATTATTACGTATCTGTTCGCTTTGTTTTCGATTTATTCGTAAATGCAAACAAGATAAAGAATTCAAAGAGTTTGGAGTAATTAAATCAAAAACGCTCAATAGTACACAATTTTTCTTTGTAAGATTGGTTCAAAAAATTTACTTTCATAAATTTAAAATTTACTTTCTGTATTCAAGCTCATAAACCATTAAAAGACAAAAGCTTTCTTAAATTATTGCCATTTGTCGATACAACTAGTATCCGGGGAGTAGGTGGCCGACTACAAAATTCAAGTTTACCCATCGGGTCTAAACATCCAATACTATTAACAAACAATAATCGTTTGTCACGTCTCATCATTTTAGCTGCGCACGAGCAAACGTTATACGGTGGTATAACATTAACTCTGTCCTATGTCAATCGACACTTTTCGATTATTTCTGAAGAACATTATAAGTAAATGCTTGCGTTGTTTTAAACAAACAGCTATCGGCATCAATTGGCATTTTATACCACCTGCCTCACCCAATTTTGGAGGACTATGTGAGACAGGTGTGAAATCTGTAAAATATCACCTTAAACGCATAATGAGTGATCGCGTATTGAGCTTCGAAAAACTCACTACGTTTTTGTGCCAGATATAAAGTTGAGATTGATTTGATCCTAGATTTAAATGCTTTAACTCCCGCACATTTTGTATTCAACTGTCTATTGGATCACAACATCAATAAGCTTGCACGTAGGAAAGCGGTAGAAAAAATTAAGAAACATTTATGGAACCGCTGGTATGCAGAATATCTCAATCGGTTACCGACACGTCCCAAATGGTTACCCCAAAATTAGATGCTAAGTGGGGGATTTAGTCATTTTGGTGGATAAAACGTATCAATGGCCCTTAGGTAGAATTCATCAAGTTCACCCTGATGCTGATGGGCGAGTTCGAGTGGTTACCATATTTATAAACCACAAAATTATCAAACGATCAATAACTAAAATCTGTTTTCTCCCTTTAGAAGAACCTCCATCTCATGACGTCACTGAAAACCCTCGTATACCTAGCTCAATGGAAATCAATGAATCAGGGATGGAACCTACAACAGAAATGCGCTGTTTCGACTAAAATTCTTCCAATGATAGGCTGTCCCTCCTCTTAGGGGAGAGAAAATTGGAAAATATATTATTTTTACTAGTATTATAAAGCTCTAATTCTCAAGCTTTTTGTTTACTACTACTCACTATTCATAAGTCTAGCTTATTAGTACCTGTAACTAACTAACTTCCACTCAGTTGTACATTTTTTTTCGCATTTACTTTATTGGCTACAATACTTATTAATAATAAAAGCTTTCACTCTATTAATTCTTAACTTTCTACTCTCTCTTAATTTTTTGCAAGCAGATAAGTAAGTTTTGGTTATTGTAATATTAATTGCATTAAAATAAATTTGTAAATTAAAATAGTTAGCACAATTTTTTATAATTGTAACAATCGCCATTTGGGATAGGTTGCAGTCATGCGATCGGGATGAAAACTTGATAGTTTTTGTTGTTATAGAAATGACACTTACTTTACTTACTTTTAATGGCACAACAGCCCATGGAGGGCCTAGGCCGAGCTTTTCGCATCCACTCATGTTGTGCGTGATATATTTGTACATGAATGGAAGGGACCTACAGTTTAATGCCGAATCCGAACGGCGAAGTGAAAAGCTTTTCATAGCAATTTTTACTCTTGTAGGTTTGCCATTGCCTGCCAAGAGGTGGTGCCGTGTAGAAAAATTATTTTTTTCTACTTTTTGATTTGGCCTGTGCCGAGATTCGAACCCCGGACACTCTGCGTAGCAGTCCAACACACTACCACTACACCACAGCGACCACACTAGAAATGACCACACTAGAAATGACACTTTTCTAGCTAAATTAAAAAATTAAAAACATAAATTGAAACACCCACTATAACCCTACACTCTTTTGACTTGCGACCTCCAAGTAGTCGACTTTACCCCGATATATTTTTTAAACTCAAGATTTACATATGTATGGCATTAACACGAAATTTATTTAAACCGCACAATATGTACCTTAAACATCCAGGACTCGCTCCAGAAAAAGCGGTGCATGTTGTAAGTAGTTTCCTATTTAAATACAGGCAAATATCTGCCTGAATACATTCCGGGAAACCTTTTAGAACGGAATTTACGTCAATGCCGTTTGTGTAAGTCCATGCGTGCTGAAAATATTCTTCCAAGCGTTGCCTAAGTGGGTTGGGTATCTTTATAATAAAAACGTATGTGTTATTATTTGCTTTTTATATAAGTAACTAATTTACCTGGTGAAATCTTATAAATTCTCGTACTCTTAACATTTGCGTGTGATATCTTGCAGTTCCGGAATAAAGCCTTTGTATAATCGCTGACACATTTCCAAAAATACTGGCATACATAAGAGCTGAAATAATTAGTTCGTAAAATATGTATGTAGCAATGTTACTCACAAAAACTTAAAATAAAATGTTAAATAACTAAGACAACTAAGGCACAGATGACGTCGCTGTCACAAACATACCAGAGGCCTTCGATGTTTCAGATGATGCTATGTTTTATGCCATTAGTTAACATAGCCAAGAAAAATGAGTATGGCCACGAACCTCGAAGCTTTTTCGGTTTCTATTTCTATATTGTAATACATTCCGAAGTCGCTAGATGACGTATATGTAATAACTGGATATGTATATCAAGTCATAATGTTTAACAGTCAGAGATGTATTTTTTGTATTAAAAGACACCATTTTTCTTATTGTGAGTGTGGAAAAAGGCTAAAAAAAAAAGTGACCGTGAAAAAGTAAATAAAAGTTTGTAAGATATTTCTCATAATTTCATTTTAAGGAAACTATTTATTTTCTTGTATTTTACATACGGGAAAACAAAAACATGTGTCAGAAAGAAAAAAGCTTCCCTTTGAATTTTGGCTCATTTATGAACCAAAATTGTATTTATTTATGCTATAAATTAAATTAAATTTAAACTTTGTGCTGCTAATTTTTTTTACATAAAATTAAGCAGGGATGTCATTTCTATTGTCACTGCGATAGATATTGTATATATGCGTGAAAAGAAATACAGCTAATATCTTTAAAACTACCAATACTGCCCTGCAACCAACAGTAGACCAATTCGCGCATGTTTCTAGTCAAACATATAAGAAATATTTCTAGTCCATACATACTAGTACACAGATTAATACAATACAATGTAATACTAGGCCAGAAGGATGTATGTAATAACGTCGTTCTTGTTGACACCAAACAAAACCGATTGCTCTTCAGAACCGCAATTAGCTGCCGAATAGATTATATTAACCCGAGTGTATTTTTTTTTTGATACATTCAACACACAGGCTTTACCCCTATGAATGCAGAGCATTGCGTTGATTGGAAGGAAGATTGATAGGTGGGAGGAAGAAGGAGGGAGAATGCAATCACACAGGATACCGATAAAGAAACACCGATACCACAATGAACTTCAGTTTATCAATGTCGACTATAACCGCATGTAGCGCCAAAGGCCGATGTAGCGCCAAAGGTCGCATCCACTCATGTTGTGCGTGTACACTCTACGTAACAGTCCAACGCACTACCATTTATACATTAACAGTTATACGTTAAAAAAAAAAATAGTAAATAAAAAAAATAAGTATAACAAAATTTTTATTTTTTTCCTTATGTCGAATAACAAGCCTGTATCAAAATAACAGATCTGTTCTCATATGTTTGGACTAGACATGTAACCAGTTGTGGTACACCGCGGTCTAGTATAATGCTATCCTAAGACTAGACCGGTTAGCTTCCAGAACACCAGCATTAGCATGCATGCATGTAGTTATGTATGCCTAAAGCCGAGCGCACATGTTTGTGTACATATATTATGTAAGTATGTGTAGTGATGAAGAGAGTAATCGACCGCGGGATGATTGAATGCACAATGCTCAGACAATACTGTTCTCAAGAAATTGTTGCTGCAAAAATAAAGTACTGGAAAGGTGGGAGTAGTGTCGAAACTATAATAGTGTCGGCCTACCTGCCGTATTACTCTACACTACCTCCTCCTTCAAAGGAATTAATGGAAGTCATCCAGTACGCGGAATCCAGTGGTTTGGGACTTATAGTGGGCTGTGATGCAAATTCACAGAACATTGTATGGGGTAGCAGTAAATGTAATCCCAGGGGTTCCAGCCTACTGGAATTCATTCTGTCAACTGATTTGGTGATCCAAAATGTTGGTAACAAACCAACTTTTCTGACCAACAGAAAACAAGAAGTGATTGATCTTATGCTAACCAATAGGAAGCTGGAAAGGTGGGAGTAACCAATAGGAAGCTATTGGTTAGCATAAGATCAATTACTTGGCAGATCAGATCAGCCAATGGCAAGTTCTAGAAGAGGTCTTTCTCTCAGATCCTCGCATTATCGAATTCCGGCTGGGTACTGACATTATGCCGATACCTAGTGGACGGAATCCGCGCAAGTCGGACTGGGATAGGTTTGGTGAGCTTCTTGAGGAGCGAATACCAACCCGCAATAAACTCCGAACTACAGCTATGATCGAAGAAGCGGCCAATAGATTGGAAAGGACTTTGATTGGCTGCTACAAGGAGGTGTGTCCGCTTAGAGCGAGCAGACAAGGCAAGGCAGTCCCGTGGTGGAATGCTGAACTATCGAAACTTCGCAAATGATCTAGAAAACTACTGAATGGGGCCCTAAAAACCCGAAAGGAAGTTGACTGGACCAGTTCCCATATTGTTCAGAAGGAGTATAAGAAGAAAGTGAGGTCCGCCAAACTTGACTCTTATAGAAACTTCTGTAATGAGGTGGAGGGAATCAAGGTATCAGCAAGACTGTGTAGGGTTCTGCAGAAAGACCAAACAGTTAAGCTTGACTCTCTTCGCATGCCTGATGGTACTTTACCACTTCCAGGTTAGAGACCTATAACACACTCTTAGCGACCCACTTTCCGGGAAGCAGGATTATACCCACTACGGTGAGTAGTGGTGGGGTCCATGGTACGAGTGGTAGAACCACCAGGCTCAATTGGTATTCTGCGTCGGAAGTAGTGACAGAAGAGGCAATAAAGTTATCTTTCTCCTCTTTTGAAAACTATAAGTCCCCAGGACCTTACAAAGT
The DNA here is from genome assembly GCA_958295655.1 of Palloptera scutellata. NCBI lineage: Eukaryota > Metazoa > Arthropoda > Insecta > Diptera > Pallopteridae > Palloptera > Palloptera scutellata. The sequence continues at coordinate 32,551,643 of OY282451.1, forward strand.
TTACCCGATAATGCTAAAAAGAGGTGGAGACAGACTGATAGGGGCCTTGAAAAAGATCTTTACGGCCTGTCTTGCCCATGGCTTCATACCATCTCTTTGGCGACAAGTCAGAGTAGCCTTTATTCCTAAACCAGGGAAGAATGATTACACACTTGCTAAAAGTTTAAGGCCGATTAGCTTGACCTCTTTCATGCTAAAAAGCCTAGATCGAATGGTAGAGAAGCACATTCGGGCAAAGGTACTGCCAGTGTGTCCTTTCAATAATAACCAACATGCCTACCAGGGAGGAGTCAGCAAGTCAGCGCTGCATGATCTTGTAAGCAAGATAGAAACAGAACTGGAAACGGACAAGTACACTCTGGGGGTCTTTGTGGATATTGAGGGGGCTTTTGACAACGCTGCATTTGACTCTATGTACTCAGCTGCCAGAAGGTATGGAGTGAGTGAAAACTTGATTAGTTGGATCTACTCTATGCTTTCCGAGAGACTGCTGACCGTTGGCGAGGGCGAAAATTCGGTCACGGCGGAGGTTAGACAGGGCTGCCCCCAAGGGAGTGTTTTCTCTCCTCTGCTGTGGTGCTTCGTTGTTGACTCATTACTAACGGAAATGCAAGATCTCAGATTTCTCGTCCAAGCTTATGCCGACGATGTCTGTGTACTCACATCTGGACTGTATTAAAATGCAGAAAATCCTGGACAAAATCTATGAGTGGTGCACTGGCCAGGGTCTTTCTGTCAATCCTAGTTAAACGACTCTTGTTATATTTACTAGGGAGCGGAAGCTGTTTATGTATTATATATGTGTAGTCTGCAGTGCTATATATGTACATATTTATTATCAAAATTCGTGCTCTGTGAAAAATGTGTTTCGCAAGCTTCACCCATTTTATTGTCTTCAGCGATGGATGCAATGGATACGTGAATAAGCAGAATTTCCGAATTTGGAGTGAAGACCAGCCAGAGGCCATTGAGCAGCTATTAATGCATCCCGAAAAATGCACTTTTGGTGCGGTTTATGGGCAGGCGGCATCATTGGGCCGTAATTTTTCAAAGACGATGAAGGCCCCAACGTTACGGTCAATGGAGAAAGGTACAGTTCGATGATAACAGAGTAATGTTTTATATGTATAAGAAACTAGGCCCCAAGCACTACATTTGTTATTCACAAAGTTTATTTGGATCTCTAATAATTTTAGAAACATAACCTAGTGAAAACGGGCTGCAGTGTTACTTAATTTGGCGATTGATTTAGAGGTGTTGTACATTTCTAGGAAAACCTGTTCTTTCGGCAAATCATTTCAAAGTTCCTATATTCTATTTCGAAAGTAAAGGATCATAGAATAGATCACAATTGTAATAGGTAATACTAAAAAACGTTTTTTTGAGTGCTCTGCGACCTAATATGTTCGGACTGGAATATTACGCAGAAAAGACTGGAACGTTATGCACAATTTATTTCTAGGATTTTCAAAATAAAACACCCAAATTTTATTCGATGTTTGAAAAAAAGGAAAAATTTATTTAGTTTTTGGTTTTTCTTTTCCTTTTAATGGCACAACAGCCCATAGAGGGCCTAGGGCGAGCTTTTCGCCTCCACTAATTTTTGTACATGAATAAAAGGGACCTACAGTTTTATGCCGAATCCAAACGGCAAAGTGAAAAGTTTTTCATAGGCAATTTTTACTTTTGTAGGTTTGCCATTGCCTGCAAGAGGTGGTGCCGTGTAGAAGTAGAAAAAATATCTTTTTTTTTTCTTTTTGATTTTGTCTGTGCCGATATTTGGACTCCGGGCCCTCTGCGTAACGCGCTACCACTACGCTACAGTGACCACAGTTTTTGATTTTTAAAGTGGTTAAAAACTCTATCGTAGAAATACCACTCATTTCAATCTATTAAAATTGTTTGTACACATCTTTGTTTTCAGTAATTTTATTGTTCGTTTTATTATACCTAAATATTAGAAGCAAAAAGGTAAACAAAAAATAAAAGTTAGTTATATTCTTCAATGGGTGTGTTGAGGATGGCGAATTTTCAGTCAATCACTTTCTTTTTATAATATTTAAATCTAAGAAAGTAAAAAAAAGCAGAATATATATTCTTCAGTGGATATAAAAATTTAAAATTGTGATTTTACCCATCCATCAACTTAATTCTAGATATTTAAAAAGGTAAAAATTCGGAAGTATTGAAGTTGGTCATTCTTCCTTCAATCACTTGTATTTGAAAATTACATTACATTATTGTTTGAAAAGATTTCCGCTGCTCCCAAAGCTTTATTGATTTTATCAAAATCCCGTTCAGTCACTACTTCAACGGCAACTTTTGATTCAGTGCGATGAAAAGTTCTCACAAATTCACTTGCGCTGTTAGCGAAAAAATTCCAGCATGTAATATGTAGTTTCTTGGGTGCTGTTTTGTGCAAGAGATCGGTTATTATTCGATTGTGATATTTCTGTGCACGTTCACGACCACTTTGTCAATGAATTCTTACTGCATTTTTGCCGGGTTTTGCTCTCGGCGGATTTTTTCAGTTTGCAATCATCATATTTGCCATTTTTCTTGAAATTATCAAGATAATTTCTATTTTTATGAACTTTTCTCAGTGTTTGATGTAGATGTCAGTACATTGCGAATTTAAAACAAATAAATAACATCGTTTTTTACTTTAAAAAGACCATTACAACCAATGAAAATAGGAAGTTGTATATTGGTCCATAAATTAGACAAAAAAATTGGTAATATATATTGTTATATATGTATATTAGCAATTTGGCACTGAAATAGATTTAGAGTAAAAATAACATTTTGTACATTTCATTTTGTACGTTGCACGTTACGTTGAATTCGCGGCATCTTCCAGTCATCAGAAATGCTTCAAAAATAATATTTGTTGCCATTATTTTGATTTAATCATTAAGAATTTTTTATATTTTTATAATTGAATGTGAATTACAACAAAGACCACAATATTAATTAGTAATTTTTATTTTATTGTCTGTGTGTGAATTTCTTTCCATTTTCGCTCCGCTCAAGACATTAGCACATGTGACAAAACTTAAACTTTTTTTCTTCAAATAACGGTATTACCCGATGCCATAGAATGTATTTAATAAGAATATGAAGATAAACGCCCTCTATCAATCAATAGAGAAGACCTCTATCCCTCTATCGATCGATATCGATTGATAGAGGGCGCTGATTTGTGTATGATTCATACTCGATTGGTAGAGGCCGTTGCTCTTCAGTTTCTAGTAAAATTTTCTTTTCAAACAAAAATCTTACATTTCATACAAAAGTCGGTAGAAATTTCTAGAGCTGAAAGAATGAGCGAGTACTGAAAAAAACAAACGCGATGCACAAACAAAAGGCAATTGTGTTACGATAAAATCTCCAGCAAAAACAGCGACTGAGAGATAGCGAGAATGTAGACTTTGTCGAAAAATGGGGACCAAACCAAATTCAGATTCTGGTATCGTGAAAAAAACCTAAAACCCACCACCGAAAGATCGCAAGAGTGTAGACTTCGCAAGCAACTTGAGGCACAATTAGAATTAGAATTTTATTGAAAAACAACTCGCAAAGACTAAGGCGAAGAGACAGCATGAATGGCAAGTGAGTTCATTAGAACCAATAATTGCATCAACACTCATCTCATTGAGTCCCGACGATGGTCCTCAGATTATACAGCTTCTCGACGAAAAAGAAGATTTACTTGAAAATATGCCTGAAAATCTTTCTTCGTGGAAAGAAATCAACTCGTAGCAGCACAACAATTTTGCCAACTTTCTAGTCTACCTTTTAAAATTTCCACCTGTTGAGATCATACAACCTGAATATTTTGATGATGATGATGGTAACATTATTAATATAATGATGTAGCAAATAAATTTGCATGCTTTGAGTATGAATGTTTTGATGGAGATGATGATTTTGCAGAGGGTGTTGCATGCATTGGAAATGCAAACGATCAAAATTAAGTTAATCCAGTTGTAGCACACTTGGGATCAGAGAATCATCAAACTGAACTATATAAGGCTTATCGTTTGCATAAATTAGCACATAAACAATTTCAAAACATGTTCGTTAAAAATTCCTTCGGTCACGTTTTACAAGTTTACTAAATCTAACCTGAAAATATAACACGCAAACGTTCGGGCGTCCCAATGCCGCACACGAGTTTTTATTTTATGTGTCTTTTTTTAAACAAATAAATTATTAAATTTTATGAAGTTGTTTTTATTTATTTATTTATTTTTTTGAATATTAAAAATTAAATTCCGAATTATATGAATCGAGTAGTCGTAGATTCAATTCCTTGGGGCGTTATTTAATTTTTCAACAAAAAAAAATTACAAGAACCATAAGCGAAAGAGCTAAATTTTAAACCAAACTAACTGCCACGTGCATAAAGTTTACACTAGTCTGCAATTCAATGTTTTTCAATGAGTTGCTTTATTCCGATAGAGTAGTATACATATATTATTACACATATGCACCTTCAGAATGTATTAGAAAATAAACTGCGAAAAAGCTTCGAGATTCGTGGCTATTCTTATTGTTTCTGGCTATGTTAACTAATGAGATAAAACATAGGGTGGTCAAAGCAGTCAAGCCCAAGGACTATAGACCCATAAGTCTAACTACATTTCTATTCAAAATATTCGAGAATGTCCCTAACTTTTGTGCCCCTCAATTTATTTCTAGTTCACAGCATTCTTAACAGAAAAGCAAATTTACTGAGACTGCTCTATGTAGTCAGAACAATTTTTCAACAAAAAAAAATTACAAGAACCATAAGCGAAAGAGCTAAATTTTAAACCAAACTAACTGCCACGTGCATAAAGTTTACACTAGTCTGCAATTCAATGTTTTTCAATGAGTTGCTTTATTCCGATAGAGTAGTATACATATATTATTACACATATGCACCTTCAGAATGTATTAGAAAATAAACTGCGAAAAAGCTTCGAGATTCGTGGCTATTCTTATTGTTTCTGGCTATGTTAACTAATGAGATAAAACATAGGGTGGTCAAAGCAGTCAAGCCCAAGGACTATAGACCCATAAGTCTAACTACATTTCTATTCAAAATATTCGAGAATGTCCCTGACTTTTGTTGCCCCTCAATTTATTTCTAGTTCACAGCATTCTTAACAGAAAAGCAAATTTACTGAGACTGCTCTATGTAGTCAGAACCATCCCTTAACTATAAGGAATTCGCTTTTCCAGATATAGAGAGAGCTGTCAACAACATAAACACATATACCTTAGTATTTGCTTTTCAGGAAACAGGAATAAGCCAGCGTATAACTTGTTGGATGAAAACCATGCTCCAGAATTGCTCTATACGACTAACAAGCTTATTAACCACATTGTGTGATTAGAAGCATACCGCAAGGGAGTACTGTCCACTCTGTTATGGATTTTAGCACTTAATTCCGCAACAGAAATGTATTAAAGCCGTCGCCTATGCAGATGATGTAGTATTGATAATAACTGGAAAATATCTGAACACTTTGAGTGAGCTACTCGCATCACTGGTCCTTGAATATAGAGGGCTAAAAGTAAATCCTTCTAGAACTGAGATTGTCCTATTTTCCAGGAAATATGGAATTGCAAACTTTAGCGAGCGTGTAAAAAAAGCAAATATTGCTTGTTACTCGTCTAAAAGAATGATACACTGGATATAGACTTCTATAGCAAGACCTATCTTACTGTATGGAGTAGTGGTCTGGTGGAAAGCCCTTGAATGCAAAGAAACGCTGAAAAAATTTGAAAGGCTTAAACGTCTTATTTATGGGTGTCATAGAGGCACTAAGATGCATATCTTTTCGTTAAAGGTGTGGTTTTTGAAACCGGGCTTAGATTAAAAGAATGTATTGGATACAATGTCGAAAATACATAAACTGATTACTATATCTCGAAAGATTTATGATTAAAGTTTTGTCAAAAGAGTCCTGACTTCAAAGGTTTGGTGATCCGGCCAACATAACAGATTTCTACATCGAAGTTAGCGTAGGCGGAGCATTTTGTGTGGCTAGTTTTAATATCAAAAAATATTTTAAACTTCCTGACAGCTGTAGTGGTTTTCAAGTCGAAATAGAGATATTGCCTCTATTAGGACATCTGAAAGCTTCGTGGGCAACGTAAATGATCTGCAAATTATTTATTAAGAAAGTCAACCTGCTCTGAAGGCCCTGGAACTACTATACTACTACTACTATAAAGCCAAAATAGATAATACATAAAATACTACGATTTCCTTCAAAACCTTAGTACTAATAATAAACAACAAGTCTACTGTATTCCCGGACCTACCATATTGGTACAAAGGGAAATGAGGTGGCGGACGAAATGGCAAACAGGATGCATGACATGAGGTATAGCCCTGTATCATCTCATCGTTCTAAAACTGAACTTTTGCTCTAACTTCCTCGCAAAGAATGCAGTTTATTGATTGGAGTATTCAATACGCATGGTTTTTTGAAGTATCAAGCCACATTTATATTATATTATAAACATTATCTATGGTATATATATAAGATATAAAACAAAGTCGTGAAAGATGTTTGTAATTCCATAACTCGAGATCTGGAGCGCCCGATGTGCTTGGGGATTTTTTAGGTGTAATCGTAATTGTATGAAAAATTACATTACATCTTTTGGCACAGGAATTTACGGAACTGGACAAAAAGACATTGCACCGCAAAACACTACAAAATTTCAACGATCCATCATCAGCCGATGAATTCTCTAAACAAATTTTGTAAATTGGTAACCGCCAAATACCGCTTGATCCGTCGAACGGTCTGATTTCGTTCCCACCGAATTTCTGCCAATTTACATCGTCAAAGGAAGAGCTCATTATTAAAGTAGTTGTGATCGTCGAAGGGAGCGGATGTTCCCACCGGTCTTCTTTTCGTTTCATATATGTAGTCCTAGTAGTTCGGTTCGTGATATCATAGCGAAAACACGCAAAAACGGATACTGTCTAAGAAAAATCTAACTCGAAAAACAAGATTGACTTATATGCCTGCTCATATTTGTTTTTAATTGTTTCTATTGTCTATTGTCGATTTACCGTATTGGGTAATAGAAGAGTAAATTGCAATGCATATTAAACATAAGCAATGGAAAAGAAAACACAAATAAATCCAATTAAAACCCGATCAAAAACGATAACTTTAGAAAAAAACAATTATCCATCGACAGATAACGGAAACAGCGTCAATCAACATGACATACTAACTACCAAAGAACAAATTCAAAAGGAAGGAACCCACACAAGTCAAGCAAATAAGCCTAACACTCAAACTCAACCGATAATAGAGAGCAATCGAGGTGCTCTCATAGCGTCACAAACACAGACTCAAACCCGAACATCAGTCTTAAAACTTGGCGATATCGAGAATCCTACCAACAATACCCCTTCTGCTCTCATGGGCAGAACAATGCACAACGCCAGTAACGCCACATACGAAACACCAACAATTAATAACGGATACTGCTCTCCTCAAATCAACACAAAATATGCAAAAACAAAAAAAGAGCACAAATACAAACAATATGCACGCAGCAGCAAACCATAATGCATCTCAACATCAAAGTTTAGCAACATGTTATGAAACATCCGCTCATACATCTACAACTATACCAAATCAACATGAGTCCCAACAAATTGAAATACCAATAAATACTAAAAATACTATTAATCTCACCACTCCACCAATTAATACTATCACAACTACAGCTTGTACCTCTAATAGAAATACTGAAACAACTAACACTGTTAAAATTATCGTATCTAGTGCAACTTCTACGGCTGTTACAACAACAACTAAAGCATCAAATAGTTCATCATCAGCGATGACGACAAGTATTATAAATAATAAACCATCTGTATCTGTTGCGATATCCACAACAACAACACCAGCTAAAATATTAAAACCAACAGACACTCCAAAGTCTAAGAATAGCCAATCTATAAAAACTGCTGAAAGTTGCAACACGCCTCAAAGTAACAAACAAGTTAAAAATACCGGAGTAATTAAAAAAAACAATAATTTAACGCAAAGTTCAGGTTTCAATTTTACACATTCAAGCCGAAAGAAGAACGTAACTTCAGAGTCGTGTTAAGAAACATGCACTATTCGGTTGATACTGAAGATATAAAACTTGAATTAAAAGTGAAAGGTCATGAAGTAGCCCATATTCATAATATGCAGCAAAAAAACACTAAAAAACCATTACCAATGTTTTATGTGGAATTCTTACCAAATAAAAATAATAAAGAAATATACAAAATAGATACTCTTCTACATACAAAGATAAATTTAGAAGCTCCGTACCCAAGGAGAATCATATCACAATGCAGTAACTGCCAGAGATATGGCCACACAAAAAATTATTGCAAAAGAGATCCAGTATGCGTCAAATGTGCTGGAAAACATAAAACAATCGATTGCCAGTTAAGTAAAGGGGCTCAAAATGCCAAATGCGCTTTATGTGGTGGTGAACACACAGCTAATTATAAGGGATGTCAAGTATACAAAACTTTAAAAATAAAACGCTTTCCACCTCTACGTGAAAAAACACATATAAACAATGAACTACCAAGACCGGCAGAAATACAAGAAGGTATAATCTACGCTGATGCAGCAAGACGAAATCTCCCGAGCCACCCATTCCCAGCAGATAGAAGCTACGTTGATGCAGCAAGGCCAAATCTATTGAACCACACAATTCCAGCAGCTAACATTGATGTTGCCTGTACAACACAAAATCAACAACATAATCTTAATGAACTTAAGGAAATGATGATGTCATTGATATAAAACATATAAAACTGAACATATACAAGCAACAAACATTCAAATAAAAGATGAAAATGGACCCATAACAGTGTCAGCAATATATTGCACCCCAAAACATTCAATATCAACTGACCAATTAGTCAGTTATTTTCGATCAGTGGGAAATAGCTATCTCATAAGTGGGGACCTAAATGCAAAATACTCTCTGGGGATCCAGGTTAACTAATAAAAAAGGTAAAATTTTTTATAAAGCAATCCAAAACAGCAACGCTAAATACCTAAGTACAGGTGAACCAACCTATTGGCCTAGCGATTCAAATAAAATACCGGATTTAATTGATTTTTGCATTATCAAAAATTTAAAAAAAGATGCACTAAAAATAAAATCGTTGTTTGAACTTTCATCTGACCATTCTCCAATACTTGTTGAATATAACACGATGGTCACCAAAACTGTAAATGAAAACAATCTACATAATCGAAATACATGCTGGGATACGTACAAAGAAAATATAGTAGCAAACCTTGAATTGAATATTCCATTGAAAAATGAAGATGAAATCGAAAGTGCCTTGCTATTCTTAAACGAAACCTTAACTAAGACTGCTATAACATCAACACCGGCCCCAACATTAGCAACGGATAAATTAAACTTGCCACAATCCGTTCAAAATCTAATTAAAAGCAAAAGGAAATTACGAAAACTATGGCAAATTACAAGGCTACCAAGTGATAAAACAAAATACAACAAAGCTGTTAAAAACCTGAAAAAAGCATTAATAGAAAACGAAAATAAAAAAATTTAAAAATATCTTAGTAATCTAACACCAACAGAAGAAACAAATTATTCATTGTGGAAAGTTGTAAAAAATCTTACTCACAAAATTTTTCACCAGCCGCCTTTAAAAAAAGGAAATGGCGCTTGGGCTAGATCTAATGAGGAAAAAGCAGCAACAATTGCTAACTACTACGAAAAAATATTCTCAAACGACTCAATAACAAGCCAACTAAATGAAATTGAAGAAACGCATCAAACAATTGAATACAACACTCAATATATAAGAGTGCATGAAATTGAAACTTGCATTAAAAAAATAATAAGCCACAAGAAAGCACCAGGTTACGACAATATAACAAGCAAAATGCTCAAAGAACTTCCGTTAAAAGCGCTACAATACCTTCGAAACACAATGAATGCAATGCTCAGACTAAAATACTACCCCAAACTATGGAAAGTGGCAGAGATAATTCCAATACAGAAACCAGGTAAAGATGCCACACAAGCATCATCATATAAGCCAATAAGCATTTTACCAACACTATCAAAAATAATGGAAAAACTCATATATGACAGACTTCTCTACAAACTCAAAAGAATATTACCAGAATGCTTGTACCAATTGATAAAAAGCTATCTCTCAGACCGTCACTTCTATGTGAGACACAAAAATGAAATATCCACACTACGAAAAATTACAGCTGGCATCCCGCAAGGAAGTGTACTAGGACCAATTTTATATACCCTTTATACAGCAGATATACCACAGCCTACCAGCAGAAATTCACTTGTAGCTACATTTGCAGATGACACAGTAATCTTGGCATCACACCAAAATATTACAACTGCAACAGCAACACTACAAGAAAATATTGATGAAATCACGAACTGGTTCAGCAAATGGCACATAAAAGTAAATGAACAAAAATCTGTTCAAGTTATATATACAACGAGGCAAATTATTAATCCTCAATCCATTAAAATTAATGGAACAAATGTTAGGATTGACACCGTCGCCAAATATTTGGGAGTATACATAGATAGTAAACTTACTTGGAACTATCATATAGAAAAAAAACGCGAGCAAATGAAAATGAAATTTCGGGAGTTATACTGGCTACTGAACAGAAAGTCTAGTTTAAATCTACACAACAAAATACTAATATACAAATCAATAATAAAACCTATATGGACATATGGGCTGCAACTATGGGGAACAGCAAAGAAAAGCAATATTTTAAAAATACAACGTCAACAATCATCAATACTAAGATGCATAGCAAACGCGGACTGGTTCATCACAAACAATAACATTCATCATGATTTAAAAATACCTACAATCACCACTGAAATTTCAAACTACAGTAAAAAACACCACGAAACAGTAAGACAACATATCAACAGTGAAGTATCGCAATTACCAAATAGAGAAATCGAACAACCGCGAAGACTGAAAAAAACAAGACCAGTAGATTTAATCTAACAAAGTAGAATGAAAATCCAAAAATTACTAGATAAACGATATATTGATACTGATCAATGTATTGACTAAAATCCAAATAATTGCTGTGAGGAAATGTATTAAGTGTTGTATATGAATTATCATATGTAGACAGATGTACAGATACTATTGGAAATTAATAAAAAAAAAAAAAAAATATATGTAGTCCTGTCTTTCCGTCTGTTGTGGTGTGGTCGTCAAAATTTTTAACAAAATAGCGTTCACAGTCCCTCAGCAGAACGGCATTGCTGTTGATTTTTTTTCCTTTTTCGTCCTATCCCTTTCGTTGGCGATACATGCAGTCATAGTCGACACTGATAAAATAAAATTCATTGTGGTAAAGGCATGACACTTACCACAATCTCTTTATCGGTATCCTGTGATTGCATTCCCTGCCTCTTCTCTCGTTTGAATTTTGTCTAGGGTTAAAAATGTTGGGGAATTTTAGTACAGCTTTTTGCAGTATTCACGGACTTAGATCGAATTTCTTCTTGGTATATGCATCTATAAACCCCCATAAATACCATGTAATGGCACTAGGTGAGACTCAGGTGAGGGTGCAAATCCACTGTATTTTCACGTGGCAGTGTATCGGCTGGGTTTTCTCCCCACATTGGTCTTGTCCTTTCTGTTAATGAACATGTCGCGTACCAGTGCCAGCAAACCCTTTATATGACGGATGCTGACGTTCAGCTCCATGTAAGTTAAATTCAGCATCCCCTCGCATTTGCTGCACTTCTGTTTTCTTTATAGAAGCCCGAACTCGGAATTCCCGAATACTTTTAATAAGTTAGATTCACGCCTTCCACGTAGACATGGTGTTCCACCGCACTACGCATTACAGAGGAAGTTCGTTTATCTGTCGTACCGCGCGTATTTGGAATAAGCTCCCTACAAGTATTTTCCCCGATTATTATAACCCTTGCTAAATAAAGCAAACGCTCATAACTACTTCTCCCTCATTCTTCATCCCACGTATCAAACTCCCTTCCAATCAACACAATGCTCTGCGATCATAGAGGTATTCACTGTATTTAAAAAAAAAAATTTTAAATGTGTTCCTGAACAGCGACCGCAATTACTTGAATCACTTTTTATATAATTATGGTACATATGTAAGAATTTATAAAGATTTGTTTGTTAACTTTATTTTTAATAAAATAATATAAATATATGGTAGGTTATTGGTAGGTTTCTGGCAAAATTTGGTAGGAAAAAATTCCGTGGCATATTGTCTACGAAGCGAGGAAGAGAAGGTTATCTTTTAATGTACGGTACGTGTGACGTTCTGTTTTATTTCGTTCCCCGCATTCCATCTTTTACTCTTCTCATTTCTTTTCTTGCCACTGTATGCTTAAAACGTAACAATTGCAGCGTATCGGCGTAACAGCGTATAAAATAGAAATTGTTCTAATTCGACGTAAATACGTCGAGCGTATATACTCTGTCCCATTCTATATGATTATATGAGTTTTAATTTCACAGCGTGTATACGCTGCAATTGTGTTTATACCTGTGTTGCCATTTTGAACCAATTGTACCAAGATTAATAGTTTAATTTTAGAAAATTTGTTGGTTTTGGCACATAGAATCCGTTTTGCACTTGAGAGCGAAATAAACTAAAATAAAGAAGAGGGGCCTACGTTGCCAACAGATATTTTTGCATGTAAATTAATCAACGATGACTCGTCTGTTTTGGCACACTCTTCTGAGGCCAACCAGGGGTCTGTGCAGTCGGCCGTGAAGAGCAACAAGGCAAAGAAGAGGAAGGTCCACGGACCGAAATTGGACGTGTCTTCGAGCTCGACACAGTAGTCCGTATGCCAGCCTGATCCTTCAAAAGAGAAGGTTGAAGGACCCCAAAACACGGCAGCAGGACCTCAGCCGTCCACCTCTGGTACCACCTTTTCGAAGGTGGCCGCCAAAGCTATGACGGTTGGGATTCGCACCAGCATACGGAATGGTCGGTTGTCTCAAGGACAACAGGACTATTTCAACAGCTACCTTTAGAAGGCTATCGGGGAGTCAAAAGACAAACCGACTTTTGAGGGAAGAGTGTTGAGGATGGCATCGTCAAGGTGCAATGCTCTAACACTTTTTTTCCGAGCTTGGCTGGAAGAAGTTGTAGCTAAAATACTAGAATATGGAAGGGTAAGTTCGAATTATCGGACTTACCAAGACGCAGACTGGTCAGAGGGTCCGTTTGGATACCTGGACCTTCCAGGAAACGAAGCGAGCTACTCTCGCGTATCCGTGACCAAAACGGAGGTCTGGATACGAATCAAACCCAAGAAGCTGGTTCACACCTGGTGGTAGGTATAGACGTGGACTCGTTGAAAGTATTGAAGTCGAAATACGGGTACCGTCCTCACCTACACCTGGGGAGAGTGTATTTTCGCATCCAGGACAAGGGAGAGGATAACGCGTAGAGGTAGATTCGGTCACTAATCATGACAGAAATTACAATTACGCAGATTAACTTGCAGCATAGCAAATCGGCTACTGCCTTACTATGCAGTAGTCATGCGAAACTGTAGACATGTCCTCACATAATACTAATTCAAGAACAATAGGTATGCAACAAACGTATCTGTGGCCTTGTTGCCATTACGTGGGGACAAATCCTAAAATGTGAAGAGAGTAATCGACCGCGTGCTTGTATTATCATGCTGCGGATGATTGAATACACAATGCTCAGATAATACTGTTCTCAAGACATTGTTGCGGCAAAAATAAAGTACTGGAAAGGTGGGAATAGTGTCGAAACTATAATAGTGTCGGCCTACCTGCCGTATGACTCGTCCAGTACGCGGAATCCAGTGGTTTGGGACTTATAGTGGGCTGTGATGCAAATTCACAGAACATTGTATGGGGTAGCAGTAAATGTAATCCCAGGGGTTCCAGCCTACTGGAATTCATTCTGTCAACTGATTTGGTGATCCAAAATGTTGGTAACAAACCAACTTTTCTGACCAACAGAAAACAAGAAGTGATTGATCTTACGCTAACCAATAGGAAGGTGGCAGATCAGATCACCCAATGGCGAGTTCTAGAAGAGGTCTCTTTCTCAGATCATCGCATTATCGAATTCCGGCTGGGTACTGACATTATGCCGATACCTAGTGGACGGAATCCGCGCAAGGCGGACTGGGATAGGTTTGGTGAGCTTCTTGAGGAGCGAATACCAACCCGCAATAAACTCCGAACTACAGCTATGATCGAAGAAGCGACCAATAGATTGGAAGGGACTTTGATTGGCTGCTACAAGGAGGTGTGTCCGCTTAGAGCGAGCAGACAAGGCAAGGCAGTCCCGTGGTGGAATGCTGAACTATCGAAACTTCACAAATGATCTAGAAAACTACTGAATGGGGCCCTAAAAACCCGAAAGGAAGTTGACTGGACCAGTTCCCATATTGTTCAGAAGGAGTATAAGAAGAAAGTGAGGTCCGCCAAACTTGACTCTTATAGAAACTTCTGTAATGAGGTGGAGGGAATGAAGGAATCAGCAAGACTGTGTAGGGTTCTGCAGAAAGACCAAACAGTTAAGCTTGACTCTCTTCGCATGCCTGATGGTACTTTACCACTTCAAGATCAGAGACCTACAACACACTCCTAGCAACCCACTTTCCGGGAAGCAGGATTATACCCACTACGGTGAGAACTGGTGGGGTCAATGGTACGAGTGGTAGAACCACCAGGCTCAATTGGTATTCTGCGTCGGAAGTAGTGACAGAAGAGGCAATAAAGTTATCTTTCTCCTCTTTTGAAAACTATAAGTCCCCAGGACCTTACAAAGTTTACCCGATAATGCTAAAAAGAGGTGGAGACAGACTGATAGGGGCCTTGAAAAAGATCTTTACGGCCTGTCTTGCCCATGGCTTCATACCATCTCTTTGGCGACAAGTCAGAGTAGCCTTTATTCCTAAACCAGGGAAGAATG
The DNA here is from genome assembly GCA_958295655.1 of Palloptera scutellata. Classification (NCBI taxonomy): domain Eukaryota; kingdom Metazoa; phylum Arthropoda; class Insecta; order Diptera; family Pallopteridae; genus Palloptera; species Palloptera scutellata. Next base: position 32,566,675 of record OY282451.1, read on the forward strand.
ATTACACACTTGCTAAAAGTTTAAGGCCGATTAGCTTGACCTCTTTCATGCTAAAAAGCCTAGATCGAATGGTAGAGAAGCACATTCGGGCAAAGGTACTGCCAGTGTGTCCTCTCAATAATAACCAACATGCCTACCAGGGAGGAGTCAGCAAGTCAGCGCTGCATGATCTTGTAAGCAAGATAGAAACAGGACTGGAAGCGGACAAGTACACTCTGGGGGTCTTTGTGGATATTGAGGGGGTTTTTGACAACGCTGCCTTTGACTCTATGTACTTAGCTGCCAGAAGGCATGGAGTGAGTGAAAACTTGACTAGTTGGATATACTCTATGCTTTCCGAGAGACTGCTGACCGTTGGCGAGGGCGACGATTCGGTCACGGCGGAGGCTAGACAGGGCTGCCCCCAAGGATGTGTTCTCTCTCCTCTGCTGTGGTGCTTCGTTGTTGACTCATTACTAACGGAAATGCAAGATCTCGGATTTCTCGTCCAAGCGTATGCGGACGATGTCTGTGTACTCACATCTGATAAATCCTTGTGGATGGTCTGTATTAAAATGCACAAAATGGACAAAATCTATGAGTGGTGCACTGGCCAGGGCCTTCCTGTCAATCCTAGTAAAACGACTCTTGTTCTATTTACTAGAAAGCGAAAGCTGGAGTGTTTAAAACTGCCAGTACTGAAAGGTGTGACCCTCAGTCTTGCCATGGAAGTGAAATATCTGGGTGTAACCCTAGATCGGAAACTAACATGGAAGACGCACTTCTTAACGATCGCGCATTGAAGGTTTTCCACCAATGTCGCCGAGCCTTTGGGGCCTGAGACCTATTGTCACACAGCACTTATCAGACCGATAATCACATATGCTTTGGTGATTTGGTGGCGCAGAACCATGGTTAAATCCTCAGTCTTGGCGTTGAATAGGCTACAAAGAAGCGTATGCATTAGCATAACGGGCGCCATGAGTGCCACCTCTGGTGACGCCCTTAACGCCATGCTTGACTTGCTCCCATTGAACATACAGATCCAACAAGAAGCGATGAAGCCGACATGTCGGCTATACTCTTATGGGTATTGGTTCGATAACAGAACTTCGGGTCATGGAGAAATCTTCAAAAGATTTCAGAGTAATATCTATTGCTACTGGCCCCGAAAGATTGCTTCATACCCTTGGTTACTTTCGGAAGAAAATATGAAGTTAGCTTCCCGAAGCGTGAACAATGGAGCAATCCAGAGGTCGTGCTGGAGAATCTGACGGATATCTTCTTCACTGACGGATCCAAGGCCGATGAAGGTACTGGATCTGGATAGCACTTAAACGAAGGTGTCAATTGCTACTATTCCTTGGGTGGGTTGGCAACTGTCTTCCAGACAGAAGTTTTCGCCATCTTTGAAGTAGCGGAATGGATAATTTTTCTTTTTTTTGTTTGATACATGTAACACTCAGGGTGTACCCCTATGAATGCAGAGCATTGTGTTGAATGGAAGGAAGAGACAGAATGCAGTCACACAGGACACCGATAAAGGGATAGACAGCCATTGTGGCAAGTGTTATGCCTTTACCAAAATTAACTTCAGTTTATCAGTGTCGACTATGACCACATGTAGCGCCAAAGGCCAAGCTTTTCGCATCCACTCTCATGTTGTGCGTGTTATATTTGTACATGAATGGAAGGGACCTACAGTTTAATGCCGAATCCGAACGGCGAAGTGAAAAGCTTTTCATAGGCAATTTTTACTCTTGTACGTTTGCCATTGCCTGCCTAGAGGTGATGCCGTATAAAAAAATTATTTTTTCTACTTTTTGATTTTTGCCTGTGCCGAGACTCAAACCCCGGACTCTCTGCGTAGCAGTCCAACGCACTACCACTACGCCACAGCGACCACAACACCACGCAAGACTGAATCAGCTTTATCTTATCTGGGTTCCTGGGTACTGTGGAGTTCCTGTGAATGAGAAAGCCGACGAGTTGGCCAACTGTGGATCAAAGAACATGCCTTTGGGACCAGAGCCTATAGTCGGGACCAGTTTGGCAGGTGCCATGCATTGGACAAAATCTTATGCTAATGATTCACATAAGAGACGCTGGTCCTATCTGGACATCTGTAAAACGACAAAGTATTTTGTGACTTATCCAAACAGACAGGAAGGCAGCAAAATTCCTTCTTAAATTAGGAAGAAGAAAGGACCTTCGCTGGATGGTGGAACTCATCACAGGACATAATCCATGGGGCCAACATATGACCACCATCGGCAACACCGAGGACCCGACCTGCACATCTTGTCTGGAGGAGGTGGACAGCACAGACCATTTTCTCTGCACATGTCCCGCCTTTGCCAGAACGAGATGGCGCATCTTGGGTTTCGATGTCACAGGAATGGACAAAGTTCACTCCTTCCCTCTTGTGCTATCTTCTGAGATTTGTGAGAGAATCCCGAAAATTTGCGGAGGAGAACGTAGTCCCTCTATAACCCCTTTTTCGACTTTTTCCCTTTTTTTTAACCCCTTACTTGCTGTCACCCCTTCTTCTTTTCCTAGGCCTTAAGTACAATGGGCTACATAGCCTGTGTGCTTGATGAATTGTCCTGCACTCGTAGGTCAGGTTCTCGGCCTTCTTCACATCCATCCATCCATCCATACTGACGTCAGTAATGGGATTCTAGTTTCGGGACGTCTTCCAACCATTTATTTAAATAATCTAATCTAGTTTGGCACTCTTTTCCCCGTTTTGTATTTTTTTGATTTTCAGTTTACACGACTTGTCTATTTTCCGGACCCAATTGAGTGCTATGTAGTTCACTGGAATTCACCCAACTTCTTGCCATTTCCATTCATGTACAAATATAACACGCACAACATGAGTGGATGCGAAAAGCTCGGCCTAGGCCCTCCATGGGTTGTTGTGCCATTAAAAGTAAAGTAAAGTCTTGCCATAGTTTACTGCACACTTGTTGGCGAACTGTTTTATTATGCAAAAAATATACTTTTGAATTTAAACGCCGGGAATTTTCTACGTAAATCCACTTTTTATTGGAAACTTCAATACTGTTGGTTACATGAAGTGTCTTCTGGTCCCATAACAACTGCCAAAAACATTCAAATATTTCCTTTCGCACATTTTCGGAAAAAAGAGAACAATGCCGAGTTGAACTTTTTTGACAATACTTTGACGTGCACCCAGCTTTCATTTCTTTTGCCTTTCTCTCGCAAATACTTCCTCTTGATAAGCCTTCATATCTTTTACCATTGATTCGTTTTTTTTTTATTTTCTTCTCTTTTGCTAAATTTTTTAGAACCTTCCATGTTTTCATTATAACTATCTTTTTTCTTTTCAATTCCGTAATAACTTTCAGTTTGATCACAAATTACACTAAACCTTAGATAACAGTAAATAAGGCATAAACAATAAAAAATCAATGCCAGCTGTGTTCAAAAAAAATAAAAACAAAATACTCTGTTATTTTTTTCTTTAGCATAAGTGATGATACGTTATTTTGTTTAAGAAAATCATGCACTTGATGATACGTTATTTTGAATTTTAGTTATAACCAAAATTCAAAATATTTCTGATAGCAGATTTTAAATTTTGTACACATATTATGAGATATGATGTAGTGAATCGTAATCAATAAAAAACTCAATTTCGAATTTTTTGATCATACGTTCTTTTGCATTTTAGGAGACGATATGTATTTACATATAAATAATACTTTTTACTTTACATGGGCAAACCCAACTTTAAATAATAAAAAATTCATCGACGAAAAAATAAATACCAGACAAGTAAGTACTTGATATCGATACTTGAGTAACAAATTCCTACCGGAACGTTGACAAACACACTTAAAAAATGAAAAGATCACAATGGCTGCGACGGCGTCATTGCATCATGAAAACAAGATGCTGTCCACAACAAATGTTGTTATATTGTCTGCTACTGGAACACAATGAACGCGGCAACAACAAAAGGAATTTAATTATAATAATTACAATTCCCACAGATTATGTATTTTATACCGATAAAAAAAACAATATTATATAACAGAACACTTCAATAATTTATTTATTTTCAAAGAAAATAACATAACCAATAAAATTGTATAATTTCCGGTTGATAATTTGTTTTCTTTTCATTCTGGCGCATGCGAAAATAGAATTAGGTTAAACGAGAAAAAATTTTCTATTGTTCAGTTTTTCTACAGATTATTTATTCACCGATAAAAAATAAATATAACATATCGAATTGTTCGCTGTATCGAAGCGGTAGTGAGTTGGACTGTTACGCAGAGTGTCTAGAACTCGAATCTCGGCACAGGCGAAAAAAAAATAAATAAACAAAAAAAAAATTAAAAAAACATTTTTATGATAACACTTGCCACAATGGCTGTCTATGTCTTTATCAGTGTGCTGTGTGATTGCATTCCCTCTCTCATTCTCCCTCCTTCTTCCTCCCATCTATCAATTTTCCTTCCATTCAACACAATACTCTGCATTGATAGGAGTATACCCTTTGTGTTAAATGTATCAAAAAAAAAAAAAAATTACATAAACAAGCAAATTGTATAATTTCACGGTTGATAATTCCATTCTGCGCAATCAAAAATAGAGTTGGATTGAAGTAGACGGCATTTAGGCAATGTTGCAGCATCGCAGCCATTATGTTCGTCTTCATAAGAATATATGGTATTTAAGGTTTAACAGATAGCACAATATCGCTGCCGCGTTCATTGTGTCGGTACCTTAAATGTTGACAGATGTCGGCAGGTTGCTCTGCGCTGTTTGTTCTTTATCTTCAATATCTTCTTATTGACGGAATTTCAACTGCAACCAAAAGAAACCTTCTCCTACAATCAAACAATCGGATAAGAAAATAATTAAATTTAAATTGACATATTCCGCATTAATTTTGTACATACATATTTACACTATTAGGCGTCGTAGGTATGAACATATACAAATTATCAGTGGGAATAGCCGAGTCGATTTAGCCATTTCCGTCTGCCTGTGTGCAACCAAACTTGGTACAGACATTTGTTATTGTCAAGAAGAGGTTACGTTCTGAAATGGAGGAAAAACTGTCAAGTGGGCGTGGCACCTCCCATACAAGTGAAATATTCAAGTTCCCATACAAGTGATATTGAAGGCAATTGTAAAGCGAATTAAACATAATTCGATACAAATCATTGAAATTATCTTTTAAACAACTGATGAAAATCTGTAAATTGCCAACATTGGGCAAAAGTCACTCCTACTTTCCATACAATGAAATATCGAAGGAAATAGTGAAGCAAATGGAACCAAATTTGGTATATTGTTATATGTACACTACTAAATAACAGATGCGAAATTTATCTTCATTGGGCAATATCCACGCCTAGTGATATAGGCCGATAAAAAAAAAATATTTGACGCAAAAAGCATACAAATGGAACCCTCCATTAAATGAAAAATGTTTTATACATACAGTATGTTGTAGTGTATCTAGAAGATCACTATTGCCACCACACTCAATTCTCACAAGTGACTATTGCCGAGTGCAATAAGATATGTTTGAGTCAAATGACCTACATATGCAATATATGAATTCTTCATCGCATTCCAATGCATAGGCATTTATCATAAAGTCACTCAATATATTTTTAAGTAATAATAAAGGATAAGTAAGCATGTAAGAATAAATGACCAATAAAAATTGTATCGATCTTCTATCGACCTTCAATTTCACTTATGCACATGTAAATTTATGTAATAGAATAGTATAATTATATGATTAGGAAAAATTAAAGTAGTTAAAAAAAATTATATATAAACCCATGAAAAAGCAACAAAATAAACAGGATTAATTTAAAAAAGAAACTGGTGTGCTTTGAATTTCCTTAGTAGGGATCTTACCTCGCTATTCTAACAGGGATATCAGCAAGGTAAGAACTAACAGCACTTTGTGCTTCCTCCTTCATCTCAGAAATAGAAACATTTCAACAATGGAAATATTACATGGAGATCCTGCCAAATCAAACCTAATCCTTCTAACGGCGCAAAGATGACATATTAGAATAAATAAATTCTAAGAGGATCTATTCTATCCAAAAAGAAGAAAAGAAAAAGAAGGTAGAAAATACTCGCTCGATACGATAAATAAAAAACTCGAGGATGTAGAAAACTCATTATCAGTATTAAAACAAGAATCAGACGAATTCGTCGCATTTAGAATAGAATTCACAAAGCTATATAAATATATAAGGCAATTACTGAGAAATGCCAAATCATAGCATTGACACGTCAATAAAGACCACACCAATTTTTCACAGGGAAATACTCAGAACTAGACAGCTTCCTAGCCATCTCGAAGATAATCAACTCAACCTTGAATGAGGCAGGAAAGATACAGTTATTAAATTTACCAAAGTAAAAACGGCAATAGGAGGCCATGCAGAGCCAACAGACATAAATACTTTAGAACCAATTGTAAAAGAAAGGTACCAAAATACACATACAACACCACAGATACATACAACACTATCGATTTTAAACAAGGAAACAGAACAGTGCACTCATACCAAGAAAAACTCTTAGTAATCATTAGCAATTTGAATGAACTGCAAATCGAAGACCTAGAACGCAACCCAGGCAGAAAAATCTGATATCACAAAAATGAATGATAAAATATACGTTAAACATATTCAAGAATGGTCTCAACGAGAATCAATTCAATTCAACATTTCAAAAGTAGAAACCTAAACCAAAGATACAATAGCAACAATACAAACAGACAATTCAATTGTAATCAACAGTGTTTAAGCCACCCTAATAGCCCTCTCCTTTTTTATTCTTTTCTATGCTTTTCTTTTCCTATTTCTACTGTTTTCTATTTTCTTCTTTACTCATTCCTTTGGAATACATATAACCGCTCAGTCGATCCCCTTTGTGCATAAATTTTTTATATATTGTAAATTTAATTTTTCCATTTTTCCAATAAATTAATTTGTCTAAACCCAATGAGGTTAGTGCAGTGCCACTAAAAACATTAAACTCAAAATAACAAAAAACATTACATTCTAACTAACAAAAAAAAGTGCAACAAGTGCAACATTCAGCAAAAAACAACCACCAACAACAAATACACACTTATTGCTTTAGAGAAAGTAAAAAACAAAATTTTCTACACGGTATCACCTCTTGGCAGGCAATGGGAAACCTACAAGAGTAAATATTGCCTATGAAAAGCTTTTCACTTCGCCGTTCGGATCAAAATGTAGGTCCCTTCCATTCATGTACAAATATAACACGCACAACATGAGTGGATTCGAAAAGCTCGGCCTAGGCCTTCCATGGGCTGTCGTGCCATAAAAAGTAAAGTAAGCTAATTAAAGTATATTATTATATTATAGTATATATATATATATATATATATATTTATTTTTTTATTTCTCTTTAAAATAAAATATATAGTATATATATATATATAAAAGCAGTATGATTTTTTTACAACAACAAAAAAATAAATATATTAATTTTCAATGAATATTTAAAATTATATTTACCTAATAGAAAAAAAAAAAAAACTTTATTTACAGGAAATATTTCTAGTTTCCAGAAAAATATATAGATGCTAGTAAAATTATTATTTTACTATTTTTTTTTTAATTATTATTTTATTCAAAATTAGAAGTACATGATCAGCTTATGACAAAAACTATACTGATTTGTTGCAATCCAAGCTTAGAACTTGTATACATTCTAGTATAAGAGTTCAAGATTGAATGCAACTCGAATTTAATTGACGTACATATGCTACTCCTCCCATCAATAAGAAAATGTTATGTCCTCATTGCAGAGATTTGTTATTTATATTTTTAAGGACATTCCAAACGATAAGAATTTTGATTTACAAACGATATGGCCATATAATGTTCCGAGAATGAGATAGAAAATATTTTGAAATTATTGTGAAACAAGCTTTTAGTTGTTGTAAGTAAAAGTAATCGACTTCTCTGAACAAACCCCTATCGTTGGAACACCTATTAACATTTTGTTCTTAGTTTAATTATATTACTTACATAAAAAATTAAAGAAAATTTAACATTTTGTTCTTAGTTTAATAATATTACTTATATAAAAGATTAAAGAAAACTTAACATTTTGTTCTTAGTTTAATAATATTAATTATATAAAAAATTTAAGAAAAAATTATTGAAAAATAATTTTTTTTTTGTTTTGTTTATGAAATTATTACACATTGTTACATAGTGCACATTTGATTTTTAAGAGTAAGCAATTAAAGCTGGTTTTAACCTATACTATGCATATTGTTTTTATTTTATAAAAAGTAAATGAATAATTAATTTAATCAGTTTTCTCTTTCCATTTAAATTGGCTTTATACTTTCTATAATTTTTGTTTCTAAATTTAACATTATGTTCTCCATCATCTTCAGTTTGAACTAGTCTTACTTTTCTATGCGGATTACTAATTATCCTTCCTTGAATTTTCAGCGTTAACAAAACTTCTTTTCGACTTCTTTTTCTACTCTATTTTTATTAGTATTATTTATTGTTCGCTCTTTAATTAATTTAGCATTTATTCTCGGAAATTGTTTATTAAAAAAAATATAAGGAATTTCACATGTAGTTGAACGAATAATATTGTGGTTGTAAGTAAACAGTGTTTGCTCAAGTTCTAAATATTTTAATTCTTTGTCTCCCTATGTATTGATTATTATTAGTTTTTCATTCAAAGTTTTATGTAGTCGTTCAATGTCGCCAATACCTAACCTATCTTTCTTGTAGTTACCTCAATTTGTATATTCAATATTCAACCACCGTTTAATATTCACATTGTTCATACCCTGGTCTTGGTCAATTTTTAATGTTTTGGAAGGTCCCATAGTGTTGAAAACCTTTAATAATGCTTTTTTAGTTTCTAACCAATTTGAAGCTTTTACTTTTTCTACTATAGCAAATTTAGAAAACAAATCAATAGAGGTTAGGTAATATTCTTTATCCCATTTCCAAAAATCTACAACAAACTTTTCATATACAGGAGGTGTAATTTTGAATGGCAATTTGTTGAAAATATGATAATTTTTACAATGGTTGTATAATTCGCAATCGTTAATTATTTTTATTATTTCTTTAAGGTAATTTGGGTAATACTTAGTATTTTTCTTTAAATTTTTTTGCAATTTTCTCTATTCCTTGCTGAAAACATACAAGATGGATTTCAAGAATTTTTGTTTTAAAAGTAGGATAATCAGTGTTATTTTCTAATTCTTTAGTCGATCTATATATTATTTAATTTTGTGTTAATCAATGTTTTATAAATGTTTTGAAATTGTATATAATCGTCGTCATTGCGCATGTATATTGTTGTATTACATATTATTTAGCAAATACTTTTTTATTACTTCCTTAACAACTTCTGTTGTTAATTCGTTATAGGTTATTGTGGTAAGATTATTAGTAAAAATTTTTGTCCTGTCAGTACAGTTTTGGTTGTCTCTTATCAGTTTAAATTGATTTTTAAAAACGTTTAATGGTCTTTCACTGATACTTGTATAATTATCGTAGTCTTCATCTGCTGAATATATTGTAGCTAAATTCGATACAATTTCCTCATTAGCATTACATTCTTCAATTTTAATACGAGACATTGCATCAGCTACATGATTTTCTCTACCTGTAATGTATTTAACGTCAAAGTCATACTAATTAAGCCTAATTTTCCACCTTTGCAGCTTCGCGTTAGGCTCTTTGAGGTTGTGGAGCCATTGCAATGGTCTGTGGTAACTATTTATAACAAATTTCCTGCCACACAAATAGGGCCTAAAATATTTCGTAGCCCATACCATTGCCAATAACTTCTCCGTTGCTGAGTAGTGCATCTCATTTTCGTTGAGCGTACGACTGGCGAAGCAAAGCGGATATCCTAGTTGGCTTAATACAGCTCCTAAAGCGGTATTTGAAGTATCTGTGGTCAACGTGAAAAGTTCCTCATAATTTGGGTATGCAAGAATTGGATCTTTTTTCATTAACAATTTAATATTCACTTTGTTACCTTTTTTAAGCATATAGCTAAATTTATTTTTAATTATTTTTGAAAAATCTTTAAAGAATTTTCTGTAAAAACCTGCCAAGCCTAGAAATTGTTTAATTTCCTTCTCTGTTTTGGGTACAGGATAACTTAATATTGCCTTTATTTTGTTTGGGTTAGCTCTTATACCCATTGGTGTAATAATGTGACCGAGGAATTACGTTTTTCGTTTCAAAAACTCGCTTTTAGTTAATTGTATTTTTAGATTTGCTTCAGTTAATCTTTGGAAAACTTTATCGAGTGATTCGATGTGTTCCTGCTGCGACGTACTGTAAATTTCAATGCCATCTAAATATACCATACAGTCTTTACCAATACTGTATTCATCAGCCTTTGGAAAGTGGCTGGTGCGTTTTTGAGGCCGAATGGCATTCTTAAAAATTCAAAATGCCCGTTTTGGGTGGAAAAAGTTGTTTTTTGTCTGTCGCCAGGATCCATCTCTATTTGGTGGAATCCTTGAGCCAAGTCAATAGTTGTAAAGTACATGCATCTACTTAATTTATCCAATATATCATATATATATTGGGAATGGGATACCTGTCGTCTATCGTAATATTGTTGAGCTTTCGAAATCAACAACAATTCTCTATTTCTCTTTACCTGAAGAACATTGTTTATTAGGTAAGACCCAAATCGGTGCAGAATATGGAGAGTCGCTATGGTAAATGATTTGTTGTTCTAACATTTCCTTTCTTTGTTTGTTAACTTCTAATTTATGTACATCTGGGTATCTGTACGACTTACATAAATTGGATCTTCATGGATAGTTTTTAGCTGGTGTTTTATTTTGTGAGTAAAGGTAAGTTTTTCTCCCTCTTTGTAAAATAAGTTTCTATATTTCTCTAAAAATCTTTTTAGCTTTTGTAATTCTTCCTCATTTAAATGATCAAGTCTGAATTTTTCTTTAATATTTTTCGTGTTTGTTTAGTTCCGTAAGTAAATTTTCATAATTCGAGTAATTATCGATTTTCGATTTATTATTAAATAATTTAGAGTTATAGCTTTTTTTACTTGGCCGATTTTAGAATTGTTTGAGAAGTTATACACATAAAATTTTAACAGTTGTTATAAACGATTGCCTGAATTCTATTGAGTGAAACTTTTCCTGTTGCTGTTGTTAATATTATTGGTTCAACTTGAATAAATTTGCTTTTAATGATCTTAGGTCTAATTAAACTGACAGATGACCCTGTATCTATCAAAAGTTTTCTAAACTTCTAATTAAAAATTTGTGGGTTCCTGTTCCTGCTCTGGAGCTCCGAAGCGCCTAATACGGGATTGATTCGAATTATTTTCATATTGTCGTCTTATCTGTTGTGTATTTGCTCTTGGCTCGTTATTTTCGGTATAGTTTCTAATATCGTAATTACTTTGCCGGTTTTGATTTGAATTACCAAAATTATTCTCATTATTTACTAAGCCTTCGTTTCTCTGACAATGATCGGTTTCGTTATTTACCAACCTTTTGACATTTCTGTTTTGTGTGATTCTTGGAAATGAGTTATTTCTTTGGTTTTGCTCACTTTATTTGTTTACATTACTTTCTATTAAAATTTAATTGCTGGTCAATAGCTAGATTTGCATTTACTTTGCAGTTAAATAATTTGGCAACTCTTTTTTCACGAACTTGTTCCAGTTCTTTGTACAAAAATATTTTAGTATCATTGCTTTCATTTTTTAATTTTATAGTCTTTAATTTTACAAACTTCTAAATTTATTACTTCGCATAATAATTTAACATTATTTTTAAATTTAATATTACAAATTTTTAAAATAGGAGTTGAACCCTCGCGGAAACTCGAAACGTCCTTATAATGCAATTGAAATATAATGCTCTCGTTACTTGAGAAGCAGGCACAATCTGGGGCATAATAGCATCGATGCTGCCGATGTACAACGCCAAATAATGTGAATAAATTTAGTGTTTTGCATGAAAACTTCTCTTTTCTCTCTCTCTTCAGCCATGGTGCTTGTTTTTTTTTATATTTAACAAGTTAAAGTTTTTTCTAATATTTTCTAATTCTTTAACTAAGTCCATTACTTAATATCAAAATTTTTTGTTCTTGTTTTTGTTAAGTTCTTTGTATTATATTAGTGATTTTATTTAATTTTTTGTTGTATATTTATTTTGCAATTAGCACGCTCTCTTTCTAATTTTTTTCCCCCTATTCTCAACTTGATATTGTTCTAGAATTAAACACCGTTTTATACAGCATTATTTAGTTTATAATGCTTTTGTTGCTAAGCATTCATTGCACTGTTAATTTACTGTAAGTTTATGAAATTGAGACCGATTATACTCGACCGTTATGTTAATTCGGGAGATTGTACTTCTCCGAAACAAAAACGTTTTGTATAGCGATATTTGTTGTGATGCACTTATTATGTTGTTTAACGGTAATTTGCAAAACTGTACTTTTACACTAACGTCTTTGCTAAATTTTAAAGGTTTGAGTCGCGCATATTTGTCACAAAATTTAAGTAATTAGTTTAGATATATCTGAAAAGACATAGTAAATTTAATTTGTATTACTTTTTATTTTTATTTTATTTTAGTTAACGCAATTAAATTGGTATTTTTAATATTTATTTTTTTTTTTGCACGTTTAACTTTAATAAATTTTATTTTACATTACGATAAGTTTGTTTTAGGATTTGCGCACATCCTACCGACTGCGCCAGTAAAATTTTTATTTTATTATTTTTTTTATTATTTCCATGCAGAAGTTCATTGCCGAAAGTGACAATCTAGTGCAATATTGCAATAAATTCAGTAATTCTTCTCTAGAAGATCACACCGAATCTCTTTTGGTTGTGAAGCGAAGTAGTCTAGAGAACGGATGGACTCGACTCCAAAAAGTCTATGATGTGGTGTTTGAGACAGACGATAGTGACTTGCCCGAAAATTTCAAAGTACAGGCCAGTGGTAAATACTGTAGCTGTCAAGAAACATACGAAAACATAATGGCTAGAATTGAAGATCAGTTGAAATCAACCTAAAGTAATTTCAAGAGAAGTCCCTAAAGAACAACACAAAGAGCAGGCAAGTGTAATGCCATGCTTACAAGTTCCACCTTGCCATACAGAAATTTTTTATGGTGGTTATGAAGAATGGCGAAGCCACAGAAAACTGGGATCCTGTCCTAGTATATACATGCTCCACGAAACTGCCACACGACACATTATCGCTGTGGGAACAATCCCTAAAATCACGAAGAAACCTACCTCTTTGGTCACAGCTAGATGATTTCCTGACAAGTAGATACGAAGTAGTAGAACGACTCAACAGAATTCATCCAAATAAGCAAAAGCTAAGTGTTTTTAGTCAAAACACTCCCCAAAAGAAGGTTGTTAGCCAAATTTACACCTTTGTGGCTGAACCCAAAAGGGCGTATACATGTCGTCAATGTTATGTCTCTCATGCCATGAAGAGTTGTGCTAAATAAAGAACCCCTCTAATGTTGACGAGTCCCGCAAACGCCCAAAGGACAACGATTAACGGATATGCACCTGGAATGTCCGAACCCTCTACAGGGAAGGTGGCTCTATCCAGCTGGTAGATGTCCTCCAACAATATATAGCTGACATCACCGCTATACAGGAAATGCGATGGACAGGACAGGGTTGTTCCAGAAGAGCATCCTGTGATATCTACTACAGCTGTCATGGGTTGATACACAAATTTGGTGCTGGATTTGTGGTTGGGAAGAGACTGCGTCATCTAGTCTCAAGGTTCATGACCGTGAACGAGCGCCTAGCCACTATCAGCATCAAGGCAAAATTCTGCAACATCAGCCTAATTTGTGGCCATGCCCTGACGGATGAGAAGAATGAAACGACCAAAGATGACTTCTACGATCTCCTCGACAAGACTTATGAGCATTTGGCGATTTTAATGCCAAGGTGGGAAAGGAGAATCTCTTTGGTCCCACGATCGGAAAATTCAGTCTCCACGACGAAGCCAACGATAAAGGTATGAGAATGGTCGATTGATCACGTTATGATCGACGGAAGGCACGCTTCCAATGTACTAGACGTACGCACAATACGCTGGTTGCAACCAAGGTCTGCACACGTGTATGTGTAGCAAATCGCATACGGATAGGTACAAAGAGAAAGCTGGATGTCGAAAAGCTGCAATCACAACAGACAGATGGTATATGCGCGCAGTGGACGCACATTTCCCGCTCTATGCGTACGGCTACCAAAGAGGTGCTAGCTACCAACGTCGATGGAGAAATATGTGGTACGACCAAGAGTGTCGCTATGCTACTGAAGCGAAAAACGCTGTTTACAGAGCCACCCTGCAGTCAGTTGCAACGCGAGCTGCTAAGGAGTGATACAGAGAGTTGAGGAGGGAGGAGAAACGTCTTTTCAGGCACAACAAAAGAGATGAAGAAAAATGCGAATTCAATGATATCGAAATGTTGCGGGACAGGAAGGAGGTTCGAAAATTCTTTGAAAGAATAACTCTCCTGACTGATGGTTTGAAGACAGGAGTCTCTTCCTGCAAGGATGAAGACGGAAATCTGGTGACAGATATCCAGGGCATAATGAGATTATGGACGGAGCACTTTTCGCAGCTGCTTAATGGCTATGACGGCAATAATCCCGCCATTGCGGAATCCACTCCGAAAACCTCAATCACTGACGGCGTTGAAATACCGGCGCTTGACTATGAGGAAATCTTAACAGCATGAGCCCATATGCAGAATATGATCTTATGAAAGCATGCCAAGTTATTGGAACCTCAGCGTACTCCAAAAGATGTTTCAGACAAGGTGACTCCCTATAGTGCGGCTTCTTTAACCTTATGCTGGAGAAAATAATTCGAGCTGCGAACGTCGACATCTCTGGCACTATCTTCTACAATAGTGTCATGCTGCTAGCATACGCTGATGATATTGAGATCATTGGCAAAAACGCTCGAGCAGTCAGTGCAGCATTTTCCAACCTGGAAAGGGAGTCTCGTCGAGTGGGTCTAGTGGTGAACGACGGCAAAACGAAAAAATTACACTGTTGACAATTATACTTTTGAAGTCGTCAAGGATTTCGTATATCTAGATATACGAAGATCCAGCATAAACACCTACAATAATGTCAGCCTTGAGATCATCGGTTGTAGTGCCAGTTAAGTAAGTAAGTATTCAAAGCCCGTGCTTTTATTACCTTAAAAGTTCAAAAACGTATTCGTTTACCAACAGAACAATCCCTGTTCAAAATCTCAGACATGGGAGGTAGAGTTATTCAAAATTCTAATCGACTTTGTTCTTTTACGCTAGTTGCACCCAAAACTAACAAATAATAATAATATGCACGGGATATAGTTCTTCCGCAGTTAACTAGGCTTCTTCCCAGCTTTCCAATAAGAAGGTTTAACTTGCAACAGTTAGCAACATTAAATCTTGCTGATCCAAATTGCCATATTCCTGCTTATATTGATGTAGTAATCTAGAAGAATTACGAAAGAACATATGTTGTAATCTACTGGCACAGAACACTATATTTGGCTGGATCATTAGTGATTCACTTAGAGAACACGCAGCTACACATTCCACGCAAGTAGAACCAATCTCCAATAAATTGCTTAGCTCCCAATTAAAGCAATTCTGGGAGCAAGAAGAAATCCCACAAGCTCTTTCACTCTCGTCTGAAGATCAAAGTTATGACGATTTATACTGTTCTACTACGAAACGAAATTCAGATGGTCGTTACGTTGTCAGGTTGCCGTTTAAAAAAAATTTTCCCAAAACTATAGCGTTTGGCCATTCAAGGGTCACAGCACTTCAACAATTTCTTGGAATGGAGCGCAGTTTGCAAAAAAAAGGTTGACCTGAAAATCGTTTCTAGACTGAAATCGAAGTACTAGATGAATATCTCACTCTCGATCATATGGAAATAACTCATTCTCAAGAAATTATTTCCAATGGAAAGTACTTCTCATTTTATCTACCCCACCATTGGCCATTCAAGGGTCACAGCACTTCAACAATTTCTTGGAATGGAGCGCAGTTTGCAAAAAAATGGTCTGAGAAAGTAACTACCAAACTCCGTGTAGTTTTCAATGCTTCAAAAGCCACTAGGTCAGGAATTTCTCTTAACGATGTTTACTATACTGGTCCCACTCTTCAACCAGACCTAATGCTTCTCGTTCTCCAGTGGCGAATGTTCCGATTCGTTTTCAATGGAGATGTGCAGAAGATGTACAGACAAACTTTGGTACATAAAGATGACCAAGATTTCCAGCGAATTCTCTTTCGCAACTCCATGAATGCTCTTATTTTAAGCTCAAAACGGTCACTTTTGGAGTTGATTGCGCACCGTATCTAGCCATCAGAACTCTTCATCACTTGGCAAAAGATACGCGAGTGCCCTCTTGCGGCTAAAATTCTAGTCGAAAATACATATGTCGATGACATCCTTTCTGGAAGCCATGATGTAGACACAGCTATCAAACCACTGTCTCAAGTAATTCATTACCTTGGCTCAGTTGGATTTCCTCTGTGAAAAATTTCAGCTAACCATCCTGCCATATTAGAAAATATCCCTGGCACTACTGGGATGAATGTGTCATGCCTGGATCCCTCACTCAGTGGATTCAGTTCGCAGAAAACCTTCCAGCAATTACCGAAATTGAAATTCCTCGTTGGATCGGGTTCTCCCCGAACCAACAAATCCAGTTTCATGGATTTTGCGCCGCTTCAGAGAAAGCGTATTGTGCAACTCTCTATCTCCGTACCTTTTCTTCAGCACATCTCTTGCTAAAGGAAAGGTCGCACCCATAAGAATGGTAAGCCTACCACGCTTAGAGTTATGTGGAGCTGTTCTGACTTAACGAAGCTAGCTTATTCTTATGGTGCGATTCTCAGATTGTGCTAGCATGGTTAGAAAAACCAGCTGATTCTCCAAAATGTTGGAAATATTTCATGGCGACATGTTTCTAAGGGACAACCCCGCGGACTTGGGGACTAGAGATTGCAAACCTCAAGATTTAGTATCCTGTCGTCTCTGGTGGAATGGACCTAATGGCCTAAATCCACTCCCAGACATGCAACATTGCTAGAGCAACGCAAAGTAAAGTCCTATCACATTCTCGATCAGGAAATCGATATTCTCGATCGATTCTCCTCTTTTCCTCGAACTTTAAGGGTTTTATGATAAGTTTTTTCGGCAAAGGTTCGTAGGGTTAGTGTTCCCACTTCAAGCTCTATCCTTCATGCCGAAATTCAATTTGTCAAGACGCGACTCAAATCCTTGGCTCAATCCCGATATTATCTGCGAGAAAAGGCGTCATTACTCGATGCAAAACCAATAGAAAAGAAAAGCACTCTTCTCGTGTTAAATCCTTTTCTAGACAAGGAGAATATTCTCAGAGTAAATGGTCGTCTCGCTCACTCCGCTCTTAGCTACAACGAACGACATCCTATCATCATTCCTGAGAATTCTCTCTATTGTGTTTTATATTTGGAATTTCTCCATAATATGCTCCTCCATGCCGAAGTCAGTCTCATGCTTCGCATGGTGAGGCAGGAACATTTCATTCCTCACCTAAAATTAAAAATAAAAAAAGATTTTCCAATGCAAGGCTTGTACTATATACAAGCAGATAATGCGGACCCAGATTATGGCTGCTCTCTTCTCTGAGCGCTGTAGTTTATCACTTCCATTTGCTACTACCAGGTGAGGACTTTGCTGGACTTTTTTGGAGCTCTGCTCAAACCTAACGACGGATGCGTTTCGAGAGTGCTTCGCTAGATTCGTTGGACGCAGAGGGCTTCCAGAAAAAATTATGAGTGACAATGGTACAACATTCGTTGGTGCTCAACGGGTTATAAGTAAAGACTTCTTAAATTTCTTTAACGAAGTCTCCATTGACATCTGACAATTTATTCCTCCAAGTGCTCCCCACATGGGTGGATTATGGGAATCTGCGGTCAAGAGTTTCAAAACTCATCTCAAAAATATTGCTGGAAACCACAAATTTACCTTTGATAAGTTCTCCACTGTACTAGCAAGAATATAATCCATTCTAAATTCACGGCCACTTTCTCCTGCTTCCCAAAATCCTGCTGGTGTCACAGTAATCACTCCTGGGTATTTTATCAGAGGTGTACCTCTCCTGGCTCCGCACGAACCTAACGCTGGGAATATCTCTCTCGCTAACCCTTGGGAAAAAATTAAGGTATTCTTCTTTCTGCCGCCGCTGGAAAGAAGAATACCTAAGGGATCTTCAAAAGCGGTATAAGTGGAAGCATCCGCAGAAAAACCCTGAAGAGGGAGAGTTCGCAGTCGTAAAGGACGAACTGTTTTCCCCAAATGGAAGGCGTCTGGGCCGTATCGTCAATTTACACCGTGGCCCTGACAACCCTTCGAATACTTATAACCGCTCGGTCGATCCCCTTTGTGCATACATTTTTTATATATTGTAAATTTCCATTTTTTCCAATTAATTATTTTGGTAATTTTTTATACCACTCAAATTTTATCCACGCAAATTCCCTTTTTCGATCTCTCCTTTAACCAA
Source organism: Palloptera scutellata (assembly GCA_958295655.1). Taxonomy (NCBI): domain Eukaryota; kingdom Metazoa; phylum Arthropoda; class Insecta; order Diptera; family Pallopteridae; genus Palloptera; species Palloptera scutellata. The sequence goes on from OY282451.1 coordinate 32,585,288, forward strand.
GCCATTAGAGCTTAAACAAACAGTAATACCGAACGAATAATCGAAACCCAAATTATAACAACAATAACAACAGAAATAATTATGCTCATAACTCACGAAACGGCAATGACCTACATGACTACATACATCGCGGCAATGACTACATACATCGCGGCAATTAAAACAACTGTAAAGGGGTGAGGGCTTTGCGTCTCCGGTCGAGGGGGGATCTCGAGGGAAGTTAAAAGTATCGTGTATAAAAGAAAGAAAGGCAGCATTAAGCGTTCTTACAATATTTATTTATTATAAAAATATAATTAGGGCGTACCTTTTCCACCTCGATTTTCCTTGATGCTTTGAGTAGAGGTGTCGGGTAACGGGTCTTCTAAACGCTGGGTTGGTTGCTGCGGTGAACGTCTTCTCTTCTCGGCTTCTCGATTAGTAGTAAAAAAATTTCTTTAAACATTTCGGTAAAATGTCTAAAGATTGCCGAAATATCCCCGCTATTCTCTCCAAACTTAACGAAAAGAAAATCGAGCTTGTAAGGGTTGCCAGGATTACAAAATATTATCTTAATCCTAATGAACATAAATTATGGCTACAGGCCTAACCATGCCGCACGCCTTGCCATATTTGCAACTTAAGCTTAAAGACGTAAGAATAAATAGTGCAGTTCCTTATTTATTCGGTGATTTTAGTGTATTATGTGTGTATATAATGTTTATTCATTTTTTGTTTCTTTTACAAGCCATTAACTAAAAAAATAATATACGTAAAAAGGGGCTCAGAGCGAGCAAACACCAGATACTACCCATCCAAAGATTGTGCTCTGGCTCGTCAATTGCGTGGCCGGCATGGGCATTGTGCCTTGTTGCACTACTCCATAATATACATCGGCACCCAACATAAAGGAAACGGGAGCCGATTTGTAACAGTCCTTGTCGGCGAGCATTATGTGCCGATATTGATCGAGGCAACGAGGATCTATATCAGCCTGAAGGGTCACTCGAGAAAACCCACGCACTATTCTGGCGCTTACGACCAATTCGACATTTGAGTCAAATCGACCACGTATTTTTAGAGTGCAAATACGTTGGGTTCCCAAACTGGAGGCCTGAAGTCCCAACTGTCGAGCAAGCGATTCCGCCATAATCGACTGAGCTTCTCCTGGACTCAGTAGCGCGCGGATCAAATGCACACGCCCCCGTAACCCGATTATCTTCACTACGGCTGTTGGGAGTAGCGGCATCACCTGCTGATAAGCTGGTACGTCGCGACCCCGGATTGCCAGTCGAGCATCTAGACCTTTCCAGCTGCCTGCGTGGTGGACGCCAGCTCCGATAGGTCTGGTGAGACGGGTGTGGTCTCATTGCAGACTGGAGTGGCGCATTTGTGTGGACCAGTGACACCTGACGATTAGGTTGAGAAGAGGACGAGTCCGATTCAGACGGAATAGGTCCCGACTGAAGTGAGCCAAGCTCCGTCTCAACTCGATCACCCAGTGGCATGTCGCATGAGCATACGGGAGACAAGCTTGGTCTCCTTGACGCTCTTTCTTCATCCCAGCTACCACCACCGGAGGACACGTCATCGTATCGTCTACCCTCGAACGGTCGAGGCTCGAGTCGTAGAAGATACTCTGATTCTGCGACACTTCGCGATTTAGACCTTGTGTAAGTTATCTTCCTTGACAACAACAAGTTCGCCTACCTCTATATTCTTCTGGAGATACTTCCATTTGAAACGTTTGTGAAGCTATTTCAAATATTCAGATTTCCATCTTTGACAAAATTGTTGATTAATCGCATTAATTTTTTGCCATCGATTAATTATGGATTTCGGACTTTGACTAATTTCGGGTTCAACTATCGACAATAGGGGGGGAACCAGTTAGAAAGTGATCGGGGGTCAATGGAGCGACATCATCGGGGTTTTCAGAAATCGGACTAATTGGTCTCGAGTTGAGGCACGCTTCTATGCGAGAAAGCAATGAGAATTCTTCAAACGTAAACTTCATACCTCCGGCAACCTTTCGAAAATGCATCTTGAAACTCTTGACCCCACTAGTGTAGCCAGGTTTATTCGGAATTAAATTTTTGGCTGACTATGAATGCGGAGAAATCTTTCTTTAGTTCTCGTAAGCTCCTATGAAATTAGTCCCATTATTAGAAAAAACCTTTTTCGGGCAGCCCCTTCGAGATACAAACCGAGAAAAAGCCGCAAAAGAAGCTGCCGTTGAGAGATCACTAGTCGCCTCAAGATGTATTGCTTTGGTGGCAAAGCACACAAAAACACATAGCCTTTAGTTATACGACAAGCTCGCCCAGTATAATTCTTAATATCGAAGGGGCCAGTGAAATCTACTCCGGCCTTTGTGAAGGGTCTTGAAATTGTTGTTCTCTCAGGAGGCAATGCCGCCATAATTTGTGTTTGTTGTTTCTTCCTATTAATTACACAAATTTTTCAATTGTGAATTATGGATTTCACCAGAATTTTCGCTTTTGGTATCCAATACTTTGTCCTCAACACACGCAAGACTAGCTGGTTTCCACCATGTAGTGAGATCAAATGACTAAGCCCAACTAGTAATCTGGAAAATTGACAATCATAGGGCAAAATTATTGGATGCCGTTCATCATACGAGAAAGTTGGTACCAAAGCTAATCGACCTCTTATTCGCATTATTCCTTTGGCATCGAGCAAGGGATTCAAATTTAACAAAGGACTTTGCTAGCTAGTCCTCTTTTCGCTAGTAAGCTCCATATAATCAGCACCAAAACACATCTTTTGAAACTGAACTATCAGACATCTCTTTACCAGTTCAATTTCCTCACTTAGGATTGGATGTGAATTTTAACTATATTTTCTCTCATGCAATGGATGGGTCCAATGGTAGAATCGGAAAACAAAAACTAGGACACGCAGGGCTCTGGATAAAGATGAAAATCTATCTAAAATGTCTTCATAACCGACCGGGAGAGAAAAATGCACTCTTACTGGTTTTGACTCAAGTGACGTCTCATAGAAAACTATTCCGGAACATTTCGGCCATTGACTTTTGTCCTTGCTCAACCAACATGGTCCATGCCACCACAGATCACTCTTGATGAGTTCTTGTGGTATCACTCCCCAAATCTGCTGGATTTTCGACAGATTCAACATGACCCCAACTTTGACTGCCTACCTTTTCTACTATTCTCGATTGGCTACAAATGTAGTCCATACGCCCGGGGTTTTTTTTTAACCAGGCAAGAACAATTGTGGAATCAGTCCAAAAAGTTAAGGTATAGTGATCAATACTTACTTTACTTTACTTTTAATGGCACAACAGCCCATGGAGGGCCTAGGCCGAGCTTTTCGCATCCACTCATGTTGTGCGTCTTATATTTGTACATGAATGGAAGGGACCTACAGTTTAATGCCGAATCCGAACGGCAAAGTGAAAAGCTTTTCATGGCAATTTTTACTCTTGTAGGTTTGCCATTGCCTGCCAAGAGGTGGTGCCGTGGAGAAAAAATATTTTTTCTACTTCTTGATTTTGCCTGTGCCGAGATTCGAACCCCGGACACTCTGCGCAGCAGTCCAACGCACTACCACTAGTGATCAATACTAAGTTGAGGTAATAGACAATCTACCAGATTGGCCAGTAGAACTGCACCACACAATTCTAATCTGGAAAGAGACACAGTTTTAACCGGCGCTATTTTAGTTTTCGCAGAAAGCAGGTGAGTGTAGTAGTTGGAATCTATACTGACTGTAATGTAGAGGGATGCGGCATATGCCTTTTGCGAAGCACCGCAGAAACCATGAAATTCAAACTTTACAATTGGAGAGAACTTGATCCAGCGTTGTACCCTAACTTCATTGATTTGGGGATAATGCAACAAAAAAGTTTTCCAGTCTTTTAGAGTTCGACCTTCTAGCGCATCATCCCAGTCTAACTTCTCTAGCCAAATTTGTTCCATTAGCATCTTTGCTACAATAAGAACTGGACCTAACCACCCTGCAGGATCAAATAACTTGGCTATTATTTACAGAACTTCCCTCTTAGTGAAAGAATGCTGAATTTCTATTGGCTTTGTAGTAAAATAAAAATAATCAGACTTCACATTCCAAAGCACCCCAAGAGTCTTCGCAACGCTTTCATTGTCGAGTTCCAAAAAATCTTCTCTAAGCAAGTAAGCCTTTGGAAGATCAGCGAGAATAGCGCTACAGTTAGCTGTCCATTTCCGCAGAGGAAACCCTACCGAAGCTAGTACCTTGATCAGCTCATCTCGTGTTTTGGTTGCAATTCGCAAATCATGAGCTCCTGCAAGTACGTCGTCTACGTACATGAAGTTTTGAAGAATATTCGATACCTCGGGGAATTCTGCTTTCACATCTTCAACAGCGTCTAATTCATAATATGTCAAGTCTTTATCAGGCGAATCTCTAAAAATTATTCGTTGGTAGGGTTTGTGCTTTGGTTCCACTAAAATTTGGCGGTACATTTTCTCAATGTCTGCATTAAAAACGTATTTGAAAAATCTCCATCTCAAAATGAGAACGGTCAAATCAGTTTGAAGCACGGGTCCCGTATACAGAATATCGTTCAAACTCATACCATTTGATGAGGAACAGGAAGCATTGAAAACAACCCTAATTTTAGTAGATGCACTTTCAGGTTTGACTACAGCATGGTGAGGTAGATAATAATGAGCAGGGGTGGGTTGAAAAGCGGGATATGCAATCATATGCATATGTCTCATATCTAAATACTCATTTCCTTATCATACTGGCTCTTAAATTCTGGTCGACTACAAAGAGATGTTTCATTCCTGAGAAACTGCTTAGTGGCTATTCCACGAGATTGACCTAACTTAATATCAGCGCAGATGTTGGGTTTGAAAGGCAAGTTCACGATGCAAGGACCATGATTATTCCGCCGGGTAGTTTTGTGGTAAAGCTCTTCACAAAACTGATCGATCTTTTTCTGGATCTCTAGTACCCAGAATTGCTTCAGTTGCCGATCAAGAAAAATTTCAGAAAATTAAGAAACACATGAGGCTGAGTGCGCTGACGTCTGCGAAGGAGCTGGCCCTGTAAGAATCCAGCCGAACACTGTTTCTTCAGCTATTAACGAGCATAGAATATTTCTTTTGATACTGTTCAATATTATTTGGGGGTAGACATCTCCTCCTATCAGAATATCCACCTGACTTCTTTTATTGAAATTGGAATCAGCCAAATCAATTTTTGGGAGCGCCTCAAGTAGCGCTGAATCTATGCGGCAAGTCGGAAGGTTTCCGGTAAGTTCCGTGGAACCTATGATGATAGAACACATCTTTCGACTTTTGGCTGAAACCGTATTGTTCAGCCCTGAAACTTGTGCCATGATTTTTTTCGTACTCAATCGCAAACGTTTCTGTAAACGCTCAGAGATAAAAGTACCTTCCGAATCAGAGTCGATAAGCGCCCGAGCTGTGTAAACAGTACCCAAGTGGCATACGGCCACTACCTCTGTTCGCAATAGCATCCCGATTGCTAACATCTATGTAATTCAATTTCAGAGCCGAAATGCAATTGTTTATATCGCGTTGAAGTTTTTTTAATGCGCTAGCTGATTCTATTGTAACCGGAGAAAGATTGAACAAAACCTTGAGCTGACTGTTGATTAGAATCCCTTTATTTTGATAACGGTCAGTAAGGTTTTTCCAAACCACTATAAAACCATCATTGGTCAATGGTGATTTTCGAACAATTTCACGAGCCTCACCACGCACCTTTTGATTCAGGTGGAATAGTTTCTCAACTGGGGACAAACGTCCATTGTTAATATAAATGGCCGTGAACAGATCCCTAAAGGAGGGCCAAGACAAATAATCTCCGTGAAATAGTTCCGTGTCACAACGTGGAAGAGACATATTGTGCATTGGGGCTATGGCCATGGGCTCAGATGATAACGTTTCATCTGGCACTCGACTTGAACTAATGGGGCTCGGCTCGGAAAAGCTATGTGAAAATTCGTTCATCACCGCGGCGCAACAAACATAGGCTTGATAGCAAGATTGATATTGATCCTTCGCGGCGGTTGTTACGTCTATTGTATCTTCAAGGCTACCGAATATAGAGTCTAAGTATCTCTCGACCTATAGTATATCTCAACCTTGACCTGCTCCCATAGAGCTTTGAGTTCTTTTTCTTCTCAAGCGTGAATACTGTATGGTTACCCATAGTGTCGTTGAAGGTGGACTCAAAGTCTAAAAGGGCACTAGCTGCACGATTAAATTTTATTTGAGCAGACATATTGTTGAAAATATAATAATAAAATAAAAATATTTGAAATTATTATATATGAATTTATATTATATTTTATTACAATCAGATTCTACTAAAATTTACTTTAATATTTCAGTAATGATAATGTTGAGTTATTTTCCCACTGGGTTGGATGCACCGATGTCCGTCCACTATTATTATATTTGAATATTTCACAAATATTCCCAAAAATATAAAATATATCCAGGTTGCATAAAATTCTCACTGGGTTAGATGCACTGATGTCCATCCACTATTGCTTCTGAGAATCCGTACAATTGGTTATTCTGGTCTTATATTTGATCACTTTCTTTTTTGTTTTGTTTAAATTTATTTATTTTAATATTTCTTTTTATTTGAAATCACACTTTTTAATTTTATTTGAATTTGTTTGTAATTTTGTTTTAAATTAAATTGTGTTTTTAAAAATCAAAAATATCAAGATATCTGAACCCCCATGCATACATATAGTAGGGTACTCAAATTATATTCCGCTATGAATATAAAAAACATGTACTCAAATATATTTGAGTGCAACGGTATGTATGCTGGTGAGAGAATGTAAGAGGGAGCGAACTTATATATATTTAGGGATTACCTTTTCCACCTCGATTTTCCTTGATGCTTTAAGTAGAGCTGGGTTGCTTGCTGCGGTGGATGTCGTCTCTTCTCGTCTTCTCGATTAGTAGTAAAAAAAATTCTTTCAACATTTCGGTAAAATGTCTAAAGATTGCCGAAATATCCCCGCTATTCTCGCCAAATTTAACGAAAGGAAAATCGAGCTGGTAAGGGTTGCCAGGATTACAGAATGTTACCTTAATCCTAATGAACATAAATTATGGCTACAGGCCTAAACAACAACCAACGAAGTAATAGTATCAATAGTAATCCAAATTTTTACAATCAAACAAACGGTCGCAGTAACCCAAATAGTATTATAACAACAACAATCGCAACATAAACAGAAACTAAACACAACGTGTTCGAACGATTACTCAATAATAACAATAACCCTAATTTAAACGAGATCGGCTCAGAATACACAATTATTCCAGACAGCCAAAATTAAAATCTCAGATAACAATACAAATTATATAATGTTAAATTATAACAAAAACAATACTTCATAAAGTATCCATCCATCTCCCGTCAAACTACTATGAATTGCTCAAAAGCTATGTGGTAAATCGATGGTTTTACGTCAAATACAAAGATGCAACCTCGGAAACAAAACAGCTGCAAGCTGGAATTCCTCAAAGCAGTGTGCTTGGGCCACTATTGTATCTGTTGTACACAGCGGATGTACCAAAGCCTACTGGTCCTCAAAATATGATTGCAACATTTGCGGACGATACAGTCTTGAAAAATCCATAAATCTCTATGGGGAATAGACATAAACATTGAGAAAACTACCCAATTTGTGTATACTAACCGAAAACTAGAAGTGATTCCGTTAAAAATTAACAATGAAGATGTACCTGTAGATACCAAAGCAAGATAACTTGGCTTTATAATCGATCAAAACTAACGTGGAAATATCATATTGTAGCTAAAAGAAATCAATTGAAACAGCGTTTTGGTCAACTCTATTGGTTATTGTGCTCAAAATCGAAGCAACAAAGCTTTTAATTATGAAAGCAATAAGTACTTATCTCTATCTGGTCTTATGGTATTGAGATATGGGGCACGGCGAGTAAATCAAACACACAAATAATTCAACGACAGCAATCCAAAATACTTAGAACCATCGTCAACGCGGAATGGTACATATCAAACTTCGATATCCATCGTGACTTAAATGTCAGTCTTGTTGCGGATATGGTATAAATTAATTAACTTTAACTAATGCATTTGATAAATCCTAATTAAACTAAAAATAACTGAATTGTAAATAAGTTAATGCAAAAATATGTGAATTTTGTAAATATTGTTTTCAAATTACTTTAATTCCTAAGTGCCAATATTATAACTATTACTTGATGCCTTACGGCAGTTGTAATAATAAAACGAAGTAAAACAACAAAAAAATGCAAAGATAACCAGAAAGTGGTTAACACAGAATTTTACCCCGACGAGAAATGTAAATTATCAGGCATATCGAACAAAGAATACTCCTTAGGTACAATGAATCTAATTCTTAATACTTACTTTACTTGCTTACTTTTAATGGCACAACAGCTCATGGAGGGCCTAGGCCGAGCTTTTTCGCATCCACTCATGTTGTGCGTGTTATATTTGTACATGAATGGAAAGGACCTACAGTTTAATGCCGAATCCGAACGGCGAAGTGAAAAGCTTTTCTTGGCAATTTTTACTCTTGTAGGGATGCCATTGCCTGCCAAGAGGTGGTGCCGTGTAGAAAAATTATTTCTTCTACTTTTTGATTTTGCCTGTGCCGAGATTCGAACCCCGGCCATTCTGCGTAGCAGCCCAACGCACTACCACTACGCCATTTTCTTCTTAATACTTACTAATGATAACAAATTCCAACACAATATCCAATTAGTAGAACAAAACTTCCCAATAGACACCGATGGAATAATACGTAGGAACTTTTTGCAAAAATTCATTTCAAAAATAGATTACGAAATCTTTACTCTTACACTATACTGTAATGGAACAGACATAGTTCCACATATGCATTCAAAACTAATACACCAATTAAAAATAAAGATAACCCCACGCACCAAAATCAAATACAGGCAGTTAAAATTCATCTAACTGAAGAGCATGTAATATTAAACAAAGAAATACAAGAAGGAGTATTCTTAAGTAATTCAATAGTTCCAAGTTAAAGTATAACTCACATTAAAATTCTAAATATAACAAATTCAAAGGTAATTTTAGAATACTTAGACATAGAAACAGAACCACTCAATCACTATAACATTCTACAATATGAACATAGTAACTACACCAAGAACCGACTACCTACGAGTCCTCAAAAACAGAACTCATCAACATTTTTAAAAAATATCAAAACATATTTCATATAGATTAACTGCAAATATCTTCTACAAACAAAACATATCAACCACAGATAATACACATTAAAAATTACAGACTACCACACGCACACACAGAAGTAATAAACCAACAGGTTCAGAACTGCTAGTTCCTAGGAAGAACACAAATGATAAAAAAAAAGTGGAGAGTTTTTGTGGATTTTAGAAGATTGAACGAGAGACAATACCTCAACTTTGACAAGACTGTAGAAGACGTTCTAGATAAACTAGGAAGAGCAAAACGGTGTTCAACGCTTGACATGACCAGCTCGTTCCACCAAATTTAACTTGACGAAGAATCAAGACCGTTGACAGCATTTTCTACACCTAACGGTCACTTTCAATTCAAAAAGTTACCTTTCGGATTGAAAATTTCATCAAATTCATTCCAAAGAATGCTACCCATCGAATTAGCAGGATTTGAATCTGAAGCATTTTTATATGAAGATGTCATTATAATTTCTGGATTACAGCATCACAACTGAAACCTAATACAAACTAAATCCTGACAAATGTTGTTTTTTACGACCAGAAGTTGTATATTTAGGACATTTAATAACACGAGAATGTGTTAGAACAGACCCTACAAAATTTCAAACAATAAAAAACTATCCAACCCCAAAAAACACTAACGAAGTTAGAAGATTCATCTCTAATTGTGCAGACATTGCAAAGAGCCGTAACGCATTATTAAAGAAAAACGGGTAAATTTGAATGGACCTCAGAATGTCAAAACACGTTCGAAACTCTGAAGTACAAAAATTATTAAACCACCAATTTTACAATACCCCAACTTTGACAAAACGTTCATACTCTCTACTGATGCTCTAGGAGCAATATTATCGTTAGTTACTTCATATGCGAGCAAATCACTGCAAAAACACGATTTAAATAAACCACTGATAGAAAAGGAGATTTTAGCCATTCACTGTGGAATCAATTTTTTTCATTCTTACTTAGTATATGGTAAAAAATTGGTTGTGGTAACGGGCCACACACCACCTGCATGATTATTTACACATAAGAATCCATCTTCAAACCTGACTAGGATAAGGTTAGATTTAAACGATTAAGGTTTTGAAATAGTTTATAAAAAAGGAAGTCTAAACACTAATGCTGATGCATTATCGAGGATTCAACTCGATCCCAACACGTTAAAAACAATGATACCAAATGAGGTAGATGAAAAAGCGAAAAGAACGCTTCTAATTACTAGGAGAATGTCCGCAAAAATGGACAATACAAACAGTTAAAATAAAGAGCAAATAAAAATAAAGAAGATAACTACACATCCTAGAAGCCTACGCAACTTCAAATATGGGAATGTACGTTCAAAACTGACGTTAATATAATTGTAAAATACATATCCATGATATGTGCCTCCTATGTGCACTGTGATAATTCGGCGAATCAAGCTTCGATCCCGCAGAAGCTAAACTCGAAATATAAAAATATGAAAAATGGCCAAAATACAAAGAATACAGTGCACGGATACAGTGAAAACTCTGCGAAACTAGATTCCATTCTGAGGAAATTGGCATCCACATTAGAAAAAGAAAATATTAAAGAAAGTGCAATTGCCGAGAATGATGAAATATTTACAATGTATACAAAAGTTGCATTTAAGAATGCTTTTACAAATATAAAAATAAATAACAAGAGTCTTCAACTAAAAATCATAATATACACACACCCAAAAAGAGTGTCATATGACCTCATAAAATATAAATTAATAGACGAATTCCACAATGCCACCATATGTATGGAAAAATATGAATAGATGGTAAAAAGATTAATTTCATACTGCGACACATGCGCCAGAAACAAACAATCAAAAGAACCGCTTATTCACACAAACACCCAGTATCAGTAATACTTAGCAATTGACACTGTGGGACCATTACGAATATCAAACGATCACCGATACATTCTCACAATGCTGTCAATATTTGTCATAGCACACCCCATGCAATCAAAAGATGCGCTCACAACGGCAAAAACATTAGTTGAGCAATGCATCCTTAAATACTCACTTCACATTTTTAATATCTGATAGAGGAACCGAATTCACCAATGAACTAATGGCAAACATATGACAACTCTTAAAAATTAAACAATCATTCTCATCCCCGTATCATCACGAAACATTAGGCACCATATAAAGAAACCACAGAGTACTCATCGAATTTCTACTATCATACGCAACTGACAATGAATAGGACAAATGAATACCATATTTCATATTTGCCTACAACACAACACCACATGTGGACCTGATTTCACACCATTTGAACTAGTTTATAGGTTTTTAAGCCACCCTAATGGCCCTCTCATTTTTGATTATTTTCTATTCTTTTTTATTATTTTTCTTTTCTGTTTCTTTCTTTCCTGTTCCTACCTTTTCTACTTCTTCATATATAACATTCCTTTCGAAAAGCTAAACCGTACGGTCTATCCTAACTTCTTCCATATTATAATTTCCATTTTTTTTCTATTTTCATCTCCAATAAATTAATTAAGAAATTTTAAAACCGATCTCCCGGTCTTTCATTTGTTTACACTCGAATTACCCCGATCGAACTCTCCTTCCACCAAGCCACCAGAGCTTAAACAATGGGAATTTATCAAGTCTCCCAACTGACGCAATAAATGACAACAAACCCACTTGCGATTTCGAGAATTACGCAAATTAATTGAAGATTAGGTTACATACCGCATTACAAAGAGCGAAGGAATTAACAAATAAAGTAAAGGAAACTCGAATATCATATAAAATAACAAATATACCGATAAATTATGAGCAGAAATAGGAGATTTAGTTTTAGTTAGAGTAGAAAATAGAAGAAAATACCAAAATCCATATAAAGGACCATTTAAAATAGTAGCTGAAGAGGGAGTAAACTATATAGTAAACATAGATGGTACAAATAAAACTTTACATAATACTTATTCTTTTGAAAGACTACAAACCAACGTCATAAATAACATACATTTCTAGTTTTTTCTATATTATATCGCATACATTATTGCTAACCACTTAAGTCAAAATAACAATTTATTATAAACAAATACAATTACAAGAAAAAATATCAACTTAACTATAAATATATCCAATATTACATTTATTATTAGATTTAATCTTTTCAATTTTTCTTTTAAGGGTAAGGGTTTTAGTGTATCTAGAAGATCACAATTGCCACCACACTCAATTCTCAGAAGTGACTATTGCCGAGTGCAATAAGATATGTTTGCATAATATATATGTTTGCATGCATAATAGATAGCAAGCTCAAACATATCATAAAGTCATTCAATATATTTTTAAGTAATAATAAAGGATAAGTAAGCATTTAAGCATAAGTCAATTTCACTTATGTACATGTAAATTTATGTAATAGAATAGTATAATTATATGATTAAGAAAAATTATAGTAGTTTAAAAAAAGGGTACCCATGAAAAAGCAGCAAAATAAACAGGATTAATTCAAACAAGAAACTGGTGTGCTTTGAATTTCCTCAGTAGGGATCTTACTCAGTAGGGATTTTACTACTATTCTAACAAGGATATCAGCAAGGTAAGAACTAACAGCACTCTGTGCTAGTTCTCCCCCTTCATTTCACAAATAGAAACCTTTCAACAATAGAAACATTGCAATGTAACTAAATTGAGCAAATAAATTCAATATTTTTTATTTTTGTAGTCAAAATTATATTTTTAATTAGAAAAGTGAAATTTGTTGTTCACATAAAGTTTTTAATAAAGTAAGTAATAATAAGGCACTTGCTCAATTTTGATACAAATTTATATTTGTATTTAATATCGAGTATAGCCTCCCTTTGCATCAATAACAGCTTAGATTCTCTTAAGCGTGTTATTAACAAGGTCTTCGCACTCTTTTGGGTAATCAAACCCCAAACATCTTCAAACCGATCGAACGAACAACCATTTGATTTGTCGGTAGGTTTGAGTAGTCATTAACTCTTTTTTTGAAGGACCACAAGTTTTTAATTGGGTTCAGATCCAGACTTAGTGGGGGCCATTCTATTACTTCAACGTTCTTGCTTTCAAAGAATTGTGCTGCCTTTTTCGCTTATATTTTGGATCGTTGTCCTGCATCAGTATGGTAGATTTTTATTGTAGTGATAACTTTGCCAAAGAGAGAAAATACCTTTGCTCCAATTCTGAAATATACGCATTGGTGAAATACACGCTTTGTTAAAACACCCGTAATGGAGAATATTTCCGCCACCAAATTTAATAGTTGGTATCACATCGCGTTATCTTTGATGACTTCTAAACATACCGAATTCCATCTGACTCGTCCATGTTTATTTTGCTTTCATCAGTCCATAAATCCGTAGCCCATTGCTCCGTAGTCCAGTTTTTATGAGATTTTGCGAAATTTTGCATTTTTCGTCTGGCTTTATATCTAATTTCTCTTAACTCACGATGAACAGTCATCCGTGACACCTCCATAGATGTTTTTTAACTTCTTTTAGGATTTTGCGGACCTGAACTAATGAAACGATTTACCATACTCCTATCACCACGGCGTGGTGCTTTGGACTAGGCAATTCATGCCGATAAGCGATATGTTTAACAGGTCTAGCAACTTGAAAAGGTCTAGCAAAACCCTTCATTGTGTTTTTTGATCACAATTTCGATTTTTGAGTTATATTTTCTTCTTTCTGTCTGAAATGTGTACTTTGTTTTATTTTCATCAAACAAATTTTGTTTTGTTGCTTCTTTTTACTTTCTTCTTCTTAAAGTGCGAACAAAATTATTCAACAATTTAGGAACAGAGTTTAATTTAATTAATTTAAAATGATCACCGAACTTCATAATTAAGCGATTTAACACAATTGAGCATATGAAACCATAAGACATATTACACACAAAAAAAAAGCAGTAAAAAATTTACCGTTATGTTCCCTTATGTGTTCTTCTGTTTGATGCTGATATTTGATATATTAAAAGTAATTTTAATTAAAAAATTAATATATCTTTGTATCACATATTGTATTTTAGAGGGTGAGCAGGGTACGTAAAGTTCCGAGGCGCCGAATTTTTTTGAGCATATATCAATGGGTTTGCATGCATACTTAATGCGCATACTTTTGGTTTGCATATCCGCTCTGAAAATTGTCATCTCGCAACACACTCTTTACTCTGAAACCAATGAGGCTGCGAACACCGCAAGCGTCACACATTGCCTCTGCAAATTCAATATGTTAGCAAATATTAATTGATGCTTCCTTTATCTCGCCGATAAATATTTCCTCTATTTCCTCCATTTCGAAATAATAAAATATTTCGTTGACATTTTACACACAAGAAATAAACAATTAACTTTCAAACGAAATCAATTACCAATGGGCACGGTTGGAATTTCTGTCGCTTTTCCACAGGAAATTAAATTTTGCTCCCAAAATAATATTTTTTCCCTTCAGCTTTTTGAAAGTTTGCGAGGAGCCAAAAACGAAAACAGCTTTGAACATTTGGGTGATCTAGTATGTATAAGCTGCTGGTTATACTTGTGTTCGCTGTTCGCTGTGTTGTGTTCGCTGAACACATCAAGTTGTACTCTCGTGCTGGGTGTAGTGGTTACATTGGTGTTCGTTACAGAGTCGCTTTTTGTCGAAATTCAGTTCTTTTTGTAATACAATATTTTGCGCCACGGCAACACTTAATAGTATACCAAAAAACTTTAAACGATTTTATTAATATAGAGCGTGAAATTACTAATATAATTGGAAAATTATGAAAATAATATGATTTTTCTTCAATAGTTTTATGAATAATATATTTAATATTCACTTTTAAAACTAAAAAAAATTCGCAACTTCTATTTTCTGCATATGAAAATAATGATGTACAGGTTTGCATGTTTTCCTTCTATTTTACATACATTTTTGTTCTTTTTGTGTAGAAAAACTCATTGACACCCTGAATACTCGGCGTGCTCGGTGTATATTTCACCCAGCATATCGAGTTCGCTATGAGAGTGAGTAAAAGCTCTTTTTTCGTTCTCGGGCAACAACAATTGCATGGTGTTCGCTGAGTAAACTTTGAATATAACCACAGCCTAAAGATTACCTGTGTGCTAAATTTAGAGAAAAACTATAAAGGTTTTGTAGCTCGAAAATGCAGGAATCGTTTATTAATAAATACATATATGTGGACTTTATTACTTATATATGTACTTACAGCCAACAAGCATAACACATATTGTAAATATTTTCTCAGCGTCAGTATTGGGTGCCACATTGCCAAATCCTACCGAAGTTAATGATGTAAATGTGAAATATAGCGCCGTGATATATCTCGACTGAAAACCAGAAAAACTTGAATTGACAAATTTTAATTAAAAATCATATTCTATACTATATGGAACTACACTTAATATTGGAGAAATAAAATATAGCTTGAAACATGTGTTCGTTTAACATAATCGAGCTAGAGTTGCCAGATTGGTAGGTACCAACATAAAACCCCCGAATGCTTTTTATATGACCCAATACTATGGTCGCTGTGGTGTAGTGGTAGTGCGTTGGACTGCTACGCAGAGTGTACGGGGTTCGAATCTCGGCACAGGCAAAATGAAAAAGTAGAAAAAATAATTTTTCTACACGGCACCATCTCTTGGCAGGCAATGGCAAACCTACAAGAGTAATAATTGCTATGAAAAGCTTCTCACTTCGCCGTTCGGATTCGGCATTAAACTGTAGGTCCCTTCCATTCATGTACAAATATAACACGCACAACATGAGTGGATGCGAAAAGCTCGGTCTAGGCCCTCCATGGGCTGTTGTGCCATTAAAAGTAAGTAAGTAATACTATGGAGGTACACAAAAGCTCCAAAACTTTTCTACTTAAGTGCAGCTTCTTTAGCTATTTCTTATGTATGTACACTGAGAGAAAAATCAAAGACGTTCGTGTGCAGTTCAAACAAACACACTTATGAAAATGAATCAAAGTGGTTTTTGTTTGTTTTGAACACGATTGCATTTGATATTATTAAAGTGTGATTATAGTTGAAATAAACTCAAATGAATTAAAAAAAACGTGCAAGTTTGAATTAAACAAACGCGGTTCAAAATTTTTTATATAAAATCTATTTTAAAATATTTACACGTCAATCACAGATGCAAAATTTTCAAAATGAGAACCGGCCAAATATTTCCAAAAACCACGATGTTTTCAAAAAAAAACCCACCAAACATATTTAAGGTTTTTTATTTTTTTTTCGATATAACTTTAAAACAAACTCAAAAAATTAATCCTATGTGTTTTTAACTCCAACCACATGTTCTAATTGCCCTTTCTGTTGAAAGACAAAGAGTTTCTGCTACTACGCAATTCTTTTTCATATAATAATGCAGCATTTGGGACGCCCAAACTAATGAAGCATCAGAAGATATCTTGTTTGCTCGCCAATCTTGTAGATGACAAATTATAATGTTTCCAAACATCACTTTAATTTTTTCTAGTAAAATGCACAGAAAATAAGCATATGTTGTCATTATTGAATTACACTATACGCCAACTACGTTTTTACTTAATTTCCTGTTGCTATTTGATTTTTTACTTCAATTTCCCAATTGAACAACACGGTATTCACAGCAACACGGTATTCTACTTTTCGTAGCGAACACAATATTCAACGATAATTTGATCTGGACAGATTATATTAAAAGTCAAACAAAGGAAGGGTAAAGTTTAAATGCCAAAATGAGTTATGTTGCGTGAGCACGTTAAGAGACCCCATTAAGTCACCAAGTTATTCTCCTCCCCGTTTTTTGTTTTAAAAACCACCCAGATTTAGCGGGTAACCCACCATGTTACATGACGACGATGCTACACTGACGACAATAGCATACCATAAGTGCTTTCACACTGATGGTAGCGATCGTTCACATCGATGTGAATGCATTGAGAGAATGGTTAGGAAAAATTGGGGAAAATAATTGGTCATTATTGAAAATAATTTTGGGGAAGTGCAATGCTTGGTTTGCTACAGTAAAGTTGAACGGGCAACTAAATTTTATTGTAGAGAGGCAAAATCTAAAATCATCATTCGCAATATTCCCATTGTAAGAAATCTCTCTCGCAGCGAACTATCTGCGTTTCACGTAGATTTAGGGATTTATAATGAAAAATATGCAATAAGTTTCTAAATGTCTACAGAAGAAAATAATGTGGATCTGTTAATAACTGTAAGTGTTCAATTGCAGTAAAACTTTACTTAGTAACAAAATGATTTTTTGATTTAATAACGGTAATGTTGCTAGAGAATGCACAAAATATTAATATATGACAGTGAAATAAATAATACACCAATTGCCAAATTAAGTGCAAGAGTGCAAAATAAAGATTTTAAACAATTTAGAAATAAATAGAGCAAGGAAACGTGTCGAATAGAAAACTTGTAAAATATTCTCAATACACCTAAAAAACGCCTGTAAAACAAATGAATAAATGATAAAATGAATTGGTATTACTCACACAATCACTTTCAAAAGAGTTTGATTTCTTCAGATCCCAAGATCTGACATTTGCAAAAAGTAGAAAAAAAATTTTTCTACACAGTACCACATCTTGGGAGGCAATGGCAAACTTACAAGACTATAAATTGCCTATGAAAAGCTTTTCACTTTGCCGTTCGGATTCGGCATAAAACTGTAGGTCCCTTCCATTCATGTACAAATATAACACGCACAACATGAGTGGATGGAAATATAGCTTTATTTCAATACAAAATCAAATCCATCCAAAGCTGACATTTTGCCATCTTTTAGCCAATTTATGGATTCTTTGCCAAAAAAAACATCTTTTCAGGCTATGAACGAATCAATCCAATTTTTGATACTGTGAACTGAAATAAAGCTTGTTCCAGTAAGGGCATTCCGCATCGATCGAAATAAGTGATAATCAGACGGGTCCTCCCCATCTACTATTTGCCAATATTTTTAACCGGCAACATGAGGCCACGCTTTGTCATGGTTGAAAATTAGGGTCTCGTGCCTGGTCGAATATTCTAGTCGTTTTTCGGCCATTGCTCTCTTCAAACGAATTAATTGTTTTCGATACAGCTCTCCCGTAATAGTTTCACCAGGTTTTAGCAGCTCATAATATATGACACCCAAATACAGAGCATTACCTTGGTGCCAAGAAATTTCTGCTTTGGAGTTGATGTTCCTCGTTGGTCGAGCTTCACTTAAGACTACATGCGCTTCGGGTTGTCGTAATAAATCCATTTTTAGTAACAATTCGATGCAAAAACGACTTATTTTTATAGCTCGTTTTTCAGGAGTCTTGGTCTAGTAACATATCCAATTCTTCTTTTGGGGAAAAATAGTTTCATTTTACTAAAAACACCTTCTAATTATTTTTTACAAATGATAAAATCATATTTAGTGATTAAAACCGGTTTTAGAATTTGAGCATCGGCTTACATTAGGCGGCTCCAGTATTAATAATTTGCACTTTGATATCTCGTAAACCAGGTGAGATAAATTTGTTTATACACAGATAAGAAAAGTTATTTATTTTGCGTTATCTAACAGAATATGGTATACTTACTTACTTTACTTTTAATGGCACAACAGCCCATGCAGGGCCTAGGCCGAACTTTTCGCATCCACTCATATTGTGCGTGTTATATTTGTACATGAATGGAAGGGACCTACAGTTTAATGCCGAATCCGAACGGCGAAGTGAAAAGCTTTTCATAGCAATTTTTACTCTTGTAGGTTTGCTATTGCCTGCCAAGAGGTGGTGCCGTGTAGAAAAATTATTTTTTTCTACTTTTTATTTTGCCTGTGCCGAGATTCGAACCCCGGACACTCTGCGTAGCAGTCCAACGCATTACCACTACGCCACAGCGACCAACTCTCCCGTAATAGTTTCACCAGGTTTTAGCAGCTCATAATATATAACACCCAAATACAGAGCATTACCTTGGTGCCAAGAAATTTCTGCTTTGGAGTTGATGTTCCTCGTTGGTCGAGCTTCACTTAAGACTGCATGCGCTTCGGGTTGTCGTAATAAATCCATTTTTAGTAACAATTCGATGCAAAAACGACTTATTTTTATAGCTCGTTTGGCAGGAGGGTTGGTCTAGTAACATATCCAATTCTTCTTTTGGGGAAAAATAGTTTCATTTTACTAAAAACACCTTCTAATTATTTTTTACAAATGATAAAATCATATTTAGTGATTAAAACCGGTTTTAGAATTTGAGCATCGGCTTACATTAGGCGGTTCCAGTATTAATAATTTGCACTTTGATATCTCGTAAACCAGGTGAGATAAATTTGTTTATACACAGATAAGAAAAGTTATTTATTTTGCGTTATCTAACAGAATATGGTATAGTGTTAATTAAATAAGCTGGACACAGGAACCAAAATTGTTCCGAATTAACTATTAAAATTTGGTGTTTAGGAGGAGTGAGCTAAACTTAACACCCAACACCCACCCACCCTGTGTGCGTCATGAAGGCCAAAAAATAAGTTTAAGAGCTAACTAATTTTGGCTTTTGTGTTGAATTTTGATTGTGTGAAATGTATATTGTATTACTTATATAAATACTCGTAAGTACCTTAATTGAAGGTCCTCCTGTCTTATTTTCAAAATAAGGTTCTTGAATATCATTCCCTAAAGAATGCAACCATCCAACGCTTTTTGAAAGCACAGATCGTTCCGCATTACCAATTGCATACCTAAAATAAATGTAAAGATATGAATTAATTTTATTTGACCTAAAAAGTAAATTTTATTTTTTATTTTTTTGATACATTTAACACTCAGGGTGTACCCCTATGAGTGCAGAGCATTGTGTTGAATGGAAGGAAGATTGATAGGAGGGAGAATCACAGAGGGAAAGCAATCACACAGGACACCGATAAAGACATAGACAGCCATTGTGGCAAGTGTTATGCCTTTACCACAATGAACTTCAGTTTATCAGTGTCGACTATGGACATGTAGCGCCAAAGACCAAGCTTTTCGCATCCACTCTCATGTTGTGCGTGTTATATTTGTACCTACAGTTTTATGCCAAATCCGAACGGCTAATTGAAAAGCTTTTCAAAGGCAATTTTTACTCTGTAGGTTTATAAATTTTGTTTTTGTTGCTTTTATTTATTTAATAATTTTTTTTTTTTTTTTGTGCTTAGAATCGAACCCCTGACACTCTGCGTAACAGACCGTAGGTATTTTAGTAAAAAATTATACATACATAGTAATAAAAATTATACGTTGTGCGTGTGTCCTTTATAGACTCGAGAACCGATCGACGAATTTTGATGAAATTATGTAGGGAAGATCTTAGATCTTAGCTTATTTACGGTAAGTGGCACTATTCGAAATTCTAGGAAATGTGGGCATCCTCGCATACAATCGAAATATTTTTTTTTGTGTGTATTTCTCTAGAATAGGCAGAATTCGCATGTACGGTACTGAGATTTGGCACAAGGACTTTAGTTGACAATGAAATGCTACAAAAAAAATAAAAGTGGGATTGAAAAAGGTGGTATGGTACCTACCATATAACCTGAATTTTCACTGTATGATTTATCTGGAACCATGCGGTATGGTATTAAGATTTGGAAGGTATATTCTCGAAAATATGGAGTATTCTTTTCTTAATTGTCTTCGATATTATATTTTAGAATTGACTTAACCAATTTTAAATTTTGTGCAGCCCAGTGTTGCCAGATCAGGGGTTTTCCCCAGATTTAGGGCGACTAATATATATTATACAACGCGTTAAATGCGATAAATAAAATTTTAGTATATTTTGGGGAAACAATAGATTTTAGAAGGATATGGAGCACTATTTGGGACATCTAGCATGAGATTGCTCTCAAAATCTGGTAACACTGGTGAAAACTCGTCAATCTCTTTGGATCAGTGATCTTCTCTTTTTCAATGTGATGCATATGGGGTGCTCACAAAAGTTACGTACTCATGCAAGTGGCGACACTATAATATGGTATGTACATACTTAGTTACACGAACATATGTATAAAAGATTACTCATTACTAGGGAGCAGATTATGATGAATTCTCCACTTTTTTTCTGCTTTATCCTACAAGATGACCAATAAAATATATGTATATACGTTTCAAGCCCCACAAATTTCAAATATATACATTTTATTTTACCCTTTGAAGTTTACTTCTTTGGATCGTTTTGATGATGGGCAGCACATTTGCATCCATTATGCGCCCTCGATAAAGGAATCCTCTATCCCTTTATCGATTGTTAGAGGGCGGTGCTCCATCAGTTTCTAGTAAAATTTGACATTTCAAACAAAAATTTTACATTTCAAACAAAAATCGTTAGAAATTTTCAGTGCTGAAATAATGAACGCGTATAGACTTTAAAAAAAAGTCGAGGCAAAATAAATGGCGATTGTGTTATGATAAAATCTACAGCAAAAAACTGTGGCTGAGAGACCGCGAGAATGTAGAGTTCGTCGAAAATGGAGACGCAACAAAACTCATTCTGCTATCGTGAAAATACAGAAAAACCAGCAACGAGTGACCGCCAAAGTGTAGACTTCGCAACCAACTTAAGGCACAACAGAATTCGAATTTCATTCAGAAAAAAACTAGCAAAGACTAATTTCCATGAATGGCAACTGATTTCACTAGAGCCAATAATTGCATCAACACTCATGTCATTGAGTCCCGACTCAGATTATGTAGCACCAGGCAGTCATTGAGGTGGCCAAATTCCCCGCTTCTCAACGAAAGAAAATCTTTCCTCCGTGGAAAGAAAACAACTCGCATCAGCACAACATACATAGACTAGATTTGCCATTTTTCTAGTCTACCTTTTAACACGAGATAACGCGAGTTCTCAGAGCGGCAAGTGACAAATTTTCCACCTGTTGAGATCATACAACCTAAATATTTTGATGATGGTGATTGTTATAATGATGATAATAATGGTGATGATGGTAAGATTATAATTATAATGATGTAGCAAATAAATTCGAATGCTTTGAGTATGAATATTTTGAGTGGAGATGATAATTTTGCAGAGTGCGTTGTATGCATTGGAAGTTTATCCAGATGTATCTCACCTGGGATGGTATCATCATTAAACTGAACCATACAAGCTTGTCGTTTGCATAAATCAGCACTTAAACAATTTCAAAACATGTTCGTTAAAAATTCCTTGGGCTAACCTGAAAGCCCAAAACGCAAACGTTTTGAAGAAGTAAACTTTTGTTGGGCGTGCCGCAGACACACACAATTTTTTAGCTATTTTTCTAATTAATAAATGATATTTTTGTTTTCTATCCATTCTGCCTTTTTTATTTGTTTACTAATTTGATATTTTGATGCTCATATACTTTTTTAAATTCAAATTTTTATGATCTGGCGAAACACAAATTTTTCAACAGCAAATTAAAATTGAAAAAAATTTAGAAAGTCGTTATAAAAGAAAACCGCAGGCTCTAGAATTTTCTTTTTATAGTTTTGGGTTAAAATTTGGCAAATGCCAAAAAAATAATTTACCCAAAATTGGACTATTTTCCAAAAATTTAAACAAATACAAAACAATATATTATTATTTTTATTCACACAAGATATCTTCATATAATAACTGACACTTTGATCGGCATTGGCATGTGTTAGCATCAAATGTCATATATTTACCACACCTGCATTTGAAATTCTGAATAATGTTTTTTTTCATATATCACAATACTATGTTAGTGTGCATACAATGCTTAAAGATTTCATAACTAAGATACTTACCAAATGCAAGCCAGCCAATGTGCAATGAGCACAAATGTTGCCATTAAAAGTACTAGAACTGCTGCACCATACTCCGAATATCTATCAATTTTGCGCGCAACTCGAACTAGTCTAAGTAATCTCGCAGTCTTGAGAAGTCCGATAAGAGTAGTTGTCTTCATGGAAATAATAAAAGATATTTCATTTAATAAATATATTTAAAACATATAAACGACTTAAGTCGGGTTAAGTACATATTATTTATTTATGGAAAAAAAGAAAGAGGATAATTTCAGGTTAGTTTCAAAATTATTTCCAACATTTAGGCAAGTTAATGGACTTTACTTAATGAACGTTAGTTATGCTTTAAAGAATACAACATCAAAGAATATATAGGTACTTATTCCACGCATTAGTAATAATTATTATGAACTACCATGGTATACGCCTATGCTTTAAAAAATTAAAGATTATAAAAAACATGCTGTTACAAATTGATTTCGTTGGATAAATACCTATGTATTATATTTCTAAGCTAGAGTCTAATATTAAAACGCATCGAAAGGAGTTTTGGCGCTATGTTAACTCAAACAAGAAAAGTTCTAATATTCCATCTTCGATGTTTTAAATGATGACAAATCGAATAGTGTGATCGAAACAGCTAATCTCTTTTTAAAATTTTTTAATCTAATTTTGAGACGGGCATGTTGTTATCTAATATTATTGATGAATCGTTTTGTTCTATTAATTTTGGTTTTTAACCTTATCTGATGGACTATCGGAAGCTCTTTTTAAAAATTGCAGTTGTTCAATTGCAACTCCATTCCAATTAATTTTTAATAAATCCTTGAATCTGGTAATAAAAATAATATTGCTAATTATAGGCCAAATTCTAAGCTTACTACAGTTAGTAAACTCTTTGAAAATATTGTTAAAGATATAGTATTTTTTGCTGTAAAAAGTTTAATTTCACCATTCCAATTAATAATAAGTAATAATGTGCATATAAAGTATAGCTGTGGGAACATTCCATTCACACAGTAAGTTGCTATATGATACGACTGATTACTTAGCTGGTGCAGACGCATTCGTCAGCAATTCTGACCAACGTCCATATATGGGCATTACTCTCTTTCCTCACACATACTTAGATTTAAGTTATGCGATTGTGAAATATAAATATAAATAATTATAGAATAATAAAGAGTCTTATCGAAGCAACCAAGCAAGCAGGTTGTTCTTTATTTACATGGCAACCGTGACAGGACACCAAAAAAAAAAAAGATATAAAACTTACATACATGCATACATACATACATACATTTAAAAAAAAGTGAAGTGAAAATGTTGAACTTGTAAAAATGCGACGTTTAAGAAATTTTAAAGTCAAAATCTTTTACACACATACAAACAAGAACACACATATTCAAATGCAAACGCAAAAGAAAATTATAGAACTTAACAAACATTTGACAACAAGGACCTGCAGCAATACACAACTACACACCCATATGTAAGTACATAACTCTCATTGTTGTCGCCAACTTGCAATAACTGCAACACATAACAGAGAACGTTATACCTTTGATTTACATGGCTGTACAATTATGTTTAATTAACTTTACAAAAAATTATTTTCAAAAATTTACATTAAAACTTTGACTTCGACATTACCGATAATAAAAATTATACTTAAAATAATTTAAATCATTCTACCTATATACGTTCTAATAATTAAATTTATCTATTAAAGTTTTATTTTTTTGTTGTTAAAAATGGGAAAAAAGCAATCAAAATTTGAAGAAACTCAGGGAAACGTTATAAATGAAGTTGTTGTCGATAATCATGCTGAAGGTATTGAGTCCATTCGAATTCTTCTATTGATAATTACAATTATAACGTGTGCGCAGCTTGTGTTGAAAGTGTTCTCAATGCACAATAGAAGATTAAAAAGAAAATACCAGAGCCGAGGAAATGACAAAATAAAAGGATTCCCATTCAAAATGAGACTTTATCTATAGTAAAGCATACCGTTACCTTAGTCCAAAAATTTAATGAAGTTAGGAAAATAATCAAAAACAAAAATCGTTTGACAGAATTACACTTAACATAGGCTTCGGACGTCTAAGAGAGAATCTTATATTAATTTCTAAAAAACATAATATAGAAATATTTCTGCCATCTGTTTTAGATACAGAAGCAACTTTCGATATTACACAACTAAAAATTTAAGAGAAAAACTCTCAATTGAAGAAGAAATCAATTGTTCAATGTTTCAGAGCTGCATATAAAAAAAAAATGGATCAAACAAATATAGAGTTCCTAAATACAGCCTCAAAACTTATTCCAGAGTTTGATGGCAAAGTAGAAAACTTGCAAAGCTTTCTAGACGCGTTATCGATAGTTAATGCCATTAAAGGGTCATGAAGCCTTGGCAGTCTCTGTGGTGAAAATTAAACTGAAAGGCCCAGCTCGGAACCTTATAGGATCCGAAGCGACATTATCAGCAGTAACAGAAAAACTAAAAGCATCCGTTAAGGGTGAATCTGTTGAAGTCCTTGCTGCCAAACTAATGAATGTTTAACAGCGAAACAAAACTGCCTATGATTACACAGAAGAAATTGAACAATTTACAAAGGCGTTAGAGGGTGCATATATTTCGGATGGACTAACTAAGGTACAACTCATTAAGGAGGCAGGTTGAGTTCAATATATTGAACGAGGCTATCTCAAAATTCGTATATAATTGCACGGAAGTAACCGGCCGATCAGATTCTGTCCTATATTACAAAATACAACAGCCTGGTAATAGGAACTATCGGTGACACTTTAATGGAAACCGTGGCAGAAATATTGGCCACAATGGTCGAGGCAATGGTAGTAACAATTATCGTGGCGGTTACAATAGCCGAGGCAATAATAGTAACAATTACCGTGGTTGTTACAATGGTAACAGCCGAAATGTCCGCGTCACCCAGTCGGACAACGAACAACAGTCGGAAAACGAACAACCCCCCTTGAGGAACCAATAATACAAAAAAATTATACTTTTATACAACCTAAATCTTAATCTGAGTATTTTCATAAAGGTTAAACATGCAGAAACAAAATACACACTAACATTATTAGTAGATACTGGTGCTGACACCTCTCTTCTTAAACAATTTAATAACGAATGTACAAATTTAAATAACTAATTAGAATTTTAAATACAACTACTGAAAATATTGTTTTGCAAACTAGAAAAATAAAATACGAGCCGATTGAAAAATATGAACTATTTTCAATCACCAATAAAAACTGAAGAAATTCTAAAAAAATTAAAATCAAGTTAAAGAACCACTCACAAAGTTGTGCACCGAATTCAGCGACATTTTCGGATTAGAAATAGAATCAATAAGTGCAAACAATATTTACAAACAAAAACTCAGATTAAGTGATAAGACACCAGTATACTTATATTAAGAATTACAGAAGCTCACAATCAGAAAAGTCGGAAATAGACAGTTACTAAAATGATCAATGATAAAATTGTGAAGCCATCCATCTCTGAATATAACAGCCCACTTCATTTAGTTCCAAAAAAACACTTCCAGGTTGTAAGGACAAGAGATGGCGAGTAGTGGTAGATTATAGGCAAATAAATAAAAAACTCTTGGCTGACAAATTCACACTTCCAAGAATAGAAGATATTCTTGATCAGTTAGGCCGAGCAAAATACTTTTCATGTCTCGATTTAATGTCTGGGTTCCACCAGATTGAACTTGATGAAAAATCAAGAAATATTACGTCTTTTTCTACGAGTGACGGATATTATCGATTTAAACGACTCCCTTACGGACTGAAAGTAGCGCCAAATTATTTCAGCGAATGATAACCTTAGCATGTTCAGGTTTAAAACCTTCTCAAGCTTTCCTATATATGGATGACCTAGGTGTGATTGGCTGTTCAGAAAAACATATGTTAAATAATTTAACAGATATCTTCAGGATATGCAGGCAGTACAATCTAAAGTTAAACCCTGAAAAATGTTCCTTTTTTATGCATGAGGTTACATATCTGGGTCACAAATGCACTGATAAAGGTATACTTCCAGATAACGTAATCGAAAAGTATTCAGTACCCACAGATGCTGACAGTGCTAGACGTTTCGCAATTATTATAGGCGCTTTATTAAAAATTTTTCATATATTCACGTCAGTTAACGAGACTTTGCAAAAAGAATGTAAAATTCGAATGGACTTCAGAATGTAACAACGCATTCGAATTTCTAAAACAAGCCTTAATGCAGCCTACGTTATTACAATACCCGGATTTCAGTAAACAATTTTGCATCACCACAGATGCCAGCAAACATGCATGCAATACTTAGTCAAGAGTACAATGGTAAGCAACTTCCTGTTGCATATGCCGCTTGAACTTTCACACAGGGAGAAAGTAACAAGTCCACTACTGAACAAGAGTTAGCAGCCAGTCATTGGTCAATTCAACATTTTCGACCCTATGTATACGGACGACATTTTCTGGTTAAAAGTGATCATAGACCTGGGGGGCCTGGGGCGTAGGACACAAGGTAAAGTTCGTGACAGTCGCAGGTGCGTCCATGGTTTATCCTTGCGCTTCTACGTTTCAAGTCGACACACAGCCTCCTCGTGAAAGGTGCCTCTATCCAGCTGGTGGATGTCCTCCAACAATATAGACATCATCGCTATACAGGAAATGCGATGGACGGGACAGGGTTGCTCCAAAAGAGCATCCTGTGATATCTACTACAGCTTTCATGCGTCGAAACACGAATTTGGTGTTGGATTTGTGGTTGGGAAGAGACTGCGTCATCTAGTCTCGAGGTTCACGGCCGTGAACGAGTGCCTAGCCACTATCCGCATCAAGGCAAATTTCTTCAACATCAGCCTAATTTGTGTCCATGCCCCGACGGATGAGAAGGATGAAACGACCAAAGATGACTTCTACGAGCTACGTTGTGATCGACGGAAGGCACGCTTCCAATGTACTAGACTTACGCACAATGCGTGGTGCAAACATCGACTCAGACCACTACTTGGTTGCAGCCAAGGTCTGCACACGTATACGTGTAGCAAATCGCGTACGGATAGGTACAAAGAGAAAGCTGGATGTCGAAAAGCTGCAATCATAACAGACAGCCAAAGTCTTTGCCAACCAACTTGCACTTCTCCTTTCGCAAAACACCCCTCAACTTGATGATATGTGGGTACAGTGGATGCACATTTCCCGCTCTATGCGTACGGCTGCCGAAGAGGTGCTAGGCTACCATGGCCGACGGAGAAATATGCGGTACGACCAAGAGTGTCGCGATGCTACTGAAGCGAAAAACGCTGCGAGTTCAATGATATCGCGGGACAGGAACGAGGTCCGAAAATTCTTTGAAAGAATAAGACACCTGACTGATGGTTTGAAGACCGGGGCCTCTTCCTGCAAGGATGAAGACGGAAATCTGGTGGCAGATGTCCAGGGCATAATGAGATTATGGAGGGAGCACTTTTCGCAGCTGCTTAATGGCGATCACGGCAATAATCCCGCCACTGCGGAATCCACTCCGGTACTCCGTTGAAGTACCGCCGCCTGACTATGAGGAGCCATTGCTCGGCTGAAAAACAATAAGGCTGCAGGTGCAGATGGCCTGCCTGCTGAGTTGTTTAAGACCGGAGGCGAAGAGCTTAAAAAACGCATGCATTAGCTTCTATGCAGAATATGGTCAGATGAAAACATACCAAGTGATTGGAACCACGATCTGCGCTAACTACCGTGGGATAAGCCTTCTTAATATTGCATATAAGGTTCTATCGAGCGTACTGTGCGAAAGACTGAAGTCCATCGTCAACAAACTGATTGGACCTTATCAGTGTGGCGTCAGGCCGGTTAAATCCACTATCGACCATATATTCACACTACGCCAAATCCTGGAAAAGACCCGAGAAAAACAGATCGACACCCATCATCTATTTGTAGATTATAAAGCCGCCTTAGACAGCACGATTAGGGATCACTTGTACGCCGCAATGTCTGATTTTGGTATCCCTGCAAAGCTCATTCGTCTTTGCAAAATGACACTGACCAACACCACCACCGCAGTGAAAATTGGGACAGACCTCTCCGCTCCATTTGATACCAAAAGAGGTTTCAGACAAGGTGACTCCCTATCGTGCGTCTTCTTTAACCTTATGCTGGAGAAAATAATAAAGCTGCGAATATCGACATCTCTGGCACTATCTTTTACAAGAGTGTCATGCTGCTAGCATACGCTGATGATATTGACATCATTGGCAAAAACGCTCGAGCAGTCAGTGCAGCATTCTCCAATCTGGAAAGGGAGTCTCGTCGAGTGGGTCTAGTGGTGAACGAGGACAAAACGAAATACCTTGTGTCAACAAACAAAGAGTCAGGGCGTCTTGGACAAAATGTCACTGTTGACAACTATACTTTTGAAGTCGTCAAGGATTTCGTTTACCTAGGATCCAGCATCAATACCAACAATATTGTCAGTCTGGAGTTCAAGCGGAGATTAACTCTTGCCAACAGGTGTTACTACGGGCTCAGTAGGCAATTGAGAAGTAGAGCCCTCTCTCGACCGACGAAAATAACGCTCTATAAGTCCCTCATCCTTCCCGTCCTAATGTATGGCGCAGAGACGTGGACATTGACCATCAAAGATGAAAGGCTGTTAGGAGCGTTCGAGAGGAAGATCTACGGTCCTGTATGCGTAGACGACGTGTATCGAATAAGATGTAACGATGAGCTGTATGAGCTGTACGCCGACACTGACATAGTCAAGCGTATAAAACTACAGCGGCTTCGCTGGCTGGGTCATGTTGAGCGAATGGAAGAAAGCGTTCCGGCTAGAAGGGTGTTTTATTCGAACCACGGTGGAGGAACACGCAAAAGGGGACGTCCTAATCTCCGTTGGAAAGACCAGGTGCAGGGCAACCTGACTGCACTTGGCCTTATCCACTGGCGCCAGCGAGCGCATAGCAGAGGTGACTGGCGAAGCTTTGTAGAGGCGGCCAAGACCGATCATCGGTTGTAGTGCCAGTTAAGTAAGTAAGTAAGTGATCATAGACCACTCTCATATCTCTTTTCAATGAAGAACCCCATTTCCAAGTTAACACGAATGAAATTGGATTTGGAAGAGTATGATTTTACAGTGGAATACTTCAAGGGGAAGGATAATCACGTTGCCGACGCTCTTTCGCGTATAACAATCGAAGAGCTTAAGACACAAACAAGTAATATTTTAAAAGTCCTGACTAGATCAGAAGCAAGACAGAAAAAGACCTGCGCAGGTTCAATATTGCAAAAGAGTGTAGTTGTCAATAAGCCCAACGTATATGACGTCATTCGAAATGACGATGTACGAAAGTATACAACATTGCGACTTACACCCAAAATATGTTTAATCAAGCATGGGAAAAAAGTCGTAGTGCGTATACGAGTGGATGATCTTTATACTAATGGAAATCTAGACTTAGGTCAGTTTTTCCAGAGTGCAAGAGTGCAAGTACCATTTCTAAGGCAATTTTTGAATCTTTTGTGCTCACCTATGGTCTAATGAAGACGTTCATTACGGACATGGGAACAGAGTACAAAAATTCAATAATAACAGACTTATGTAAGTATTTAAAAGTTGAAAACATTTCGTCAATGGCCCACCATCACCAAACACTTGGTACAGTAGAACGTAGTCACCGTACCGTTAATGAGTACATCCGTTCTTATATATCAATGGATAAAAGTGACTGGGACGTTTGGCTCATGTATTTCACATATTGCTTCAACACAAACCCGTTGGTAATACACGAATATTGCCCTTATGAATTGGTTTTCGGACGACAACCGAGACAGTTCCAAGACTTCAATAACATCGAGTGACAACCACTTTATAACGTTGATTACTATACTAAAGAAGTCAAATATAGATTAGAATTAGTATATAAAAGATCTAGGATTATGGGCGAAACGGTTAAAATTAGGCAGAAAACTAACTATGATAAACAAGTTTTAAATTTTAATATAGAAGTAGTACATCAAGTACTGTTAAGAAATGACACAGGCCACAAATTAGAGAACAAATACACAGGACCTTATAAAGTAAAAAGCATTGAAGATAGAGACAACATAATAATAGATATAAAAAGAAAAGCACAAAATGTTCACAAAGACAAATTAAAACCATTTAGAAATTAAAAATACAATACAAATAACTAATTATAAAAGTATTATTAATTTAAGAAAACCAATTTTTTGTACAAATTTACATACATAATGGGAACATTCCATTCACACAGCAAGTTGCTATATGATACTATATAATACTACCAGCCTATATAATACTATGCCAGCAAACTGTTTACTTAGCTGGTGCAGACGCATTCGTCAGCAATTCTGACCCACGTGCATATATGAAAATTACTCTCTTTCCTCACACATACTTAGCTTTAAGTTATGCGATTGTGAAATATAAATATAAATAATTATAGAATAATAAAGAGTCATATCGAAGCAACCAACCAAGCAGGTTGTTCTTTATTTACACTATCAACATGGCTATAAAGTGGACACACTATTCACAGATTTTTCTAAAGCCTTTGAAGAGGAGGAGCTAAATTAGCAAAATTAGGCTTTCATTCATCCATGTTAAGTTGGTTTGAATCTTACCTAAATCATAGAGTTTGTTTTGTTAATATTGATAATTCCTTTTCTAAACCTTTTATTGCTACCTCTGGTGTACCGCAGGGAAGTTTCTCACAAAAGGCACTTAATACATCTTAGCATTAACTGATATACATTTCAATCAGTGGTCATAAATCTGCTGATTCAGTGAGATAATATACATACATAATACTATTAAAATGAATAGGTAAATGTGCATTTGTGACTGATGCAATCTTACGGCTTCTACATTTACTGTTCGAGAGCGGAGGAAGGGAGAAGCGAATTGAGCCGTGATGTTCGAGCGCAGAGGAAGAAGAAGAGAATTGAGGAGTTAGTTGTAAATCAACGGCAAAACGAGGTAATCGCGCAACCGGCGTAAATATATACGTATAGAAATGTTTATATTGAATTTTCTGTAATATGATGTGATTTATGTCATCAAGAACTCAAATCGAAGGAAGCTGAAGGAAAATATTGTGAAGATATTTCTTAAACAACAGCATTCGCATTTTTTTTTATGTTTGCATACAGAAATAATTTTCCCCGTAAGTATTAGCTGATCTATGTGAGCATTGTACGTACGGTCAAATTTAAAGCAATCACATACAAAATACCAGCTGACGTTGATGTCGCTTTATAGAGAAAACGAAGAGAGAGAACAACTTTGAGTATACACACGTCGGCAATCATTTAGTGTGCACGTGTATATATGTTGTTTTTTTTTTTAATGTTTGTGTTATGAATGATGATTTTATATTTTTGTAATTTGGTATTTTCTCGTTAACAATGCGATTACTGTGCATGAACGTATTTATATTTGTGAGTGGGGGATGTGCATTTGAGTACAAAAGTGAGGATCAATGTCAACATATTATTCACTTACATTGTATTTTTAAGCTGATATTTGACTCAGTATATGAGCTTAACAAGATGTACAATATTACTTATATTAGAATACTTCTTGCCATTAATAATCTAATATGAAGAAACTCAAATTAGTTAGATATTTAAAATACAAAACAAATTTATATTTAAAATTTATTTGGAATACCATGCACATACGAGGTGTGATCAAAAAATAATAAAAATTTTCAAATTTCGTGAGTTACGTATGTTCGATTTTCGCATTTTTTTTCTGTTATGTTGGTACACATGTCTATTATATATGTTGGCAATACCAACCATTTTGGAATGTCAGTTTGTTTTTGACAGATAAAAAGGTTAGTCGTGTTTTGGTGTGCTGTTCGATTTTTTACTATTCGAAAAAATGGATCAAAGAAACTGTATTCAGTTTTGTGTAAAAAATTAAATTAAATGCGTAAGGACATTTGAAATGTTGACTGTGGCATTTGGCAAGTCTACTATGAGCAGAACACAAGTTCAATTGTGGTATAACCGGTTTAAGGAAGGCCGAGAAGATGTCAATGACAATGCTCGTCCTGGTCGCCCACGTCAACAACCGATGAAAACATTGACGCAGTGAAGAAAATGATTTTGGATAATCGTCGAATCACTATCAGAGAGGTTGCTGATGATATTGGCATATCGTTCGGCTCATGCCAAGCAATTTTTACGGATGTTTTAGGCATGAAACGTGCGGCAGCGAAGATTGTTCCAAAATTGCTAAATTTTTAGCAAAAACAACGTCGCTTGTGCGTAAGTTTTTGGCCAAAAACAAAACCGTTATCATGCCTCAACCAACATATTCACCGGACTTGGCCCCCGCTGACTTTTTTCTCTTCCCAAAACTGAAGACACCGATGAAAGGAAAGCGTTTTGCTACGATTGAGGAGATAAAAGAAAAATCGAAACAGGAGCTGTTGGCGATACCAAAAAGCGCGTTTCAGAAGTGTTTCGAGGATTGGATAAAACGCTGGCATAAGTGTATTATATCTGAGGGGGATTACTTTGAAGGGGACAAGATAGTTGTTGATGAATAAATAAATACTTTTTGAAAAAATAACGGTTATTTTTTTATCATACCTCGTATGTATGTATGAAGGAAACTATTTTGTTATTAGCCAAAAAAGACAAGATATGGTACATAGACTATTAGTAACCGGCAAAAGAAGGCTGAAAATAATTCTCAGTTTTCAATGCTTTGAACTGCCTTTTCCTATAGCCCAAGCCCAAAGCAATCTTAGAAAAGAAAAGGAAATCCATTATTAAACCATACGGGAGTGGAGCTTTTGCATGAATAAATCATAAAATTCTTGCGGCTCAGTTTAAAAAATATTATGGAAAACAATTATTGGTTTTATGCAAGCTTCCATAAGTAAATCAGATGGAACAACTTCCTCTGGGTATTTAGCAAACTCATGAATGAATTTTTGAGTCATTGTTTAGCTTTATAGCTGATCTATAACAATTATCGGAATGTAGAGACCCACTATTAAGACAATCAAAACTTTTTATTGGATATATTCATATCTTCTGCATGGTAACATTGGCTGATGCAACTTTATGCATCCCTGTGAAATATGAAGCCTTTTACTATGCAGAACAAAAGCTATATTGGCCGGTCTTATATGTCAGAGCGAGACAGAATTAATAAAGCGCGCGTTCAGCCATCTCATGTTTGGTTGCTGAGTTAGTTAGTCTTTGAGAAAACGTATACCAGACAAGTTGAGAGAAAATAGAGCAAAAAACATTTCCCCTTTTAAAGGGAAAAGTATTCGATCTGTAAGTTTCGAGTCATAGCACTTATTGCTGAAAGCGACATTTTATATGTTATTGACCAGGGGTTGCCAGATAAAATTAGTGAACAGTGGGCAAAGGCTGAAAGAAGTGCGAAGAGTATTATTATCGAGTTTCTAAGTGACTCTTTTCTTGGTTTTACAAATGATGCGAACACCGCCAAACAAATATTCGCTAATCTAGATGATATATATGAGCGCAAGAGTTTGGCATCCCAGCTTTCTGTTCGAAAGCAATTATTGTCATTAAAATTAAAAGGCGACACCCCACTTGCCAATCATTTTAACACCTTTGATGAATTAATTGCTGAATTGATCGCTTCGTATGCTAAGATCGAGGAAATGGATAAAGTTTCGCACTTGTTATTAACTTTGCCTTCTAATTTCAATGGTGTTATAACTGCTATTGAGACTTTGTCGGAAGAAAATTTAACACTTTTGTTAAAAATCGCTTATTGGATCATGAAATAAAATTAAAAAGTACAAGTAAAGATACAAGCTCGAAAATTCTGCAGGTAGTATGAACCAACGTGAAAAAGGAGGATAAAGGGAGGACAGTCAATTTTAAAAATAAAAAGTCGAAGAACTTCAAAACAAGTTTCAAAAGCTAACTTTAAATGCCATTTGTGTGGCAAAAGAGGACATTTCAAGAAAGATTGCTTTAATTACAAGAAAAGTATCCAAAATAATGAACAAGCAAAACAGGCCCAAGTAGCAATAGCACAGTCAGATACGGGTTTTGCATTTATGCTACGGTAGGGAGTGAGTGTTCAAAGAATGAGTGTTGTATCTTTTATTCTCGACTCTGGAGCATCGGACCACATCATAAATGAAAAAAACTTATATGCCGATTTTATCAGTTTGGAAACACCGATCGAGATTTCTGTGGATAATTTATAAACGCCACAGCAAAAGGCATAGTCCGACTTCGCAACAATCATGATGACAACATTATCTTAGAAGATGACTTATTTTGTGAGAACATTCCACACAATTTGCTGTCCGTCAAAAAGATGCAGAACGCAGGACAATTGAATTTAATTCAAGTGGCATAAAGGTTTCCAAGAATGGTAAACTAGTAGTTGATGGAATGACATGTTTGAAGACATTGAGCTTCTGAAGAATGTGCAGGTAACTGATGAATTATGTGGAAAGCAATCAAGACTTCCATTTTAGAAATCTAAGAATAAAGAACATATTAGAAGACCCATTCATTCAGATGTATGTGGTCCCATATTGCCTTCTACAATTAATGGAAAGAACTAGTATGTAGTATTTATAGATCAGTATACACATTATTGTGCTTCTTATTTGATAACTTACAAGTTTGATGTATTTTCTGTTTTTAAAGAGTTTATTGCAAAAAGTGAATCTCATTTTAACTTAAAAGCTGTAAATTTATATATAGATAATGGAAGAGAATATTTGTCAAATGAGATGAGAGAATACTGTGTTGAAAAAGGGCATCAGCTACCACTTAACTGTTCCACATACTCCCCAATTGAATGGTGTGTCCGAACGTATGATAAGAACTATAACTGAAAAAACCCGAGCTATGGTTAGTGGGGCAAAGTTAAACAAAAGTTTTTGGGGTGAAGCTGTTTTAAGTAACAGCAAGTAAAGCGTTACGAGACAAGAAAACCCCATATGAAATGTATCATAAAAGAAAGCCTGTTTTAAAAAATGTTTAAATATTTGGTTCGACAGTATATATACATAATAAAGTTAGAAAAAGGAAATTTGACGAAAAGTCGATGAAAGGTATACTTGTTGGATATGAGTCAAATGGTTTCAAAGTGCTTGATGTGGAATCGAAAAAATTTATGGTAGCAAGAGATGTAGATATGGTAAATTCTAGGACTGTGGTTAAAGACTGTAGAATCCAGAATGATAGTATGGAAAAAGTATCTTTCGAAATGGAAGGTGCAGAAAATAATGAGTCAAATTGCCAGAATGAGAGTACGGAGATTGAACAGTCTAATATCCCGAATGAGAGTAGGGAAGGTAAATCCGAATAAACAGCCTAGTAAAACAACACCATGTGAGAATGCCGATCCAACTTTAATAGTAGGTGATGAGTTGCCTAGTATGCAATTAATGATTAAAACACAGGAATCAGACAAAGTGAAAGATTAAAGGATAGGCCATATAAATCTTATAAATTTTTAAAAATAATGACAGTTGTTTAATGAATGCACATACCTATTTTAGTAGTGTCCCTAATTCAATTGATGAAATAAAGAATAGAAATGACAGAACATACTGGGAAGAAGCATTAAAGAAGAATTAGATTCTCATTTCTATAATAAAGCATGGACTCTTGTACAGAGACCGGAAAATAAGAATATAGTTGATTGTAAATGGGTTTCTACAATTAAACACAATGGGAATGGCGATCCAATTATATATAAAGCAAGACTTGTTGCTCGAGGTTTCACACAAGAATATTTAATTGATTACGATGAAACTTTTGCGCCAATAGCAAGAATCAACAGTTTTCGATTTATTTTATCTCTTTCAAACCAATTTAATTTAAAAGTTCACCATATGGATGTCAAAACAGCATTCCTAAAAGGTTTATTAAAAGAGGAAATCTACATGGTGGTTCCTCAAGGATTATTGCCTGAAATACATAAAGTCAGCAAGCTGAACAAAGCCATTTATGGGTTAAAACAAGCGGCTCAATGTTGGTTTGAGGTATTCGAGGCAACTTTAAAAGAAATCGGTAAAAACTTTAAAATAATCTATACTCTTGATAAAGGAGATATACTTCAAAACATATATGTACTGTTATATGTGGACGATTTGGTGATAGCAACTGAAAATATGAAAACAATGTCCGATTTTAAGTCTTAAGTATGACTAATAAATTTAGAATGACTAACTTATTTGAAATAAGACATTTTATTGGGATAAAAATAGAAATGCAAAATGAACAGATAGACCTTAGTCAGTCAGTTTACATAAATAATGTCTTAAAGAAATTTATCATGGATGAATGTAAGTCTGTTAGTATTCTACTTCCAACCAAGTTAAATTATGATGCTTTAAACTCAGATGAAGAATGTGAAGCTCCATGTCGGAGTTTAATTGGTTGTTTGATGTACATTATGTTATGCACAAGCCCTGATTTGAATACAGCAGTGAGCATTCTAAGTAGATACACAAATAAAAATAACAATGAATTATGCCAAAATCTTAAACGAGTTTTGAGGTATTTAAAGGGTACTTTAAATTTGAGAAACTATAAACTTCAAAGATATTTTTATTGGTTATATTGATTCTGATTGGGAGGGAAATGAAAACGATAGAAAAAGTACTTCAGGTTATTTGTTTAAAATGTTTGAATTTAATCTGATTTGTTGGAATACAAATAAGCTAAATTCAGTTGCAGCTTCTTCTACTGAAGAAGAATATATGGCATTGTTTGAGGCTGTTAGAGAAGCTTTATGGTTGAAATCTTTAATGACAGGAATAAATGAAATGAAAGAGCCTATAAAGTTACTAGAAGATAATCAAGGTTGCATTAGTATTGCTAATAATCCCTCCTGCCACAAGAGATCGAAGCATATTGATATTAAGCATCATTTTTCTAGAGAGCAAATTGAAAATAAACTAATTATTGTTGAGTATATTTCCACAGATAATCAATTGCCCGATATTCTAACCAAGCCGTTAGCTGTTGCTAAGTTTAACATCATGTGACATGAATTGGGCCTTGCTTTCAAATAAAACTAAAACATAACTAATTTGCTGATCAACAGAAAAATATTATTTGAGAAATGAAAAAAATATTCTTAATTTACTTTGCACTCTGTTAAATTGAATTTCCTTCTAAATAATTTTGAATGTTTAATTAACGTTGGTCTGGTTGGCTTTTTCTGGGTTTTCCCAATCAATGCAATAAATGTTGGACCACAAATATTGTAATCTCCCAGAATGCACAACTTGTTCAATAATATCATTAAATTGTATTATTTTTGTTATTAATGATCAATATATCTTTTGAGGAGGTGTGTTGGATATATTTACATTTTCTGCATGGTAACATTGGCTGATGCAACTTTATGCATCCCTGTGAAATATGAATCATTTTACTATGCAGAGCAAAAGCTATATTGACCGGTCTTATATGTTAGAGCGAGACAGAATTAATAAAGCGCTCGTTCGGCCATCTCATGTTTGGTTGCTGAGTTAGTTAGTCGTTGAGAAAACGTAGACCAGACAAGTTATGAAAGTAAGAAAGAAGAGAAATAAATTAATAATAATTTAATCGTACTGAATGTGTTTGTTTTTTAAATTACACACGAAAAGAATAAGGAAACAGGAGAATAGTAATTAGACCGATATAACAACACTTTTCAATAAAATTATCTGTAAACAGAGCCACTTCCTTTGAATTTTGGTTACAGTCCAAGGTTTCAGCAACAGTTTTAATAGAACGGATGGCTACTAAAAATTTGTGTTGCAAATTATTCCCTAATTTTGTCAAATGAGTTGGGAAATATATGCTGGTCTGGTTAATTTGGGGCACATTATAGTTTTGCAATTATACTTTTGAAGTCGTCATAGATTTCGTATCAGCATAAATACCAACAATAATGTCAGCCTTTAGATCAAGCGGAGATTAACTCTTGCCAACAGGTATTACTACGAGCTCAGTAGGCAATTGAGAAGTAGAGCCCTCTCTCGACCTACGAAAATAAAGCTCTATAAGTCTCTCATCCTTCCCGTCCTAATGTATGTATAATGTATCCTAATGTAGAAAAATATTTTTTAACTATTTCGCACAAAATATCAGTCAAAAATCAGCAGTCAACCCTGATACAAAATAATTTAGAATTATACTGAAATTAGAAAACACTGCTTTTAAAATGCAAACTTGATTGCCAATTTTATTGGTTCGTGTAAACCCTTTGCTTTGAAATCCATCTATCATCTGCAACTCTTTTATTTATTATCTTAATTGGTCTTTTAACATATTTGTCGTAATTACTACAGACCAGTTCTTCAGAATCTTCAAGAAATTTTTTTCAGGTTTTCCAGAGTCTATCGCAGACATTACAGGCGTGGCCTAAGGAATATTTGACGAGGTGCTGATTTATGCAAACTATAAGCCTTGTATAGTTCAGTTTGATGATTCTCTGATCCCAGTTGTGCTGCATCTGGATTAACTTCATTTTTATTGTTTGCTTTTCCAATGCACGCAACACTCTTTGCAAAATCATCATCTCCATCAAAATATTCATACTCAAAGCATGCGAATTTATTTGCTATATTATTATAATTATAATCTTACCATCATTATGGGAATTTTGCCACCTCAATGACTGTCTGGTGCTGTATAATCTGAGGACCGTCGTCGTTATTCAATAAGTTGATTGGGAGTCTACACTCTCGTGATCTCTCGGTGCTGGTTTTTTCACGATAGCAGAATCTGAATTTTACGATAAACTTCCATTTTTCGAAGTCTACATTATCGCTGGCTCTGAGCCGTAGTTTTTATTGAAAATTTTATAGTAACACAATAACCATTTGTTTATGCATCGCGATTGTTTTTCTATACTCGCTCATTCTTTCAGCTCTAGAAATTTCTAAAGATTCTTATTTGAAATGAAAAATTTTTGTTTAAAATGTGATGTTAGAAAGTGATGTACAGCGCCCTCTATCAATTGAGTTTGATTCATACTCTATCAATCAAGTTTGAATCATACGCGAATCAGAGCCCTCTATGAATCGTGGATACTTGTGGATGCATATGTGCTGCCCATCATTTATGTGTATATATCCTCATTTTTTTCCCGCACTATCATCTTTTACTCCTCGTAAATATAGAAAAAATTCTAAAGAAGTAAACTTCAATAAAGTTGAATAGGAAGGAAAATATAATAAAGGTACTTAGACCAACCAGTTACCGGAGGAAACATCAGTGAACTAGAAAAAACCCCAGACATTGTAAGAAGTCTTCGTGAATTCTCGGGAGAACCTGGAGAATTCGGTTCATGGAAAAAAAGTGTTGAGAGAATAATAGATATTTACTCACAGGTATAAGAAACAGTAAGATATTATGGTATCCTTACCGTAATACGAAACAAAATCATAGGGAATGCAGACGTAGCGTTAAAATCATTTAATACACCATTGAATTGGACAGCTATCTCTCGTTATTTGGCAAACCATTATGGTGATAAGTGCGATCTTAGTACTCTAGAATACCAAATGACCGCACTTACACAAGGAATTTTAACCATTCAAGAATTCTACCAAAAAGTGTATTCACACTTTTCCTTAATATTAAAAAAATGTCCAGCTTAGAAGCTGGACCAGAATCTCGAAATCTCCTCATACAAACTTACCGTAATAAAGCCCTCGACACTTTCGTAAGAGGTCTTAATGGTGATCTTCCAAGATTACTTGGAATGAGAAAACAAACAGACTTACCACAAGCTCTCAAACTTTGCCTCAAACTCGAAAATCAAGCTTTCAGAAATAACTTAACTATAAATAACTATAATAGCACTAGAAAATTTACAGCACAACCAAACATTCAAAATCCCATACGCAAAGACAAACATCATCAACAACCATTTTAACCTCACTTGGTTAATTGGGGACAACAACCGCAGAGACATTTCTCACAACAACAACCCTTTTACCCTCCCCTACTACCTAGGCAATTTCGCGACCAACCAATATGTACTCCACAACAACTAAACCGTTATCCAAATCAATTTCAGAATCAATCTCAAAATCAATTGCAAAACCAATTTCAACCTCTTTTCACTTCGTCACGACCATTTGAACCTAAGCCCTTACCGAAACCTTTACCGATGGAAATAGATTCGAGTATGCAAACTAAAAAAATCAACTATATGAATCGGACTGCACCGAATGACGTATTTTATGGCAAAGACCACCGTTTGAAACACCTAATGCAGATAAACGACAGAGAAATTATAACATAAGAAAACAAAAATATGTAGAGCAAATAAATAATATAGATCATGAATTTGATCAAACTTTAGTTGAATACACTGATTCTAAGTATAAACAACTGCAGTTTAATTCAGAGGTGAATTAATGGGATATTAAAACACCTGAAATTTGTATTTAAATATTTA
Organism: Palloptera scutellata; assembly: GCA_958295655.1. NCBI lineage: Eukaryota > Metazoa > Arthropoda > Insecta > Diptera > Pallopteridae > Palloptera > Palloptera scutellata. The sequence goes on from OY282451.1 coordinate 32,626,833, forward strand.
ACAACGATTACAAATTTATTGGAATGAAAATTGTACAATAAATATATTGAAGAGCCCAACCGACCGGTGTGAAAGTGTTCTAGAGAAGCACTTAGAGAAAGCAACAGCAAGAAAAGAAATAGAACAAAAAGAAACAAGGATAGAGAAAATTAATAGGAAAGAAAAGGTGCATTAGGGTGGCTTAAACAACTACCCAATACATAATCAACAAGATTTTAATTACGATTATTCAGAAAATGTAGACGTTACTAACATTAATTTTTTAGAATGAAAGCTCCTCACTACCTTACATTGAATGTAAGGTAAGTGATGGAGAGATCATAAAAATTCTAATTGACACTGGTTCTAATAAAAATTATGTACAATCCCGTTTAGTAAAAAACCTCTTAAAAACGAAATCCCCTTTTATGCAAGTTCTGTTGGAGGACATATTCAAATTACTCATTATACCTTTGCAAATCTTTTCGGACTAAAAGATACAAACTTAGATATAAAACTTTTCTTACTTCCTAAAAGTCATTTCATACTATTATCGGAAATGATTCACTTAAAGAAATAAACGCCGTGATTTACACAAAAGATAACTACATGTCAATAAAAACTAAATTGAATATTAATTTAAAACAACAAATTTCGCAACATGTCAATCTTATCAGAACATTTGAATCAAATTCAAAAAGAAAATCTCAAAAAATTAACAGGTGACCATAAAACATTTTTTTGTGATCCAGATGAAAAATTAACATTTACTACTTACTACAGTAAAAGGCCAAATAAGAGCAACTTGAGACAATTCGGTTTATAAAAAATGCTACCACTACCCAATGTGTCTTAAAAACCATGTAGAAAAACAAATAAACGAATATTTACGGACGGTATTATACGACCATCCAGATCGCCATACAATTCGCCCGTATGGGTTGTTCCTAAGAAATTAGATGCATCAGGAGAGAAAAAATATCGTATGGTCATGGACTATAGAAACTTAAATTCAATTACAACACCAGACAGATATCCGATCCCCGAAATCAGCGAAGTACTGTCCCAACTAGGAAGAAATGGATTTTTTTCAGTACTCGGCCTGAAAAACGGCTTCCATCAGATTCCATTAAAAGAATCAGTTACCAGCTTTCAAGCTTTCAAGACAGCTTTCTCAGTTAATAAAGGGAAATACGAATTCACCCGTCTACCTTTCGTTCAAGAACGTTCCTTCCATTTGCCAAAGAGCTCTTGACGACATTTTAAGGGATCATATAGGGAAAAGATGCTTTGTCTACATAGATGACATTATAATATTCAGCAAAAATCAACAGGACAATGACCTTAAAATAAAATTCAAAGTACTAGAAACAGCAAAGCTTAAAGTTCAGCTTGAATTTATGAAATCTGAGGTCGAATTTTTAGGATTCATAGTATCAGAAAATGGTCTTAAAACAAATCAAAAAAAAATAGAGTCAATAGTTAACTTCCCAGTACCCAAAACTCTTTAAGACCTTCGTTCCTTTTTACGACTTTTAGGCTACTATTGCCGTTTTATAAAGGACTACGGAAAATTGGCAAAACCTCTTACACTCCTTTTAAGAGCGGAAGATGGATGTGTGTCCAAAAATCATTCAAAAAAAATGCATGTATTTTTAAATGAAGAAGTACTCAATGCATTCCAAAAACACCTTTACTACCGAAAAAGTAATGCTTTCGTATACTGACTACTCCAAAGAATTTCAACTAACCACAGACGCATCCAACTATGAGATTGGAGCAGTCCTTGCCCAAGAAGATAGACCCATAATGTTTATATCCCGTAGCCCACACAATCTAATACCCATTGCCAATGAACCAATAAATGTATTTAAAAACCAAATATTTTTTAAATCAGACGCGTTTCCCTCATATCAATTTCAAATTATTTTTCCTACATATCATAGACATACCATTACGGAACAAGAATTTAATCACGACAATCTAATAAATTATCTGAAGCAATATCTTAACCCATTTGTTACCAACGTTATCAATACTGACGAATGTACCCTAGGTAAAATACAAGAAATTTTTGCAGAACACTTTAGCAACTACAAAGTAAGATTTATACGAAATACTGTGGCCGACTTAACTGACGAAAAGGAACAGGATAACGAAATACAAAAAGAACATAAACGCGCCCATCGAAATGGACGTGAGAATAACGCACAAATCTTGAAAAATTTTTATATTATTGAATAATACAGCCATTAAGAGAAATCCTAATGTGTTATGGCATACCAAAAAAAATTTTTATAGATAATTAAAAGTCATTAAGCTCAGCCCCTATAATACATGTATTAGAAGATCAATTTAATATAGAAATCTTTAAAGCTCCACCCTATACAAGTGCAGTAAATGGTCAAATTGAAAGATTTCACTCTACCCTAAGGGAAATAATTAGATGTACAAAAGCAGAAAAAATTCACACATCATTTCAAGATTTATTAGACAAATCAATACATAAATATAATTATTCAATTCATTCTACCATCAAACAGAAACCAATAGAAGCATTCTTCGGAAGAAAAGTTACCACTGACCCTCGACAAATCCTACAAAACAGAAACAAAAACATACAGAGACTAACCGAAAAACAAGGAAAGGACTTAAGCTTCCATAATAAGAATAGGCACGATTTTATAAATTATATTCCAGGCGACGTCATATTCGTTAAAGCAAACAAAAGAGTAGGAGACAAACTTTCCAGTAGATACAAAGAAGAAATAGTAGCAGAAAATAGAAATAGCATTAATGTTACAAGCAAAGGTAGAATTTTTCATAAAGGATTGGTCAGGAAATAAATATTTTATTTCAGGACAACATGACGAATTTCAAGGATTGTGGACGACTATTGAACTTTTTAACGATAATATCGGCAATTTTCGCGGAAACTAATCTTAGACTACACTAATTCGCAAATCATAACAAATGGTAACAGCTAGACTGCAAACTGGTACATTAAAAATTGTACACATCATCGAATTAGACGAATACCAAAAAGCAATAATAGATATCGAAAGAACATTAGATTAGATTAGATAAGATCTTTAGACATTCTGGGAACCGCTTGGAAATGGCTCGCGGGCACCTCTGATCTCGATGATTTTCAATTAATAGACGACAGGGCAAATAACCTAATAAGAAATAACGACAGACAAGTAACAATAAACAAACTAAAAATGAATAGATTAAACGAAGTTTCTAAAATAACTAATAAATTATCCAATACTATGCAGTCCGACGTATATGAAAAAAAAAAATCATAATAGAAAGAATATAAAAATAATTAAAGAAGAATTAGTCCAAATAGATTATTCAATACAGTGGTCAAAAGCAAATATCGTCAATTCGTTTATATTACCAAATTTAGAAATGAATTTAACAAAAAAATTTTTTCAGAAACAAGATATTCGTTTCACTAATTTAATAGAAGCATTAGAATTTAGTGAAATTAAAGTCGCTTCTAACCACTCCACTTTAATATATGTATATGTGACGATATTTTAAGGGATCAAATCGGGAAAAGATGCTTAGTCTACATAGATGACATTATAATATTCAGCAAAAATCAACAGGACCATTTCAATGACCTTAAAATAATATTCAAAGTACTAGAAGCAGCAAAGCTGAAAGTTCAGCTTGATAAGTGAACAAAATGAATTGTAACAGATATATTGTTAAATCAGTTAAGAAAGGAAATATAAGTATAAAGTTACCATTTAAGGATATAATAACATGTAGCCAACAGGTATTAGGAATTAAGAATGAATGTAAAACTTTGAACAATTTATCAATATGTAAGAATGCAAATATTATCAATATAACTAATTCAGACTGCATATCTAAATTAATTAAAAGCTTACCATCTAAGTGCACAACAATTAGCAGCTACCATTAGTAGAAGAAATATCAACAAACATATTGCTACTCAACAAGCACAACGGAGAGATACAAGTGGTTAACAAAACCGTATCACTGAGAAGAACTTTCTTAATTCACCACATGAACTCAATAGTAGTCATCCAAAATCAAACTTTTTGGACCAATGAGATATCTGAGGCTAAACCATTACCAGCCATAGCCCATTCTACAAATCTGACCAACATATTTCAAGAAGTCTTATCATTAGAAATGCTGAAAGAGTTACAAGAGTGCAAGCAGCGCAGTAGTTGCACAATAAACCAAAACAACAACGTAGTTTAGAGTTAACTTTATTTTAAGAATAAAATTTGTAAATCAGTTTTAGCAAAAAAGTCTTACAATAAAGAGCTAAGCTCGTAAAAAAATATTTTTTTAGTTTTTCAACTAATAATTTATTTAATTTATACAAACATATGTATGCAGTTATTACACATCTACGCCATCAGAATGTACATATTAGAATACCTATGTTAAATAATGATATAAAACATAGCATCATGTGTAAACTTAGAAGAGCTCAGGAATGTTCGTGACGACGATGAAATTTATGCTATAAATACTACTGCAGCAGCAGAATACGGAGAGTCACAGTTTCCAAGTCTTAGTGTAAACACAGAGTGTGTAATATTCTTGTAAAGTAATTTTAAGTATTGTTAAGTGCTTAATTGAAGAGAGTTGCAATAATTTGCTTTTAACACAATCCAGTTTTCATAAAAGTTGAATTATCGAGTGTAGTTAACGAACGTCTAATGTGGAAATTAAAAAAAATTATACCAGACCATTCTCTGGGGAATTCCAACAACTATGTTTGAAATTGGTGTTCTTTCCTCTAATAGTATGGTTACTAGAGCTTAAAATAAGAGATGCAAGGGTTTTGCATATATTTCTTCCAATCATCGATCAATCTGGTTATATCTAGTATGATTGCGTTACTAATTTGCATTCGAGTTTGGGAATTATTCACATAAGTTGGAATGTTCGTGAAACTGGCGTCTTTTGTAATGTAAATACGACAGCAAGCAGGAGAATAAAAACAGTTACAGTTTGACAGTCTTAGTGAAAACAGAGTGTGAAACGTATTTGTAAATCAATTTTAATTTAAATAGGATAAATATCATAAAAGAAAGCCTGTTTTAAAAAATGTTTAAATATTTGGTTCGACAGTATATATACATAATAAAGTTAGAAAAAGGAAATTTGACGAAAAGTCGATGAAAGGTATACTTGTTGGATATGAGTCAAATGGTTTCAAAGTGCTTGATGTGGAATCGAAAAAATTTATGGTAGCAAGAGATGTAGATATGGTAAATTCTAGGACTGTGGTTAAAGACTGTAGAATCCAGAATGATAGTATGGAAAAAGTATCTTTCGAAATGGAAGGTGCAGAAAATTCTTCAAAACATATATGTACTGTTATATGTGGACGATTTGGTGATAGCAACTGAAAATATGAAAACAATGTCCGATTTTAAGTCTTAAGTATGACTAATAAATTTAGAATGACTAACTTATTTGAAATAAGACATTTTATTGGGATAAAAATAGAAATGCAAAATGAACAGATAGACCTTAGTCAGTCAGCTTACATAAATAATGTCTTAAAGAAATTTATCATGGATGAATGTAAGTCTGTTAGTACTCTACTTCCAACCAAGTTAAATTATGATGCTTTAAACTCAGATGAAGAATGTGAAGCTCCATGTCGGAGTTTAATTGGTTGTTTGATGTACATTATGTTATGCACAAGCCCTGATTTGAGTACAGCAGTGAGCATTCTAAGTAGATACACAAATAAAAATAACAATGAATTATGCCAAAATCTTAAACGAGTTTTGAGGTATTTAAAGGGTACTTTAAATTTGAGAAACTACAAACTTCAAAGATATTTTTATTGGTTATATTGATTCTGATTGGGAGGGAAATGAAAACGATAGAAAAAGTACTTCAGGTTATTTGTTTAAAATGTTTGAATTTAATCTGATTTGTTGGAATACAAATAAGCTAAATTCAGTTGCAGCTTCTTCTACTGAAGAAGAATATATGGCATTGTTTGAGGCTGTTAGAGAAGCTTTATGGTTGAAATCTTTAATGACAGGAATAAATGAAATGAAAGAGCCTATAAAGTTACTAGAAGATAATCAAGGTTGCATTAGTATTGCTAATAATCCCTCCTGCCACAAGAGATCGAAGCATATTGATATTAAGCATCATTTTTCTAGAGAGCAAATTGAAAATAAACTAATTATTGTTGAGTATATTTCCACAGATAATCAATTGCCCGATATTCTAACCAAGCCGTTAGCTGTTGCTAAGTTTAACATCATGTGACATGAATTGGGCCTTGCTTTCAAATAAAACTAAAACATAACTAATTTGCTGATCAACAGAAAAATATTATTTGAGAAATGAAAAAAATATTCTTAATTTACTTTGCACTCTGTTAAATTGAATTTCCTTCTAAATAATTTTGAATGTTTAATTAACGTTGGTCTGGTTGGCTTTTTCTGGGTTTTCCCAATCAATGCAATAAATGTTGGACCACAAATATTGTAATCTCCCAGAATGCACAACTTGTTCAATAATATCATTAAATTGTATTATTTTTGTTATTAATGATCAATATATCTTTTGAGGAGGTGTGTTGGATATATTTACATTTTCTGCATGGTAACATTGGCTGATGCAACTTTATGCATCCCTGTGAAATATGAATCATTTTACTATGCAGAGCAAAAGCTATATTGACCGGTCTTATATGTTAGAGCGAGACAGAATTAATAAAGCGCTCGTTCGGCCATCTCATGTTTGGTTGCTGAGTTAGTTAGTCGTTGAGAAAACGTAGACCAGACAAGTTATGAAAGTAAGAAAGAAGAGAAATAAATTAATAATAATTTAATCGTACTGAATGTGTTTGTTTTTTAAATTACACACGAAAAGAATAAGGAAACAGGAGAATAGTAATTAGACCGATATAACAACACTTTTCAATAAAATTATCTGTAAACAGAGCCACTTCCTTTGAATTTTGGTTACAGTCCAAGGTTTCAGCAACAGTTTTAATAGAACGGATGGCTACTAAAAATTTGTGTTGCAAATTATTCCCTAATTTTGTCAAATGAGTTGGGAAATATATGCTGGTCTGGTTAATTTGGGGCACATTATAGTTTTGCAATTATACTTTTGAAGTCGTCATAGATTTCGTATCAGCATAAATACCAACAATAATGTCAGCCTTTAGATCAAGCGGAGATTAACTCTTGCCAACAGGTATTACTACGAGCTCAGTAGGCAATTGAGAAGTAGAGCCCTCTCTCGACCTACGAAAATAAAGCTCTATAAGTCTCTCATCCTTCCCGTCCTAATGTATGTATAATGTATCCTAATGTAGAAAAATATTTTTTAACTATTTCGCACAAAATATCAGTCAAAAATCAGCAGTCAACCCTGATACAAAATAATTTAGAATTATACTGAAATTAGAAAACACTGCTTTTAAAATGCAAACTTGATTGCCAATTTTATTGGTTCGTGTAAACCCTTTGCTTTGAAATCCATCTATCATCTGCAACTCTTTTATTTATTATCTTAATTGGTCTTTTAACATATTTGTCGTAATTACTACAGACCAGTTCTTCAGAATCTTCAAGAAATTTTTTTCAGGTTTTCCAGAGTCTATCGCAGACATTACAGGCGTGGCCTAAGGAATATTTGACGAGGTGCTGATTTATGCAAACTATAAGCCTTGTATAGTTCAGTTTGATGATTCTCTGATCCCAGTTGTGCTGCATCTGGATTAACTTCATTTTTATTGTTTGCTTTTCCAATGCACGCAACACTCTTTGCAAAATCATCATCTCCATCAAAATATTCATACTCAAAGCATGCGAATTTATTTGCTATATTATTATAATTATAATCTTACCATCATTATGGGAATTTTGCCACCTCAATGACTGTCTGGTGCTGTATAATCTGAGGACCGTCGTCGTTATTCAATAAGTTGATTGGGAGTCTACACTCTCGTGATCTCTCGGTGCTGGTTTTTTCACGATAGCAGAATCTGAATTTTACGATAAACTTCCATTTTTCGAAGTCTACATTATCGCTGGCTCTGAGCCGTAGTTTTTATTGAAAATTTTATAGTAACACAATAACCATTTGTTTATGCATCGCGATTGTTTTTCTATACTCGCTCATTCTTTCAGCTCTAGAAATTTCTAAAGATTCTTATTTGAAATGAAAAATTTTTGTTTAAAATGTGATGTTAGAAAGTGATGTACAGCGCCCTCTATCAATTGAGTTTGATTCATACTCTATCAATCAAGTTTGAATCATACGCGAATCAGAGCCCTCTATGAATCGTGGATACTTGTGGATGCATATGTGCTGCCCATCATTTATGTGTATATATCCTTATTTTTTTCCCGCACTATCATCTTTTACTCCTCGTAAATATAGAAAAAATTCTAAAGAAGTAAACTTCAATAAAGTTGAATAGGAAGGAAAATATAATAGAGGTACTTAGACCAACCAGTTACCGGAGGAAACATCAGTGAACTAGAAAAAACCCCAGACATTGTAAGAAGTCTTCGTGAATTCTCGGGAGAACCTGGAGAATTCGGTTCATGGAAAAAAAGTGTTGAGAGAATAATAGATATTTACTCACAGGTATAAGAAACAGTAAGATATTATGGTATCCTTACCGTAATACGAAACAAAATCATAGGGAATGCAGACGTAGCGTTAGAATCATTTAATACACCATTGAATTGGACAGCTATCTCTCGTTATTTGGCAAACCATTATGGTGATAAGTGCGATCTTAGTACTCTATAATACCAAATGACCGCACTTACACAAGGAATTTTAACCATTCAAGAATTCTACCAAAAAGTGTATTCACACTTTTCCTTAATATTAAAAAAATGTCCAGCTTAGAAGCTGGACCAGAATCTCGAAATCTCCTCATACAAACTTACCGTAATAAAGCCCTCGACACTTTCGTAAGAGGTCTTAATGGTGATCTTCCAAGATTACTTGGAATGAGAAAACAAACAGACTTACCACAAGCTCTCAAACTTTGCCTCAAACTCGAAAATCAAGCTTTCAGAAATAACTTAACTATAAATAACTATAATAGCACTAGAAAATTTACAGCACAACCAAACACCCAAAATCCCATACGCAAAGACAAACATCATCAACAACCATTTTAACCTCACTTGGTTAATTGGGGACAACAACCGCAGAGACATTTCTCACAACAACAACCCTTTTACCCTCCCCTACTACCTAGGCAATTTCGCGACCAACCAATATTTACTCCACAACAACTAAACCGTTATCCAAATCAATTTCAGAATCAATCTCAAAATCAATTGCAAAACCAATTTCAACCTCTTTTCACTTCGTCACGACCATTTGAACCTAAGCCCTTACCGAAACCTTTACCGATGGAAATAGATTCGAGTATGCAAACTAAAAAAATCAACTATATGAATCGGACTGCACCGAATGACGTATTTTATGGCAAAGACCACCGTTTGAAACACCTAATGCAGATAAACGACAGAGAAATTATAACATAAGAAAACAAAAATATGTAGAGCAAATAAATAATATAGATCATGAATTTGATCAAACTTTAGTTGAATACACTGATTCTAAGTATAAACAACTGCAGTTTAATTCAGAGGTGAATTAATGGGATATTAAAACACCTGAAATTTGTATTTAAATATTTAACAACGATTACAAATTTATTGGAATGAAAATTGTACAATAAATATATTGAAGAGCCCAACCGACCGGTGTGAAAGTGTTCTAGAGAAGCACTTAGAGAAAGCAACAGCAAGAAAAGAAATAGAACAAAAAGAAACAAGGATAGAGAAAATTAATAGGAAAGAAAAGGTGCATTAGGGTGGCTTAAACAACTACCCAATACATAATCAACAAGATTTTAATTACGATTATTCAGAAAATGTAGACGTTACTAACATTAATTTTTTAGAATGAAAGCTCCTCACTACCTTACATTGAATGTAAGGTAAGTGATGGAGAGATCATAAAAATTCTAATTGACACTGGTTCTAATAAAAATTATGTACAATCCCGTTTAGTAAAAAACCTCTTAAAAACGAAATCCCCTTTTATGCAAGTTCTGTTGGAGGACATATTCAAATTACTCATTATACCTTTGCAAATCTTTTCGGACTAAAAGATACAAACTTAGATATAAAACTTTTCTTACTTCCTAAAAGTCATTTCATACTATTATCGGAAATGATTCACTTAAAGAAATAAACGCCGTGATTTACACAAAAGATAACTACATGTCAATAAAAACTAAATTGAATATTAATTTAAAACAACAAATTTCGCAACATGTCAATCTTATCAGAACATTTGAATCAAATTCAAAAAGAAAATCTCAAAAAATTAACAGGTGACCATAAAACATTTTTTTGTGATCCAGATGAAAAATTAACATTTACTACTTACTACAGTAAAAGGCCAAATAAGAGCAACTTGAGACAATTCGGTTTATAAAAAATGCTACCACTACCCAATGTGTCTTAAAAACCATGTAGAAAAACAAATAAACGAATATTTACGGACGGTATTATACGACCATCCAGATCGCCATACAATTCGCCCGTATGGGTTGTTCCTAAGAAATTAGATGCATCAGGAGAGAAAAAATATCGTATGGTCATGGACTATAGAAACTTAAATTCAATTACAACACCAGACAGATATCCGATCCCCGAAATCAGCGAAGTACTGTCCCAACTAGGAAGAAATGGATTTTTTTCAGTACTCGGCCTGAAAAACGGCTTCCATCAGATTCCATTAAAAGAATCAGTTACCAGCTTTCAAGCTTTCAAGACAGCTTTCTCAGTTAATAAAGGGAAATACGAATTTACCCGTCTACCTTTCGTTCAAGAACGTTCCTTCCATTTGCCAAAGAGCTCTTGACGACATTTTAAGGGATCATATAGGGAAAAGATGCTTTGTCTACATAGATGACATTATAATATTCAGCAAAAATCAACAGGACAATGACCTTAAAATAAAATTCAAAGTACTAGAAACAGCAAAGCTTAAAGTTCAGCTTGAATTTATGAAATCTGAGGTCGAATTTTTAGGATTCATAGTATCAGAAAATGGTCTTAAAACAAATCAAAAAAAAATAGAGTCAATAGTTAACTTCCCAGTACCCAAAACTCTTTAAGACCTTCGTTCCTTTTTACGACTTTTAGGCTACTATTGCCGTTTTATAAAGGACTACGGAAAATTGGCAAAACCTCCTTTTAAGAGCGGAAGATGGATGTGTGTCCAAAAATCATTCAAAAAAAATGCATGTATTTTTAAATGAAGAAGTACTCAATGCATTCCAAAAACACCTTTACCCATTGCCAATGAACCAATAAATGTATTTAAAAACCAAATATTTTTTAAATCAGACGCGTTTCCCTCATATCAATTTCAAATTATTTTTCCTACATATCATAGACATACCATTACGGAACAAGAATTTAATCACGACAATCTAATAAATTATCTGAAGCAATATCTTAACCCATTTGTTACCAACGTTATCAATACTGACGAATGTACCCTAGGTAAAATACAAGAAATTTTTGCAGAACACTTTAGCAACTACAAAGTAAGATTTATACGAAATACTGTGGCCGACTTAACTGACGAAAAGGAACAGGATAACGAAATACAAAAAGAACATAAACGCGCCCATCGAAATGGACGTGAGAATAACGCACAAATCTTGAAAAATTTTTATATTATTGAATAATACAGCCATTAAGAGAAATCCTAATGTGTTATGGCATACCAAAAAAAATTTTTATAGATAATTAAAAGTCATTAAGCTCAGCCCCTATAATACATGTATTAGAAGATCAATTTAATATAGAAATCTTTAAAGCTCCACCCTATACAAGTGCAGTAAATGGTCAAATTGAAAGATTTCACTCTACCCTAAGGGAAATAATTAGATGTACAAAAGCAGAAAAAATTCACACATCATTTCAAGATTTATTAGACAAATCAATACATAAATATAATTATTCAATTCATTCTACCATCAAACAGAAACCAATAGAAGCATTCTTCGGAAGAAAAGTTACCACTGACCCTCGACAAATCCTACAAAACAGAAACAAAAACATACAGAGACTAACCGAAAAACAAGGAAAGGACTTAAGCTTCCATAATAAGAATAGGCACGATTTTATAAATTATATTCCAGGCGACGTCATATTCGTTAAAGCAAACAAAAGAGTAGGAGACAAACTTTCCAGTAGATACAAAGAAGAAATAGTAGCAGAAAATAGAAATAGCATTAATGTTACAAGCAAAGGTAGAATTTTTCATAAAGGATTGGTCAGGAAATAAATATTTTATTTCAGGACAACATGACGAATTTCAAGGATTGTGGACGACTATTGAACTTTTTAACGATAATATCGGCAATTTTCGCGGAAACTAATCTTAGACTACACTAATTCGCAAATCATAACAAATGGTAACAGCTAGACTGCAAACTGGTACATTAAAAATTGTACACATCATCGAATTAGACGAATACCAAAAAGCAATAATAGATATCGAAAGAACATTAGATTAGATTAGATAAGATCTTTAGACATTCTGGGAACCGCTTGGAAATGGCTCGCGGGCACCTCTGATCTCGATGATTTTCAATTAATAGACGACAGGGCAAATAACCTAATAAGAAATAACGACAGACAAGTAACAATAAACAAACTAAAAATGAATAGATTAAACGAAGTTTCTAAAATAACTAATAAATTATCCAATACTATGCAGTCCGACGTATATGAAAAAAAAAAATCATAATAGAAAGAAAATAAAAATTATTAAAGAAGAATTAGTCCAAATAGATTATTCAATACAGTGGTCAAAAGCAAATATCGTCAATTCGTTTATATTACCAAATTTAGAAATGAATTTAACAAAAAATTTTTTCAGAAACAAGATATTCGTTTCACTAATTTAATAGAAGCATTAGAATTTAGTGAAATTAAAGTCGCTTCTAACCACTCCACTTTAATATATGTATATGTGACGATATTTTAAGGGATCAAATCGGGAAAAGATGCTTAGTCTACATAGATGACATTATAATATTCAGCAAAAATCAACAGGACCATTTCAATGACCTTAAAATAATATTCAAAGTACTAGAAGCAGCAAAGCTGAAAGTTCAGCTTGATAAGTGAACAAAATGAATTGTAACAGATATATTGTTAAATCAGTTAAGAAAGGAAATATAAGTATAAAGTTACCATTTAAAGATATAATAACATGTAGCCAACAGGTATTAGGAATTAAGAATGAATGTAAAACTTTGAACAATTTATCAATATGTAAGAATGCAAATATTATCAATATAACTAATTCAGACTGCATATCTAAATTAATTAAAAGCTTACCATCTAAGTGCACAACAATTAGCAGCTACCATTAGTAGAAGAAATATCAACAAACATATTGCTACTCAACAAGCACAACGGAGAGATACAAGTGGTTAACAAAACCGTATCACTGAGAAGAACTTTCTTAATTCACCACATGAACTCAATAGTAGTCATCCAAAATCAAACTTTTTGGACCAATGAGATATCTGAGGCTAAACCATTACCAGCCATAGCCCATTCTACAAATCTGACCAACATATTTCAAGAAGTCTTATCATTAGAAATGCTGAAAGAGTTACAAGAGTGCAAGCAGCGCAGTAGTTGCACAATAAACCAAAACAACAACGTAGTTTAGAGTTAACTTTATTTTAAGAATAAAATTTGTAAATCAGTTTTAGCAAAAAAGTCTTACAATAAAGAGCTAAGCTCGTAAAAAAATATTTTTTTAGTTTTTCAACTAATAATTTATTTAATTTATACAAACATATGTATGCAGTTATTACACATCTACGCCATCAGAATGTACATATTAGAATACCTATGTTAAATAATGATATAAAACATAGCATCATGTGTAAACTTAGAAGAGCTCAGGAATGTTCGTGACGACGATGAAATTTATGCTATAAATACTACTGCAGCAGCAGAATACGGAGAGTCACAGTTTCCAAGTCTTAGTGTAAACACAGAGTGTGTAATATTCTTGTAAAGTAATTTTAAGTATTGTTAAGTGCTTAATTGAATAGAGTTGCAATAATTTGCTTTTAACACAATCCAGTTTTCATAAAAGTTGAATTATCGAGTGTAGTTAACGAACGTCTAATGTGGAAATTAAAAAAAAATTATACCAGACCATTCTCTGGGGAATTCCAATAACTATGTTTGAAATTGGTGTTCTTTCCTCTAATAGTATGGTTACTAGAGCTTAAAATAAGAGATGCAAGGGTTTTGCATATATTTCTTCCAATCATCGATCAATCTGGTTATATCTAGTATGATTGCGTTACTAATTTGCATTCGAGTTTGGGAATTATTCACATAAGTTGGAATGTTCGTGAAACTGGCGTCTTTTGTAATGTAAATACGACAGCAAGCAGGAGAATAAAAACAGTTACAGTTTGACAGTCTTAGTGAAAACAGAGTGTGAAACGTATTTGTAAATCAATTTTAATTTAAATAGGATACTGAGCCGAGGTATGTACCTTTTCCATTACATATGTAAAACCCCATGAAGTTGAAATTTGTTGCATAGTGTAATAAATACAGAATGTTAAACAATATTTTAAATTCTCCGCAAAAAAGATAACTCCCCGATTTCCTGCAGAACTTTTGATTAGAACTTCTCTAACAGAACAGTTTCATACTTATTTTTGTTGTTATTCTCTATATATTGATCACCAATCTGCACAGAACGGTCAAACAAATATTTTAAAATAAAATATAAATTTACTTTGAAAATTATGTTTTTGTAATTGAGTTAACACTTTCCTTTTATGGATACTCTTCATAAAAATGTTGTTACATAATTAAATAAGTTAGAGTGATGATACCTAAGTTATTTAAATTAATTGTTATTACTCCATTTATGCACTCTGTTACAACATTGATCAACATATTGCAACATGGATCCCTGAATGGGGATCCATCATTGTACGTGCACTACACGTACAATGAATGTTGTTATTAATGACCAACAAACTGATGTTATACTAATATTAGTAAAGTTAATCATGGATTTCTGATTAAAAAGCTAAGTTTGATTGGATTTCCGCCCTTGCTTTTAAAATCGTTTCCTCAAGGGAGCCATCTGCTGATGATGTAAAGTTGTTCTTATCTCACAACTTTTGCTCATTTTGAAAATGGTGTCTTGATAAATGTAATTTTATAACATTTACAAGAAGATAACATATTTATGTTAAATACTCTTTACAGGATCAGAATGTATTGATATTTGTTGATTTTGGTGTTACAATGGCCTCCAAATTAAGTTTTAACTTGCATATCAACACGTGTGTGAACAAAGCTAAAAGTTTTTTAGGGTTTGTTAAACGTCGGTCAAAAGAATTTAACGACCCTTATACAACAAGAACGCTATTCACTTCATTTGTTATACACATCATGGAGTATGCAGCTCGTGTCTATAATCCTCAATATAATTGCTACATAAGAAAACTTGAGTCGGATTGAAACAATCAATTTGTTATTTTTGCACTGAAGAGTTTTTGTGGTTTTTGTTCGATATATCATTGATACCCTCTCTACGGGTACGACCTTTTGTATTCAAGTGTTATTGACCTCCGATCGACTACCGACTAATTATTCCATTTTTAAACTTTTTGAACGAGATATTGAGTCTCGATATTTCTAAAATAATCATTAATGAACAAAAAAGTAACAACGGATCAAAGTTTCACAAACAAACTTGTGTTGAAGGGTATTGATACTTAAATATTCAATATTAAAAAGTACTCAGTATCGAATCGGTTCTTATACTCAATATCGAATCGATACTTTCACTAATTTCTGTTCAGGCCATAAACTTTCCTTTAAAGGCACCACAGACCAAGGAGGGCCTAGGCCGAGCTTTTCGAATCCACTTATGTTGTGCTCATAAATAGAAGAGAGTTTTATGTTAAATCCGAATGGATAGGTGCAAAGCTTTTCATAGGCAATTTTTACTCTCCAAGAGGTGATGCCAAGTAGAAAACTTGTTTTTTCTGCTTTTTGATAATGCCGATATTTGAACCCCGGACACTCTGCGTAGCAGCTGTAGGGGAAAAGACACGATTTTATTTTTGTAGATTGTAATCGGCAGAGTTTGCCTTCGATTACTCTATTTCTATCCAAGAAAGGATTCAAATTACATATTTTTGGCAGCGACCGAACCATTCGCAAGATTTGAGCGTAGCGCGTGTCAATAGTGCAGCGCTAGCATATTTATCACTCAATGCTTGACAACGAAACGTACATTATATTGTAGGGTCGGCAGTGTGCACAGCGCATTACCAACTGTGCCACGACGACAGACATAAACAGTCAGTTTAATATTATATGTTGCACGTAAATTCACGCGATATTTTATTTTAACTTAAATTCAACCTTTTCATTTAAACAAAACAAAAACAAACAAAATTTTTTTTAAACATTTCGGATCTAAAAAACAAGCCTTTTACACTATGTTCTCAGATGATTGATTTTGGTGGCATTGGATCAGGAGCAGCAACGTGTTTACCAAAATGCGTTTAAAAATCAGCTGTTTGATAAAAGTGAAAAGGTGATATACCCGATTCTTAGAAGTATCGATACTGAGGTACTCAATACTCCAAAGTAGTCGCGAAGTGATGGGAAGTATCACTAGTACAAACTAAGTGTGAATGAATGACTATGTTCGGAAAAACTCAGAATTACACAGTGCGTCACCAAAAATACGAATGGTATATCTCCAAACTAAAAAATGAGAAGATGACATAAATAGCCAACTTACTTTACTTTACTTACTTTTAATGGCACAACAGCCCATGGAGGGCCTAGGCCGAGCTTTTCGCATCCACTCATGTTGTGCGTGTTATATTTGTACATGAATGGAAGGGACCTACAGTTTAATGCCGAATCCGAACGGCGAAGTGAAAAGCTTTTCATAGCAATTTATACTCTTGTAGGTTTGCCATTGCCTGCCAAGAGGTGGTGCCGTCTAGAAAAAATATTTTTTCTTTTTGATTTTGCCTGTGCCGAGATTCGAACCCCGGACGCTCTGCGTAGCAGTCCAACGCACTACCACTACGCCACAGCGACCAATAGCCAACTAGTTTCTTGAATTGTCTCTAAATAGTCTCATTTTTTAAATTATATTTTAGATATTAAAAAATTGTTAAAATATTGAGTTCGAAACATTTTTGGGAGTGTTTTGGTACGGGGGATAGTATCTCATGCTCGTTTTTAGAAAAAAATTAAAAATTACAGTTTTTTAGACCATAGTTATATGAAAAAATGGTAAGAGGTAAAAACTACATTGCTGATAAAAGCTCCTGGAGAAAAATATGTGGGGTCACTGAACAACAAAACAATCAGTTGCTTTAAACTCATGTCTCACTATCAGAAGTTACCAAAAATTACTAAATTTAAAAACGAATTACCAAGTTACCAAAGGTTATATCGAGCTTACTGTGCGAAAGACCGAAGCCCGTCGTCAAAAACTTATTGGACCTTATTAATGTGGCTTCATACCAGATAATCACACTACACCAAATCCTGCAAAAGACCCGAGAAAAACAGATCGACACCCAGCATCTTTTCGTCCATTATAAAGCCGCCTTCGACAGCGCGATTAGGGATCACTTGAACACCGCAATGACTGATTTTGGTATCCCTGCAATGCTCATTAATTTTTGCAAAATGATACTAACTGCACTAGCAGCGCTGTTAAAATTGGTACAGACCTTGACAAGGTGATTCCCTAAAGTTCGACTTCTTTAACCTTAGGCTGTAGAAATTAATTCGACATGCGAACATCGACTTCCCTGGCACAATCTCCTACATCCTATCATGCTGCTACCATAATTTCGTTTACCTAGAGTCCAGTATTAACACTAACAATAATGTCAGCACTATCAATAATGATCAACTCTTGCTGATAGGTGTTACTATAAATTACTCATCTTTCCCATCCTAATGTGTGGTGTTGAGACGCGGACGTTAACCACCAATGATGAGAAGCTGTTAGGGCCGCTTGAGAATAACAATAGAACATGGCTTCGACGTAGAGTTACTCTCGGAGTGGTATGTCAACTTAGATGGACGCTGCTGGGCATCGGACTCTCCGAACAACTATTTTGGCGCTAAGCAACGCCACTCTGCAAGCTAGAATGACAACCGTCAAAGAGGGCTTTTTATAGGCGGTGATTTTAATGTATGGCCCACAAAATGAGGTAGCGCTCACACTAACCGACGAGGCAGTATACTTCTCGATAGCCTTGTATCCCTAGAGTTGGAACTCTTAAATGAATTCGGGCACATACTTTCGCGTCGGGTAGGGGTAGGTCCATAATAGACCTCACCTTCACACACAACGAGCTTTCGTGATCTGCCAAATGGTACGCCAGCAACATATATACGCATAGTGATGCATAAAAAGCCAAAATCATCATCATTGTAACCGAAGTTACACCCCCTGAAATCCGGATCCAGAAGGCGCAGAAAATAAGATGGAAGAACCACGAGTTCAACGCCGAAAGATTTAAAATTTTTTGGTACGACGCAACGTTCCAGAAACTCGCTCAGCGACAGCACAGTTGCGCACAAGCACCAAACGTCACTGCCAATGATGCATTTGCATAGGTGATAATAAGGCTACGGGATGAGATGGCATTCGTAACGTGCTACTCAAGACAGCAGTGAAGGCAAAACCGGCGGTGTTCGCGAAGTTATTTGACACGTGCTTGAAGGAGGGCGTCTTCTCATTCTCTTGGAAACGACATCGTTTCGTGCGTCTACTGAAGCCAAGGAAGCTGCTGTTCAACCCACATCCTACCGCCCACTATGCATGCTGGATACAAATTCTGGAACCCATCATAAAGAACAGTTGTATTGAGTAGTGTAGTTTTTCAAAATATTTGCGCTTCAATATAAATTGGAAAAGAAAATATATAAAATCTGTATTTCATAGCCGATTTCATGCAACTTGGGTTCATTTGAACGATATTTTAATAAGCTATCGTATAAAATAGCTTTTCGACTAATATTTATTATTTATTTAACTAATATAAATGAAAACCGCATTTTTACACTGAAATGTGTATATTCGATGAAACCCCTGTAGGAATTCCAGTTAACGTTATTCAATTTCCATGCTCACGACAGACGATTTTGATCCTAATATAATTTTTCGGTTGCAGCCAGTGTTACATTTATAATTTCAAATTACTGTTTAAATAAAATAAATTACTTTTGTTTTAGTATAATTACTGTACGTTTGACAAATTAAATATAACACTAATTTTAGCGAAAAACAATCTTATATTTACATAACATCAAAAACAAAAAGTAAAATATTATTAGCAAACAATTCAATAAAAAAATATCATAACGAGGAATTTGTATTTTTTTCACTATCCCTCTATCAAAGTTTTAATTCTGGTAACAAATTTTCTACAGGACACGAGATTCTTTGAATATATGTGATTATCTCTGGAGTTACTTTTTTTTTAAATCTTAAGTATTTTTTTCTTTAAACTTAAGTATTTCGTAGGCTTATGAATATGAGTTGAACACTAAAAACGTCCGACTCGGTTCGCCACGGATTCATATCTTTTTAAACTATTTATCCTTAAACAGTAATAAAATCGAACGAAGAAGTGTTAGTAGTTTTTAACAGCTTTTAACTTTTTATTTGCAAAAAGAAAATTGTATAATATATGTGTTTTAGCCACCCTAATGCACCGTTTTTCCTATTCATTTTCTCTATCCTTGTTTCTTTTCGTTCTATTTCTTTTCTTGCTGTTGTTTTCTCTAAGTGCTTCTCTAGAACACTTTCACACCGGTCGGTTGGGTTCTTCAATATATTTATTGTAATTCTAAAAATTCCAATTTTTCAATTTATTAAATTAATGTAGTTAAATTTAAATACAAATTCCTTGTGTTTATCCCATTAATTTACTTCTGAATTAAACAATATGATTTGTATATAATTTTCTGATGCTGATTTTAATGAAATTTACAGATTTTCTCTCGTCATGTTGTCAAGATTAAAGGAGTATAGGATATCGTTCCTACATATACGAGGTATGATAATAAAATAACCGTTATTTTTTCAAAAAGTATTTATTTATTCATCAACAACTATCTTGTCCCCTTCAAAGTAATCCCCCTCAGATATAATACATTTATGCCAGCGTTTTTTCCAATCCTCGCAACACTTCTGAAACGCGCTTTTTGGTATCGCCAACAGCTCCTGTTTCGATTTTTCTTTTATCTTCTCAATCGTAGCAAAACGCTTTCCTTTCATCGGTGTCTTCAGTTTTGGGAAGAGGAAAAAGTCAGTGGAGGCCAAGTCCGGTGAATACGGTGGTTGAGGCATGATAACGGTTTTGTTTTTGGCCAAAAACTTACGCACAAGCGACGTTGTTTTTGCTAAAAATTTAGCAATTTTGGAACAATCTTCGCTGCCGCACGTTTCATGCCTAAAACATCCGTAAAAATTTAAGAGAAAAATCTAAGAGCACACCAAAACACGACTAACCTTTTTATCTGTCAAAAACAAACTGACAATCCAAAATGGTTGGTATTGCCAACATATATAACAGACAACAGACAACATAACAAAAAAAAAATGCGAAAATCGAACATACGTAACTCACGAAATTTGAAAATAACAGTTATTTTTTTATCACACCTCGTACTAGGCCCTAAATGGATTGTTGGGCCATTAAAAGAAGAAAAGAAAGAATACCTTTCCCTATTTTTCAGTCAAAGCTCATTGGAACTACCCTTATGTACTTTAAACTCATATTTCCTGTATATTGTTTATTAAGTGGTGGAAAAGTGCATATTTGCGAGGTTTCAACTCATTACCATCGGTTTTAAAACATTTCATAGAGTTGCAAAAATAAAAGTTGCAATACAGTAATGTCTTGTTTTACAGGATGTTATTCGAAAAAGTTCTGAGCATGGTATGTTTACACTATTACTGTCGTACTGCGCAATCATGCCGGTTTCATCTAGGATTTATGTATATAGATAATATCTTAAACGTTACACCTACACTTTAATGCGTGATTTCGGTTCCAAAATTTTTTATACGAGTATGTACCTAAGTATATCATAAGTACATATTGCGCATAAAAGTAGCTTCACTATTTAAAAGAAACAGATTGATAGAAAATTGTTGAATATTTTACAACATTGTGTTTACTCGGGGTAAACATTAAGTTGCATACTTTATTTAAGAAAATATAGTCTCATAATACCTCTTCGTTATCCAAGCCAAGCTGTAAAATATTGGACACAATTATGTTAAATATTATTGAATTAATTAGACAAAAAGTTTGCATATTAAACTAAGGTGTTGCATGCTATGTACATACGAGTATAAGAACAAAAAAGTCACTTTTATACAGTATACATATATGCACCGTATGAATGAAAAGCAAATATCGATGTATCGACAGATTGATTTAGTTTCAACTAAATTTTTATGCATTATTTCTTTTCTCGATACATCGATATTGAAGTTTGAGTATCGTGTGTATGTACATACATAACATAATCTGAACAAAATATTTAAAAGACTTATAATAATGGTGGTACGTTCGTTCATATTACATTACTTACATAGGTATATTGAATTCTCATAAAAAAAAAAACAAAACATCTGGGAACTACATATAATGCAATGCATAAAATATAAATCACATCCCAGTTATTGCTGCACACAAAGTCGTAAGTCAAACTTGGGTAAAAAATTAGAAAATTGGAATGTTTGATTTTAAAGCGGCTAAACCGGTCAACTGAGCCGCAAAATACGAGGTTTAACATGATTAAAATAAATGTAGTGCAAAATATGTGCATATATTATATATTTTTAATTAAAAAGGGCAATAATTTTGTTTTCGAAAGGCTTTCCGTTCACATGGACTAATACCACTGTGTAACAGCACAAATCAAAAAGTAGAAAACAATTTTCTACACGGCACTACATCTTGGCAGGCAATGACAAACCTCCAAAGCAAAACTTGCCTAAGAAAAGCTTCGCCGTTCGGATTTGGCATAAAACTGTAGGTCCCTTCCATTCACGTACAACAGTGTTGGTCAAAGGGTAGCCCGTGCACAAAATAGCTTTTAAGCTATTAAGTTCATACACAGTTCTGCCAACGCATGGCAGACATTAAATTGAAAATTTTGCAATTAAGTAGCACAATACGTACTCGACGGTTTCTTGCAGTGTCCGTTTTGAAAGCTCTTTAATACATTCAAACAAATTATGATTGTTTTGGTGGCCATCGCTGATGTACAAATATAAAACATACATCATCAATGGATGCGAATAGCTCAGCCCAGGGCCTACTGGCCTGAGGAGATATTGTGCTACAACACCACTACACCACGAAATGATTAATTTAAAATTTTTGTTCGTCGCTAAATACCAAATAAGTGTGTACGTATAAGTATTGAATTACATGTTAAACATTGAAAACTTCTTCTTTTAATGACACAACAGCCCATGGAGGGTATTGGTCGGGCTTTTTGCATCCACCTACAGTTTTAATCAGAACCCGAACTGAGAAGTGAGTTTTTTCTATTTTTTATTTTGCCTGCGTAGCACGTCAGCGTACTTCCAATACCGCCACGGCGACCGCATTGGATAAATTTATACTATAAAAATTATGCTTTTCATCCGTTCTATTAAGTTTTGCTAGATTCTGGGAGATATACCAGGCAAATACTATAATTATTCAGCGGACTCAATAAGACTCATATAATGAGTCTCAAATAAGACTCAATAAAAACACATATAAGTGTGAAAGCTTGACAACATTTTTATCAAACATTTACATGTTTATACAAGGAATGCAAACCGATTTTGAGTTAAACCAATTTTGAACCGAACCACCCGCAGTTGGAGGTACTTGAACCGGACCGAGAACTTAACCGTTATTATTTTTTTTAAATTTCTGTGTTTTATTTAATTTAGTATTCTCCACCTCTAAAAAATAGACGATATTTTAGATAAACAGGCTTTTTGCGTTAAACACAAAAGTTACACCGCAAAAAGTTGCCAAAAATGAGACTAAGCAATCAAAACCAAACCAGTTTTGTACGAAAAAATGGTTCGGCCAATCCAAAGAAATATTCCCATTAATACTCTTTTTAGAACTAATTTTTCTTTTTAATTATTCCGGTGTTTTTAACCAAACCAGTATGGAACAGTACCAGCGGTTACAAGGTTCGAAAAAATCGTTTCTTTAACCAAACCAGTGGTTCAGAGAGACCGTGAACCATTGAGCTGAATCATATTGCAAAATTGTGATGGTCTACATAACTGGTTTATACAGTGTACAAGGTTTACATGAATCCGACTATTATTTTTCTGTTTTATAAAATATAATTTAAGAATATAAAATGTGGAATGTATTTTTAAACATTTTGAAAACTACGTGTCTGTTGCCTTTTGACAAACAACCTCTTTCCACATACGAGCATTCATCTTCTTTCCTTAATTGCTTTTTCAATGGAATTTTCTCATGGAATTGAAGAGAAAAGATAAAACCTCGTACGTGGAAAAATTTTGTTTTGTCAAAAGGTAATTGGTGTGTGTTTGCCATATGCATTTATGTCGTTCAATATGTATATGTACATAATAGTAGTTTAACTTCATATTTTTAGAGTAAGCATTTACTTCACTGTTATTCTGAATTACTTGCTGTTTTAAGTGACCCCCTGAGTGAACGAGTATCACTATATCGTATGTATGAAAGGCTACCAGTTTATAATTATAGAAATATTAAATCCCTTTAATTTTACGGGGAAAAAAGGTACATATGTATACTATGTTTTAAAGGAGGTCATACACTATAAAACTTATCGTTCGACCTGCACATCAAAAGCTTCTGATTTTAATACAACGCAAATAAATCCAACGTTGTTAAATCGCTGGAGCAATTTGGCCAATCGACCGGACTATTTCTCGAGACTACACCATTACCGAACTTTCCCTTCAATAGATAAATTTTTTGACCAGTTGTGTGGCATGTAGCATCATCTTATGATACTGATGTCAAGTCCATTCAAATAAGGCTTTAGTTCTTGGGTTAATTTGATATTGCAACGGCGTAGGCCAAGAACTTTAAAAAAAATCGACACAATGTTGGCCGAGATATTCCCAATTCCTGTGAAAGGAGTGGAATCGACTGATTTAGCTTATTTTGGACTGAAGCGCTTACGGCTGCTATATTTTAGGTATTTCAAGCAGTGTGTTGTTTTAATGGCAAAGGAACATTCAATTGTGAATATGTTGGCTCGAATTTATCCACTATAGCACTATATGTCTGGTGGGACTATTATCAATACCGAAAATTGGAGTAAGTGCTCTTAAAGTTGCGACCCCCGACTCAGAATTTCCAGCCGTTGCTTGTTCGTGAACTTCACGATGATAACAATGTAAACCTTAAATCACGTTTCACATTGCCAGATCAAAAACAATTTGAAGGTTCACTTTTGTATATAAATACAAATAGTTTGAAACATCAAACCGCTTTTGTAAATTTATGTGGAATACCTGTTGTATCTGGAAACAAACAACAATTTTTTTGGACAACCCTAAAAACAGCATAAACTAATTTTTTGTCATAGCTTTGGTATTCTACGTACCTATATATCGTTGTAACGAGCTGAACAAGTGCTACATTTCCTTCTTAGTTGTTTTTCTCTCCGAATTCAAGTAAATCAAGTCTACACCCAAATTCATTTACCTTATGTACAAAATTTACACCCAAATTCATTTACCTTATGTACAAAATTTACGGGCAAGAACGATTTATAGCCCAAGAATTCAATTAATTTGGTGAACAAACAAGTTATAGTTACTTAAATTCTTATTTACATTGTTCCTTACGCACTGTTGTTTACGCACTTACAACTTGTGCGCCAATTTTATGGGTATTAAAAACATTTTTCTGTGTTTTATTTAATTTAGTATTCTCCACCTCTAAAAACCAGACGATATTTTAGATAAACAGGCTTTTTGCGTTAAACACAAAAGTTACACCGCAAAAAATTACCAAAAATGAGTATCTATTATTGCCTCTCCTGTGTTTTATTCTTAGTTTTAGAATACAAATACGACGTCTTAATGAGAATGAAATACATATTTTTATTCATTAATATCAATTCTGAGAAACTGTTAGAACATATTCTTCTTCTTTTAATGACAAAACACCACATGAGGGCATAGATCGAGCTTTACGCATCCATTCATGTTGTATATGTTATGTTTTATGGTATTTATAGGTAGACTAACTACTGACTAAATAAAAACAGGTTTAATAATTTTAAGTAGGATTAAACAAGAGCAAAGCTACACGGATACATACATATACAACTTGTTGGTTATACAACTACATATACAACTTTTAACTCATAGTAATGATGAGTTAAAAGTCATTGATGTATGGAAAAAGTATTCAATTATGGACTGCGTTAACCAAGTTGGTCTAGCGGCTGCCTAATTAAAGCTCTATCAACCTTGAATTCTTGTTGGAAAAATATTTGGCCAGAATGTGTCAAAAGCAAAGACTCTGTCATTCATAATAACGTCGAATTTACTGACATTGTTACATTGACACAAAATATTGGTGGTGATGGATTCGATGATCTATCATCTGCAGATCTAGAGGAATTACTAGTTGATAAAAGCTTGAGTGAAAATAAAATTATAGACCTCACCCGTGAGGCTCTTTAACAAAGAGAACATAGCGATAATGACGGAACGAGCTGCGAAATTTCAACGTCAACTGAAATTGTTAATGACATCTTACAGGGATCTTTATAATGGATTCACGAAATCAAAAACAACCTTTAATAACTAATTTTGTTCTAAGAACTGCTGAATTATCAACAGTGGGGAATAGAAATGATGATAGAGAGATAATTTCCCAAAATGATGAACAAAATAACTCTAGTGACGTATGCGTTTGTTGTGACGATGGATAAAAATTTGTTGTGTTTATATTAGTCTTACTTTCTTGATATGAATAAATTTCTGATATTATTTACTTTTATCCAATTCAAAGTTGTTTTATAATATATTTAATGTATATATTAAAATGTGTAAGCACGGAAAATTAGTTCTCAAGTGAACTTTAACAAGAATTTTTTAATATGTATTGTTTATTGCACTTTAAAGTTGCTTTTTTAGGTCGGGAACCAATCTACTATTTTTCCATATAGCTTGTATCTTTTTTTTATACTATTTTATTGGGAACGAATCTATCGTGTAAAAAGAGAATTAGGTGTATTTATATTTGTACATGAGACCTAGAGTTTTAAAGAGACCTACAGTAAAAGCTTTTCATAGGGAAACTCTTGGAAGTTTACCATTGCCTGCCAAGAGGTGGTGTGCCGTGCAAACAAATTTGTGCACCTTATACTCTTAAATTTTGAGGTGAAAATCGTTTACACAGCACAGCGTAAAATGCAACTTTGTGCAGTTTTGTACCAGCCAAAGTTGCCATGATGTTTTCAAACAATTATTAATTTTTATTTGAAAGTTAAAAAATCTATCATGAGCCCTAGAATTTTAGGAAACAATCACGGTAAAAAATTTCACATATTTCTCAAAGTTATTGAGAAAACATGAAGCATTTTTCGTAAATTTTCACAAAGATGGCAACATGTTATCAAATGAGTAATTCTTATTTTATTTAATATTTGAGTGATTTTTCCTTCCAGATAATTTAAGCAAAACGACGTCGTTTGAAGCCCACACACAAGTGGACGTAAAAACAAGCACACAAGCACTGGAAGCAGTTATTTCTGATATTAAAAGTGAACCGGAAACATTTGAAGTAAGAAATTATGAAGTTATGATATTGCTAAAGCGCTTTAATTTTTTACTTAATTTAAGACATCAACAAAACAATCTGTTGCCGTTTTCTTTTTTTTTTTGTTAAATTATGTTAAACAAATGCATTCACCTATCGTTTGATGTAAGTGCGTTCGTACTCATCCCTTAATATTTTTTATATACATATTTAAATTTTTTATATTAAAAATTCGTAGCCAAAATCAAATTTATACATTGATACATACTGATTGAAGTTCTGCGCATTGTTTTTTCAAACTGTCAACAATAATGGCGTTAGTATGCTATACTTTTTATGCTATACAGGTAAATATCGATACTTCAATTTAAGTAAGTATCGCATTTTAAATTCGAGTCGAGTAATGAGTATAGGCATGACTACACACACAGCTATCTTATTTGGACTTCTTATATTTTGAAATTTTATTTTGATTATTCAGTATTAGCATGTGCCTTCTGCGTTGATTTTTTCAAAAACCGTTTGAAATCCCTTATAGCAGATGCATTCAATGTTGGATCCCTTATAATGGATAACAGTAGCGAAAGGGTTAAAGTGTCCAGTTTCAATAGGATATATATTTTCCAAATTAATAAAAACACATGCAAAATATCGTCCTCGGTAGAAATCACGGATCTAAATAGTTAGCTTTTAGACAGGGTACTTGTTGCTGCAGCTTTTTGAATTGGAATTAAATAGGGCATTAAAAACCAAAAAAGTGTTTTTGCTGTACAACACAGCAGAATGCTGTTATGGTCACTTTAGTTATGGGTAACTAGAAACCAATTTTAATTGCGTTGTTGGTTATTTGTAGCCAAAAAATATTTTGGTGGTAATAATTGTTGTTGGCTAACCAAAACTGGTTTTGGGTTGAGATATTGGTTGGGTACCCAACATAAAGTTTTGGTATCGGATACTGTTATGGGAAACTAAAAAAATTGGCTTTATATCTTTGCAACAAATATTTAAAATGCTAATCAAATATTGGTTGACAACTTTTCTAAACATTTCTCATAACAGTTACGTCCCTGGCTAAAATACATATAACAATTACTGAAAAATATTAAAAAGTTTAATTTTTTTAAGATTGCTTATTTTTTTCTGTCATGGACTTCATCCTATGTTCATGTCATGGACTTTCATCCTATAATATTTTTATGTTGGTGTTCGCGAACACATCATATTTTTCTCTCGTGCTCGGTGTGTGCTGGTTACATTCGAGTTCGTTACAGAGTTGCATTTAGTCGAAATTCAGGTTTTTTAATACTTTTTTGTTTGCTACAGTAGCACTAAATGGTATTCCAAAAAACTTAAAAGGATTATCAATGTGGAGAGTTAAATTAATAATATAATTGAAAAATTATGCAAACAATAAAATTTTTGGACCGGCAGCTTCACTTTTAAACACTAAAAACATTCGCAACTTCGCTTTTCTGCATATGAAAATAATGATGTGCAGTTTTGCATATTTTCCTTCTATTTTACATACATGTTTGTTTTTTTTGTAGAATAACTCATTGACACCCTGAATACTCGGCGTGCTCGGTGTATATTACACCCATCATATCGTGTTCGGTGTGAGAGTGAGTAAAACTCTTTTTTTCGTGTTCGGGCAACAACAATTGCATGATGTTCGCCGAGTAAACTTTGAATATAACCACAGCCTTAGAACAATGAACCGAGCACGTACGAAAATGAAAAACTTACGCACACATGCAAAATTCGCACATACGCTAATCAAAGGTTTGGCTTTGCTACAGATATTTGGTCAACTTTTGCACTCGCGAAATATATGAGTCTTTTTTGTTCTGAGCGCGTCATATGTGCATACATTTTAATTGTGTATGGCTAACAATTACATCCGAACTCGTCATCTCTGCTTACTGTCTTTTTAAAACCGCTTATATCAAATTGTAATTAAAAATTTTCGCTCCAAAATCATTTAATATTGTATATGTATGTACATATATTACGGTAAATTCATATAAAAATTCTATATATTAAAATTGATAGAAAATTTTCACATAAATAGTTCTGCAATATATTATTTATAGTCTGTGCATATAAATGCTAATAAAATAAATTAACATTTGCAAATTAAAGTTACTCAAAAGAAAGCAGTTTCCCTCTGATCATTTTTCTTCATTTTTCATTATGCTAACATAAGCAACTCGCTACATTTTCTGTTGGTTTTGGGTTACTTTCCCGTTCTATGTTAGTTAACATACACATATATGTATGTTAACATTAACACAAATTCGTAGCCGTGATTTATATTAACTGAATTAAATTAAATATAAATTACAAATAAATAAAATTCCATTCACGTACACATATAACACGCACAGCGTGAGTGGATGCGAAAAGCTCGGCCTTAGGCGCTACATGCCGTCATAGTCGACACTGCTAAACTAAAATTAATTGTGCATAACACTTGCCACAATGGCTGTCTATCTCTTTATCGGTGTCCTGTGTGATTGCATTCCCTTTCTCATTCTCTCGCCTTCTTCAATCTTCCTTCCCTTCAACACAATGAATGTATATATAATAAAAGATATATAATAAAAACAAAAGTGAAAATACAGTCAGTACCTATAAATAATTAAACACAAGACGAAAAATGCAAGAAGGAGGAAAAGAAGAAAACACCAAGGAAGAGAAGTGTCATTGCAGTAGACAGACAACCCAATGCGAGCACAACCCAACGAACATACAGAGTAAGCAAGAAACTTATTTATTTTTTTTATAAATTTGTAAATTTTGTGTGCAGAACAAACAAAGAACATTGAATTAAAGCAATTAAAAAAAAAAGTTATATTTCTCCTTAATTAAAAAGTGAATTTTTAGATTTGGAAACATTTCCAATTAATTTTTGTATCTACATTCACTGGGTATTTTGTGAACATTCATACTAACGGGTGCTCTTTTTTAGAAGTGTGGTTTTCAAGAAGAAATAAAACGCATATAATTTAATGTTATGGCCAAGAATTTAGCTTTATTGTAGAGATAAGGATTTGCCATTACGTTTTCGGGCAAATGGCCGCCGCGGCTGGTTCGAATAAATTCCAGCCGAAAGGCCCAATTTTCGACCACTTTTTGCAGCAATTGGGGCCGTATGTCAGAATAACGCGCCAAATATTCTCTTCCAAGGCTTCAATCGTCTTGGGCTTATCTGCGTAGACAAGCGACTTCACATAACCCCACAAAAAATAGTCCAGCGGTGTTAAATCGCACGATATTGGAGGCCACGCCACAGGCCTACGACGCAAGGTAATGCGGTCACCAAAAGTTTCCTTCAATAAAATTATTATTTTGTTGGCTGTATGGCATGTAGCGCCGTCTTGTTGGAACCAAAGGTCATCCACATCAACATCCTCCAATTCAGGCACGAAAAATTCATTAATCATGGCTCTATAGCGTTCCCCATTTACTGTAACATTATAACCGCTTCATCTTTGAAGAAATATGGACCAATGATTCCCTCTGCACACCAAACATTGACTCCAAATGCGACAATTTTGAAACTTGGGATCGGTGGCCATCTCATTTTGGTATTAAATTTGCACGATTTGCAAACGTTGTTCAGGAGTCAGTCTATTCATTATGAAATGGCAAACCAAACTGAGCATAAATCAAGTGACAGCTATCAAAAAGACCAACTCCGAAAAAAGTATTGCCAGATTGAAAACCACACTTCTAAAAACACACCCTTTACATATAAGTATCAACTACACGTTTCTGAAGACGTCGCGTTTGTAATAAGTGTTACTGAAAATTTTTATTTTTTCCAATTTTTTCTTAACAGTTCTAAAACTTATCCGTCTATTTCGATATCTTTTTTTTTACTTTTTTCACTTTAATTCAACTTGAGAAATAAATTCAACATTGAAATATATTTTTTTTGCAATTCACTATTAGAATTCGAAGCTGATTTTAGTAACGAATTCAAGGCGTTATGGTTGACTGTGAAAACCGCATTTGAAAAATGTGTTGACACAATGTGTCAAAGGCGATAATCCTGAGGAATATAAATGATAAAGGCCAAAACTGCTATCAAGCTAATTTGGGATGTGCAGCTCTAATGGAAGAATTCGAACATAATCTTTCAGGTGTCATAAATAATACTTAATTCAACTTTTCTTCCGAATGATGGATCTTCTGACCATGCTGATATGAGTACAATTCAGTATTCCTACGTGCGATTTCGAGCTTTTCTACGAAGACTATTTTTTATTGGCCTACATTCAGAGAATTGTTCACTGCGATCTATATTTCCGACAAGAGATTAACTCCGGTTGAAAAATTATACCACTTGAATCACAAAACTCGAGGTGGAACAAAGGAAATTGATCAAAATCTCCACTATAAAATGCAGGATTTTCTCTCGCTTGGTTTAATCTTACGAAGCTCTATGAGAATAAGCGAATAGCAAATTAAAGCTTTTTTTATTTTTTCTGAATCTGGTAGCGGGATAATAAAATGCACACCGAGTTAAATAATTGTATATCGATTGCTTTGTCGTTTCATGATATCGAAGTTCGCAGCTGGGATGCTGTTTTCACAATACTATGCACATTCGATTGTCCGATACTAGAATTGCTCTTTGGGAACAAACCTTGGAAATTCCGAAGTGGTCCGACATAGACAAATCGATTTGCTCAAAATATAAATGCAAGTAGAAGAATTACTTCACATCATGCGCATACCACTAAAGCGCAATCCCATATGTTGAGAACATGCAATAAATTTATAAATATGAACATGAGTACTAGAGTGGAAACAGTTAAAAATTTCTGTCTTTATAAATTGTTTGTCCAGTGCACATGAACTTAAAGAACTGCAATAAATGCAAAAGGAGACATCGTACATTGATACAGTTGGATACGAATCCTTCTCAAGATTCTTCAACTCCACCAAAAAACGTAACTATATTTTCACTTCTCATCGCAAGTAGAGGCTTTTCAAAAATGTTTTCAATGCGGATATCGAAAAAATGTATCGTCAAATATTGGTTAATGCGAATCATACGCATCCGAATCAGCGCATTCTTTTCCGAGATTCTCCAAATAAATTCTTAGAGGATTACTAAGTGGACATGGTCACTTTTGGGCTAAATTGTGCTCCATATTTATTGTAACAATCAGAACTATTATACAATTAGCTGGCGACGTTGCTCAGGACCTCCTTTGAGGTCCGCAGTTTTGAAAAATTCGATGTACGTAGATAATATTTTTGCTGAAGCAAATGATCTTCAAATAGCGATTAAGACTCGACGTAAATTAGTCTCAGCGTTAGAATCAGCTTGGTCCCAGTTGCGTAAATTCGAAAACGATTTTGGCCGACATTACAAAAGAACACTTGCTAAACAGAGATTTTCTAGATTTTAGGCATCCGGTGGAATGCTATCTCCGATCATTTGTATTTTTCTGTGCAGCTTTTAGAAAGTAAAAGTTCTTATATAAAAAGAGAGGTCCTGTCAGCGGAACTCTTTGATCCAGGAGTGTGGTTAGGGCCAGTTGTTGTAGTGGCGAATTCAGTAAATTTAGTTGGAAAAAAGAATGGGATGAAAATTTTTCCAATAGTTGTCTCCAGAAATGTAAAAAATTTATAGAAAATTATACTGTTTAACGTGAAATCAGAATACTTCGAGGGATAGATTTCTCTCCCGGTCAAACATTAAAATTTCATGCCTTCAACGAAGCTTCTGAGAAAGCATATGTTGCCACGGTATATCAATATCGAGAAATCTGATGAAACCTTTGTTACACATCTTCTTAAGGGAAAAAGCCAAAATAGCCCCGGTAAAAACAGTTATACTCCCCAGACTGGGGAGTATAACTGGTGCA
Source organism: Palloptera scutellata (assembly GCA_958295655.1). NCBI lineage: Eukaryota > Metazoa > Arthropoda > Insecta > Diptera > Pallopteridae > Palloptera > Palloptera scutellata. Next base: position 32,659,656 of record OY282451.1, read on the forward strand.
GTATTGTTAGCTGATCTAGTCGCCTTTCTACTAACTCAATTGAAAATTAAAAGCTATAAAACTTATTTCTGGTCTGATTCCACTATAGTTTTTGTCTGACTAAGCGAACCACTTTTGTTGCAAATAGGGTTCCAAAATAGTGGACAAGGTCGGAAAAGATAATGGGTTTAACGATGATTTGAGCATTAATCTAGTTGATATCGGAATTCCAGGCATAACTGACACCAACTGACTAATTGCGATATTTGGTGGCAAGATCCTTGCTGGTTACGTAACAAAAGTCTGGATTAGGTGTCTTTCAGTCAAATGACTTCATCGGCCTTGCTGTAGCTCATACGATCATACGACCTGTACTTGATCGATGGCTGTACCAATTTTGTCCTCAAGAGTCTCAACCGTTGCTGGTTGCTTAGCGTAACACTTATCTTTAACAGCTGCCCACAAATAATAAAGATATTTTCACAGCCGTGGCGTGTATCGAAGTGGTCTTGAGGAATAATTTCTCCATATAAAAATATGAATAGACTTTACATAGCGAAAGAGAAGCTTACAAGCTACATAGCAACTTAATCAAACTTAAAATATTTGTGCAAAGATTGTGTTAAGTAAAAAATACAAATAAAAAAAAGAAAAGTAGAATGAAAGAGAAGTGAGTGCCAATCGGACTCTTCAAACGAGCTCGCGAGTGCATTGCCGTTGGCAATAACAGTTCTTCCGCTCAAAATGTTGTTGACTCAGATTCTCTGAATAGGGTTGCCGTGGAGCGCAGAATGCTCAAGACCCACCTCAGCAATATCTACAGATACTAACACTCTCGCAGTGAACCCGAGTGAAATGAGCGTACTAGCAACAACAGGACCTAGACCGAAAACAGCAGCGACATCTCGTACAACCACTGCTCGTGCCAGCACAGTAAAACTGGTCAGCGAACAATAGAACTGGCAATACTAATTCTCTTGGCATACACAGAAAAGCCAAAAACCCAGTAGGAAAGTATCCAGGAATAAACATAGACCCATTGAGTTTGCCATACTCACCAAAGCAAACTGGAATCGATCTATATCTCGCAACGGTAAAGAGGAAACGTAGTCCACACTTGCAAAAAGTTAACATTTCGTCAAAAATCACGAAGTTGAATACGGAAAAAATAATTTAAATGAAACCAACCGATATGTTTAGTGGAATAAGAATAACTACAAGAACAAGCGATTGATTACAGTCAAACCGAACGCAAAGAAAATAAAGATTAATCAAAGCGATTGATCATGGTCAAAGCGACTACAGAGCACTTTAAAGAATTCAATCAAAGCGATTATAAAAGCAATTAATTATTATACCGTAATCAAACATTGACTATTCTAATTTTTTACAGATATTCACAAAGCAGATCAATTTTTCATAGATTCTTGGGTTTTTTACGTTTTGCTACATTGCTGAAAGAAGTTATGCAACGTCGTACGTGACTAATTCAAACGCGTCGTATGGGCAGAGCGCCAAAGCCGTTATCGCAACAACCAACTGTCGGAAAACGCGCAAAGCAGATCCTTATTCAAAGGCGAAATGAAGATGCAAGCCCAGCGCAATCGCTGCAAACCAATGTAGCTGAAACGCGGTTCTTATTAAGCGTATTACACGCACAAATGAATAAGCTACGCAATGTTAATGAGTTAATTAATACAAAACAGCTCAATGTAAATGGGGGGTCGAATGCAACGATTTTGTTGACATTGAGCCGTTATACGAAGGTGCTGAGCAAATGCTTCTAGATCGAGTCGACGAATTGCTAGAAAATGCACAACTACCTGTTGTTGCTAATTCCATAGCAAGCATGCCACAAGCTATTCGCATTGAGATTGACGCGCAAGAATTTTAGCACCCGCCCATACTATTGTGCAAGTTCGATGGTGAATATGCCAAGGGATGGAATTTCGTGATGAATTCAAAAATCGAATTTACCAAAATGCTAAGATGTCAGCTGTTTTTTTTTTACAAACGAATCCCAACGGACCCTCCTCCGCCCAACACGACCGAGGGGCGCATCCGCATAACGTACGGATCGGTAACCGGCGCAACCGCTTTATACGAAAATATGTAATGAGCCGCGTATATCCAAATACGCATTCTTTACAACTACTGATATGAAATCATCAGCTTGTTTATCGATTTAATATGATAAGCAAGTTTGTATTTACGTGTTCCAGAGAATCGGAAATGTTGAACAGATTATAATGTTCATTAAAAGGATGTTCCACGAAAAGGATCATTTAGAGCATCGCTTTACAAGTAATGTTTTATTCAGCATTTTTCTTCTGCTTAACAATGTCGGTAGATTAATAATTTTTAATCGATGTTCATACGGTGGAAGCTTCAAAAGAGGATTCCAACAAAAACTCCCGGTGCAAAAATAATAAATTGTTTTTGAAGCGACTCAATTTTACTTGTATACCAATTATATTAAGGATTCCAGACACGAGATGCATACTCAAGGATGGGTCTAACAAGTTAAGTGAATAGCGTTTTTGTTGTATAAGGGTCGTTAAACTCCTTTGACCAGCGTTTAACAAATCCTAAATAACTTTTAATTTTATTCACACACGAGTTGATATGTAAGTTAAACCTTAATTTTAGTCCATTGTCACATCCAAATCAACAAATATCAATACATGACTCAGAGTCTGATCCTGTAGAGAATATTTAACAGATATAGTTTGTCTCCTTTTAAATGTCATAAACTTTCATTTATCCAGATTGAGTAACATCACGTTTAATGGGCACCATTTTTAAAAATTATCAAGATCTTCTTCCAGAAGTTTTTGTTGGATTATAGAGTTGTAAGATAAGAACAACTTTACATCATCAGCATACATTAACAGCATACATAACAGATGGCAAATCATTGGTAAACAGAAGAAATAATAGAGGTCCCAGATGGATCCCTTGAGGAATTCCGGAAGTAACAGCAATGCTTTACTAAACAAAATTTTGTTCAGTATATAAAACATCAGTTTGTTGCTTATTAATAAATCCATTCTAAAAGGTTAGTCGTACTCAGGCAGCAAGGGTCAGGCAGTTACAGCATTGCGACTGTTGATAAGTTATATCGCTTCAAAGATGCTCTCATAGGTAGTGCTCCCGCAGTATTGGGTTCTTGGCAAATTAGAGCTGATAATTATGATCAAGTTTAGCACGTGATATATTGCAACTGCAATTAACATTGCGACTGCAATTTCGTAATATAGTCGACACGGTAACAAATGCGTCACAGCGGCTATCAGCGATGAAAGGCAAAACAACAGAATTATTATTAATCACCGTAATGGCAGAAAAACTCGATGATGAAACAAATCGCCAATGGAAAATGGTACGTGACCCGTTAAAAACTCCTACTTTGGACGAATTCACAGATTTCTTGTTCGCTTATTGGCTAATGAAAACCAGCAAAATCTCACATTAAATGTTCGCGCAAAATCAATTTTCCGATACCGGAATGATGCACGTATGCAGCCATACAATCGAAATGAACGCGGTAATCAAAAAAGACCCCAGGCATCTGATTCTTACATACAAGTAAAATATCGAAATTCCAGAGCATGTCGAGTATGCCAAGGTGATCATGCATTATTTCGATGTCCATCGTTTCGTTCTATGTCATTATTGTAAAAAATTGCAGGGGTCAGGCAGTTAGAGCTTTGCGAAATTTTTTTTGGGTACCTATCACGAGCCACGCTACGGTCGTTTTGGTAATCAATCTTGTCCACGATGCGGCAATATCTCGGTGAGGCCGCAGCTACTTATCATGATTCATAGCAATCCAGCTCGTTTGAGCAACACGGTCAGAGCAGCAGCATTGCTCAACCTATTGCCAATGTAAATATAGCAACTCAATCAAATGCTATTATTTTACCCCTCTGCATTAATTTACTTGAGCCATCAAAATATTCAATATGGGGCTTTCCGTGCCTTATGTAACACAACATCGCATTTTGTTTTATTAACATCTAATACAGCAATTCAGTTCAAAATGCCGGTTAAGAAATGCAACTTTAATATGTAGAGCGTGCATGCTACAACACCAACAATGCTAACACAACGTACACCGATGCAGTTACTAACAAATAAGAAAAATTCAGCTTGATATAATTTGTGCGAAATATATCTAGCTTCATACCAGTTAATTCAACGCCGTTTCCAAAAATTAAGCACGAATTATGTGCACAGCTCGCTGATCAAACGTTTACAGTATCACAAGCAGTGCAGGTTCTTTTTGAGAACATGACTTGGATAAAGATTATCAACAGTCAAATGGAACGCATAAACGGTGATATTATACTGCAAGCATCTAAATTAAGTTGGGTTCTCATCATGTTTCAGAAAGCTGCAAAGTTAATGAAATTTCTCGGGCAACGCATGTCTGCAGCAGTGATACTATTGGCAACGAAGGACAATTACATGATTTATTACGTAAATTTTGGGTAATTGAACATTAAACCATCAGAAAGACTAGTGGGTAATATACACCTGTACATTATATTTAAGTTATATTTTCATCAAAATTTTGTGCAGTGCAGCATGCGAATATGAAACTCATATTTGTATTATCACCTACTAAAATTGTGTGTGAATATACTGACGCTGTAGTTCTTACTTGGCTTGAATGTTATTTGTATTCTCGCCTACTAAAATTGTGTGTGAATATGCTGACGCTGCAGTTCGCACTTGGCATGAAAGTTTCGTATTCGCTAATTTGCTAACAACAGCATAAATTCAATTTGAGTTTTGGTCATACTTATTTTTTAATTTGTTCATATTAATTTGCTGATAAACATAAAGTTGAGTTTTGGTGATAATTATTTTAATTTGTTAATAAAATTCAGTTTTTTAAGTGCGCCAGATAAGTTCGGTTCAATAATAAAATTCAGTGTATATTTTATCAATCACTTATTAAAATACATGCAAACCACACAAGCGCTTTAAAGATTACGGGGTGGAAAAGACCATCGAGGTAATAAATTTAAACATAATTTCTATGTGACCCCGACGTGATAATGGATTTGGACGGAGTTTTGGTCTGTCAGAATGAGTTGGGCCTCATCGAAAATCTTTTCCCACCAATGTGGGAAAAGATTCAGCAACCAGGAAGACGTTGGAGTATTATGAAAGGAAGCTTATAAGGTTTCAAAGGGTTGAATGAGTACGAAACCCTTGGTCACATGAAACAGGTAGACGAAAAGTACATCAAAGAACCAAACTACTTTATTCCCCATCATTGTGTGTTAAAACCAAGTAGTACCACAACGAAACTCAGAGTAGTATTTGAAGCGTCATGTAAAACGTCGTCTAACGTGTCACTTAATCAGATTTTACATATAGATCCCAAAATACAACTAGATCTGTTCGATGTCCTAATTCGTATCCGACAATAGAGATATGTCTTTACAAGCGACATAGAGAAGGTGTATAGACAGATCAGAATGAATGATCAGGATACTGACTTCCAATTAATATTCCTTGATTCTCAACAAAAACTTAATATTTACCGGCTCAACACCGTTAGATACGGAACAACATCAGCTCCATATGCAGCCATCAAATGCCTTTAATCTCTAGGGCTGAGAGCGGAGTCAAAATATACACTGGCTGCGCAAATGGTAAAAATTTTGATTTTTATGTTGATTATGTTGATTTTTTATGTTGATGATTTGAGGCAAGCTGTAAAACTGCAATCAGACGTTATTGAGATTTTGAATTCTGAAGTTTTTAAATGAGAATGGTGCGCAAATCACTAACTATTGTTGAAAAATATTTCACCAGCGGATATCGAACTTACGCTGGACATAACTAAAGAAAATTAAGAAATAAAAACACTTGGTATAACATGGGACCCAAGTGCATAATCGCATTGGAATGAGCAGAAAAGAGTAACTAAGCGCACCGTACTGTCAGACGTATCTCACATCTTTGATCCAATCGGTTTGGTTAGTCCAGTAGTCATTGTAGCGAAAATGTTCATTCAAGAGTAATGGAAGCAACGATACGATTGGGATGCTGCACTGCCAATTCATCTACAATACAAAATGGGTGCAATATAGACAGAGTCTGAATCACCTTGATAACGTCACATTTCCAAGGAGAGCACGTATGTCTAACAGATGGATTAAATCTCAGCTGCATGTGTTCTGAGATGCTTCGGAACGTGCGTTTTGCGCTGCGATGTACTATACATACGGTCTACGGATGAACACAAAAATGTTCACGTTGAAGTTATGTTCCAAGTCAAGAGTTGCGCTAGCAAAGATAGTGACCATTCCAAGATTGGAACTTCAAGCAGCAAAACTAGCTGCAGAATTTTGTCAACGTGTCAAAGGCAAGATACAATGCAATGACTCAGAAACACATTATTAAAGTGATTCAAAAATAGTATTGCACTGGATAAATTCGGAATCTTCATCATTCGAAACATTTGTTGCAAACTGAATATCGTACATTCAACGACATTGTACTCAATCGCTTTGGAAGCATGTTAGTTCGGCTGAAAATACACCAGATCACATATCGCGAGGAATCAGCCCAGAATGCCTGCAGAACACCGAATTATAGTTTTATGGTCCTAAGTTTTTAAAGAGACCAGCGTCACAATGGCCTGGAGAATGCAGGAACATATTATTGATAAAATAAAATGGGTCAAATAGGTCGCATCAAGGACCGTCGCAAGTTTCATTTTCCGAATTAACCACAAAAATTCATTTTCATTCCTAATTAGAACTGCGGCGTAAATTATACGTTTTACATCAATATTATCAAATAACATTCCAAGAAAGGGTTTTGTTTTAAAATCTAAAATACATACGTCATTTACTCTGATTATAAAATCTCTTCAAGAATTACATTTCCAAAATGAAATCAAAGATCTTGTGAAGACTGGTGAATGACAAAAAACTGGTGACAAAAAACATCGGTTATCTTCGCTCACGCCATTTATAGATGTAAATGGTAGCTTGAGAGTTGGTGACCGAATGGAAGCAGCGACGATATCATTCGACGCCAAACATCCACTTCTGTTACCAGGTGATCATGTATTTACTCAAATGATAATGGAAGAACTTCACATCCAACATCATGATATAGGACCACAGACCTTACTTGCGATGATACGACAACGGTTTTGGCCTATCAATGGAAAGAGGATTGCCGACAAAATCGTACAGAAATGTATTCAATGCTTTAGAGCAAAGCCATTACCAATGGGTAAGTTAATGAGTAACCTACTGGCTGCAAGAGTACAATATAGTCGACCTTTTCTGAACACCGGTGTTGATTTTGCCGGTCCGATATGGACACATTTTAAGATAAGAGGCAAACGACCACAAAAATCTTATATTGCTGTTTTCTGCTGCTTTGCGACGAAAGCAATACACTTAGAGATTGTCTTGTACTTATCTTTTTTTTGGTTTTATCGGTGCTCTGCGAAGATTCTGGAGTAAAAGAGGACGATGCAAAACAATGTTTTCGGATAACGCGACAAATTTCGTGGGTGGATCCAATCAGTTGAAAGAGTTGTATGAGATGTTCAACCAGCGACAAGCAGCAAAGAAAATCCATTCGGAATATCTCGTCAAAGGCAACGAGTTCCAATTCATTCCCCGACGAGCACCGCATTTTGGCGGTTTGTGGGAGAGCACAGTGAAATCCACTAAAAACTTATTATTTAAGACGATGAAAGCTGTGTCCCTCACATATGAGAAGCTGGGAATATTAACAGCAGAAATCGAAGCGATTTTAAATTCAAGGCCACTAACACCAGTGTCGTCGGATGCTAATGATTTTGCGGCATTAACACCCACCCAAATGAATGAATTGGGTACGATAAAGAACAATCTTTCACCTGAACTCAAGCTTCCGTTTTTTGGTTCAACTCAAGTTGAATTAAGCGACATTTATAGTTTGCTTCATGTGCAAGGCCGAATGTTGACAGATCATATCATTTTCAGGATACAGCTTCCGTTAGCATCGAACAATCAGTTTGATACCAATTAAAGTAGGACAAGATTACCTAGACATTAAGCCTTCATCTCAATAGTTAATTGTCAGTTTACACAGAGACCTGTTTTGTCCTATGAGCGAATCAGAAGCAGTGGCATGCATCAAGATGAAATCGGACACGCTTAGATTAACTTCACATAATGTGAACCCGACACAGCTAAAGACGTCGTTCGCACCAACCGTCGACATAATCAAATTGGTTAACGATGCAAAAATTAACGAGTCCCAACAGCAGCTTAAGCTTGAAATCCATAAAATTGCAAGCGACGATATAGAACGAATTCAGGAACAAATTCGAAGTATACAATTACAGAAAGCTGAGTCTAAACATCTAAGTTCACACGATGTTCACCAATATACTATACGATTGGCTACACCGGCCTGTTGATCGGCGTTGTTGTTGCAGCAGCTTTAAGCTTCGCCAAAGTAAAGTCCAGAAGAACGAAGGCTCCTGTGCCAATGCCCAGAATGCATGCGGCACCTTCCGATATTGATTTCACTTTCAACATTGATGGATAAATATTGTCTTGAGCTCACAAAGCTCAACGAGGGGAGTATGGATAATATACACCTGTACATTATATTTAAGTTATATTTTCATGAAAATGTTGTACAGTGCAGCATTCGAATATGAAACTGATATTTGTATTATCGCCTACTAAAATTGTGTGTGAATATGCTGACGCTGTAGTTCTCACTTCGCTGGAATGTTATTTGTATTATCGCCTACTAAAATTGTGTGTGAATATGCTGACGCTGCAGTTCGCACTTGGCTTGAAAGTTTAGTATTCGCATACTGCACTAATTTGCTGATAAAAGCATAAATTCAATTTGAGTTTTGGTCAAACTTATTTTTTAATTTGTTCATATTAATTTGCTGATAACAGCATAAATTCAAGTTGAGTTTTGGTAATAATTATTTTAATTTGTTAATAAAATTCAGTTGTTTAAGTGCGCCAGATAAGTTCGGTTCAATAATAAAATTCAGTGGTTTAAGTTCGATTTAATAATAAAATTCAGTGTATATTTTATCAATCACTTAATAAAATTCATGCAAACCACACAAGTGCGTTAAAGATTACCGGGTGGAAAAGACCATCGAGGTAATAAAATTAAACAACTAGTAATGAGGACAAACTATGTGAACAAATTTTCGTCAAGCAACATTATCGTGATCACACGGGTTGATTCGTGGTGATGATGTCACTAAAATCAATTATAAATTGGTTGTACCAAGGACACCGCGTTATGTCGATTCCAATCAACACAATACTCTGCATTCATAGGGGTACAACCTGTGATTTGAATGAATCAATAAAAAAAAATTGTTGAGTTCACGAACAATTATTCAAGCTCCGGCTATATGCAGCTTGCTAATGAACCACCAACGGGCATTACACACATTCCGCATCATTGCGTAAGGAAAAAATTTAGGGTAGTGTTCTTACCGTTCAGATAGAGAGTTGACTTTGAACGATACGCAAGTGATTGGTGAACGGCTGCAAGGCAACAAGGAATTAACTAAATTGGATAAATCAAAGTGAACGATAAAAATTGGAAATTGAAGTGTATATTTTTGCCACCTCAACCAGAACAATCACTACAGGAATACTGGTTAACTTCCGTGACCCTGGGAATGTCTTGCGCCGCCCATTGAGCAGTAAGCGCTATGGTACAATGCGCTGGTGATGAAGGAAACAATTGTCCAATTGCTGCTATGGTAATTCAAGAAAATTTCTACATGGACGATTACTTACTTTACTTTTAATGGCACAACAGCCCATGGAGGGCCTAGGCCGAGCTTTTCGCATCCACTCATGTTGTGCGTGTTATATTTGTACATGAATGGAACGATTGTATTACGGAAATTATGAAATGGCACGAGCAAACCACAAAATGTTGGCCTCTGCCGGTTTTTGCTTAAGTCAATGGAAGTCTAATAGCGAAGCATTCTTGAAATTCAATGCTGGCCGGAACAATGAAAACGATAAGGTGCTAAATATCAAGGTAAATTTAAAAGAGATTGGCAGTGTCATCACAAAGCGCGATATATTAGCTGCGATCGTTAAGCTTTATGATCCCTGCTGTTATATAGCACCAGTGCTACCCTCTTGCAAAATGTTCATGGAAGAAATATGGATCGCAAAAATTGGTTGGGATGAGATACCATCTGATGAAATATTGGCACAAAATTCATCAACAACTTTATCTATTAGAAGTGTTTAATATACCTCGTAACAATGTAGCAGCGTTTTCAACAATCAAATACATTGGCTCACCGACGCTAGTAGACAGCTGTGTGCTATACATGTGAAGTAAATGGTGATATACACACAACGTTAATAGGCTCAAATTATCATAGGCACCCATTAAAACAATGACCATTCTGCGGCTTGAGCTCTGAGATGTAGGCGTTTTTTTTTTGGCTTTGTCGCGTTATTTCTATTTCAACAGCTTTGAGTGAAGCGTTTCGTGTGTATAATGACCCGTAAAAATAATATTTCCCGAGGCAGTGAATACACAAGCCCTTCTTGGTGAATAAGCACAAAATTTCCCAAATTAGTTAGTGAAGACGACGAGGACAACAATATGTTTCAATGATGAAGACGTCGAATTTTTGGAGCTGGCGAAGTTTCGAATTCCGCAATAGAAGTTATCATTGAAGATGTTATTGGTCAGCGACCTACTGCGCTATCTCTTGAGAAATCAACGCCAATCCCGGAAAGGGAGAAAAATTGACCCTACAAGGGAAAATTAGACCTGAATATGCCACTCCAGAATATATTGAAATTGAAACTGATTATGTTCACGGAAAATTGTTGAAGGTTATTTATAACTCTGGTGATGACTTCCAGAGTGTTTACGAAATGTTTGACTGCGTTGCAGATTAACAAAAAATACTTCATTTTATTATTGTGGAAACTAATTGATTTGCTGTCCAAAATAGGAGACAATTTGTAACAACGGAAAAATAAATTGAAGCATTCATTGGCAAAACGATAGCTATGAGTATTCACAAATTACAAATTGCATTTTTTAGTGGCAGCCAATGCCACTAAATCATAAGTTATTGACGAACATGTGATTAAATCCAAAGAAAGATGTGTAACAAAGCAATATATGAAAGGTAAGCTAATTAAGTGGGGCTTTAAAATGTGGTCCCGATGTGATTCCCAAACTGGGTATCTCTTTGAATGTAATATTTACACGGGGAGAAAAGATAAGAGGGGCGGCCAAGACCGATCATCAGTTGAAGTGTCAGCTAAGTAAGTAAGTAAGAAAAGATAATGCGGAAATTGAACTTGGCGAATCGGTTGTGCTCGAATTGGCAAGGAACGTTTGCAGCCTTGGTGTTGAATTATACTTCGCCAACTTTTTTAACAGCATAAATTTGCTAACTAAACTCAAAAGTATTAATATTCGCGGTTGTGGAACTATCCAAGATAACAGAAAAAAACTTTCTGGACAACTTCATTAATCCTTTCGGAAAAATCGCCATGTTGTCAATACTGAAATACACTTCTTGCATCAGTGCTGGTACAATTAAAAATTCCATTTCTTTCGTCACGCCCTCTTCCGGATTTTTTTTCGTTTCTCCTGCGACGTGTTATGTTCCTTAAAACCTTGCCGTTTATGTTTATGTGTTTGTTTAACTTTTATTTATTAGAATTATATATTATATATTCATGTAATATTAATTTTTTCCTTTTTTATTCAAATGCGTGTAAGGTTATCACTTTCAATGACTGTTATCCCCAGGCTCACATTCATCCAAACCGTTTTCCTACTTTATATCGCTATTGCTGAATCCTTCTAAAAGAACTACCTGCAGTTGTATTTGCCTTTTAGAATATATGTAAAATTATCAAAGATCGAGTTGAATTTTATGAATAACACACAAGTTATAGACAAGTTAGGAGACAAAATGTGCGAATGTTACCTTCCAGTCGGCGTTTGGTACATATGTATTTTCTTACATATTTTTCATATTCACCAAAATGGTTCTTCAATAACTAAAAATTTGTTCACCATATCTTTCTTGTTTTAACAACATTGCTATCTCACTGGCGCCGGTAATGCTTCAATTGATGTCTGGTGGACTACACTAGGAAAAGATCATTTAAAAACGCGAAAAACCCTAATCACAACGGTATGTACTTTTTTTATACAGGGTGTTTTGTTTAGAAGTGTGGTTTTCAAGAAGAAATAAAACGCATATAATTATATGGCCAAGAACTTAGCTTTATTATTAAGATAAGGATTTGCCATTATGTTTTAAAACCGAATTCGGGCAAGTGGCAAGTGGATTGAATAAATTCCAGTCGAGAGGCCCAATTTTCGACTACTTTTTGCAGCAAAGTATGTCAGTAATAACGTGCCGAATATTCTCTTCCAAGGCGTCAATCGTCGGGCTTATCTCCGTAGACAAGCGACTTCACATAACCTCACAAAAAATAGTCCAGCGGCGTCTCAACAATGGCTTGTGGATTATGATCACTCCAAATGCGACAATTTTGCTTATTAACGTACCCATTCAACCAAAAGTGAGCTTCATCGCTGAACAAAATTTTCTTGTGAAAATCGGGATCGGTGGCCATCTCGTTTTGTGCCCATTCACCGAACGTGCGCCGCGCTTGATGGTCGTTCGGCTTATATTCTTACACTAGTTGGATTTTGTAAGATTGCAAACCAAGATCCTTCCGCAAAATCTTCCATAAAGTGGATGGGCACAGCTCCAATTGTTGCGCTGCGATGGCGGATGGACTCATTCGGGTCTTCTTCGAAACTCTGCTCCACAATAGCATCTTCGGTGCGCACTGTACGGCGTCTCTGAGGATGCGCATTATCCACTAGAGTAAACGTTGCGCGAAATCCATCCATGGTTGCTTGAATTACCGACTCTGCTGGGCGATTATGTCGACCGAATATTGGACGCAGCGCGCGATGTGTCGCGCGAACCGAACAGCGGCAGATTTACCTGTACGCAGAATAAGCATTTGCCTAGGGCCACCAAAATTAAGGAAAAAATTATACAAAAAATAAAATAGTCGTAGAATTAAGGATTTTAAATTTTTGGAGAGTTGAAAACTTCCAATTCAAATTTAATACTATTAACTGAACTATATTTATTTGCGATTGTAGTAGGCTGTTACAAAATAAAATATATGATACACAAAACAAGATATAAATATACAAATTTGAACATTTTCAAAAGCAAATAGGAAAAAAAGAACCAAGCATAAGCAAGCTTTGCGTTTCTATATTTCGTTTGAAAAATGCAATTTCATTCATTTCATTGTTTGTTTGGATTTTGTTGCGTTAACATCAAATTTTCGTTGCATGATTTTGAATATTGAGAACAATTATTTGTGTTTACTGAGTATTAGCATAATTTAAACTTTGATTTGAGATTGATATTTTCAGAACATCCAACAGTTTTTATTAAAACTGCCAAGACCAACGTTGTTGCTTTCATCATTTAATAATTCTTAATTCAACAATTTAAAAATTATACCATTTTATTTAAAAAAAAATTATTGAAAAATATACTTTAAAACGAAAAGAAGGATAACGATGTTAATCTTTCAAATAAGAGTATTTGTGTAGAAGAAGGTGCAAGTGATAATTGCGTTGCCATTACCAATGACATAGAGATTGAAATTGAGAGTGAAGTAATAAAATGTACAAATACTTATCCTAACTTTACTGATATTGGTTTATGGCCAAAAATAATTAGTAATGATTTGATTAAACATTGATTTGTACAAAACCCAAAAATGTGGGAGATTTAGAATCTTATAAAAAACATTATAAAGATCAACAAATATACCGAAAATTAAATGATGTAGACGTTTTGAAAACACGTGATGAGTTGAAAGAACATAAAAGTTGTATGTGTGCTTATGTTCGTCGTGCTAAAATAAGTGGTCGTGTCGATTCCAAACTTTTAGAAGTAATAGAAAAAGATGCAATTTATTGGCGTGAGGTATTAAAATGAGTCGTTGCTACAGTTAGACTTTTGGGAAGTTTGGGTTTAGTGTTTAGAGCACATGCTAATTCTTCCAAAGTCAATTTTCCCAGCTGTATTGAATATTTGGCTGAATTTGATGACTTTTTAAAGGTTCACTTAGAAAAATACAGTAATTGCGGGATTGGACATGTTAATTATTCATCTAAAACTACGTGTGATGAATTCATAGAACTTATGGGCAAAAGTGTGCAAAACTCCATTGTTGATGAAATAAAATGAGCTAACTATTTTGCTCTTATAGTTGATTCCACGCCTGATGCTAGCCATACTGACCAGTTAACTATTATTATCAGGTATGTAGATTTAGATCAAAAAATTCAAGAAAGGTTCATATCTTTTATTCCGATCGAACATCATGATGCAACATATAGTATTTAGAAACAACTATTTTGTTCAGCTTGTCCGAATTAGGATTGAACATTAATAATTGCCGGGGGCAAACGTATGACAAGCTTCGAACATGTCAGGCATTTATAACGGTCTCCAAGCTAAAATTAAAAGTTACAGCAAAAATGCTGTTTTTGTGTTTTGAGCAGGACATTCCTTAAATTTAGTTGGAAATACAGCTGCAGAAGGTTATTCTAAAACTATTAGATTCTTTGGTTTCATTCAAAATTCATTCGTCTTTTTATCCTCTTCGACAAAGAGATGGGATCAGCTAATGAAAGCTAATCAAAAATTAAGCCATACTTTAAAACGAATATGTGACACTCGATGGTAATCCAGAGCTGAAGCTGTTCTAACTGTTCGAAAGAATTTTTCTTTCATAAGAACCGTTCTTGGGGAAATTTGTATTAGCCCATCTGAAAAGCCCATAACGAAAATTCAGGCGAAAAAATTACATAGTAGTTTTGAAGATTTAGAGACGGCACTGTCATTGATTCTTTTGCATACGCTATTGCAAAGAATTAATGCCACAAATAAATCGTTACAAAACAAAGAGTGTAACATATAAAAAGGAACTAATTTATTGAAATCTTTATCAGCATTCATACTCAGTATTCGAATGGATGATGCGTATTTTCACGAAATGGAGAAGGAAGTAATCGAATTAGCTGGTATTTTGAGAATACTCAACAACAAAAATCGAAACAGGAAATGAAAAATACAATTCGATGAAACTTTAGATAATGACATAATTTTATGTGGGAAAGAACTATTCAAAGTGTATGTTTCAATCTGTCTGTTTTGAAATGTGGTTTTTGAAGTTTTGAAGTGTGGTTTTCAATCTGGCAATACTTTTTTCGGAGTTTATCTTTTTGACAGCTGTCACTTGATTTATGCTCAGTTTGGTTTGCCATTTCATAATGAATAGACTTACTCCTGAACAACGTTTGCAAATCGTGCAAATTTATTACCAAAATAATGGTTCGGTTTCACAAGAAAATTTTGTTCAGCGATGAAGCTGTAGTCGCTGTGGTGTAGTGGTAGTGCGTTGGACTGCTACGCAGAGTGTCCGGGGTTCGAATCTCGGGAAAGGCAAAATCGAAAAGTAGAAAAGATAATTTTTCTACACGGCACCACCTCTTGGCAGGCAATGGCAAACCTACAAGAGTAAAAATTGCTATGAAAAGCTTTTCACTTCGCCGTTCGGATTCGGCGTCCATTTGTCCATTCATGTACAAATATAACACGCACAAAACGAGTGGATGCGAAAAGCTCGGCCTAGGCCCTCCATGGGTTGTTGTGCCATTAAAAGTAAAGTAAGATGAAGCTGAATGGATACGTTAATAATCAAAATTGTCGCTTTTGGAATGATCATAATCCACAAGCCATTGTTGAGACGCCCTTACAACTTCAAAAAGTCACTGTTTGGTGTGCTTTATGGGCAAAGGGAATCATTGGTCCATATTTCTTCAAAGATGAAGTCGGTCATAATGTTACAGTCAATGGGGAACGCTATAGAGCCATGATTAATGACTTTTTCGTGCTTGAATTGGAGGATGTTGATGAGGATGAACTTTGGTTCCAACAAGACGGTGCTACATGCCATACAGCCAACAAAACAATCAATTTATTGAAGGAAACATTTGGTGAGCGCATTATCTCGAATCGTGGGCCTGTGGCGTGGCCTCCAAGATCGTGCGATTTAACACCGCTGGACTATTTTTTGTGGGGTTATTGTGAAGTCGATTGTCTACGCAGATAAGCCTGAGACGATTGACGCCTTGGAAGAGAATATTCGGCGCGTTATTACTGACATACGGCCCCACTTGCTACAAAAAGTGGTCGAAAATTGGGTCTCTCGGCTGGAATTTATTCAAACCACTTGCCACTTGCCCGAATTCGTTTTTAAAACATAATGGCAAATCCTTATCTTAATAATAAAGCTAAATTCTTGGCCATAACATTAAATTATATACGTTTTATTTCTTCCTGAAAACCACACTTCTAGAAAAATACCCTGTAGATACAATATGTATAAAGTGCGCAACTTAAAAAAAGCAAGTTGCTCATAACTCTTATCGCATAACTTAAAAAATATAAATTGTGAAATAAAAGTTATGAGCAACTTAAACAAATATAAGTTTTTCATAACTCTTATCGGGTAACTTAAAAATATAAAATGTGAAATAACAGTTATGTTCAAATTAAAAAAATAAAGGTTATTCATAACTCTTCTCGGGTAACTTAAAATGTATTCCTTGAACTTACGCAATTTTTTCAATCTGATAACAATTTCCCATAACTCTTATTTTGAGCCCCTGACTTAAAAGCGAATATAATAATAATAATGTTAATAATAATTAATGTTAATAATTTTAATGTTATTGGAACTATGTATGTATGAAATGCCAAATTTATTGTCAAATTTATTGAAATTAAATATTGAATATCTTAAAAAAAAAAAGAACCGATTTCCATGTATGTGAGTTATTTTTATTTAATTTGGTCCTTTAGAATTTGTTTTGAATACAACATCAATCAAGTGGCTGCTGTTAGTGACCAAAGCAAAATGTGCTTTTTTTTTGCGTTTTCCATCACTTTTTCGAGCATCTCGGGCGGTATAGTGATGATCTCGGTACGAATATTTGCATTGTGCTCATCAATGGATTGACGCTTGCTGGCGTACACTTTGCTTTTCAAATATCCCCACAAAAAGACCGGGGGCCAAATCTATAGATCTGGGTGGCCAGTCAATGTCATCATTTTTGACACCACATGTGTAGGAAATTTTCGTTGTAGAATGCATTGTTTTATTTTGGAGTGTGCCATGATGCACTGTCTTGTTGAAACCAGTAACAGTCCAGACCTTTTTCACACATTTGTGGGCGAAGATAATGAACCAACATCCGCCGATATTGATTCCCATCGACTATTTCGACTTCTCTGAAGAAACATGACCCAATTATAGTTTTAGAGAAAACGCCGGCCAAAGCCGTCACTTTTCGGTTATACAATGATGTTTCTTGGATTGCGTGTGGATTCTCCGTTCCCCAAATACGGAAATTTGGCTTATTAACGGCGCCAGAGAGTGTGAAATAGGGCCTACCGGTCTTCAAAATTTCTTTCCAATTTTGCTGTTAGTGTGAGTGATTTTCATTCAAAAATCACTAACACGCCCATCTCTAATTCAGACCGCTTAATATCTAAGGTATCTTTTATGATTATTCTTTAACTCTTGATATTTTCCCATAAAATATTATATGCTGTTAATTTGAACTGACTATGCTAGAGCAATTTCTGAATGAATTATCTGTAAAAAAATTAAAATTTTGAGGGTGAAAGTCGGACGCGAGCTTCTGAAAAATTTTATGTAGAATAAATTTATAGCTGGTATAGTAACAAAATTCGACCCGCACTAATGTACGTACATACATACATATGATCATAGAAAAATTATTTAACCTTAAATAGATTATTAAAGCTTACCTCATCTGTATCACTTCCAACTAATAACAAATCAAAAGGAATAGCTGCTACCAAATCAATAAGAAACCATCCACTTAAATAGTGAACTGCTATCCGCCCAGGATGTGAAACTACTTCATCTTGCCCATTGATGAATGTTGTTCGAAAGTTAATTAATATGTCAACTACAAATGTTACATCCACTGCAAAGAAAGAAAGAAATTTGATAAATTCATAAAACAATCATAATTTGCTGAAGATGATATGTATTAAATTTATTTAAAGATGATGGAAAGTATAGAGTACTTTTGAGAATCAAGTACTTCGGTATCGAGACTTCCAAGAATCCGGTATTTTTAAATTTTTTTGTAAAAATAATATTTTAGTCGTTTTTTACTTCAGGCAATATTATCTTCATAATCTTGAACAAATGCAACATATGACCGCAATTGGATTCCGTAGGTTCCGGGTGATTTTACATGTTTGTTTTTCGTGCAAGTTTTAATATAGATACACAAATCATGTGATCGTAACAACTGGAGAGTAAATCTTACTTACTTAGCTGGAACTTCAAGAGATGATCGGACGTGGCCGCCTCTGAGGATTCATTAGGGAATATTTTAACAAGCTGGGTTCCAAGACCGAACATTAGTTAGCTCACTTACGAGTGTCAGATCCCGTCAGGGGATCCGATCGCCACGAGGAGGCTGTGTGTCGACTTTAAACGTCGAAGTGCAAGGTTCGAACATGGACGCACCTGCGAATGTCACGATCTTTAATTTGTGTCCTAAGCTCCAGGCCCCAGAGTAAGTAGAGTAGAGTAAATCATTTCACTTTTTCCGGAAGAAGAAGCAAAAATGAGCGGTCATGTGAAGTAGTATTTATTCTACATCGAAGCAGGTTGGCAATTAGTACTTGTGGGTTTAATAACAAACAATTTAATAACATGTAATATTTTATCAACGATTTAAATATTTATTTTTTGAAAACAGAATGTTTACATAAATAGGTTTTATTAATTATACAAAAATGAATGAAAGTTAAATAGAGCAAAAATTATCCACCAAATTGAATGATTTAAATAATATAATTTTTGGACAGTAATATAATGATTAAAAATAAGTAATTCATACAAAGCATCTATTAAAGATTCACCTCAATTTATATATATTTGCGTTATAAGTAGCTTAAATTTGAACCTACCTAGTACTTCATCTTTACGTAGATGCAATGAAATAAGAAGTTTGCGACAAGGAAATAACACATGCAGTCGCAATAAAGAAAATGAGTGCTTGTAAATGGTATTTTAATGCTTGACGCAAATGCACTAAAAATAAATTTGATTTATAATACGATGCATTGATTTCTGAATAAAATTTCTTATAATAATATTTCACTTAATTTGCTAAAGCCCTAACAAGCATTTCTAAAATTTTTCAAGACAGCAAATCTGAATTTTTAAATTTCTCAGTTTTGTGTTTTAAAAACAGTAATTTAAAGTAAAAAAAAAAGGTAAGGTTTTGATGTATGGATTCAAAAGCAATGAAAAGCTCGAAAAGCCTGCATAAGTTGTTTTCGGCCTGTTTGTAATGAACACTAAAATGTAAATCTTATTTTCTAAAATACTAGGATATGAGTGTAAAGAAGACTATACTTATGTAGGTACTCCGGTACCTTGTCAAAAATATTTTGGTTGTCATATTAAAGGTTTACCCAGCAAAAGCACATAAAAAAGCAAACTTCATAAACTTCACGAACGGTTGCCATTGTAACGCGTATAGAAATAATTTTATTGGTTATAGAAAACGAAAAAGGTACACGGGTACCTCGTCCCTCACATAAAGGTTAAACATAATACAATAAAAAAATTCAGAATACACGACCATCGTGAAGAGATGCCAGATTTCTTAACTTAAGGCATTCAAACAACTTTGTGGATAATGAAATAGTCGTTCACAGGATTTCGTTACTCAGCATTTAAACCTAATGCAGGCATGCCAACACTTTTTCACTAATGTAGTTACATTTTTTTTCCATTGGCAAGGTCGCTGGTATGTTAATTTTGATGCAATTAGGCTACCAGGCTACTTGACATAAAAGCAAAATGATTGACGTTTCTTCCTCAAACAAAGAGAAATAGAGAAGAAAAACACGAAAATTTCAAAATTGTATGAGAAAGTATTTTCTTTACACTACCGACATTTTGTTAAAAATTAAATGGCATGATAATTAGCAGAACGCCTATGTCACATAGATAATTTTTCAGTTTTTTGACAACTAATAAGTATTCTTCTTTGACATACAGGATTGGCAGGTGTAGAGACAGGGTTAGCAACTGATTGCAAAATTTATGACTTTGTACACTGAAGAAAGCAATCGCGGTTGTTGGGAATTTGTTGTGACATAACAACATTGTAATTCAGAGAACATACAAACATACAGCAAACGCGTTGAATTATATATCCCAGCATACCACACGTTGTAAGATAGAGAACTATCATACCGATACACCACGCTCTTCACAAAGATCATAATAATATATTTGGTATTAACTTCGCAATATTTAAATTTATTAAATGCGTGGTTCCGTTACAATGTGCAAAAATAAGTAAATGAGTGGCCCCATTACAATTCGCAAGAATGGAAATATAGAAAGCCAATGAGTTTTGTATAAGATAAATTTCAGTGTTTGAAAGTGTACGATTTACAAAAGGTTTTAAAAATGATAATTTATAATAATAATAAGACGGTACGCCACACTACCCCCTCTTAGAAACCAGGAATGGTTGTAATAAAGGCGGGCTTGAGCGTGTCGATGGAAACCTTGACTTCTTTGTCGTTGGCTGCAATATCGTAGTACTTTGGAGTCCGGCGCAGGACCTTGTACTGACCTTTGTATGGTGCTGAAAGTGATGGTAGTACTGAATCATCTCAAATGAAAACTGGATCACAAGACTTCAGCTCAGAATGGATGAAAACTTTCGGTGTCGTATGCCAGGAGAAGAGTTAACAGGTTCCTTCATCACACGTCTTAACTCGGCAAGCATTTCGTGCTCACTGGTTGCGGGCTGTTGTCGACAAACGAAGATTTGTACCATAGAAAAGCACTGCTAGTGTCGCCGCTAGGTCATCCTTGAAGGTGCAGCGTCGGCCTAGTAGAATTAGTGGTAAATACACTGTCTAGCTCAGCTATGACACAGAATATCTGATTTCAGTGTGCGGTGTCATCTCTCGACCAAACCCTTAGCTTTAGGGTGGTATGGCGTCGTGCGAAGATGATTAATACCGAGGCGTTGTAGTAATTGTCTGAAATGGTTGCTTTCAAACTGCCTACCAAGGTCCGAAGTGATTGTAATTCGTATGCCGAAACGGGAAATCCACTCGTCGAGCAATGCCTTTGTTACTGTAGTCGCTGTAATGTCAGGGATCGGTATGGCATCAGGCCATCGAGTGAACCGATCGATAACTGTAAAGCAATAGCGAATCTCTTCAGATATTGGAAATGGGCCTACAATATCGATGTGAAGATGCACGAATCGTTGAGTGGGAGAATCACGACGTTGCAATGGAGTTTTGTTTTGGCGAATGACTTTGTTTCGCTGGCACTGAATGCAATTACGCGAGAAGTTTCTACTATCCCCCTGAATTGTAGGCCATATAAAGTGCTCTGTGATGAGGTTGGCTGTAGCTCTCGTGCTGGGGTGAGAAAGATCGTGAATTGAATGTAAAGCGCTCAATCTGAATTTCTTCGTAACGAATGGTCGTAAGTACTCTTCCAGTGGAGCAGTCACAGTAAACTTTACGCAAACTAGAAGGAAGATCAAATTGTGCGAGTTTATGTGAATGCGCAGTGTTACCTGATATACAAAATCACAACTCGTCATCCCCCTGGTCTTCAGCTAACTTGTCGTAATCGATAGGTTGTATAGTTGATTGACTGAATGCGTGACATCAGATCAGCTACTATATTATTTTCGCCTTTCACGTGACGGATGTCCGTAGTAATTTGAGCGATAAAGTCGAGTTGCTTCGCGTGAAGGTCAGACGCCCTATCGAGCCTTTGGCTAAAAGCGTAAATCAATGGTTTATGGTCGGTGTACATGTGGAAGTTTTTTCCTTCAACCATGAACTTTAGCCGTATGAGCTGTAACGCATCTCTGATTTAGAAAATTTCCGTGAGAAAAAAGAGGTTGTACGCAGCTGTCAATCACTTGGTTGAGAACTGCACCAGTGGTGAAATTTGACGCATCGACCCATAGCGATGATAGTACAGCGTTCGGAAGAGGATGCGCAAGCATAAGAGCGTTGGAAAAGCTCTTGCCTGCAAGTTTCAAAATTGCGTTGTGTGTCTTCAGACCATACTAACAGCGTCGGATCATTACGCAATTGCTACGATGTTCCTTAAACGTCGTCGAAATATGAAAAAACGAAGTCAAGAATTGCCACCGATGGGTGTCGCGTGCGTGATATCAATAAATTTGCGCAAAACGCCTTGAAATTTACATTCAGCATTAATTGTTTTCATACTAACAGTGCTTGTACTATCAATTTTACAAACAGATTGCAATTCGGTTCTGTTGTGGCGTAAGTATTTTCGTTTGAGGCGCACTACACTGTCGAAATGGCTCAAGATGTCCGCGCCAATGATGGCGTGGAATGCGTCGGCTATCAAAAAATTCCACATTAATTCGCGTCGTATATTTAACGAAATATCTTTCATTTACTTTTAATGGCACAAAAGCCCATGGAGGGCCTAGGCCGTGCTTTTCGCATCCACTCATATTGTGCGTGCTATATTTGTACATGAATGGAAGGGACCGTTTAATGCCAAATCCGAAAGGCGAAGTGAAAAGCTTTTCATATCAATTTTTACTCTTGTAGGTTTGTTTTCCATCGCCTGCCAAGAGATAGTGCCGTGTAGAAAAATTATTTTTTTTACTTTCCTTTTTTTTTTTTGATTTTGCCTGTGCCAAGTTTCGAACCCCGGACACTCTGCGTAGCAGTCCAACGCATTACCACTACGCCACAGCGAGCACAACGAAATATCTCAATTTCGATTAATTTTGTATTGCTATTTTTATGAATATTTGCTTTTAAGAAATCAAGTGATTTCAGGCTTGATTCTACTGCTGATTGTGCTAGAGTGCAAAATAAGAAATTTTCTTGATTTAAAACAAGAAGTATTTATTTATTTTTTATTTCATGAAATTTATTACAGCATTTAAACATATGGCTTTGGTTTTTTTTCAACAACCGTTAAAAAATTAAAAATTTTTTTTTTATATTTCGAACTTCCAAAATGTTGTCCCACCTTCGTATTTCTCCATGAGCTGAACCAAACTAAATGCAACATGATGAAATATCATTTTTTATTATGGATGTCACCGTTTGGTGTCGCGCATTAAGCAATATTGGCAGGTTAAAAAATATTTACGTTAATTCATAAATCAATAAATTTTTTACATTTCTTCTTATGTTTGATATTTCTTCACGAAAAATCAAGGATGATTCAAGAAATAGAATTTTGATACACGATTTTCAGCTTAATTCCAGCTTTGTTTACACTCTTGCTTGTGCTGTAGAAGTCATGTAGTTGTTACTCCATTAACACCGGCCGACTATAAGTTCTGACCAACCACCAGAAGCCATCTTGTTCGCTCGCTCATCACTTTAAATTTGCTAGTGCAATGCACAGAAAATAACCGTATGTTGTCAACTATGTTTTTACTTCTTTTCCAGTTGTTTTTTTTTTTTCTTTTTAACATAATTTTCACAATCACACAACAACAGCAACATTGGATTCTCCAAAATCGAACTCAGTCCGATCATCAAACAAATGTGTGAAAAAGGTCTAGACTGTTACTAGTTTCAACAAGACGGTGCACCATGCCACACTGCAAATCAAACAATGTAATTTCTGCAACGAAAATTCTCTGGACGTGTGGAGTTAAAAAATGGCAACATTGACTGGACACCTCCAGATTTGACCACATACCATGTATGTATATTCTGCGATTTGGTCTTGTTCTTATGCTGGAAAAACAAAAATTAAATTTAAATGCATTTTTGCATTTTGCCAGCCAAAATCATGTTCAATAGCGGTATTCACGATCTGTACTTTTGTAGTATTTTTCTCAAAAATGTATAATTTATATCACAGATTTTGAATGCTTTTATTGTGAATATTTGTTGTATTATTTACCAGAAGAAGCATATAAAAACTTACATGGCAGCCAGAAAAATTACATATTCAGGTCAACTGATTGGCAAATATTACACAAAAGTATTTATGATAAAATTACTTAGTATTTGAAAATCACATGTATTGTAGTTTTGTAAACATGTCAAATTTGATTAAAAAAAAATATAAAATTTATCAAAAATACAGAATACAAGTCTCGATCCGTTCGTCTTACTCAAAAAATACTCTGTGTAAAATTTTATGTCAATTGGATAAGAGGAAAGGAAACTCCAAAATATGAAAAAAAATAGTTTTTAAACAAAATTCATATTTTATTGTTTATATCTCAGACATTTTCATTTTACATAAAAACTGTATTTACAAAATTTATAAATCCATCATACAAATTTCTGTATTGCTAATAACTATCGAATAAAAGAAAAAATTAGCTGAAATTGCCCGATTAACAAGTTTTATGTACGTCCATTTTAGGTTTAGCAAAATTTCAATAATCTAATATTTCCTGCAATTATAATTTTTATTATTTTAATTATAGCTGGTAAAACAAAGTATTTTTAATACAGCTTGGGAAGCGATGACGATAATCGTTAGCAATTTTTAAAATGAACTTTTCGGTTTTAATTTTTTTGTTAATATTGAATTATAATCCTGCATTAGTTTCACTTCTCTCTCTGCTATATCGTTTACTACTTTTAAGCTTAAAAGCGTTTTCTTAGCTTAAATATAACTAACATTTTCATGCCATTTTCAGGGGATTATTTTCAAGAAACTTGAAACGATTAAAAATGCTTTTAGAGTTTATGCAAGGAAACTGTTCAACTCTTTTCAACGATTTCAGTAGATTTTGTACGGTCTATTGATACTATTTCGATTTCAATGACATCAATTTCTATGTATCTATATTCAAATTTGAAACCATCTTTGCCTTTGTTTCAGGTGATATGTATATTTGAATCGAAGAATGCCAATCCAACAAGCTATGAGGTTAAATACCAAAGATGATTACATAATTTATATAATTTAGCTCCTAAAAATGTCAATGCAAGTTCAAGAACTTCCCTATAATCTTCTCTTGGTTGTTTATCCTTTTGAATCTTATTAAGGAAACTGATAATTCGTAACACATCATCTGTGCTTTACGATTTTCACAGTTTATTATTTTCCAAGCCGACTGTGAAATTGCAAACGATTATTTTCGTCCAGAATTTTTGAAATCGTCTAAATAGTTCAACATTCGGGTTTTTAGACTTACAAATTGTAGCATGGAATAATAACCAAGAAAAATTTTGTAAGCGATTTTAAAGAAGATTTCAGTAACGCTTTTAGTTATTTTTCAACAACGAATTTTAGCATTTAAGAAAAGTAGGACGACTAAATACCGTTATTGACAGCGAAGAAAAACTATTTATTTTGCAGGTCTTACTGCGTTTTTTTATACAATTGATATAAAATTGTGCACAGATTATTTTTTGAGTAAAACGAACATATCGAAGGGGTGCTACTACCTATCTACTTTTGAAAATTAATGGCAACACCTAATGTACATGCATATTATGACGATAGACACAGAGTGCGTAATTTAATTGAGTAATAATTTTTAATAATAATAAATAATAAATGATTTACTTTTAACGCAATCCAGTGATCGAACCTTTGTATTTGCTGAGAATAAATAAATAGTAGAAACTGGATAATCGTAACAATACTCGTACATACATATGTGCATATATAATGTGAAATTAAATAATTATGCGCATTGATTACGATCCTATATGCTATATTATCGTGCTGGGTACTTTTTTAATTGATATAAAGACAAGAAATATAGTGATAGCTACAGGGTGACAATTAATAAGTGTCTACAACTTCCTTCGCGCTATAGAAAAAGTATTGTTATTTTTCTGCAATTTTCTTCATTATTGTATTATTCTACGTAATCGAGCGTATATCTGAATTAATTTTTATGTGTTCTAGATTTCATTTAGTTATTTATTTGTAATGACATCTCTGTGTCGCTAGGTAAAACTATACACTCTGTCAAACCAAATTTTTGGCGCCATTTCTTCGCATTTAGTTCTGTCAACAATATTCTCGAAAAATGGATCTATTTCGAGAATCTCAAACATAAACGATCATATGTTAAGCCCGGTACACCGGCCAAATAGACAGCAAAGCCAAATCGCTTCGGAAAGAAGACAATTCTCTGTGTTTTCTGAGATCAGCGAGGTGTTATCTGGTTTAACTTTCTGAAACCAGGTGAAACAGTTACTGATCAATGATACCAACAACAACTGACGGATTTGAATAATGCTTTGCGCCAAAAACGTCCAGAATATCAAGCTAGGCAATACAAAGTGAGTTTTGTTGATGACAATGCACCATCACATCGAACAAAACAGACTCGGGAATTGGTAGATTCGTAAATCTGGGAAGACCTCCCCCATGCGGCTTATTCACCAGACTTGGCTCCATCTGAACACCCATTTATTTTCATCAATGGGACACGCACTTGCTGAGCAGCACTTCGATTCGTACGAAAATGTGAAAAAATGGCTCGATGACTGGTTTGACTCAAAAAACGAACAGTTTTTTTGGCGAGGCATTCATAAATAGTGGTCGCTGTGGCGTAGTGGTAGTGCGTTGGACTGCTACGCAGAGTGTCCGGGGTTCGAATCTCGGCACAGGCAAAATCAAAAAGAAGAACGGCACCACCTACGGCACCACACACGGCAATGGCAAACCTACAAGAGTAAAAATTGCCTATGAAAAGCTTTTCACTTCGCCGTTCGGATTCGGCATTAAATTGTAGGTCCCTTCCATTCATGTACAAATATAACACGTACAACATGAGTGGATGCGAAAAGCTCGGCCTACACCCTCCATGGGATGTTGTGCCATTAAAAGTAAAAGTATTCACAAATTGTCAGAGAGATCGGAAAAATGTGTAGCAATGGCCTTACTTTGAAGATTGAATGTATAACCATTTTTTTTTAAATAAACGTGTATTTTCTTAAAAAAAAAATTATCTGTTTTATACTTATACAACTGGTAAAATCGTTTAAAAGTGGGTGCAGCGTAATTCAACGGTCTTTATGAAAAAATTACTCTCGAAACTAACAGCAATTGTGAATTAGTTCGACTTATGGCAAAAAAGGAACTAAGACTCAATGCTTACAAGCTCTAAAAACCCAGTTACTTGCGGATGAAAACAAGCGTGTACGACTCCAAAGATGACAACTCCTTCAATGACAGGCCGCAGAAATTGGATAGGAAAAATTTTGATTTTTATGGGACAAGGAGTCAAACTCAAGCAATAAATGCACTGCTGGAGGTCCGACAGAACTTTTACTATAATAACTTGAGCTAAAATGGCACAAGATTGGTGCAGGGTCAAGAATAGCAACCATATTCACCGTATCACATTCCGATCTTTTGTCTATTTTAGAATCCATGGTCTGTGCTAAACGACATATAAATTATCAGTCCCTAAAACACTTGTTGCTTCGTGAATGGGACCGTATAAGGGTGGAGGAGCTGCGGGCCATAGCCAAAAATGTTTCCAAGCATTTGAAGCTGTGCCAAGGGTGGCACGAAACCGGCTGAATACATTTTTGCTTATACACTATGTCGGTCTGTTTTTCGTTTTGAATTACAATAATTTTGACTGAAACGTTATAATTCGGCAAACTAAACTATTCTGAATTGACTTAAGTGAAGATCGATGAACTGATTTATGCAAACGATAAGCCTTGTATAGCTCAGTTTAATGATCCTCTGATCCCAGGATTAGCTTGATTTTGATTGTTTTCATGTCCAATGAATGCAACGCATTCTGCAAAATCATCAGCTCCATCAAAATAGTCATACTGAAAGCATGCAAAGTTATTTACTATATCATTATATAATTATCATCATCATTATTTTCATAATTATAAAAATCATCATCAAAATATTCAGCTTGTATAATCTCAACAGGTGGAAATTTTTCCACTTGCCGGTCTGAGAACTCGCGAATGTTATGAGGTTGACTAGAAACTTGACAAATCTCGTCGATGTTTTATTGTGCTGATACTAATTTTGTTTTTCTTTCCACGGAGGAAGGATTTTCAATAAAATTTTCAAGTAAATCTTCTGCCCTTCTCTTCCGTTGAGAAACTGGGAATTCGATCGCCTCACCTGGTGCTGTATAATCTGAGGATCTTCGTCGTGACTCAGCGACATAAGTGTTGATGCAATTATTGACTCTAATGAACTCATTTGCCATTTATACTGTCTCTCCGTATTAGTCTTTGCGAATTGTTTTGCAATGGAATTCGGTTGTGCCTCAAGTTGCTTACGAAGTCTACAGTCTCGCGATCTCTCGGTGCTGGTTTTTGGGTTTTTTCACGATAGCAGAATCTGAATTT
Source organism: Palloptera scutellata (assembly GCA_958295655.1). Lineage (NCBI taxonomy): Eukaryota > Metazoa > Arthropoda > Insecta > Diptera > Pallopteridae > Palloptera > Palloptera scutellata. The sequence goes on from OY282451.1 coordinate 32,688,187, forward strand.
TGTTGGACCTCCATTTTTCGACGAAGTGTACATTCTCTCTGTCTCTCAGCCACAGTTTTTGCTGGAGATTTGATCGTAACACAATCACCATTTGTTTGCCCCGCGTTTGCTTTTTCCAGTCTATACTCGTTCATACTTTTAGCTGTAGAAATTTGTAACGATTTTTGTTTGAAAGGTAAAATTTTTGTTGAAATGTCTACTTTTAATAGAAAGTGATGGGCAGCGCCCTCTATTAATAGAGTATGAATCAAACACGAATCAGCACCCTCTATCAATCGATAAAGGAATAGAAGAATCGAGATAAAAAGCCTACTCATATATTTGAGCCTCAGAAAGTGGATATAACTCTTTGGTGTTCAGATACAGAGACTTACATGAATCACGACCTGTCCTTTTACCAAAAGAAAATCAAATAACACAAATGTAGAATGTGGTAGTAAAACGGTGCTTTGCACTAATTATGTTTTTCAGATGCAAATAACCACTCAAATAACAACAGAGCTCTCCTATATCGATTGATAGAGGGCGCATAGTGGATGCATATGTACTGCCATCATTTATGAGTACATAAATATGAATCCTGAATTTCTGATGATCCACCTTTATCCTTACTTACTTAGCTGGCGCTACAACCGATGATCGGTCTTGGCCGCCTCCACAAAGCTTCGCCAGTCACTTCTGCTATGCGCGCGCTGGCGCCAGTTGATAAGGCCAAGTGCAGTCAGGTTGCCCTGCACCTGGTCTTTCCAGGTGCAGGGCAACCTGGAAGGATGAGGGACTTATAGAGCGTTATTTTCGTCGGTGGAGAGAGGGCTCTACTTCTCAATTGCCTACTGAGCCCGTAGTAACACCTGTTGGCAAGAGTTAGTCTCCGCTTGATCTCAAGGCTGACATTATTGTTGGTGTTTATGCTGGATCCTAGATAAACGAAATCCTTGACGACTTCAAAAGTGTAGTTGTCAACAGTGACATTTTGTCCAAGACGCCATGACTCTTTGTTTGTTGACACAAGGTATTTCGTTTTGTCCTCGTTCACCACTAGACCCACACGACGAGACTCCCTTTCCAGGTTGGAGAATGCTGCACTGACTGCTCGAGCGTTTTTGCCAATGATGTCAATATCATCAGCGTATGCTAGCAGCATGACACTCTTGTAGAAGATAGTGCCAGAGATGTCGATGTTCGCAGCTCGAATTATTTTCTCCAGCATAAGGTTAAAGAAGTCGCACGATAGGGAGTCACCTTGTCTGAAACCTCTTTTGGTATCAAATGATGCGGAGAGGTCTGTCCTAATTTTCACTGCGCTGGTGGTGTTGGTCAGTGTCATTTTGCAAAGACGAATGAGCTTTGCAGGGATACCAAAATCAGACATTGCGGCGTACAAGTGATCCCTAATCGTGCTGTCTAAGGAGGCTTTATAATCTACAAATAGATGATGGGTGTCGATCGGTTTTTCTCGGGTCTTTTCCAGGATTTGGCGTAGTGTGAATATATGGTCGACAGTGGATTTAACCGGCCTGACGCCACACTGATAAGGTCCAATCAGTTTGTTGACGATGGACTTCAGTCTTTCGCACAGTACGCTCGATAGAACCTTATATGCAATATTAAGAAGGCTTATCCCACGGTAGTTAGCGCAGATCGTGGTTCCAATCACTTGGTATGTTTTCATCTGACCATATTCTGCATAGAAGCTAATGCATGCGTTTTTTGAGCTCTTCGCCTCCGGTCTTAAACAACTCAGCAGGCAGGCCATCTGCACCTGCAGCCTTATTGTTTTTCAGCCGAGCAATGGCTGTTAAGACCTCCTCATAGTCAGGCGGCGGTACTTCAACGCCGTCAGTGATCGGGGTTTCCGGAGTGGGTTCCGCAGTGGCGGGATTATTGCCGTCTTCGCCATTAAGCAGCTGCGAAAAGTGCTCCCTCCATAATCTCATTATGCCCTCTCTTTTAAATTAGCAGCGATAACGGCGAAGAAAGCATTCTTCCCAGAAGAATAATAAGATAAACACAAATTTTTGAAAGCTGATAGTACTGAGTACAGAAAGAAAAATACACGTTCTCCTATATGTATGTACAATACATATTTTATATATATATACAGAAAAAAAGAGGGCAAGGGAGAAAAAAAGTAAACCAAAGAAAAAAGCTATCTCTTGTAGAAAAAAAGAAAGAAAAGAGAGTTAGTACTTTGTGTTTTTAATCTCGGTTTTCTTTTACTTTGTTTGAACTGTGAGCCTCTTCCTTTTTTATGTACCCTCACATAAGTCGCCGTTTCACTGAAAGCTGGCGCCACACACTGGAACCGCCCCATTCAAAAGTATGCTCAAAACTCGATATTTAAAGAATAGAATAAATTTAAAAAAAAAGTGCATTGTGGACACACTATTAAATATCTATCTTTATTATTTGCAGAGTTACAGAGGTCCAAAATTGAAATTTTTTTTTTTAAATTTTGTGAAATTTTGTCTGAGTTCATAAAGCATGTATGTACGAGGGTAGATCAATAAGTACCCGTGTGTGAAGACAGGTGGCGTTGCTGAGGGAAGTTGGCATTACCCTCGTGTACTGCAATCTGTCACACGACACCACACTAAATTGACTGATCATAGGTTAGTTTTTATTTGGCAGCCTTTAGTATCACACGTGTTTCGTGTTTCGCAATAAAATGGAAAAAGAACAATACCGTAATTCGCTTTTTATTTTTGGATGGAAAAACATGCGGAGAAATAAAAGCGAAGTTGGTTGCTGTCTATGGGGACCCTTCACCATCTATGACAACCGTAAGATATTGGTTCAACGCATTTAAACGTGGTCGTACATCTGTTTTTGATGAGGAGCGCCCAGGCCGCCCGGCAGACGTGGTTACCGAGGATCGCCGAACGAAAGGGCGCGAAGTAGCAGAGGCTGTAGGAGTGTCGTACGAAATGGTAATTAATATTTTACGTTAAGGTTAAGCATGAGAAAGGTGTCGGTCCGATGGGTGCCGCAATTGCTTAAGGTGGGCAACAAGCGGATACGGAATAAATACGTAATAAAAAATACGCGTCCAAATTGCATGAATTGAACTACGAGTTGCTGCCGCACCCACCCTACTCGCCCGACATGGCTCCCTGCGACTTTTTTCTGTTCCCCACCATGAAAACGTGGCACGGGGAAAAAAATTCAGCTCAAACGAGGAGGTTATCGTCGAGACAGAAGTGTGTTTTGAAAAGTTTGACAAATCGTATTTTTGGCGGGGTTAAAGAAATGGCAGAAACGTTGGGAAAAGTGTATTGAACTAAAAGGAGACTACGTTGAAAAATAGAGAAAACAAATTTGTGAAAAACTTTCCTCTTCATTCCTAACACGGGTACTTATTGATCTACCCTCGTGTATACTTTGTACCACTTTAATGACTATTTTAAGAAGAATGTTTGAAGATAGTAGTAGTTTGGTGAAAATCTATTTAAAAATTAGACCTCTATTTTCCATTTTCTAAATTTATTTTTTTATTTAAATGTTTTTTTTTTTGCTACTTGGTTTTTGACGTTTATATTTCTGACAGTTCACGCGTGATTCTTTACATGTGTCAAAATAAAAAATTCTCAGTGTGGTTTGCCATTTCATCATGAATAGAATTACGCCTGAACAACGTTGGCAAATTATTGAAATTTATTATCTTCAGCGACGAGGCTCATTTTTGGCTCAATGGAGTATGCAGAATTGGCGTATTTGGGGTGAAGACCAGCCAGAGGCAATACAGCAGCTACCAATGCATCCCAAAAAACGCCCTGTTTGGTACGGTTTATGGGCAGGCGGCATCATTGGGCAGTACTTCTTCAAAGACGATGAAGGCCGCAACTTTACGGTCAATGGACAAAGGTACCGTTCGATTATAACAGACTTTTTTTTGTCGAAAATGCAAGAATTAGACTCGATCGACATGTGATTCCAACAGGATGGTGCCACATGCTACATGCCACACTGCACGTGAAACCATGCATCAATTGAGAGGCGAATTTGGTGAGCAGTTAATCTCGCGTTTTGGTGCAGCCAATTGGCCACCAAGATCGAGTGATTTGACCCCGTTAGACTATTTTTTGTGGGGCTATGTTAAGTCTCTTGTCTATAGGAACAAGCCAAACACGTTTGCCGCTTTGGAAGCCAACATTGAACGCGTCATTGGTGAGATTCCGCCCAAAATGTATGAAAAAGTGTTCCAAAATTGGACCTTCAGAATGGACCACTTGAAGCGTAGCCGCGGGCAACATTTAAGTAAAATTATCTTTAAGAAGTAAATGGCAGGAATTGATATATCGATCCAAACAAAAATTTGATTCAGTTTTGTAAAATTTCTGTGTTTTTTTGAATTTTAAAATCACTTTTTATAATATTATTTTTAACACATATTATGTAAGTCAATAAAGCTTATGTGTTCCACGCATTCCCTCTAGTTTAGTAACTTTTTTTTAACTTGCACATACAATATTTCCTCAACATTTAAGGAATCTTTATGATTATGTTTTATTACAGATATAAGTATCAAATATTTACCGGGTCTGGCATGTTATAAAATTTCTTAGACACTACCACAATATCAAAAAAATGGTATGTATGTAGTGTTGTATGTATATGAATATTTTTTAACAATTAATATAAATTATTACTTACTATACAAAAAATAAGATGATGTGAAAATATTAATAGTATTAAGTATGCATAGTATAAGAAATTACTGTTGTAATGTTACATATGTATTTGACAGTTTTTATAGATTGATCCATTATCCAACTGTAAAACTTTACTTAGTTTACAAGTTCGCGCTCCTTGCCTGTTTTTTTTTTTTATTGTGAAGCGATTGGAATGACTGATATTCTGACAATTGATTCGGAAAAAGATGAAACCCCGGATTCGCATGATGACTAATAATTTTAAAATTAGATGTAACTACTGAGTAGTGTAATACAAATGTTATAAGTGAATTTCCAATTCCTGGTTTAGGTTTATCTACAATTGATAAGCAATTTTTTTTATTCGTTTTTTATTGTAATCAATAACGTGTTCCTTATCTAAATTTAATCGATATGTTATTATCGATAGCCCATTGTTTATAAGAAAATGTCATTCGTTAATACTTATGTACACGTGTAAAGTTTCAAATCAATCAGGCAATTCATTCTTTGTTTAACAGCTGCTTGAAGTTGACGTGTCACAATGTTTTTTTTGTAAATGGAAAAATTAAAAATTCGTGCCATTATTGAGTATTTATTTAAAAAAGGTTTATCTGTACAAGAAATCCTTACCTATATGGTAAATGTGTTAGGTGAATGTGCTCCTTCACAAGCAACAGTAAAAAATTGGATTGCTGAATTTAAACGTGGTCGTACAAATATTGAAGATGAACCTCGCACTGGACGTCCAAAAAGTGCCCCGACACCAGAAATCATTGAAAATGTACAGGTTATTGTTTCTGAAAATCCAAGTACGAAATAGCTGATACCATAGGCATCTCAGAGAAACGAGTAAACCACATTTTACATGAAGAACTACATATAAAAAAACTGTTTGGAAAAGTAATGCCGCATACGTTAACAATTCAACAAAAACTCGATCGAAAACGAATTTCTCAGTGCAATTTGGAACGTCTTAAGCAGAATAAAACGGATTTTAAGCATCGTTTCATAACTGTGGATGAGACGTGTGTCTACCATCATGATCCTAAATTGAAACCGTAACGTTTACAATGGACAGAAGCAGGATGTTCGGCGCCAAAGCAGACAAAACACGAACGATTGGCAAAAATGGTTATGGTTACTGTTTTCTGGGATGCAAAAGGGATTTTGTTGATTGATTATCTTGAGAAAGGTAAAACAATAAACTCAGAATACTATTGTAACCTTTTGGATAAACTTCCTCACACAAGTGTTTTCACAATGGCTAAATTCAAGGAATTAAAGTACGAATTGCTTGACCATCACCCGTATTCACCAGATTTGGCTCCCAGCGACTACTACCTGTTCCGAAACCTAAAACAGTTCCTTCGTGGAAAGCGTTTTTCTTCGAGTGAAGGCATATTTTACAGACCTTCCGGAATCGTACTTTAATGATGGGATAGATTTATTGGAGGAGCTCTGGACCAATTGTGTTTAACTGTTAGGAGAGTATACTGAATAAAAACCAAAACTCAAACCAAAATAACTGTTTTTCATATTTAGGGTAGAAACTTTTCAAATACATATATTGTACCTGTACATATATTGATATATTGCTCTTCTATTTATTTTCTAAATAAATTTAACTATTTAATTTCTATACTTCATGTTATTAAATAATAAAAAAAAATTTTTTACCCTAATAAAAACTATTACTATTTGCGAATATTCTTATCTCTATTAGAATTAATTGCATGAGTTATCTTTTCTGTTCAGAAAGTAACATTAAAATGTCATACGATTTTACCTATTATAAGCTAACTGAGAAAGTCAAGATATATTTTAATAGTTTTATTGATGCGCTTGAATCTATGTATGTCTTTAAGCCGACCACTTCGTTTCGCCGCTCCTCATCACTCCTCAATTCGCCTCCTTTTTCCTCTGCGCTCGAAAGTCACTACTTTAGTCGCCTTCCTCTTTCTCCACCCACGAAAATCCTCAGGCCTTGAGGCTCGATACCTCTCGAGGTTCAACCGGTTCCACAAGTAGTATGCATCGCTGAATTGGGCGGATAATTGTGCTGACCAGTGACATTTTGGACTAAGCCGTCATTGCTGGGATGTGACGCAGTTACGCAACCCATCTTCCATAAGGTCGGTGGAGTAGCTTCATTTTTTATGACCACTTAGTCGTCCAATTTCAGGTTCCGTCTAGCTTCGCGCCTTTTGAGACGCTACTGGAGCTCATGAAGATAGTTATCGCTCCATAACTTACAAAATCTCTGAGTTATGTGCTGTCGGGATTGCCAGTAGCTGAGGTGATTCTCCGGTCGTGCAGGTATTAATGATTCTCCGATTCTAGAGGTCTTAAGTCTCGAGGATCTGCACTCTGAGCACATAATGGGCGCGAGTTGAGAGCCGCACCGATTTTTGCCAACAAGGTTTGCATCGCCTCAGTGGTCAATAGACGTGCTCCCATAACACGATGCAAATGATGTTTGGCGGCTTTAACGGCTTCCCATAGGCCTTCCTGATGTGGTGCAGATGGTTAAATAAAGTGCCACTGCGTCTGCCGAACGGAAAGTTGGTCATAGAGGTCCGAGGCTCCTATGAAATTAGTTCCATTATCGAATGCCATGACTAAGCCAATACTCGATAAGTCTGAAACAAATTCCAGATGTACTGCCTACGACACCATACACACGAATACAGCTATATATCCTTTTATGACAACGTTTCCTCTACGACTATCAGGGCGCACATGAATCGACGCATGCATGCAGAAAAGGCCGAGCCGGATGTACGCGACAAGCTGGTAGATTTCCCATTATTTGATCGTCAGACAAGTCTGCCTCTTGTAGTCTTCCTCATATGCAGCATACAATCTTGAATAAATGGAGCCAACATTCCAATAGTATTTGATAATCATGGTCGCTCTGCTGATTGATGGTCTTGTCTGATCCAAAATGACACAGATTTGTTAAGTTCCTTAATCCTCAATTGAACCTTCTGTTCGCTAATGATGTTCGACAATTGTAAGCGAATCTGAATATCTACACCGTTATCCTTATTAAACGATTGTAAGACGAATAACGATATTATAGCGATTGCTGATTTATGGAGATCGGGCTAATGCTAGCTACCAATTGCCTATCGCAGAATACCTGCTCGCAGGTGTGTAGCTTATCTTCCTGTCCCTTATTTAACCTAGCCGGCCGACATTCATTCTTTACTTCTGCCTCAACCCTTTCTTGTACGCCTTCTGGTAGTTTTGGCCACATAGCTTCTGGTAGTTGCAGGAAGTCTGATCAATGCCACCATTGCTGGCACTTAATCAGTTCAGATATCGACGTGCTTCTAGAGATGAGGCCAGCTAGGTTCCTATCGGTGGGAACGTTCTTCCATTCGCAGCTTGTAGTGTTTTCCCATGATTTTGCCTTTAAAGATTCGATTCTCTACGAATTGCTTGGGGCTTCCGCGATCGCTCTTCAACCAACACTACACGTTACATTAGATCATTGCGGTACGCAATTCAAGAAGTGGTATGGTCTCTGTTGTAAAGATACATCAAGTGTCCTGAAACACATTTTTCAAAATGCCGCACTAATAGCAGGTAATACGCCCACTCGAGTTCGGTGTGTCGGAATTTGACGTTGTGCTACGAAATCTTTGCTAATTAGGTTCACCTGTTGCTTCTCTATGCGTTAGTGACGCACTTGCCCTGTAGCTAACAAACTTGATTGTAAATCAGAATGTAATGGGATGTTACCCTTTTTTGCCTTGGAAGATTTTAAACGCTTGGCTGGCGGAACTGAGACTAAATTGGTGAACACTTCGAGGTCTATCTTCTTAACAGCATTGAGGCTCGAGATATGGCATTGCTGGAATGCTCGCGAGCACCGAGGGCACCGGGTTGACAAACAATTTGGGGCAATATGTCCGGAGAGAGTTTTGATATAGACCGAGCTCGAAAATTCGTTTAAGTTTATCATCTCGACTTATATGCCCAATGCTAGGACATCGGTGAAACGTTTTATTATCTGTTGTTAACCAAAGGTAGTGCCGGACGACTCAATAGCTCAATGCCTCGCAGTTCAAGCGAAGCAAAGAAGCCCCTTTTGCAAATTCAGGATACGATCTGTGGGTCGCAACATTTCCCATTGCCTACGATAGACGCAGTCCTTCCGTGATTCTAGAAAATTTAAAATGAACAAATCGCGCTGCTCCTCGGCCCCCAGTTTTCGCGACACCATGCGCAAACTATTGCGCTTAACATCGATCATATCTCTAATCGATGCATGACTACCTTTCGGCCAAACAGGCAAATCAAAAATCGAGTTAAATTTTCACAATGACCTTACTACTTGCTTCATTAGTCTTTTACACTCTAGGCGTCTTGCTCGCCTCAGCCTCTAGCTTGTCACTATTTACATCCTTCACACCCTTTACCCTTTTATTTTTGGCATCTTTCTCTCAAACAGCCACGGAGGAAACAATACAAACTGATTTATTAATTTGAATTCATAAAGAAATTCTAAATGTAAAAAAATTTATTTTGGAGAAATACCAATCTAAGTGTTAATTTAAATTTAAAAATCAATACTGAATACTAAAATGTTTGCTGTCTTCACATATACGACTTTCTTTCATTTTTCTACTTTTATTGCCGATTCAAAGGGGCACCACCAGCGCAGTGAAAATTGTGACAGACCTCTCCGCGCCATTTGATACAAAAAAAGTTTTAAGACAAGGTGACTCCCTATCGTGCGACTCTTTTAACCTAATGCTGGAGAAAATAATTCGAGCTGTGAACATCGACATCTCTGGCACTATCTTCTACAAGAGTGTCATGCTGCTAGCATACGCTGATGATATTGACATCATTAGCAAAAACGCTCGAGCAGTCAGTGTAGCATTCTCCAACCTGGAAAGGAAGTCTCGTCGAGTGGGTCTAGTGGTGAACGAGGATATTTCATCTTATGTCAACAAACAAAGAGTCACGGCGTCTTGGACAAAATGTCACTGTTGACAACTACACTTTTGAAGTCGTTAAGGATTTCGTTTACCTGGGATCCAGCATCAATACCAACAATATTGTCAGCCTTGAGATCAAGCGGAGATTAACTCTTGCCAACAGGTGTTACTATTGGCTCAGTAGGCAATTAACAAGCAGAGTCCTCTCTCGACCGACGAAAATAACTCTCTATAAGTCCCACATCCTTCCCGTCCTAATGTATGGCGCAGAGACGTGGACATTGACCATCAATGATGAGAGACTGTTAGGAGCGTTCGAGAGGAAGATACTCCGTAAGATCTACGGTCCAGTATGCGTGGACGACGTGTATCGAATAAGATGGAACGATGAGCTGTATGAGCTGTACGCCGACACTGACATAGTCAAGCGTATAAAACTCCAGCGGCTTCGCTGGCTGGGTCATGTTGAGCGAATGGAAGAAAGCGCTCCGGCTAGAAGGGTGTTTTATTCGAACCACGGTGGAGGATCACGCAGAAGGGGACGTCCTAATCTCCGTTGGAAAGACCAGGTGCAGGGCAACCTGACTGCACTTGGCCTTATCAACTGGCGCCAGCGCGCGCATAGCAGAAGTGACTGGCGAAGCTTTGTGGAGGCGGCCAAGACCGATCATCGGTTGTAGCGCCAGCTAAGTAAGTAAGGATAAAGGTGGATCATCAGAAATTCAGGATTCATATTTATGTACTCATAAATGATGGCAGTACATATGCATCCACTATGCGCCCTCTATCAATCGATATAGGAGAGCTCTGTTGTTATTTGAGTGGTTATTTGCATCTGAAAAACATAATTAGTGCAAAGCACCGTTTTACTACCACATTCTACATTTGTGTTATTTGATTTTCTTTTGGTAAAAGGACAGGTCGTGATTCATGTAAGTCTCTGTATCTGAACACCAAAGAGTTATATCCACTTTCTGAGGCTCAAATATATGAGTAGGCTTTTTATCTCGATTCTTCTATTCCTTTATCGATTGATAGAGGGTGCTGATTCGTGTTTGATTCATACTCTATTAATAGAGGGCGCTGCCCATCACTTTCTATTAAAAGTAGACATTTCAACAAAAATTTTACCTTTCAAACAAAAATCGTTACAAATTTCTACAGCTAAAAGTATGAACGAGTATAGACTGGAAAAAGCAAACGCGGGGCAAACAAATGGTGATTGTGTTACGATCAAATCTCCAGCAAAAACTGTGGCTGAGAGACAGAGAGAATGTACACTTCGTCGAAAAATGGAGGTCCAACAAAATTCAGATTCTGCTATCGTGAAAAAACCTAAAAACCAGCACCGAGAGATCGCGAGACTGTAGACTTCGTAAGCAACTTGAGGCACAACCGAATTCCATTGCAAAACAATTCGCAAAGACTAATACGGAGAGACAGCATAAATGGCAAATGAGTTCATTAGAGTCAATAATTGCATCAACACTTATGTCGCTGAGTCACGACGAAGATCCTCAGATTATACAGCACCAGGTGAGGCGATCGAATTCCCAGTTTCTCAACGGAAGAGAAGGGCAGAAGATTTACTTGAAAATTTTATTGAAAATCCTTCCTCCGTGGAAAGAAAAACAAAATTAGTATCAGCACAATAAAACATCGACGAGATTTGTCAAGTTTCTAGTCAACCTCATAACATTCGCGAGTTCTCAGACCGGCAAGTGGAAAAATTTCCACCTGTTGAGATTATACAAGCTGAATATTTTGATGATGATTTTTATAATTATGAAAATAATGATGATGATAATTATATAATGATATAGTAAATAACTTTGCATGCTTTCAGTATGACTATTTTGATGGAGCTGATGATTTTGCAGAATGCGTTGCATTCATTGGACATGAAAACAATCAAAATCAAGCTAATCCTGGGATCAGAGGATCATTAAACTGAGCTATACAAGGCTTATCGTTTGCATAAATCAGTTCATCGATCTTCACTTAAGTCAATTCAGAATAGTTTAGTTTGCCGAATTATAACGTTTCAGTCAAAATTATTGTAATTCAAAACGAAAAACAGACCGACATAGTGTATAAGCAAAAATGTATTCAGCCGGTTTCGTGCCACCCTTGGCACAGCTTCAAATGCTTGGAAACATTTTTGGCTATGGCCCGCAGCTCCTCCACCCTTATACGGTCCCATTCACGAAGCAACGAGTGTTTTAGGGACTGATAATTTTTATGTCGTTTAGCACAGACCATGGATTCTAAAATAGACAAAAGATCGGAATGTGATACGGTGAATATGGTTGCCATTCTTGACCCTGCACCAATCTTGTGCCATTTTAGCTCAAGTTATTATAGTAAAAGTTCTGTCGGACCTCCAGCAGTGCATTTATTGCTTGAGTTTGACTCCTTGTCCCATAAAAATCAAAATTTTTCCTATCCAATTTCTGCGGCCCGTCATTGAAGGAGTTGTCATCTTTGGAGTCGTACACGCTTGTTTTCATCCGCAAGTAACTGGGTTTTTAGAGCTTGTAAGCATTGAGTCGTAGTTCCTTTTTTGCCATAAGTCGAACTAATTCACAATTGCTGTTAGTTTCGAGAGTAATTTTTTCATAAAGACCGTTGAATTACGCTGCACCCACTTTTAAACGATTTTACCAGTTGTATAAGTATAAAACAGATAATTTTTTTTTTAAGAAAATACACGTTTATTTAAAAAAAATGGTTATACATTCAATCTTCAAAGTAAGGCCATTGCTACACATTTTTCCGATCTCTCTGACAATTTGTGAATACTTTTACTTTTAATGGCACAACATCCCATGGAGGGTGTAGGCCGAGCTTTTCGCATCCACTCATGTTGTACGTGTTATATTTGTACATGAATGGAAGGGACCTACAATTTAATGCCGAATCCGAACGGCGAAGTGAAAAGCTTTTCATAGGCAATTTTTACTCTTGTAGGTTTGCCATTGCCGTGTGTGGTGCCGTAGGTGGTGCCGTTCTTCTTTTTGATTTTGCCTGTGCCGAGATTCGAACCCCGGACACTCTGCGTAGCAGTCCAACGCACTACCACTACGCCACAGCGACCACTATTTATGAATGCCTCGCCAAAAAAACTGTTCGTTTTTTGAGTCAAACCAGTCATCGAGCCATTTTTTCACATTTTCGTACGAATCGAAGTGCTGCTCAGCAAGTGCGTGTCCCATTGATGAAAATAAATGGGTGTTCAGATGGAGCCAAGTCTGGTGAATAAGCCGCATGGGGGAGGTCTTCCCAGATTTACGAATCTACCAATTACCGAGTCTGTTTTGTTCGATGTGATGGTGCATTGTCATCAACAAAAATCACTTTGTATTGCCTAGCTTGATATTCTGGACGTTTTTGGCGCAAAGCATTATTCAAATCCGTCAGTTGTTGTTGGTATCATTGATCAGTAACTGTTTCACCTGGTTTCAGAAAGTTAAACCAGATAACACCTCGCTGATCTCAGAAAACACAGAGAATTGTCTTCTTTCCGAAGCGATTTGGCTTTGCTGTCTATTTGGCCGGTGTACCGGGCTTAACATATGATCGTTTATGTTTGAGATTCTCGAAATAGATCCATTTTTCATCGCCAGTAACTATTCGATGAAGATATGACTTGCTTTTGTACCTGGCGAGCAATATTTCATAGGTGGTTTTTCAATTTTCTTGCTGTATTTCAGTCAATTCATGCGACACTCATCTTCTCACCTTCAAAATCAATCCTATGGCTTTAAACGTTGAGAAATGCATTGTTGGGTCACATTTAATTGTTCTGCAAATTGTTCTTGCATTTGAACATCATCCTCATCGAGTAAAGCTTACAATTCGGCATCTTCGAACTTTTTCGGTGGTCTTTCACGTTCTTCGTTACTCACATCAAAATCGACACTTTTAATCTTATTGAGCCACTCGTTGCACTGTGTTTTGCCTAGAGCGTGCTGGCCGTAAGCTTCCACAAGCATTCGATGAGATTCCAAAGCAAATATCTTCAATTGGAAACAGAAAATCAATGATGTCCGCATGTCGTAGTTTGTAGGCACAAAATTCGACATTTTTACGAACGAAAAAAAAAAATGTAGTTGTATGAAACTTGATTGTTTATGAACTGAATATTGTTGACAGAACTAAACGCGAAGAAATGGCGCCAAAAATTTGGTTTGACAGAGTGTATAGTTTTACCTAGCGACACAGAGATGTCATTACAAATAAATAACTAAATGAAATCTAGAACACATAAAAATTAATTCAGATATACGCTCGATTACGTAGAATAATACAATAATGAAGAAAATTGCAGAAAAATAACAATACTTTTTCTATAGCGCGAAGGAAGTTGTAGACACTTATTAATTGTCACCCTGTAGCTATCACTATATTTCTTGTCTTTATATCAATTAAAAAAGTACCCAGCACGATAATATAGCATATAGGATCGTAATCAATGCGCATAATTATTTAATTTCACATTATATATGCACATATGTATGTACGAGTATTGTTACGATTATCCAGTTTCTACTATTTATTTATTCTCAGCAAATACAAAGGTTCGATCACTGGATTGCGTTAAAAGTAAATCATTTATTATTTATTATTATTAAAAATTATTACTCAATTAAATTACGCACTCTGTGTCTATCGTCATAATATGCATGTACATTAGGTGTTGCCATTAATTTTCAAAAGTAGATAGGTAGTAGCACCCCTTCGATAGGTTCGTTTTACTCAAAAAATAATCTGTGCACAATTTTATCTCAATTGTATAAAAAAACGCAGTAAGACCTGCAAAATAAATAGTTTTTCTTCGCTGTCAATAACGGTATTTAGTCGTCCTACTTTTCTTAAATGCTAAAATTCGTTGTTGAAAAATAACTAAAAGTGTTACTGAAATCTTCTTTAAAATCGCTTACAAAATTTTTCTTCTTGGTTATTATTCCATGCTACAATTTGTAAGTCTAAAAACCCGAATGTTGAACTATTTAGACGATTTTAAAAATTCTGGACGAAAATAATCGTTTGCAATTTCACAGTCGGCTTGGAAAATAATAAACTGTGAAAATCGTAAAGCACAGATGATGTGTTACGAATTACCAGTTTCCTTAATAAGATTCAAAAGGATAAACAACCAAGAGAAGATTATAGGGAAGTTCTTGAACTTGCATTGACATTTTTAGAAGCTAAATTATATAAATTATGTAATCATCTTTGGTATTTAACCTCATAGCTTGTTGGATTGGCATTCTTCGATTCAAATATACATATCACCTGAAACAAAGGCAAAGATGGTTTCAAATTTGAATATAGATACATAGAAATTGATGTCATTGAAATCGAAATAGTATCAATAGACCGTACAAAATCTACTGAAATCGTTGAAAAGAGTTGAACAGTTTCCTTGCATAAACTCTAAAAGCATTTTTAATCGTTTCAAGTTTCTTGAAAATAATCCCCTGAAAATGGCATGAAAATGTTAGTTATATTTAAGCTAAGAAAACGCTTTTAAGCTTAAAAGTAGTAAACGATATAGCAGAGAGAGAAGTGAAACTAATGCAGGATTATAATTCAATATTAACAAAAAAATTAAAACCGAAAAGTTCATTTTAAAAATTGCTAACGATTATCGTCATCGCTTCCCAAGCTGTATTAAAAATACTTTGTTTTACCAGCTATAATTAAAATAATAAAAATTATAATTGCAGGAAATATTAGATTATTGAAATTTTGCTAAACCTAAAATGGACGTACATAAAACTTGTTAATCGGGCAATTTCAGCTAATTTTTTCTTTTATTCGATAGTTATTAGCAATACAGAAATTTGTATGATAGATTTATAAATTTTGTAAAGACAGTTTTTATGTAAAATGAAAATATCTGAGATATAAACAATAAAATATGAATTTTGTTTAAAAACTATTTTTTTTCATATTTTGGAGTTTCCTTTCCTCTTATCCAATTGACATAAAATTTTATACAGAGTATTTTTTGAGTAAGACGAACGGATCGAGACTTGTATTCTGTATTTTTGATAAATTTTTTTTTATCAAATTTGACATGTTTACAAAACTACAATACATGTGATTTTCAAATACTAAGTAATTTTATCATAAATACTTTTGTGTAATATTTGCCAATCAGTTGACCTGAATATGTAATTTTTCTGGCTGCCATGTAAGTTTTTATATGCTTCTTCTGGTAAATAATACACAAATATCACAAATACAACAAATATTCACAATAAAAGCATTCAAAATCTGTGATATAAATTGTACATTTTTGAGAAAAATACTACAAAAGTACAGATCGTGAATACCGCTATTGAACTTGATTTTGGCTGGCAAAATGCAAAAATGCATTTAAATTTAATTTTTGTTTTTCCAGCATAAGAACAAGACCAAATCGCAGAATATACATACATAGTATGTGGTCAAATCTGGAGGTGTCCAGTCAATGTTGCCATTTTTTAATTCCACACGTCCAGAGAATTTTAGTTGCAGAAATTCCATTGTTTGATTTGCAGTGTGGCAGGGTGCACCGTCTTGTTGAAACTAGTAACAGTCTAGACCTTTTTCAGACATTTGTGGGCAAAGATAATGAGCCAACATCCACCGATATCGATTCCCATCGACAATTACGACTTCTCTGAAGAAACATGACCCAATTATGTTTTTGGAGCAAACGCCAGCCCAAGCAGTCACTTTTTGGTCATGCAATGGTGTTTCATGGATCTCGTGTGGATTCTCCGTTCCCCAAATACGGAAATTTGGCTTGTTAACGGCGCTAGAGAGTGTGAAATGGAGCCTGCCGTTCATCAAAATTTCCTTCCAAAATCAAGTTCAGTGTCAACCATTCGAGGGACTCACAGTGGGGTGAAAGTCCGAAAACGTGCGATTAATTTACACAAGCTTCCTATACATATTTTTAAAGTTTTTGTTGGCTGCTACTACGTCTCTAAGTAAAATTAAATAATTTGTAGACATAGTGTTGTGAATTTTTTTTTATTAAAAAATCAATAAACTTTATAAATTTTTCTGTTATTTTACTAAAATTTGTATATATCGGCAAATATAAAACTTATCACGTATGACTTGACATCGTAGGGTATATATTTACGCGTCCAATAATGTCTAGATCATCAAAATCGTTTAAAAAAGGTTCAGTTGGTCCAATTTTAATTTTGTTGTCATTTTTGATCAATTTTAACAAATCCTGCAAAATTAATGATTTTTTTCATATAAAATAAATCCGATGTTCCTAGTATTACTTTTTAAGATTTCATGAAGATTTTAAGCCCAAGTAGAGTCTTATCGGATATAAATTCATAAAGTAATTGATGATTTAGTGAAACTATATCATTAGAAAGTATTGTTTCGAAAACGAAAAATTTGTACTACAAGTACGCCAAAAAAATCTGCTTCCAGTTTCATTTAAATTTTAATAACTTTGTTTTTCTATCTGATCCGGATGCACCTCAACTTGAAATTTTCTAAATGTAGTAATATGTATATATAAAAATACAGGCGCATATTCATAGTAAAATTTAAGTTCTCACTTTGTTTAGTTCCTACTTAATTTTAGCAAATCTGAATATTATCTGTCAAATTAGGTAGGAATTAAGTAAAGTAAGCACTTAACTTTGTCTATGAATATGCGCCATAGAAACCAACGTGCACAAAATTTTATCAGAAGAAAACTTAAAAAAGAAAAAATTGATTTATTGGGCATTAATATTTATTTAGCAAATCTACAACATAATTATTCAGCATCGTCTATTACATCCATATAATTGCCATATTCGCTGCAAGTTTCGTCATCATTATCTTCACACAAGTTAGTTAGAAGTGGAGATATGATTAAATCTAAGGCTAACTTAGGTAAAAGCTGCAACTTTTTTTTAGGTAGTTTCCACAAATTGGAAATTGAATCAGAACTAATTAGAAATTGGTGAAATATATCTTTGTGCGTCTTCTCCCGGCTGCATTTGCGTGAATTATGTTCTATGTATCTTTTAAAACCTTTGTTGCAAGCTTCTTGCGCTTCTTCGAATAATTGGCCAATAGGTAGTACAGCGTGAGATATTATGTCTCGTCCTTGGATAAAGAATTTATGTAATGTTGGAGGCATTGGATACCAGGCATAATTTGCAACAAAATGTATTGCTGTGTTTTCCGTAAATTCTCGAAATTTAAGAATATTAATTTCACAACCAGAAGAAACTGCTATCATTATTATGTGCATTTGTTGTATTAATTCAAGATCAATATGTGTTATTTATGCAGATATCTTTACATAGCGTGAATTAACAAAAAAACCAAGTTCGATTCATATTTAAAAAACGTTCTTCATTTCGACTGTTTGGCCATATTCTAAGCGACGTGGACGGTCTGTCGGCAATATTTTTTGATTCAAATCATTCTTCAAAATGCGTTGTGGTGCAACTGACGCCAAAATGCTGAGCGCGATGAAGATGCGACACATTTGGGTTCTCGGCAACACTCTTTCTTACGGCTTCAACCAGTTTATTGGAACGTCTTGGGCGTTGAACAACGGCTTGTCGATGATCTCCAACTGTCCAGTCCTCAACGAAATTCGGCACCAAACGATGAATAGTGTTGTCACACGGTGCTTGTTAGCCACTATATTTCCGACGATATGCACGCACGTTGACTTTAAAAAACTGAACGACTATTTTCAATGTTAAGCGTCACTATTTCGGCGCGTTGTTACGGCGTGAAGCTTACTTACTTTTACTAGCACAACAGCCCATGGAGGGTCTAGGCCGAGCTTTTTCGCATCCACTCATGTTGTGCGTGTTATATTTGTACATGAATGGACCTACAGTTAAATGCCGAATCCGAACGGCGAAGTGAAAAGCTTTTCATAGCAATTTTTACTCTTGTAGGTTTGCCATTGCCTGCCAAGAGGTGGTGCCATGTAGAAAAATAATTTTTTCTACTTTTGTTTTGATTTTGCCTGTGCCGAGATTCGAACCCCGGACATTCTGCGTAGCAGCCCAACGCACTACCACTACGCCACAGCGACCACTTGACGCGACGGCGTGAAGCCATTCATGGTTAAAATTGTACTGAATTGACGTTTCGAAACATGTTTACTCAAGTCAAATGACTGATAAATGTTAAAATTATTCGATGTTTAAATACAAACAAAAAAAATGAACTATTTGAAACATTTTGCTAAACTAGAAATCTTTCTTTCTTCTTTTAATGGCACAACAGCTCATGGAGGGCTGTTATGTTAGTACATGAATGGAAGCGACCTACAGTTTTATGTCGAATCCGAACGGCGAAGTTAAAAGCTTTTCATAGGAAATAGTAGGTTTGCCATTGCCTGCCAAGAGGAAGCTGTTGCAGTGCAGGAGCGAGACGCTGAAGACAAAATAAAATACTAACGACGCTCTGGATAATGCTATTAAAATATTGGAAAAGAAGAGGAAAATACTACTGCTCCAGCGGGAGATAAAGATGCTAAAGATGCCGAGGCTAGTTGCGGGCTGCAGCAACTATCGATCACCGACCTTGATTCTATGGTTCCGAAGTACTCCGGTGACAACGAGTACCCGGTTGAAAAGTGGCTGTGCGATTTCGAAAACGCAGTTAAAATTAATGACCGCGGCGACCACTTCGAGTACATGTGCATTGGTTGGTTATTCTCTGGAACCGCTGCCACATTTTTACGCTATAGTGAGCTGAAAGAGACGCTCTTAAAACAGTTTAAACGGAGCGTGTCTGCTTACGATGTGTACATAGAATTGTACAGACGCCAGCGTCTGCCGAACGAGAACATCATCCGACACCTGCTGTCTATGAAGGGGAAGGAGATTTAAGTGAGGACGAAGTGGTCAGCGCTGGTATTGAGGGGTTAAGAGAAAACACAGAGTACGCTTTCGTATTGTATACTGCGAAAAATCTCGACGAGCTTCAGGAACTACTTGTCAAATACGAGAAGAAACGAGCAAGTGACCACAGTACCAGAAATTTTGTTCAACGCACGAGTGGGGCAGTCAAAACAGATATCAGATGCATTAATTACTCCCAATTGGAGCAAATGTCCAGTGAGAGTAAACAACCCAAACGTGCTGCTGAGTCGTGCTTTCGATGTGGTGGCCAGGACCACGTTACCAAGCAGTGCAAGCAGCCGGCGTCGAAGATGGTTAATGCAGTGAGCAGTACACCAACCGGCACTGAAGACGTTTACTCTGTTGAACCGTATCAAACTGTAAGTATTGCTTTTCTTTCAGAGCTTGAACAATACAAAAGTGGAAAATTGCATTTCCCTAATTGACAGTGGTAGTCCAGCCAGTTTTGTAAGCAAAAGCCTTTTACCTTTTGACTTGTCCGCCGATTTTCCAACGACGTCGGATTTTCAAAGCATTGGTGGATTCAGACACAAAACCTACGGGAAAATCGATTGCGAGATTTCTCTTGATGGCCAGTTTAATGTTTTATCTCTGTTAATAGTCTCAAACGACCTTCTGTCCACGTCACTTTTACTTGGCCGAGACTTTTTACATTCATTTAATATTAAGTTTTCATCACCAAATGTACAAAACATCAAAGTCAATTAAATGTTTCATAATTAGATCCATGTCCGGCTTCTGTTGAAAATATTTGTCGAGCTCTGGGACCTTTTAGGAAATTATTAAAGTATGAAGAAAAAAAAATGAAAACATTGTCAGTGGAGGTGAAAAAAAAACCATTTGAATGAAATAATTGATTTCAGTCAAATGTTCGGGGTGCCGATAATGATAATGTTGTCGATATTGTGAAGTGCCAAATATTTATCGAGTGATTATGATATTGATTGTTCATTGCCAAATAATGTGCGCAATATGATTAAGAACATACTTACTTTTAAATTGTTTAAAGGAAAAACTACCAAAACCATTTAAGATGTCAATAAAGTTGAATTATCCACAACCTTATTTTTTCGCACCCACGAAGATTATCGTACAAAGACAAACCTGAAGTACAAAAAATTGTTTTAAAAAATAACGGAGAAACTCGTATGTGTGTTGATTATAGATATTTGAGTAAAGTTACTCTTAGGGATAACTACCCTTTACCTCTTGAAGACTGCCTCGAATATGTGGGTAGGGAAAAGTACTTCACATTATTGGACTTAAAGAGTGGGTTTTCTCAAGTCAAGGGTATCAGAGTAGTCAATTCAATTTACTTATTTTGTTACGCCAGCTGGACAATTTGACTACACCATGATGGCTTTTAGTCTGAAAAATGAGCGATTGGTGTTTGAAAGATTTATCACATTCATTTTGAAAGATTTTATTGCCAAAGGCTTGTTCATAGTTTACATGGATGACATACTACTTGCAACAACTGAAATTGAGTAACATTTATCTTTATTAAAACCGGTTATAGATCAAATAGCCAAACATGGTCGCGAATTATGACTGTCAAAGTGAAAGCGTACTTTACAATATTGTTCCACAATTTGCAAGGAGAGCTAAGCCTTTGTACGATCTACTACGAAAGAACATAAAATTTTAATTGGATGAGGTTTGTTTAAAGGCAATTCATGAGTTAAAGTCAAAACTTATTCAATCGCCTGATTTGGCTATATATGACCCAATGCGGGAAACTGAATTACTTATATTGTGATACGAGTGCCCAGGGTTATAGTTCTGTCTTGCTACAACGTCAACCTGATGAAAAATTGCACCCGTTTTTCTTTTTTTCCAAGCGAACAACAAGTGCTGAAGGTAAATATCATAGTTGTGAACTGGAAGCTTTAGCCATAATTTACGCTTTACGTAGGGTATACTTAGAGGGAATTCCATTTAAAATCATTACAGATAGCAATTCCCTTACGTTAACGCAAAACGAGAAAACATTAAACCCACGTATAGCGAGATGGGCCCCTGAGCTACAAAATTATGACTATAATGTACAGCATCGAGGTGGAAACACTATGGGTCATGTCGATGCTCTCAGTAGAAGCGAAGTAGTATTAACTATTAATGAAGAAGACATAGAGTTTCAATTACATACATGCAACTCAAAGTAGGGTCCCAGATATTGTGAAAATCCGTTACAAATTGGAGAAGAAGTCGTTAAAGCTTTATGATCCTAAAGACGGTTTGGTGTACAGGAAGGATATGAAAGTTCAATTGTATTTTTATGTTCCAAGGGAAATGGAAGACAACGTCATACGATCAATGCACGAAAATATTGCCCATTTGGGAATAAATAAGACTTAAAATCAAATAGAAATGATCAAGTTTATAAAAATTGCCGGTGTATCATGTATTCAGCTCCAGCCCGAGTCGATGAGCGAAATATTTATAGCATTCCTAAGAAGCCGTTCCTTTTGATACAGTACATATTGACCACCTGGGTCCTTTGCCCCCCTTGAAGTCTAAAAGAAAGCACTTTCTAGTAGTGATTGACGCATTTACTAAATATGTGAAGCTCTATCTACAAGCACTAGAGAGGTTACGGAGTCTTTGAAAAAATATTTCCATTGTTATAGTCGACCAGCTAGAATAATTTCAAACCGAGGAACTTGTTTTACTTCTTTGGAATATAGCGAATTCTTAATGAAAAATAATATTGACCATGTGAAGGTTGCTGTGGGCTCTCCACAGGCAAACGGGCAGGTGGAAAGGGTAACCCCCTTCAGAATTCCGACTAGGTATCCAAATTAAGCATGATCGAATATGCCCTTAACAATACTATTCACAGCACCACCGGAAAGACCCCGGCGAATCTGCTGTTGGTGTAGACCAAAAGTGAGTTGTTATTGATGAATTGACAGAATGCTTTGATCACTTGTAGGCAGGAGGCAAGCGAGGCAATATTGGCATCCCAACGGTGCAACGAAGAAGAAGCAGTTTTATTTTTGTGGGTCTTTTATTACACTGCAGAGATGTGGTCAACCTTTAGCATTAAATGAAACTGCGTAAGAATTACGCTGTCTCAACAAACTAAATACCAAGGTGTTATTTTGGACCCCAAACTCAGCTGGGAACTCAATATAAAGCACAGAGTAAAGAAAGCGAGAATAGCACTCTATAATGCAAGATAATGTTGGTTAAGAAATGGGGTATTCAATAAAAAAAATCATTGTGGCCATACACAGCTATTGAAAGTCTGGTCTGGTAGCCGGCTTTATCTAAGAAGTATCACCAAACTTAACTGAGTAGAATACAAAGATCAGCTTGCATTCTCGTTACAGGTGCACTTAGCACCAGTCCAGCTGAGGCTCTTAACTTACTGGGTCACTTATTACCGATAGTCTTACACATAAAATCAATCGACTCATGTAGTACATTCAGACTGAAAGAAGTAGTGAGCTGCACTACAAGAACGTACGACCACAGCTACGTGGCCCATTGCTACATAACGTCACATTACACCTACGCTAAACTGCAGGAAAGACTTTTCTGTATTCTCCCCATTCAGAGTGGAGCGCTACACCGACGGATCCAAAAGGATGGCGTGCAAAGCTAGGCGTCTACTCAGATTCCTCCAACTATCCTCATCCATACGTCACCCCAACGAATCCAAAGTCAAAGAAGTAGTGAGCTGCACTACAAGAACGTACGACCACAGCTACATGGTCCATTGCTACATAACGTCACATTACACATACGCTAAACTGCAGGAAAGACTTTTCTGTATTCTCCCCATTCAGAGTGGAGCTCTACACCGACGGGTCCAAAAGGATGGCGTGCAAAGCTAGGAGTCTACTCAGAGTCCTCCAACTATCCTCATCCATATTGCCAATAAGGGAGGCCTGCAGATAGCTATTTACAAACAGTCAAGCTGCTATTAAAGCCTTAGATTCTTCCATCATAAATTCCAAATCACTTCTGCATTTATGCAGGGAGGAACTTGCTCTACTTGGTCAAGGGCAAGTAATTAATCTAAGGGTTCCAAGCCATATAAACATCGAGGGTAATGAGAGGACAGATGAGCTTGCTGGGATGGGTTCGGCCCTTGACATCGCTACAGACTCCGTTTAGTAATGTTATGACCATTCTTGCTTCTCACTATAGCCGGACAGATGTGGAAACACTTGACTACTTGCGCCACCTCTAGGAAAACTTTTTTTTTTATAATTGCCTCAGTGCAAAATTGCTGATAGAGTGTTGTCGTCCCTATATCTCACGTATTACCGCTGCCCTCTCAGGCTACTGGAAGGTGGGAGAACTGTATGTTCTGCAGGACATAGCTCCCAACATAGCTATCAGCAAGAGGGAGAGATGGAAAGCCTCTTTCACTATTTATGTGCCTGCCCAGTTTGGGTATGAGCGAGATTTCACTCATTTGGCAAACCATTCCTTACTTACTTACTTTACTTTTAATGGCACAAAAGCCCATGGAGGGCCTAGGCCGAGCTTTTCGCATCCACTCATGTTGTGCGACCACTTGGCAAACAGAACATACAGTTCTCCCACCTTCCAGTAGCCTGAGAGGGCAGCGGTAATACGTGAGATATAGGGACGACAATACTCTATCAGCTATTTTGTCCTGAAGCCATTATAAAGAAAAAAGTAGGACATAACTCTTGGTCGTTCAATGCAATTGAATAATAACAAATGAGGAATGTGGTATGAAAACGGAGCTTTGCTATAATAATGTTTTTCAGGTAAAACAACTATTCATACAACAACAAGTTTTGTTAGTGGTATTGTAATGTTGATAATAAGAGTAAATAAAATCATAACAATTAATAATTATTAAAAAAAAGATATATATGTATATTTTCACATTTTCGCTCTCGGCGAAATTGTAACTTTTCCCATTACTAAGCAAATGGAAATAAAAGAAATAAAATTTACAAAAATTTAATTCCATTACAAGGAATTGTAATTGCTAATTATCTGTTATCAGACGCCGCGATAGCCCAGTGGATAGAGCACTACAATTTCAACGGGAGGTTGCAAGTTCGATTCACGTCTTGGCTTGGTAGTTAACATTTTTTTTACCCAGCTCTGTCTACTATGATCAACGCTATTAAGCGTTTTAATACTTCATACTTACCGATTAAATCAACTATAACAATGGGATCGCCATTTATATATTTGTTGGATTTTCTTTGATAATCCCTTTCTCCAAGTAAAAAGGCAGCAACATATGGTGTAAATATTGCTGTGTAAATAACAAGTATTAAAATAATCCAGTCCCATACTGCCTTAAATGGCGAATAGTGTAATATCGTCCAACTGTGATCACTAGCACTCTCAATCTTATTGTCTGGTAAAACTGTAGAGCCCAGAGAAAAAACCTTTAAAATAAAAAAAATATATTATATGGTACATACAATACATTGGGTTGCGTTGTGAATACTAGTATAAAATCTATGATTAAGTTATTTCTTCGATATATTTAGTATATACAAAATTTTGCCAAATTGCCAATGCCAATTGCTTGTCTTATCTTATTATTATTATACAGGCTAATAGGGAGGCCTGGGGCGTATGACATAAGGTAAAGTTCGTGACAGTCGCAGGTGCTTCCATGGTCGATCCTTACGCTTCTATGTTTCAAGTCGACACGCAGCCTCCTCGTGGCGTCCCCTGGATAGCGATCTGACAACCGTCAGTGAGTGAACTAATGTGTGCGGCGGGCTTCTCCATAGCCTTGAATGAATGGTTGTGCGTCGGGCTTGGAACCCTTCACGTTAAAATATTCTCCAATGAACCCTCAAAATAAGCCTCGGAAATGGAATCCTCTAATGTTGACGACTCCCGCAAACTCCCAAAGGACAACGATTTACGGATATGCACCTGGAATGTCCGAACCATCTACAGGGAAAGTGCCTCTACCCAGCTGGTGGATGTCCTCCAAAGATGTAGAGCTGACATCGCCACTATACAGGAAATGCGATGGACGGGACAGGGTTGCTCCAGAAGAGCATCCTGTGATATCTACTACTGCTGTAATGGTCGAGATCCATTGGTGTTGGATTTCTGGTTGGGAAGGACTGCGTTATTTAGTCTCGAGGTTTACGGCCGTGAACGAGCGCCTAGGCACTCTCCGCATCAAGGCAAAATTCTTCAACATCAGCCTAATTTCTGTCCATGCCCCGACGGAGAAGGATGAAACCACCAAAGATGACTTCTACCAGCTCCTCGACAAAACTTATGAGCATTGTCCCCTTTACGATATTAAAATCGTGTTAGGCGAATTTAATCCCAAGGTGGGCAAGGAGAGTCTCTTTGGTCCGACGATCGTAAATTTCATTCTCCACGACGAAGCCACCGATAACGGTATGAGACTGATGGACTTCGCCGCCACACGAAACATGACAGTTAGTAGCACTAGATTCCAACATAAGGATACCCATAAGGCCACTTGACGGTCCCTTGATCAAAACACACGAAACCAGATTTATCACGTTGTGATCGACGGAAGGCACTTTTCCAATGTACTAGACGTACGCACAATATGTGGTGCAAACATCGACTCAGACCACTACTTGGGTGCAGCCAAGGTCTGCACACGTGTATGTGTAGCAAATCGCGTAGGGATAGGTACAAAGAGAAAGCTGGATGTCGAAAAGCTGCAATCACAACAGACGGCCGAAGTGTTCGCCAATCAACTCGCACTCCTCCTATCGCAAAACACCCCTCATCTTGATGATATATGCACGCAGTGGACACACATTTTCCGCTCTATGCGTACGGCTGCCGAATAGGTGCTAGGCTACTACCGTCGACGGAGAAATATGTGCTACGACCAAGAATGTTGCGATGCTACTGAAGCAAAAAACCCTGTTTACAGAGCCACCCTGCAGTCAGTTGTAACGCGAGCTGCTTAGGAGCGATACAGAGAGTTGAGGAGGGAGGAGAAACGCCTTTTCAGGCGCAAGAAAAGAGATGCAGAAAGACGCGAGTTTAATGATATCAAAATGTTACGGGACAGAAACGAGGTCCGAAAATTCTTTGAAAGAATAAGATGCCTGGCTGAAGGTTTGAAGACCGGAGCCTCTTCCTGCAAGGATGAAGAAGAAAATATGGTGACAGATGTCCAGGGCATAATAAGATTATGGAGGTAGACTTTTTCGCAGTTGCTTAATGGCGATGACGGCAATAATGCCGCCAGTGCGGCGTTGAAGTATCGCCGCCCGACTATGAGGAAGTCTTAACAGCCATCGCTCGGCTGAAAAACAACAATGCTGAAGGTGCAGATGGCCTGCCTGCTGAGTTGTTTCAGACTGGGGGCGAAGATCACAAAACGCACGCATGAGCTTGCATACAGAATATGGTCGGATGAAAGCATGCCAAGTGATTGGAACCTCAGCGTACTCTGCCCAATCCATAAGAAAGGTGATTCCATGATCTGCGCCAACTACCATGGGATAAGCCTTCTTAATATTGCATATAAGGTTCTACCGAGCGTACTGTGCGAAAGACTGAAGCCCATCGTAAACAAACAAAAACCATCGACCAGATATTAACACTACGCCAAATCCTGGGAAAAGACCCGAGAAAAACAGATCGACACCCACCATTCGTCGATTATACAGCCGCCATCGACATCACGATTAGGGATCACTTGTACGCCGCAATGTCTTATTTAGGTATCCCTGCCAAGCTCATTCGTTTTTGCAAAATGACACTGACTAACACCACCAGCGCAGTGAAAATTGAGACATCGACATCTCTGCCCCTATTTTCTACAAGAGTGTCCTGCTGCTAGCATGGGCTGATGATATTGACATCATTGGCACCAACGCGCGAGCAGTCAGTGCAGTATTCTTCAATTTGGAAAGGAAGTCTCGTCAAGTGGGTCTAGAACTTACGCTGGACATAACTAAAGAAAATGAAGAAATAGAAACACTTGGTATAACATGGAACCCAAGTGCAGACATAATCGCAATCAAGACTTCGTGGAATCAAGACTTCGTCGATTATACAGTCGCCATGGACATCACGATTAGGGATCACTTGTACGCCGCAATGTCTTATTTAGGTATCCCTGCCAAGCTCATTCGTTTTTGCAAAATGACACTGACTAACACCACCAGCGCAGTGAAAATTGAGACATCGACATCTCTGCCCCTATTTTCTACAAGAGTGTCCTGCTGCTAGCATGGGCTGATGATATTGACATCATTGGCACCAACGCGCGAGCAGTCAGTGCAGTATTCTCCAATTTGGAAAGGAAGTCTCGTCAAGTGGGTCTAGAACTTACGCTGGACATAACTAAAGAAAATGAAGAAATAAAAACACTTGGTATAACATGGAACCCAAGTGCAGACATAATCGCAATCAAGACTTCGTGGAATGAGCAGAAAAGAGTAACTAAGCGCACTGTACTGTCAGACGTATCTCACATCTTTGATCCAATCGGTTTGGTTAGTCCAGTAGTCATTGTAGCGAAAATGTTCATTCAAGAGTAATGGAAGCAACGATACGATTGGGATGCTGCACTGCCAATTCATCTACAATACAAAATGGGTGCAATATAGACAGAGTCTGAATCACCTTGATAACGTCACAATTCCAAGGAGAGCACGTATGTCTAACAGATGGATTAAATCTCAGCTGCATGTGTTCTGAGATGCTTCGGAACGTGCGTTTTGCGCTGCGATGTACTATACATACGGTCTACGGATGAACACAAAAATGTTCACGTTGAAGTTATGTTCCAAGTCAAGAGTTGCGCTAGCAAAGATAGTGACCATTCCAAGATTGGAACTTCAAGCAGCAAAACTAGCTGCAGAATTTTGTCAACGTGTCAAAGGCAAGATACAATGCAATGACTCAGAAACACATTATTAAAGTGATTCAAAAATAGTATTGCACTGGATAAATTCGGAATCTTCATCATTCGAAACATTTGTTGCAAACTGAATATCGTACATTCAACGACATTGTACTCAATCGCTTTGGAAGCATGTTAGTTCGGCTGAAAATACACCAGATCACATATCGCGAGGAATCAGCCCAGAATGCCTGCAGAACACCGAATTATAGTTTTATGGTCCTAAGTTTTTAAAGAGACCAGCGTCACAATGGCCTGGAGAATGCAGGAACATATTATTGATAAAATAAAATGGGTCAAATAGGTCGCATCAAGGACCGTCGCAAGTTTCATTTTTCGAATTAATCACAAAAATTCATTTTCATTCATAATTAGAACTACGTCGTCCATTATACGTTTTACATCAATATTATCAGACAACATTCCAAGAAAGGGTTTTGTTTTAAAATCTGAAATACATTCGTCATTTACTCTGATTATAAAATCTCTTCAAGAATTTAATTTCCAAAATGAAATCAAGGATCTTGTGACTGGTGAATTGGACAAAAAACATCGGTTATCTTCGCTCACGCCATTTATAGATGTAAATCGTTGCTTGAGAGTTGGTGGCCGAATTGAAGCAGCGACGAAATCATTCGACGCCAAACATCCACACTTAGTGTGAGAAGATGGAAACTTGTCACCTACATCAAAAACGAATTCTGGCGTCGATTGCAATATGAGTACATATCAAGTCTCCAACATCGCTACAAATGGCGAATTAAATGTCAAAATGCGTCACCTGGACTAATGGTACTCAATCAGGAAGGCAACTTGCCTCCAACTCAATGGAGATTGGGCCGAATCGAGAAAACATACAAAGGACATGAGGGGCTTACTAGAGTTGCTGATGTGAAAACTATGCACGGCACTTTTAAACGACTAATTCATAAATTGTGTCCGCTGCCAATCGAAGATGATCAGGTATCGAATCAAGATATTAGACACATCAGCGACAACATACATCCCAGAAAAGAGCTTGTTATGCTGAACTCCGAAAAGCCAAAAGATTCTAAGAAAATATCTATTAATTCGATAACGGCAATATAACACTGTTGGCAGTGTTAATTCTTCCAACATATGCAAAGGCAGTCCGTCCACCGGTAGTCGAACTAATAAATATTGATTACTACCCAGGAATTTATTTCGAGAGTATGGGCCTGACAAACTTAGTTAACAATGAGTGGCGTCTTGTGGTGTATTACGATCTACAAAACTATTTGGGAGAGTTGAAAGGATTCGAAAATGGAATTTCGAATATACGTAGTTTATGTGGTAAGATGATTAACGAAACACACTGCGCCATCATACTTTCATTATTTGAACACAACTTAGCGGACAATCGCACGATAAACTTAATTGAAGTGTTTAGGGAGCAACAAAAAATTCAACACATATTTCCGTCGTTAGCTATCCAAACATTGTTGATTATGAGTAATTTTCAAAAGTTTCAAACCAGTCTCATTGAAGTGTTAACGGACTCCCATCAAAATAAATCCTCTGTTACTTACACCCACCCACCTGAGGAATGCATTGGGTACGATAAAGAACAATCTTTCACTTGAACTCATGCTTCCGTTTTTTGGTTCAACTCAAGTTGAGTTAAGCGACACTTATAGTTTACTTCATGTGCAAGGCCGAATGTTGACAGATCATATCATTTTCAGGATACAGCTTCCGTTAGCATCGAACAATCAGTTTGATATCAATTAAAGTCGGACAAGATTACCTAGACATTAAGCCTTCATCTCAATACTTAATTGTCAGTTTACACAGAGATCTGTTTTGTCCTATGAGCGAAAAAGAAGCAGTGGCATGCATCAAGATGAAATCGGACACGCTGAGATTAACTTCACATAATGTGAACCCGACACAGCTAAACACGTCGTTCGCACCAACCGTCGACATAATCAAATTGGTTAACGATGCAAAAATTAACGAGTCCCAACAGCAGCTTAAGCTTGAAATCCATAAAATTGCAAGCGACGATATAGAACGAATTCAGGAACAAATTCGAAGTATACAATTACAAAAAGCTGAGCCTAAACATCTAAGTTCACACGATGTTCACCAATATACTATACGATTGGCTACACCGGCCTGTTGATCGGCGTTGTTGTTGCAGCAGCTTTAAGCTTCGCCAAAGTAAAGTCCAAATATTGTCTTGAGCTCACAAAGCTCAATGAGGGGAGTATGGATAATATACACCTGTACATTATATTTTGAACAGTGCAGCATTCGAATATGAAACTGATATTTGTATTATCGCCTACTAAAATAGTGTGTGAATATGCTGAAGTTGCAGTTCGCACTTGGCTTGAATGTTTCGTAATCGCATGCTGCACTAATTTGCTGACAACAGCATAAATTCAATTTGAGTTTTGCTAATACTTATTTTTTAATTTGTTCGTATTAATTTGCTGATAACAGCAAAAATTCAAGTTGAGTTTTGGTAATAATTATTTTAATTTGTTCATACTAGTCAGTTGTTTAAGTGCGCCTGATAAGTTCAGTTCAATAAGAAAATACAGTTGTCAGATATGTTCGGTTCAATAAGAAAATACAGCTGTTATAAGAGCGCCGGATAAGTTCGGTTCAATTATAAAATACTAATAAAATCCATTCAAACCACACAAGTGCGTTAAAGTTTACCGGATGGAAAAAGCCATCGAGGTAATAAATTTAAACAACGGCAGTCTCCTAAAGGTGTAAAATATTCAGTGAAATCAAATCGGGAGAAACTCTATTAATAGTTTAACTATGTCATACATACATATATGTATATACAATGGCTGACATGATCCAAAAAAAACTATATTCTATTATATTTGTTGTTGTTCTATATTATTTGTTGCCAACATATTTTTTTCCAACATACTTATGTATGTATTAATCCTTCATCTTCAATTCTTCAAAGCCCTTCACAGGGCTTCCATACAAAATAAATTTTTTTGTTTTGAATAACAATGTATATACATAGAGGAAATAATACAATTGTCATAATACTGCGACTACTTAGTTACAAAAAAACTAACACGCAATTCTTTCTTAGTAAATTTTAAAGAAGTATTGCAAAGTTAGAAAAGACTAACTTATTTACTTAAGTTATCGCCCAACAAGATCCCAGGGACTTCTGCGTTTAAGCCTGTGTTCTAACTCGTCAGGAAGTTTACGTGTTGTTGAAGCCTTACAGCATGAGAATTAGTACATTCAATGTACATTGATACGAATGTACCTACAGCTAAAAGAGCTGCATCATCTGCAAAGGTAGAAGTGCAATAATTTGATCCAGTTGATAGCTTACTAGTGAACAAGAGCAATAGAACTGAACCCAATATGCTTCCTTGTGGAACACCAGCTTTAATTTCTCTAAGGTCCGTATCAGTACGTATCACCCTATTTGATGCTGAAGAATCGTTTGGTTAAATATGATTCAAGAAGATCATATAAATCACTCGGGACGTTTGTTCTAAGTTTCATTATGAGGCCGGCATGCCAGACTTTATCAAATGCTTGTGTCACATCTAGGAACACTGCAGAGCATATCTTCTAGTGCCTTTTCAATGACATCGGTAATTCTATGCACCTTATCGATCGTTGCGTGTTTGTCTCTAAATTACAACTGACCACCTGTTATCAGTTTTCTTTGTTGAATGATTGGTTTTAGACGTTTAATAAGTAATTTTTCTAGCAACTTTGGTAACATGCACATCACGAGTGGACGCACAACGACCCAAAGCCCTATAAGTGCGATACATGCGATAAGTCGTTCAGCCAACTGGCCACATTGGCCAACCACAAAAAAATACACACCGACGACAACCCGTTCGCCTGTTCTTGCTGTTCGATGCAGTTCGATGCAGTTCCGGCAGCAAAGCACACTCACCAATAACATGAAGACGCAGAAGCGAAAGTTATCTATATGAAGACACATCCTGTAAGGGTTTTCCCTGTTTTGGAATCATAATCACTTCTGCTACTTTCCAAACACAAGACATCAATTTAAGCTTGGTGCATCCGTTATATATTTTAGTAGTTTAGGGTACATTTATAGGGAATATTTCTTAAAAGTTCGGTTGTAGCCAGAGCTAAGTTGTTGCCGATTTCCAACTTAACTTCAGTTGCAGTGAATATGGTAATTTTTTTTGAGAGTTAGAGGTGCTTGGGAATACCACCATTTTGTTCTTCGTTTGAAGTGAATGATTGTTCCAAGTGCTCTGCAAATGCATGTGCCATATCGTAGTTGTTTCTGGCCCATTTATAATTGTTTACTTAGTTCTTTAGTGATCTTATTCAACTTGGCTTTGTCAACTGGTGATCGCGTTTCATACCATTTATGGCGAAGATTACGTTTCTTCCAAATTAATTCTCTAATTTGGATAATTTTGTGCTAAGCTTTTACTTTTCATATTAGGTCTACTACCCAATGCAGTTTTTTGTAGTATTTGGGTAAATTTCCAAACTTCAACTCTTCCAGCTGATCTGCTGACTCTATCTCATTTATTTATTTATTTATTTAGCTTAGTAGAAGGGAGAAAATTACTTAAAATTACTTAAATTAAAAATTACTTAAATCTATATTTAATTTACGGGGAGGGATTTATTCATTTATATTTTAAGGAGTGGAACAACACTTACTTACTTACTTAGCTGGCGCTACAACCGATGATCGGTCTTGGCCGCCTCCACAAAGCTTCGCCAGTCACTTCTGCTATGCGCGCGCTGGCGCCAGTTGATAAGGCCAAGTGCAGTCAGGTTGCCCTGCACCTGGTCTTTCCAACGGAGATTAGGACGTCCCCTTCTGCGTGATCCTCCACCGTGGTTCGAATAAAACACCTTTCTAGCCGGAGCGCTTTCTTCCATTCGCTCAACATGACCCAGCCAGCGAAGCCGCTGGAGTTTTATACGCTTGACTATGTCAGTGTCGGCGTACAGCTCATACAGCTCATTGTTCCATCTTATTCGAAACACGTCATCCACGCATACTGGACCGTAGATCTTACGGAGTATCTTCCTCTCGAACGCTCCTAACAGTTTCTCATCATTGATGGTCAATGTCCACGTCTCTGCGCCATACATTAGGACGGGAAGGATGAGGGACTTATAGAGCGTTATTTTCGTCGGTCGAGAGAGGGCTCTACTTCTCAATTGCCTACTGAGCCCGTAGTAACACCTGTTGGCAAGAGTTAGTCTCCGCTTGATCTCAAGGCTGACATTATTGTTGGTGTTTATGCTGGATCCTAAATAAACGAAATCCTTGACGACTTCAAAAGTGTAGTTGTCAACAGTGACATTTTGTCCAAGACGCCGTGACTCTTTGTTTGTAGACCCACACGACGAGACTCCCTTTCCAGGTTGGAGAATGCTGCACTGACTGCTCGAGCGTTTTTGCCAATGATGTCAATATCATCAGCGTATGCTAGCAGCATGACACTCTTGTAGAAGATAGTGCCAGAGATGTCGATGTTCGCAGCTCGAATTATTTTCTCCAGCATTAGGTTAAAGAAGTCGCACGATAGGGAGTCACCTTGTCTGAAACCTCTTTTGGTATCAAATGGTGCGGAAAGGTCTGTCCCAATTTTCACTGCGCTGGTGGTGTTGGTCAGTGTCATTTTGCAAAGACGAATGAGCTTTGCAGGGATACCAAAATCAGACATTGCGGCGTACAAGTGATCCCTAATCGTGCTGTCGAAGGCGGCTTTATAATCGACAAATAGATGATGGGTGTCGATCTGTTTTTCTCGGGTCGTTTCCAGGATTTGGCGTAGTGTGAATATCTGGTCGATGGTGGATTTACCAGGCCTGAAGCCACACTGATAAGGTCCAATCAGTTTGTTGACGATGGGCTTCAGTCTTTCGCACAGTACGCTCGATAGAACCTTATATGCAATATTAAGAAGGCTGATCCCACGGTAGTTGGCGCAGATCGTGGAATCACCCTTCTTATGGATTGGGCAGAGTACGCTGAGATTCCAATCACTTGGCATGCTTTCATCTGACCATATTCTGCATAGAAGCTCATGCATGCGTTTTTTGAGCTCTTCGCCTCCGGTCTTAAACAACTCAGCAGGCAGGCCATCTGCACCTGCAGCCTTATTGTTTTTCAGCCGAGCAATGGCTGTTAAGACCTCCTCATAGTCAGGCGGCGGTACTTCAACGCCGTCAGTGATTGGGGTTTCCGGAGTGGGTTCCGCAGTGGCGGGATTATTGCCGTCTTCGCCATTAAGCAGCTGCGAAAAGTGCTCCCTCCATAATCTCATTATGCCCTGGATATCTGTCACCAGATTTCCATCTTCATCCTTGCAGGAAGAGGCCCCGGTCTTCAAACCAAGAGTCAGGCGTCTTATTCTTTCAAAGAATTTTCGGACCTCGTTCCTGTCCCGCAACATTTCGATATCATTGAACTCGCGTCTTTCTTCATCTCTTTTCTTGCGCCTGAAAAGACGTTTCTCCTCCCTCCTCAACTTTCTGTATCGCTCCTTAGCAGCTCGCGTTGCAACTGACTGCAGGGTGGCTCTGTATACTGCGTTTTTTGCTTCAGTAGCATCGCGACACTCTTGGTCGTACCACATATTTCTCCGTCGACGGTGGTAGCCTAGCACCTCTTCGGCAGCCGTACGCATAGAGCGGGAAATGTGCGTCCACTGTGCGCATATATCATCAAGTTGAGGGGTGTTTTGCGAAAGGAGAAGTGCAAGTTGGTTGGCAAAGACTTTGGCTGTCTGTTGTGAATGCAGCTTTTCGACATCCAGCTTTCTCTTTGTACCTATCCGTACGCGATTTGCTACACATATACGTGTGCAGACCTTGGCTGCAACCAAGTAATGGTCTGAGTCGATGTTTGCACCACGTATTGTGCGTACGTCTAGTACATTGGAAGCGTGCCTTCCGTCGATCACAACGTGATCAATTTGGTTTCGTGTGTTTTGATCAGGGGACAGCCAAGTGGCCTTATGGATATCCTTATGTTGGAATCTGGTGCTACTAACTGTCATGTTTCGTGCCGCGGCGAAGTCGATCAGTCTCATACCGTTATCGGTGGCTTCGTCGTGGAGACTGAATTTTCCGATCGTCGGACCAAAGAGACTCTCCTTGCCCACCTTGGCATTAAAGTCGCCTAACACGATTTTAACATCGTGGCGGGGGCAATGCTCATAAGCTTTGTCGAGGAGCTCGTAGAAGTCATCTTTGGTCGTTTCATCCTTCTCATCCGTCGGGGCATGGACACAAATTAGGCTGATGTTGAAGAATTTTGCCTTGATGCGGATAGTGGCTAGGCGCTCGTTCACCGCTGTGAACCTCGAGACTAGATGACGCAGTCTCTTCCCAACCACAAATCCAACACCAAATTCGTGTCTCGACGCATGACAGCTGTAGTAGATATCACAGGATGCTCTTTTGGAGCAACCCTGTCCCGTCCATCGCATTTCCTGTACAGCGGTGATGTCAGCTCTATATTTTTGGAGGACATCCACCAGCTGGATAGAGGCACCTTCCCTGTAGAGGGTTCGGACATTCCAGGTGCATATCCGTAAATCGTTGTCCTTTGGGCGTTTGCGGGAATCGTCAATATTAGAGGGGTTCATTATCCGAGGCTTGTTTGGAGGTTTCATTGGAGGGTATTTTAACGTGGTGGGTTCCAAGCCCGACGCACAACCATTCATTCAAGGCCATGGAGAAGCCCGCCGCACACAGTAGTTAACTCACTGACGGTTGTCAGATCGCTATCCAGGGGACGCCACGAGGAGGCTGTGTGTCGACTTGAAACGTAGAAGCGCAAGGATCGACCATGGACGCACCTGCGACTGTCACGAACTTTACCTTGTGTCCTACGCCCCAGGCCCCCCTGGAACAACATATTGTTATTTATTCGGCTAAAATTATACTTAAAAATAGTTAAATACATGGCTTAGCAAGAGAAGGGAGGGGAGTAGGCTTTATACAGAGCATTCTTTAAGCTACATTTGCTATGGTGAAAGTCAAAAACATTTGGAATGTCGTTGGCTGTTCGAAGTATTCTAGACATTGGTTCGTTGCCGCCATATCGGTGAGTATTAAGACGAAAAAGGGGACAGATCTAAGGTTACGTGGGTTGGTGTTAATAAAAATAGTTTGGAGCAACGCGGGACAGTCAATGTATCCAGCTAATAATTGGTGAACAAATACTGTATCGGCAGTTTATCGGCGTATTTCAAAGGACTGTACGTTAATTAGTTTTAGACGATCGTTATATGGGAACAAGTTAAAGGGATCAGACAATGGTAGGCCACGCAAGGCAAACCGATTAAATCTGCGTTGCACTGCTTAAATTCTTTGGGAATGGGTGTTATAATAAGGAGACCAGACTTGGCTAGCATATTCAAGAATTGGCCTGACAAATGTAATATAGAGAGATTTTGTGACATATGGGTTTGAGAATTCTTTGGACCAGTGTTTCACAAACCAAAGAGCAGAGTTGGCCCTTATCACAGATAATTTCGTAACGAAATTACAGAGGGGACAATGTTATCGCGTATAAAATATATCCTAAGCAGTGAAGGAATTCGCTTTCTGTAACACTTATGTTATGAATTGACATTTACTGACATTGAGCTCGAGGAAATATTTACCGCACCATTTTGAAAAATTATTCAAGTAATCTTGTAGTGGGCGATAGTCAAGGGGTATTAGAATGTGTCGGTAAATTTTCATGTCATCAGCATAGATGGAGAACTGAGAGCTTTTGATGATACAATCTACATCGTAAATTATGAGGACAAAAATCAAGGGACCAAGGTGGCTACCTTGAGGGACAACGGATGTGGCAACAAAGGGTTCAGATGTGGAAGACCTAAATATGACATTATATATCCGATTTTCAAGTTAAGATTTTATCCATCTTATGCGAAATTTTATCAAAAGCCTTACTGAAGTCGGTAGGAATTACATCGACTTCTTTGCCATCCTCCAATGCACAGCGTGCTGGATACAAATTCGGTTAAGTTAGTTGTTGTTGATCTACCGTTTAGAAATCTCTGCTGTTTAGGTGAGAAAATGTATTTACAATGGAAAAACATTGCATCATAAACTATGCTTTCGAAGAGCTTGGGTATACAGGAAAGCTTAGCGATTGGACGATAGTTGGAAATTTTAATTTTTTCTACCCTTTTTGTGAAGTGGAGTAATGTAGGAACTCTTCCGGAGTGTGGGAAAAATTGCTTGTGAGATAGAAAGTTGGAATAGAGTACAAATGGGTTGCGCAAGGACGTTTTGACATTCTTCTATAACTATTGCAGGCAAGCCATCTGGGCCGGTGGAGTACTCGTTCCTAAGTGTTTGTATCTTCTCTTTTACAACTTCAAGGAGTATTTCGATTGAAGTTAGAGACGTTTGGGAGCAATTACTCATGTACGAAAAGTAATCAGGGTCAGGTTCTAGTACATGGCTGGTAAAAGACTGGCTAAAGAAATGGGCAAACAAATTTGCAATTTCCTTTGGGTTGTCTGAGGAGGTATCACCCAATTTCAAAGTAGTCGGGTAACTATCTGATTTCTTTTTGACGTTTATAAAGTGGAAAAAACTTTTAGCGTCAGAGATGATGTTGGATTGCTTTTGATTTAAGTATGACAGGTAGGTAAAGATATTCACAGAGTTCAGAAAAATTTTTATTTGCAATTTGGTAATTTTGAAAGTCAGAAACAGAACGAGATTGTAGGTAGTCACGCCATAGTTTATTCCTTTTATTACGAAGTTCTCGCAAATCCTTGTTGTATCAGGGAGGGGACGATGAAAAGTTTTTCTGAGGAACAAAAGGGACAATTGAAAATTTCACAATAAAACTGAGTAATTGCAACATCGATAGTTACATGTTTGCACTCAAATATAAGCTGAAAGTTAACTTTGCTGGTTAAACTATTTAATTCTTCGAAGTTCGACTTACGAAAATTGAATCTGTATGAGTACTCCGAGTTTAGTACTTTATTAACATTGTCGTAGGAATAAGTAATTGATAGAGGTGGGTGATAATAGTCTAAATTTGAGAGAAGATGGTGGCTCTCTGATGCAATGCAATTGTTGGCATCTGAAGCGAAAACAAGTTGACGGTAAAGGTTATTATTAATACCACTTAATTGTAAAATACCATAGTTTAAGAGACAGTCAGTAAAAAGAATTTCCTTGTCTGAGCAGGAATTTGACGCGAAATTATATGATTCGTCATTAGATTGTACCAATTTGAGATTGGGAAGGTTAAAATCCCCAACAATTATGACAGTGTCCGAGGGGTCAACAGCATCTTATATAGAATCAAAAGCATATACAGCCGTTGATAGGCATTAATAGATTGAGAGGGACGAATATAACAGCAGAATATGTAAAGGTAGCGTTTTAAGATAGTTATTTTGACGCAAATATATTCAAGTAGGCCGAATGTTAGGTATTAACAAATGCTGGGTCGAAGCGATTATGTACTGCCACAAGGACGTCACGACCGGAGGAATTGCCTTCTTTGTTGAGACCGTCGTCTCGGAAGACCTCAAAGTCAGCGGTACATAATTCTTTATCTTTGTAACCGAAACATAAGTTGGTTTCAGAAAGGGCAAATGTGTCGTAGGGAAGCTTTTGGGAGTTTAGAAAAACTGTGGAGATTTTAGTACGTAGCCCTCGTACATTCTGGCAGTATATAGATACAAATTGAGAAGGGCTTGGGGGAAGTGTGTTAAGAGCGATAGTAATTTTTGAAATTAGAACGTGTTCTTTGAAGATGGCAAAGACGTTTGGAGCCTAAGTGTGAGGCGAATGTAGTTAAATCATTATTTACCTCAAGAGGAGAGATATCAAAGCTTTCATGAAAACGAACAAAGATTTTTCTCAGCTCACTTGAATTAGTTGGGAGGCCTTCTTGATTTATTGATACCAGAACGCTTTATTATTAAGGTCTAGTTCTTGGTATAAAATTAGCTTAAAGTAGTTCAAATCTGTGGATTCGTTTGTTAAATAAAGAGGCGGCTGATTGCAGGTCACTGAGTCGCCTAAGGTTAAGGAGGCAGATTAATGATCAGAGCTTAGATCTACACCATTATCGACTCTGCGGACATTTTCCGTACGATACAAAAATCTATTAGGTCCGCAATTTTATTTAGAATTGTTGGCCAATAAGTTGGAGTTCCAGATGATAAATTTTGTACATCTCTCGGCCTTTGGTTGTTTTAAGCCTTGAGCCAATAATAAACTTTTCGCCGACATTTTTTAGAAGTGCTTCATATTGATTACATGTAATAGCATGTCATTGTGGACTATGAAGAGGAGTAATACTAGTAGGCTGCGTATTAGTTTCTATAATAATTGTCGTCGCCTGAAATTTTTCAGTACTTCATAGTGTTATGGTAAATATCATAGCTTTTAGATTGACAAACGTTTGATTATTTTCTTCTTTAAATTCATCCTTCTGTTTAAGCATATCATTGAAATTCCACAGCATTATTTTTATAGTCTAATGCATTTTTATGAGTGTTTGAAGTATTTAATTTTTGTTCGAAATGTGTTAATCAATTTTCTAATTTTTTGTTGAAGTCATCTTGTTTATATAGTTTTGCAAGGATGAAGGATAGCAGGCTGCGTATACCATCTTTATGCTTTTATGAATTATGGCCTGGAAATAAGTATTTGAGAAAAAGAAAATCTAACAACTGATCAGAGTTTTCTTGGTTGCTTTTAATTTTTTTGGGTTCTATGGAATTGAGATTACGAACATTATTATTTTTGGGCTGTGATGATTGTTCTTTATCATCCCTTATTTTTTGCAATTGTTTAGCTACAATACAACCACGATAGCTGACTGGATAAGACTCGCCACAATTGCAACATATCGGCTTTTTAATCGAAAGCTTAGTGCATCTGGTAGTGCTATGCTTGCCTGCACACTTAACACCTGTGCGCTTTGCCACAGTAGTTTCTGGTGTGTCCGAATGATTGAGAGATTTTGCACTGATGGATTAATTTCTGACTTTTAGTCGCCTAGCTAATAACAAATGTACTCCGAATAGTCTTAATATTGTAAATATTTTTAATATCTTCTCAGCAACATAAAAATATTGACCTGGAAGCTGCGTAAAATCTGCCAGTACATACGTTTCGTCGTCCATTATGCAACATGAAGATTTTTGCATGAAATTCGCTTTTAATTTCCGAGCCCTACTTTTGGCGTCTAAATTTCAGCATCTGTAACTTTTTGGACTTTGTATGATTTAAAACCTACATTGGCTTTAACTTTTCGCACCAAATAGTCAGAGCACTGGGCTAACCGGTCAGCTTTTCTAGCAGATGTGTTTGGAGATCTTTTCAATATGCTTTCTATTTTCTTGGCTTTCCCAATATCATGTGGTCCTTGTTTTCTTCCCGAACCTGGTTTCCTGTCAAATTCTCCTGAAACTGTTTAATAACATTGGAAACAATTTGACGGCAGACCTTAAATTCTTTGGCCAATTTTTTGTAGGACCAATTTGGACTTTTTTGAAAATTTTTAATAGTTTTAAGACGTACTTCTTTTCTTCACTCATTTTGATCAAACTCACAATAAATCAACATGTTTGTCATTAAAAATAATAACTGACATATTTTTCAAAGATAACAAGATCAAAGAAATTTTACACCCAAAAAAAATTATTAGGTAGAACGTGTGTTAAGATTTTTTCAATCTCATTCCTTATATCTGTTTTCTACTTTTTTTTTTGTTATGTATAATTAACGCTTGGACAAAAATGTCTACAATGGATATGTTTTCCTTCGATTACAACTCTGATCTCGTTAGTCATCTGCATTTTTTGTATGTGTTAGTGTTTTTATGCAGCATGCTGACGAAGTATTCAATGCTGATAAAATATTATTCTGTAAAACTACCGCTACGTTATAAAACTTCCAAAAACTTAACATTAGGTCATTCTATAAGCTCAGCTTTATAGTAGTTATTAAGTATAGAACGCTGCATCAACAAAAAAGGCGATCTCAAAAACTTATATACGCAGGATCTGAAAGAAAATATCATTCTATTCCATATAGATGGTTACACTCTATTCCATGTAGATGGTTACATTCTACTGTGAGATCATTTCCAATGGTACACATTTATCTTTTTATTTGCCCCTTCATGCAGTTATACGACCAGACGTCCAAAGTGAGTGCAGATTTGTATCCGCCAAAATTGCCCTTTAATCCTAACAGAACCGCTCATCAGCTGGCTAACGATACAAAATAGGATTGCCTTATTTTCCACAAAATTTTTATATTTCTTCATCAACCATGGATATATTGAGGTCTTTATGAATGTTGATATTTCTTGTGTACCATGGAGCTCCTGTGAGGGTTCTGAGCATTCGTTGATCCTATCATTGAATAACGAAAAGTAGAGATCCTCATACTGTTGAAGAGCAATCCACCATTCTCGATTTCGCGTGCTGTAAGAGTGAGTACATACATATTTCTTTTCCTCCGAAATAGTCATGCGAAACCAAACAATATCCTCGTTACAACAACAATCCCATTCTCCCATGTAGAAATTAAATTTTTGAAAACACGACTTACTGTTATCCTTAGCACAATCTCTACACAACGGGGAATAGTACTGGCCGCATCAAAGCCTATTAGCAAAACAAGCTCCTTTCTCCCTCTTAACCCCATGTTTGGCGTTTCCTGCCTTATGAGCGAAAAGAGTAGCTCCGAGTAGAGGGCTCTTAGCTACAACGAGTGTCATCATACGGCTTGAAGACTCTTGTCTTTGCACCGATGCAATGATTATGTTTGTACTATCTACAAACTGCAAGTCCCTTCTTAAATTATGGCGGCCTTACCCCCTAGCGTTGCACATTTTCGCTATCCTTCAGTGCCACTGGCATCTACTTTGCTGCTATTTGAAAGGTTATGTCGAAGATTTTGCATGTTTCTCGATAAAAAGCGGTACACTTGGAATTGTGCTCCGATCTCACAACAGAAGCGTTTAGGGCGGTATTTGCCCAGATGTATTGGAAGAGGTCTCCCCGCTAAGATCATGTCTGACAATGTGACCACTTTCACTGGAGCCCATCGTTGGAAGAATGAGTATCCTCATGAGCTCCATAAGAGATACAAGTGGAAGTATTCTCAAATAAACGTGACAGAAGGTGAATTGGTTGTTATCAAAGATGATCTTCTTCTCCTAAATTAATGGCGCCTTGAAAGCATTGAGAAGTTGTATGGCGGCCATAATAACCACTTTCGCGGCGCCAGCGTCCGAATATATATTTTATACGACACCCAATTGTTAAATTATTAGAATAGCCACAGTCTCCTCATCGAAATTTCCAAAACTAACTCTTAACCGTTATCAGTTTTCGCATATTATTCTTCATAACTTTACATACAGCCTCTTTTTTCGATACTGCTAACGCAATCTAACTTCCAGCAGCCAAAGGGCGATGCCACATCCAACAAGCGCATTGCTGTGTGTGTCCCAGAAGAGCATGAAAACGACATCGCTTCGCAGCCGGTCAATACAGAAAAGCACTCAAAAATCACGCTGTAAGGGCAAAGTGCTCTGTTATCAACCAGGGTTCCTTCTTTAGATCTCCACAACGTAACTCGCCGAACTGCGTGACCACTGCGTTGAACGGGTCCAACAACACGATAAATCTCAAAGACACCGGTGCGCTTTTCATCTGCAGTGCAGACGCTCCTCTAGCTTCAAAAAACCATGGACGTTGCACCCATGCAAGGGGACCCGCCCTCGTCTTAACTTATCTTTTCTTACAAATTAAATTTTTCCAAACACACTTGAATTAAAATTATATATTAAAATATAAATAAACTTTTACCTTTTAAAACTGAAAATAAATCATTTCTGCATGATTTCTCCAAGGGATAACTTCTGATTTCCTGTGTAGTAATTTGTCTATTTTTTCTATTTCCTTATTTATTTCAATCAATGAACAAAGCTCTCGCATTGACACTAGCCCTTCCGTAGTGATAAATTAACTCGGCCGCAGTAGGTCCGACTTCGGGTTTAATTCGGCCACCGCATATACTAGGTCGTTTTTTCATAGCCCACATAATACGGGTATTTTCCTGAGGTGAACGCAAAACGTGTTTTATCCGCCGCTTTCCTTATTCGCACAATATGTTAAGATCTAATATTGCAATTTGGTCTAAAAATCGAAATGTTTACAACAAAAAAATTAAGTGCGTCAGTGGGACGCCCTACAGAAGTCTACTTCTTCAGAACGTTTGCGTTTTCCACATTCCAGGCGTGGCTGAAGCAATTTTTAACGATGTGCAGATTTATACCAACGATAAACCTTGTATAGTTCAGTATGATGATTCTCTGATGCCAGGTGTGCCACATCTGCATTAACTTCATTTTAAACTTTTGCATTTCCAATGCATGCAACGACCTCTGCAAAATCATCATCTCCATCCAAATATTCT
Organism: Palloptera scutellata; assembly: GCA_958295655.1. Taxonomy (NCBI): domain Eukaryota; kingdom Metazoa; phylum Arthropoda; class Insecta; order Diptera; family Pallopteridae; genus Palloptera; species Palloptera scutellata. The sequence continues at coordinate 32,732,048 of OY282451.1, forward strand.
TAACCAAAGAATTTTTTGCTACATTATTATAATTATAATCTTACCATCCCGACTTTCGTCTGACTGAATGAGATGAGGGAGATGATGCAATTATTGGATGTAATGAACTCATTGGCCATTCATGCTGTCCGCATTAGTCTGTGCGAGTTGTTTTTCAATAAAATTCAAAGTCTGTTGTGGCTTAAGTTGCTTGCTAAGTCTACACTCTCGTGATCTCTCGGCATTGATTTTTGCGTTTTTTTAATGATAGCAGAATCTGAATTTTGTTGGGCCTTCATTTTTCGACGAACTCTACATTCTCGCTGTCTGTCAGCCACAGTATTTCCTGAAGATTTTATCGTAACACAATTGCCATTTGTTTGTGCCTCGCGTTTGCTTTTTATTTTTTTTTCAGTCTATACTCGTTTACTCTTTTAACTGTAGAAATTTGTAAAATTTTTGTTTGAAATGTCAAATTTTACTAGAAACTGATGGACAGCGCCCTCTATCATTCGAGTATGAATCATATGCGAATCAGCGCCAAGTGCAGTCAGGCCGTCCTGTCAGGTCTTTCCAACGAAAAGTAGGACGTCTGCGTGTTCCTCCACCGTGGCTCGAATAAAACACCCTTCTAGCCGGAGCGTATGCTAGCAGCATGACAGTCTTGTAGGAAATAGTGCCTGAGAGGTCGATGTTCGCAGCTAAAATTATTTTCTCCAGCATAAGGTTAAAGAATTCGCACGATAGGGAGTCACTTTGTCTGAAATATCTTTTGGTATCAAATGGCGTGGAGAGATCTGTCTCAATTTTCACTGCGCTGGTGGTGTCGGTCAGTGTCATTTTGCAAAGACGAATGAGTTTTGCAGGGATACCAAAATCAGACATTGTGGGGTACAAGTGATCCCTAATCGTGCTGTCGAAAGCGGCTTTATAATCGACGATTATATGGTGAGTGTTGATCTGTTTTCCTCGGGTCTTTTCCAGGATTTGGCGTAGTGTGAATATCTGGTCGATGGTGGATTTACCAGGCCTCAAGCCACCCTCATAAGGCCCAATCAGTTTGTTGACGATGGGCATCAGTCTTTCGTACAGTACGCTCGATAGAACCTTATATAAAATATTAAAAAGTCTTATCCAACGGTTGTTGGCGCAGATCGTGGAATCACCTTTCTTATGACTTGGGTAGAGAACGCTGAGATTCCAATCACTTGGCATGCTTTTATCCGTCCATATTCTGCATAGAATCTCATGGATGTGAGCTCTTCGCCTCCAGTCTTAAGAAGGCAGGCCATCTGCACCTGCAGCCTTGTTGGTTTTCAGCCGAACGATGGCTGTTAAGACCTCCTCATAGTCGGGTGTCGGTACTTTAACGGTGTAGGTCCTTTGTGGATCAACCGAATAAATATCCTTTTCATCTGTACTCTTTTCATAATGTACTCTTCCATGTACGAGATAGATTTCTCGTATGTAGATAGATTTCTAAAACCTGGCAGCGTTATCAGAAAATCAAAAATAAATTTTAAGGTTAATGCGTAATAATTTATGATTCATGCTATCAAAATCCTTAGAAAAGTCCAAGAGACAAAGTAAAGTGATTAAATTTTCATTATATGATATCCGGATGTCACCCAGTAGAGCAGCCGTGTCCTGAGCTAAATACAATTGGAGAGGGCTTAACAATTTTTTCTCATTAATGTGATATGATATGAAATTTGCATTGCTATTATTATTGCTATTAGGAACTCAAACACTTTGGATAAAGTGAGTAGAGTACTTATAGGTCGAAACTCTTGTAAGTTGGTTTCAGAAAGGGCAAATGTGTCGTAGGGAAGCTTTTGGGAGTTTAGAAAAACTGTGGAGATTTTAGTACGTAGCCCTCGTACATTCTGGCAGTATATAGATACAAATTGAGAAGGGCTTGGGGGAAGTGTGTTAAGAGCGATAGTAATTTTTGAAATTAGAACGTGTTCTTTGAAGATGGCAAAGACGTTTGGAGCCTAAGTGTGAGGCGAATGTAGTTAAATCATTATTTACCTCAAGAGGAGAGATATCAAAGCTTTCATGAAAACGAACAAAGATTTTTCTCAGCTCACTTGAATTAGTTGGGAGGCCTTCTTGATTTATTGATACCAGAACGCTTTATTATTAAGGTCTAGTTCTTGGTATAAAATTAGCTTAAAGTAGTTCAAATCTGTGGATTCGTTTGTTAAATAAAGAGGCGGCTGATTGCAGGTCACTGAGTCGCCTAAGGTTAAGGAGGCAGATTAATGATCAGAGCTTAGATCTACACCATTATCGACTCTGCGGACATTTTCCGTACGATACAAAAATCTATTAGGTCCGCAATTTTATTTAGAATTGTTGGCCAATAAGTTGGAGTTCCAGATGATAAATTTTGTACATCTCTCGGCCTTTGGTTGTTTTAAGCCTTGAGCCAATAATAAACTTTTCGCCGACATTTTTTAGAAGTGCTTCATATTGATTACATGTAATAGCATGTCATTGTGGACTATGAAGAGGAGTAATACTAGTAGGCTGCGTATTAGTTTCTATAATAATTGTCGTCGCCTGAAATTTTTCAGTACTTCATAGTGTTATGGTAAATATCATAGCTTTTAGATTGACAAACGTTTGATTATTTTCTTCTTTAAATTCATCCTTCTGTTTAAGCATATCATTGAAATTCCACAGCATTATTTTTATAGTCTAATGCATTTTTATGAGTGTTTGAAGTATTTAATTTTTGTTCGAAATGTGTTAATCAATTTTCTAATTTTTTGTTGAAGTCATCTTGTTTATATAGTTTTGCAAGGATGAAGGATAGCAGGCTGCGTATACCATCTTTATGCTTTTTGAATTATGGCCTGGAAATAAGTATTTGAGAAAAAGAAAATCTAACAACTGATCAGAGTTTTCTTGGTTGCTTTTAATTTTTTTGGGTTCTATGGAATTGAGATTACGAACATTATTATTTTTGGGCTGTGATGATTGTTCTTTATCATCCCTTATTTTTTGCAATTGTTTAGCTACAATACAACCACGATAGCTGACTGGATAAGACTCGCCACAATTGCAACATATCGGCTTTTTAATCGAAAGCTTAGTGCATCTGGTAGTGCTATGCTTGCCTGCACACTTAACACCTGTGCGCTTTGCCACAGTAGTTTCTGGTGTGTCCGAATGATTGAGAGATTTTGCACTGATGGATTAATTTCTGACTTTTAGTCGCCTAGCTAATAACAAATGTACTCCGAATAGTCTTAATATTGTAAATATTTTTAATATCTTCTCAGCAACATAAAAATATTGACCTGGAAGCTGCGTAAAATCTGCCAGTACATACGTTTCGTCGTCCATTATGCAACATGAAGATTTTTGCATGAAATTCGCTTTTAATTTCCGAGCCCTACTTTTGGCGTCTAAATTTCAGCATCTGTAACTTTTTGGACTTTGTATGATTTAAAACCTACATTGGCTTTAACTTTTCGCACCAAATAGTCAGAGCACTGGGCTAACCGGTCAGCTTTTCTAGCAGATGTGTTTGGAGATCTTTTCAATATGCTTTCTATTTTCTTGGCTTTCCCAATATCATGTGGTCCTTGTTTTCTTCCCGAACCTGGTTTCCTGTCAAATTCTCCTGAAACTGTTTAATAACATTGGAAACAATTTGACGGCAGACCTTAAATTCTTTGGCCAATTTTTTGTAGGACCAATTTGGACTTTTTTGAAAATTTTTAATAGTTTTAAGACGTACTTCTTTTCTTCACTCATTTTGATCAAACTCACAATAAATCAACATGTTTGTCATTAAAAATAATAACTGACATATTTTTCAAAGATAACAAGATCAAAGAAATTTTACACCCAAAAAAAATTATTAGGTAGAACGTGTGTTAAGATTTTTTCAATCTCATTCCTTATATCTGTTTTCTACTTTTTTTTTTGTTATGTATAATTAACGCTTGGACAAAAATGTCTACAATGGATATGTTTTCCTTCGATTACAACTCTGATCTCGTTAGTCATCTGCATTTTTTGTATGTGTTAGTGTTTTTATGCAGCATGCTGACGAAGTATTCAATGCTGATAAAATATTATTCTGTAAAACTACCGCTACGTTATAAAACTTCCAAAAACTTAACATTAGGTCATTCTATAAGCTCAGCTTTATAGTAGTTATTAAGTATAGAACGCTGCATCAACAAAAAAGGCGATCTCAAAAACTTATATACGCAGGATCTGAAAGAAAATATCATTCTATTCCATATAGATGGTTACACTCTATTCCATGTAGATGGTTACATTCTACTGTGAGATCATTTCCAATGGTACACATTTATCTTTTTATTTGCCCCTTCATGCAGTTATACGACCAGACGTCCAAAGTGAGTGCAGATTTGTATCCGCCAAAATTGCCCTTTAATCCTAACAGAACCGCTCATCAGCTGGCTAACGATACAAAATAGGATTGCCTTATTTTCCACAAAATTTTTATATTTCTTCATCAACCATGGATATATTGAGGTCTTTATGAATGTTGATATTTCTTGTGTACCATGGAGCTCCTGTGAGGGTTCTGAGCATTCGTTGATCCTATCATTGAATAACGAAAAGTAGAGATCCTCATACTGTTGAAGAGCAATCCACCATTCTCGATTTCGCGTGCTGTAAGAGTGAGTACATACATATTTCTTTTCCTCCGAAATAGTCATGCGAAACCAAACAATATCCTCGTTACAACAACAATCCCATTCTCCCATGTAGAAATTAAATTTTTGAAAACACGACTTACTGTTATCCTTAGCACAATCTCTATACAACGGGGAATAGTACTGGCCGCATCAAAGCCTATTAGCAAAACAAGCTCCTTTCTCCCTCTTAACCCCATGTTTGGCGTTTCCTGCCTTATGAGCGAAAAGAGTCGCTCCGAGTAGAGGGCTCTTAGCTACAACGAGTGTCATCATACGGCTTGAAGACTCTTGTCTTTGCACCGATGCAATGATTATGTTTGTACTATCTACAAACTGCAAGTCCCTTCTTAAATTATGGCGGCCTTACCCCCTAGCGTTGCACATTTTCGCTATCCTTCAGTGCCACTGGCATCTACTTTGCTGCTATTTGAAAGGTTATGTCGAAGATTTTGCATGTTTCTCGATAAAAAGCGGTACACTTGGAATTGTGCTCCGATCTCACAACAGAAGCGTTTAGGGCGGTATTTGCCCAGATGTATTGGAAGAGGTCTCCCCGCTAAGATCATGTCTGACAATGTGACCACTTTCACTGGAGCCCATCGTTGGAAGAATGAGTATCCTCATGAGCTCCATAAGAGATACAAGTGGAAGTATTCTCAAATAAACGTGACAGAAGGTGAATTGGTTGTTATCAAAGATGATCTTCTTCTCCTAAATTAATGGCGCCTTGAAAGCATTGAGAAGTTGTATGGCGGCCATAATAACCACTTTCGCGGCGCCAGCGTCCGAATATATATTTTATACGACACCCAATTGTTAAATTATTAGAATAGCCACAGTCTCCTCATCGAAATTTCCAAAACTAACTCTTAACCGTTATCAGTTTTCGCATATTATTCTTCATAACTTTACATACAGCCTCTTTTTTCGATACTGCTAACGCAATCTAACTTCCAGCAGCCAAAGGGCGATGCCACATCCAACAAGCGCATTGCTGTGTGTGTCCCAGAAGAGCATGAAAACGACATCGCTTCGCAGCCGGTCAATACAGAAAAGCACTCAAAAATCACGCTGTAAGGGCAAAGTGCTCTGTTATCAACCAGGGTTCCTTCTTTAGATCTCCACAACGTAACTCGCCGAACTGCGTGACCACTGCGTTGAACGGGTCCAACAACACGATAAATCTCAAAGACACCGGTGCGCTTTTCATCTGCAGTGCAGACGCTCCTCTAGCTTCAAAAAACCATGGACGTTGCACCCATGCAAGGGGACCCGCCCTCGTCTTAACTTATCTTTTCTTACAAATTAAATTTTTCCAAACACACTTGAATTAAAATTATATATTAAAATATAAATAAACTTTTACCTTTTAAAACTGAAAATAAATCATTTCTGCATGATTTCTCCAAGGGATAACTTCTGATTTCCTGTGTAGTAATTTGTCTATTTTTTCTATTTCCTTATTTATTTCAATCAATGAACAAAGCTCTCGCATTGACACTAGCCCTTCCGTAGTGATAAATTAACTCGGCCGCAGTAGGTCCGACTTCGGGTTTAATTCGGCCACCGCATATACTAGGTCGTTTTTTCATAGCCCACATAATACGGGTATTTTCCTGAGGTGAACGCAAAACGTGTTTTATCCGCCGCTTTCCTTATTCGCACAATATGTTAAGATCTAATATTGCAATTTGGTCTAAAAATCGAAATGTTTACAACAAAAAAATTAAGTGCGTCAGTGGGACGCCCTACAGAAGTCTACTTCTTCAGAACGTTTGCGTTTTCCACATTCCAGGCGTGGCTGAAGCAATTTTTAACGATGTGCAGATTTATACCAACGATAAACCTTGTATAGTTCAGTATGATGATTCTCTGATGCCAGGTGTGCCACATCTGCATTAACTTCATTTTAAACTTTTGCATTTCCAATGCATGCAACGACCTCTGCAAAATCATCATCTCCATCCAAATATTCTTAACCAAAGAATTTTTTGCTACATTATTATAATTATAATCTTACCATCCCGACTTTCGTCTGACTGAATGAGATGAGGGAGATGATGCAATTATTGGATGTAATGAACTCATTGGCCATTCATGCTGTCCGCATTAGTCTGTGCGAGTTGTTTTTCAATAAAATTCAAAGTCTGTTGTGGCTTAAGTTGCTTGCTAAGTCTACACTCTCGTGATCTCTCGGCATTGATTTTTGCGTTTTTTTAATGATAGCAGAATCTGAATTTTGTTGGGCCTTCATTTTTCGACGAACTCTACATTCTCGCTGTCTGTCAGCCACAGTATTTCCTGAAGATTTTATCGTAACACAATTGCCATTTGTTTGTGCCTCGCGTTTGCTTTTTATTTTTTTTTCAGTCTATACTCGTTTACTCTTTTAACTGTAGAAATTTGTAAAATTTTTGTTTGAAATGTCAAATTTTACTAGAAACTGATGGACAGCGCCCTCTATCATTCGAGTATGAATCATATGCGAATCAGCGCCAAGTGCAGTCAGGCCGTCCTGTCAGGTCTTTCCAACGAAAAGTAGGACGTCTGCGTGTTCCTCCACCGTGGCTCGAATAAAACACCCTTCTAGCCGGAGCGTATGCTAGCAGCATGACAGTCTTGTAGGAAATAGTGCCTGAGAGGTCGATGTTCGCAGCTAAAATTATTTTCTCCAGCATAAGGTTAAAGAATTCGCACGATAGGGAGTCACTTTGTCTGAAATATCTTTTGGTATCAAATGGCGTGGAGAGATCTGTCTCAATTTTCACTGCGCTGGTGGTGTCGGTCAGTGTCATTTTGCAAAGACGAATGAGTTTTGCAGGGATACCAAAATCAGACATTGTGGGGTACAAGTGATCCCTAATCGTGCTGTCGAAAGCGGCTTTATAATCGACGATTATATGGTGAGTGTTGATCTGTTTTCCTCGGGTCTTTTCCAGGATTTGGCGTAGTGTGAATATCTGGTCGATGGTGGATTTACCAGGCCTCAAGCCACCCTCATAAGGCCCAATCAGTTTGTTGACGATGGGCATCAGTCTTTCGTACAGTACGCTCGATAGAACCTTATATAAAATATTAAAAAGTCTTATCCAACGGTTGTTGGCGCAGATCGTGGAATCACCTTTCTTATGACTTGGGTAGAGAACGCTGAGATTCCAATCACTTGGCATGCTTTTATCCGTCCATATTCTGCATAGAATCTCATGGATGTGAGCTCTTCGCCTCCAGTCTTAAGAAGGCAGGCCATCTGCACCTGCAGCCTTGTTGGTTTTCAGCCGAACGATGGCTGTTAAGACCTCCTCATAGTCGGGTGTCGGTACTTTAACGGTGTAGGTCCTTTGTGGATCAACCGAATAAATATCCTTTTCATCTGTACTCTTTTCATAATGTACTCTTCCATGTACGAGATAGATTTCTCGTATGTAGATAGATTTCTAAAACCTGGCAGCGTTATCAGAAAATCAAAAATAAATTTTAAGGTTAATGCGTAATAATTTATGATTCATGCTATCAAAATCCTTAGAAAAGTCCAAGAGACAAAGTAAAGTGATTAAATTTTCATTATATGATATCCGGATGTCACCCAGTAGAGCAGACGTGTCCTGAGCTAAATACAATTGGAGAGGGCTTAACAATTTTTTCTCATTAATGTGATATGATATGAAATTTGCATTGCTATTATTATTGCTATTAGGAACTCAAACACTTTGGATAAAGTGAGTAGAGTACTTATAGGTCGAAACTCTTGTAATTCAATTGCATTGTTTTTTTATGTATAAGAATTTTTTTGAACTTCAATTTCTTCTCTATACCCCCGAGTCTTGTAGTAAGTTCGCAGTTAGTGAGTTTGAGTGGGTTTGGAGTATTGTAATGTACTGTGTGCACTGTTGGCAAATTTAGGTCACGATAAATTTGTTCGTTTGTAACATTACGTAGAGTTTTTAGCTGACCGGTTTGCGTTTCCTGATTACGTGCTTCTGCCAAGTAAAACGTCGATCTATATGAAGGCCTAAGATTTGGCTTCTTCTGCTTGCATTTTGTAGGTATTTCGGGGTTGTGGTGTGATTGTTGTTGCAATATTATAGTGGTATGTCTTGTTGAAAACTTGTGTCAGGAATTTAACGCCTACTTCTGGCAGTTCTTTCAGAATGCGATCAGCTATCAAGACCATATCCGGGAGCCTTTATTGGTATTGAAGCTATTGGGAGGTTCATTTGACCTGGTGAATTGAGAATTTTTTTTCATATCAGTTTCTAAGTACAATGCATTCGCTTTCTAGTGGGAACGGCTCGAAAACTTTGCATAAATGACTTGCAAGCAGAACTGCTTTTTCCTTATTGATTTTTGCCCATGCCACATCTTCTTTCCTTATTGGGGGCATTCGGGCTGTGGGCGGCTTCAGTTTCTTAGTCGCCCTCCATAGTGAGTATTCAGTTGATTTTTTTGGCTGATAAATTGGTCAGGTAATCATGTTTTCGTTGTTGCGACATTCTTGCATTATGTGTTTTATACCTTTTGTTGCCCTGTTTAATTTCTTTCTATCAGAGGGATGTTCGGCCATACTTTTCATAGCCTGCGTTTATTTTCCAGCTTGTGTTTACTTATAGCAAGCTGCAAGTTTTTGCGTTTGTGTTGTGGAGTGAGTTCTGGGGACCCACGTTGCTTGCTGTATTTTGAGATGGAATAACTCCACTGCCTCTTCAATATCTTGTGTGTTCTTAACTGGGAGTGTTTCTTCTACTATTTGTCGGAATTTTATCCAATTGGTTTTTTATTGTGTAGTGTAGGTAGTGCTATTTTGAGTGTGAGTTCTGAGCTAAGTGATACCAGAACTGGTGAATGATCAGACAACAGGTCAAGGCATGAAGATACCTTAAAATTATTTGTTGGGACTCCTTTAATTATGTAAAAGTCAATTACGTCTGGTGATATATTTTTATCAGATGGCCCGTAGGTTGGCTCTACAGTGGATAGGTGCTTTAAGTTGTTGTCCATCATTGTTTTGTGGAGTTCACGGCCTTTGGGATTTATTGCTCTGGATCCCCAGTATATGTGTGTTTGCATTATAATCACCACCAGCTAGGGTCCAGCCCTAGTGTATGATAAAAGCGTATGTATTAAATCTTTTTTATTGCATTTCTTGGTGGACAATATGTTGACGTAATGGTTATTGGACCAGTTTTAGCATGCAGAGTGATGATTGTTGCTTGTAATGGGTTGACCAAATGAGGCGCAGGAAAGTAAACGCAAATTCAAACTATAAAATCTTAGTTTTAAATCAAGCTGTGTACTTTATTTTGAAGGTTCATTAATGCCATTTATATATGGAAAATTATATCACTCAAATGTTCACCGCGGCTAGTTTTAAATACGTCTATTCGATGGTCAACATTTTTGATGACATCTTCCAACAGGGTCGTTTATATGGCATTTATCTCGGTAATAATGTTGTTTTTCTACGTAGACTTTGCTTTTCAAAAATCCCCTTAAAAAGAAATTCAATGGTGTTAAATCGCATGATCTTGCAGCCAATTCACATTTCCCCTACGCGAAATTAAGCGATTTTTGAAAAAAAAATTCGTCGAAGAGCGCGGAAGGTGTTTTTTATCTTTTCACCATTTTTTAAGTGTTCTTTAATAACTTTAATGCGGTCTATAATCGAATACGACTCCATAACGATAAATGGCAAACATTCAACTAACAAAATTACATAAAGATGACAGAAAACAAACATGGCATCCTTGTCAAATTGACGTTTACTTTCCTGCGTCTCATTTGGTCAACCCTATATATGTGGTTGTTCATAATTACTACGAAATTCGTGTGGAATATGTTTATTACTCGTTATAATAATGGCTGTGCCGCACGTGCTGTACCTGCTGGATGATTTGTGTTATAAATGCAGCAGTTCGGGATACTTATAAAGCTTTTTTGTGTGAAGTGGGTTTCAGAAATCAACATTATGTCTATATTTTGGTTCGCAATAAATGCTTTAACTTCTTCGCCATGTTGTAAAAGGCCGTTGGCGTTCCAAGCTGCTAAACGTACAACATTATACGTTATGCAATTTTTGAGACAACTGTTGTGAGAAGGTTTATCATGGTTCACATATTCAGCATTAGAGTTTTAAGTATCATTTTCAGTTCTCCCATATCAGAGCTATTGTCGTTTGATGAGGTATTGGGGATTTGTGGTAATACGTTGATATTTGGTTCTTCAACCTGAGGAGATTTTTGTGGATGCCCAAATATTAAATTATAATTATTAATCCCCCAATCCCAATTTCTTGGGATTGGCTTTCTTGCCAAGCACCAACAACAATGGCTTGATTATTATTCAGTTGTGTTTTGCGAAGTGTTTCTTGAATACTTGGGAACCTTTGTAGTTGGCAGGGTGGTTTTCTTTGCAAAGTATATACTTTACATCATTCGAATTTGTTTTGCGTTCACAAGCTGCAGTAGCATGACTATCTGCTCACTTGACACATCTTGGAATATGGCGACAGTATCGTTTAGTATGCCCATACCTTTGACGTAGAGTACATTGCGGTATTTCTCTTTTATTTCTTAGTGGCTCAAATTTAACCTTGGTAATTTCTTTATTATTTATATTTTGTTTTAGATTAATGAAGAATAAAGGTGTTGGTGTTTTTTTTTTTGCTTATATTCTCTACTTCATGGCCTAGGTTTTCCAGCTCTTATTTTATTTCTCTCACTGACATAGAGAAATGTAATCCCCTGACGGTAACGTTGAAGCTTCTTTCTTCTTACAGGGCGTTGTTACAGAAATGGTGCTGCAGTGTTGGTGTTACTGATTTGCTCTTTGTTTATTGAATGTTGGTAACTCACAAATAGAGAACGAGCGTGGTTTTTTTTTGTATCAATTCGGACACTTTAGATTGTTGTGTTAGCTGCACTGCAAATGTTGTAATTTACGATGATTGTACCGTTGTTGGTGGTAAAGCTATCGTTGCCGTTGTTGTAGTGGTTGTTGATGAGGCAGATAAATCTTCTACTTTTTGTTGCTGCAGATAATTTTGTTATGGTTGGCTTGAATCGCCGTATTTACATTCACCTCCACCAGGAGGTAGTGTGCGGTTTTCCCCATGGTACAATTTTCTTGTGTGTTCTATTGATTTATGTACCGTAGAATTCTATACACAAACCAGCACTTCTGTTAAATTTCAGTGGATGTCTCTGATATCATTTTGACTAACACCAATACATTTAGAAGAATGCTGCACAAAATTTTTTTTATTAAAAAACCCCAACCAGATTTAATTGTTAAGAAAAAGTTTAGATCATTTGCTTCGAAACAGCATTCACACACGTAGAAAAAAATCGTTGGATACCTTTTGTATCAAACGAAGTTATGTTATTCAAGGTACGAACACAATGGATGCGGCTGCAACATTTCGCCATCTGTCTACGCTTAAATACCATTTATTCTTATGAAGACAAACAAAATGGCTGCGACACTCCAAAATTGCGCCAATGTACAAATTGCCGCTGTTGTCGACTTCAATCTATTTCGGTTTTCATACGCTAGATATTAAGCGTGAAATTATACAATTTGCTTGTTTATATTATTTTTTTGGAAATAAATAAATGAATGAAGTGTTGTTATTATTATTTTTATTGGTATAAAATAAATTATGTGTGATAATTGTGAAGAATAGAATTGTGTTCCAGTCGCAGACAACACATACATATGCTGTGGCCGCCATCTTGTTGTCATGATGTAATGACGCTGTCGCAACCATTGTGCTTGTACCTTCAGTCTTCATTTAATACTTTAAGAGGTTTCAGATAAGATGATTCTTTATCGTCCGACTTCTTTAATCTTATGCTGAAAAACATAATTCGAGCTACGGACATCAACATCTCTGACACTATTTTCTACAATAGTATCATGCTGCTAGTAGCATCAACTCGTCGAGTGGGTCTAGTCTCATCCTTCCCGCAGAATAGGACGTCCTAATCTCCGTTGGAAAGAACAGGTACAGGGGGACCTGACTGCATTTGGCCTTATCAACTGTCGCCAAAGCGCATAGCAGAGGCGGTTTTTGACGTTTATATATCTGACAGTTCACGTGTGAACTTTTTTTTACTCTGTCAGAGTAAAAAATGCTCAGTGTGGTTTGCCATTTCATCATGAATAGAGTTACGCCTGAACAACGTTTGCAAATTATTGAAATTTATTATCAAAATTCGTGCTCTGTGAAAAATGTGTTTTATCGCAAAATTGTCTTCAGCGACGAGGCTCATTTTTGGCTCAATGGATACGTGAATAAGCAGAATTGCCGTATTTGGAGTGAAGACTAGCCAGAGGCAATACAGCAGCTACCAATTCAACCCGAAAAATGCACTGTTTGGTGCGGTTTATAGGCAGGCGGCATCATTGGGCCGTAATTCTTCAAAGACGATGAAGGTCGCAACGTTACAGTCAATAATAAACTTTAATATACCCTGTAGAAGTTCACGTTATTTTATTCCTATTAAACTTAGCATATGTAAAACAAATTATGCCCAAAATGATCCTTGTCGTGAGATTTTAATAAACATTATAATCTATTCAGCATTTTTGATTCTCTGGAACATATAAAAACAAACTTACTTATAATATTAAATCAATAAACAGCTGATGATTTTATATCTGTAGTTGTAAAGAATGCCTATTTGGCTATACGCGGCTCATTACATATTTTGCGTGTAATAAGGTTGCGTCGGTCACCGATCCATACGTTATGTGGATGCGCCCCTCGGTCGTGTTGGGGGGAGGAGGGTCCGTTGGGATTCGTTCGTTAAATAGAGAAAGGTACCATTCGAAGATAACAGACGGTGCCACATACTACATGCATCAATTGAGAGGCGAATTTGGTGAGCAGTTAATCTCGCGTTTTGGTGCAGTCAATTGGCCACCAAGATCGTGTGATTTCACCCCGTTACACTATTTTTTGTGGGGCTATGTTAAGTCCCTTGTCTATAGGGACAAGCCAAACACGATTGCTGCTTTGGAAACCAACATTGAACGCGTAATTGGTGAGATTCCGGCCGAAATGTGTGAAAAAGTGTTCCAAAATTGGATCTTCAGAATGGACCACTTGAAGCGTATTCGCGGGCAACATTTAAGTGAAATTATCTTTAAAAAGTGGTCGCTGTGGCGTAGTGGTAGTGCGTTGGACTGCTGCGCAGAGTGTCCGGGGTTCGAATCTCGGCACAGGCAAAATCAAAAAGTAGAACAAAAAATTGTCTACACGGCACCACCTCTTTGCAGGCAATGGCAAACCTACGAGAGTAAAACTTGCTATGAAAAGCTTTTCACTTCGCCGTTCGGATTCGGCATTAAACTGTAGGTCCCTTCCATTCGTGTACAAATATAACACGCACAACATGAGTGGATGTGAAAAGCTCGGCCTAGGCCCTCCATGGGCTGTTGTGCCATTAAAAGTAAGTAAGTATCTTTAAAAAGTAAATGGCAGGAATTGATTTATTAAACCAAACACAAATTTCATTCACTTTTTGAAAATTCCCTTTTTTTAATTTAAAAAAATAAGCTCCTAAAAAATTACCCCTTAGAAACAAATTCAGCGGTGGTTAAGAAATAACATAAATATCATAAACAGATATGTTAAATATGTGAAATTTTGCGCGCTAGTTATCGCAAGCGACTAGCCATTAAAAGCAGATTAAGGCGAAGTTTAAATCGGTAAAAGTTCACTTGGAAATAGAACGGATAATAGTTAAGACTTGCCATCTATGCCATATATCACCTGCAATGGTAGTTCTATTTATGTCGTCGATAGTTCAGCAGAAATTACTAATCCAAATTAATATTTTTGATAAAATAAAGTGAAGTTGATGATGCAGTTACAATGTTTACATACATATATCAATCTATGCTAATAGTAAGTATGCCACAATAGCAAAATGTTTAATATAAATTAACTTCATCTCATAAATTAAAAAAATTTACTTAATGAGTTTTGCTTGAACGCCGAAATATAAGTATTATATTTTCAACTAATTTATTTACCAAAATATGTTAAAAATTTTATAAAAAGAATATAATTATTTTTTTCCCTCTATAAAATACTTGTGGTCAGAGTTGTATATATTATCCGGTTCATTGTTAATTTTTTGTGAGCGTGTGTGTCGATGTGTCCTTTTGATACGGGAGTCTCAGACTGGTTCAGTCTAAAAACTAATTTCAAGTCAATATTCAGCCGAGGGAGGAGCAAGTGGCCAACCGTGTTCATCTTCGTGACAAGGAAAATAATAGCCGATTAAATAGTACGTTTTAGGACACAAATAAGCTTTTTTTAATATATAAAATAAAATTTCATAAAAATCTTATGACCTAGGCAATGTAAAAACAATTAAAAACATATTAAAATTTTTTTGTTCCAGCTAACCTAAATTGTCAAAAGTCTTATCACCCGATTAACTCGGGTTTTTGAGACGTTTATGCAGAGGCCAGTGAAAATTGCGCTCGCTAGTGTGAAAATTAAACTTTAATAAACAAATGTGTTAAACTGATTAAGCACTGTATTGTATACTTCACTTTACAAAATCAAAAATCAAGCAGCGCAGAGAATCACTGGGTTTTTCGGTTTACATAATTCGGGGGGTAAGGATTGTTTTGATTTGAAATAGTTCCACATAGCACCATGATAAATCTGGTATTACGTAATGTGAAATTTTGTTCACTTACTGCTTCCACTGTCTCTGGTAGTTTTAGGTCAAGTTTAGGACCGAGTAGTGGCTCTTTATCTGGTGTATTGTCACAATGCTCTTTAGATATATGTCGTGGAAGCATTTTCCTACCTAAATTGTTAGAACCCTTTTTCGTTCGTAAATTCTCACAAATTGACTTCCTGTCGAATTCATTTGGGTGGTTGCTTATTTTATCCTTTGGTTTGATAAGGCTAGGGTCATTGATGTAAGCCGTTGAGATTTTCTGTTTCCTTTTCTTTTCGTTTTCAGTGGCAGCGGAAAGTATTGTGGTTACATAATTATTTCTTTCACATTGAATGCAATCAGATTTTTTATATTTTTTAACAACTTGATTTTTTTCTTCTCGTTTGATAAAAGTTTTAGTACAATTTATAGATTGTTCACTAAAATCGCACTTTTTGTTTGAATTTGTGTTTCTATATAAGCAGTTGCTTTTTTCGTGATTAAATTTGTATTTATTAAACTGCTCTCTTTGACTGGATCTTCTTTTACAAGAAAGAATATCTTCATCGGCTCTTGAAATTTTATGATACATAAATTGGCTGGTATCCAAGTTTGTTTCGTCACAATTAGTTAATAGATGACTGTTGCGATCAATCTCATCTATATTCGTAAATATGCCGGAGTTTATAAGTATATCGGATACAAAGATATGTTTCTTCCCCATTGTTTTCAATTTGTACATAAATGAAAAAAGTTCTTTTTCAACAAATTTGTTTAGTTTTGGCGGCAGCAGTGTTTTATTTAAATAGTTCCCTTTCAAATAACTGTTGTGTTTACGACTGAGTAAATTCTCTTGCTTCATTCTGTGAGTGGAGATATAAAGTTCACATTGATGCAATATTTTGTCTAGTATACGAATTTCACTTAATTCAAAACATGAATTGTGAGACATTGTGAATGCTGCGATGGTTTACCTGAAATAAAGGCAAAACATTTTTGAATTAAGTTGTGAAATCCTTACAAAATTAAATCATAAAGATAATAAAATTCTATCTTATTTATACTATTAAAATACTGATAAAAAATAATAGCGTGAAGTTTTTTAGAAACATTATTTGCATGCCGAGTAGATAGTTGATTGGGGGAGCATAGGTGGTCTCCCAAAAAAAGTATTGAATAAATTTTTATATATGAACATGTTACCGCAAAGTTGAAATCCTTAAATTCTGTAGAAAACCTTAATTGCGCAACAAAGCTGTCGTTTTAAAATTTTTATTGTGGTGTTTCCGTAGTGATAATTTAGAAAACGCAGAAGAGGACGTCCTAACGTCCGTTAGGAAGATCAGGTACAGGGGGACCTGCCTGCACTTGGCCTTATCAACTGGCGCCATCGGCGCGCATAGCATAATTATTAATAATATATCGTTAAAGTGTAAACATTAAGTCTTAAAATTTTGTAAAGTAATACTAATTAATTAAATAATAATAAAAAGGAAAATAGTTAAACAGTGCGCAAACACGAATGACAAAATTGAGCTAAATTATCTTCGTCCTTCAATTTTAATCGCAGAAAACATGCACACAAATTTATCCATCTATCCAAATTATAATATTCCCAAACATCAGCCTAAACAGAGTTGATATTTTATGTTTTTATTTATGTTTTTTTAGTAGTAAATGAGAAATTATGGAATAAAGAATACAAAATTAATAATTAGTAGTAATTTTAAACACACAACAAAAACACAAAATAAGTGCAAGCGATGATGAAATAATGGCAAATGCTGCATTTATCGTAATTGCAGGATTACTAAAAAAAACGAGTAGAAAGGCGCTGCTGGGAGTAAATAGAATACTAAAGCGTTCTTGAGTGAACTCGGCCAGGACATGGAAGATTTATAAACTTTTGTCGCCTTTATGATAAATAAGTATTATCAAAATTAAAAAGATAAAGAAGATACGAATTATTGGGAAGCAATTTCACCTAGGCAGAAGGTTGCCGTAACTTTGCGGTATTTGGCAACTGGCGATTCAGATGTTTTTGTCCACGATATAAAAGGGATCAATTTATATATAATTCCTGAAGTTTGTGAAGCCATAATTGGCTCTTTACAAGAATATGTTAAGGTAAGAAAATTAGCATTTTTTTTGCTCATTAGTACTGTAATTAACGTATTCCATACACATGGCTTTCCATGAAAAGATCGATGAGCTGGAAAACTTTTTCTTAGCCACTCCATATTAAAAATTTACTAAATAAAAATTAATTTTAAATTTTTTAGCAAAATGCACAGAAAATAACAATTCGTTGTCAGTATTGTATTGCTGTTTTTTTTACTGTTTTACTTTTTTACTTTTACTTCATTCTTACAATTACACAACAATGCATTCGCCTAAAAAGTTCAAACTCAGTCCGATCATTTCGAACGAAGATTTTTTCATTCGTTCGGAGTATGTAACCGTTCACACCGCCTGAACATTGTTCCTCAACATTTTATATCGAACACACCGGCCATTTACACTGGCCGAACGAATACATTTTTCTTTCGTTCGTTGGGGCGGTCTAAACGCGGCGTTAGAAACTGTGACTCTACGTTTTCCGCTGCTACAGTAGTTTTTATAGCGCGAAAATATCAGAGATTTTCGAAGTTTCCAGGTGATGCCATGTTTTATCTAATTAGTTAACATAGCAACGAGTAAGTAACATGGTCACGAACACCGAAACCTTATTTGTAGTTCCTGGTCTAATACTTTCTGAAGTTGCTATATGGCGTAGATGTGTAATGACTACATACAGCCACAGTATTTTGTATTTCATACAAATTTTTACAAGTTTATCATCAAGTTATAACATCGACGTCTTTGTCCAATGTATCGAAAATTATCAATACAAACGATCACATATTTACATATGTATATGTGCAGTAAAACTTAGATCGTTGGAGTTGCACAGCACCGAGCAATGGATTCTATTTTGTACTTATTTTTAACATAGCATGGCCTAGGTCATTTAGTAATCGTATTGACCCTCAAAAGGTGTAATAAAGGAGAACACGAGTGCTGTTCGGCCTTTACAACTCTTTTGCTTCTATGTAGTAGTAAATTATTTTTCATATTGTTTTTTTCTTCATATTAATATTCTAAAAATAATTTTCTACTAATGTTGTCTAAAATCATATCTTCTAAATAGGCCACAAATAATCAGTTATCATTATGCGCTAGTGCACACCATTCACTGTAACGCACTAGGAGTAAGAGAACATCTTGTTTTATCCAATTAAGACCCAGTTTCAACCAACAAATCGCTTCTCTTATACCGATGCTTACACTTTCGGTAAAAAATATTAGTAATTCCTAATGTTGTGCAAGCGTATATCGTTAACCGCAAATGTAAAACTAATTTTCCGTCATAATACGAATATCGTTAGAGTTGCAACACTCAAAATAACCAGTAGTTCTAATTTCAAAAGTTCGATAGACCACATATGTACATATGTGGCGTGTGTTCCTTGAATTCTGTCGAGTCTGCACCTCGAATCTTCTCGGACGTTGAATTTTAAAAGTGACAGATGGCATCAGCTCCTTTGCACAAGAATATTACACATATGGTATATTAATATACCATATATTTTTATATGCATACTTTTTATTATTAATATTTTTAAAATATAAACTTTATTTATATTTTAATAACGGTAGAATTTATTTAGATTCATACATTTTTGTGTGATTGCCGTGAGCATCGAAAACAGAAAGTAAATGACCACAACTAAAAGTTCTTAATCTGACGAGTCAATGAGAAATTTACTGATACTTGTTATAATTTGCTCTTGCACGAGCTACTGTTTTTTCTCAGCCCCGAGAAGAAATGTCTCTTATTGCTCGCTTTGAATTATTAAGTGAGTAATCGTTTGAGGAGCAATCCGAAATTGTTTAACTGGGTATCTACACACATGTGTAGATATGACGCGCTCAGAAGATCAAAAACTTACGCATACATGCAAAATTCACTCAAATGCTACAGCGAAGGTTCAGTTTTGCTACAGGAAATGTTTGGTCAACCTTTGCGCTAGCGAAATATACATATGATTCGTTTTTGTTCTGAGCGCATCATATATACGAGTAGAGTTATTGCTTTTGCTATGTACAGAAATTAATACACGTGATGATTTTATTAAAGAAAAATAATTGCGACAATTAAAGTACTTTAGGATAATTGCAATGCAATTGGTTACGTTTGTGAACCAGCCGATTTGAAAACATGGCATGTAGGTGGAACTGTTGCTGCTGGCGCTTCATGGCCATGCTAATTATTCGTAACTTTGCTAGCTAATGGCAAAAAACACAGTATCATCTGGAACTGACCACAATCAAAGCAGCAATCTGCAACTTGGCGATAGATCGCTACAGCAATGGAAAGACGAGGAATGCTAGTATGCCATAAAGTGTGAATAAAGTATGTGCAAACAATGTACAAATGCTCATTATTTTATTTTACGTGACACTTTATATATGTATGAGAAGTACCAAATCGAAACGCATTAAACGACACTGAACTATTGTGACTTTATTACGTTTTGATTCTGACCTCTTCATTTATAAAATTATAATATATTTTTAATTTGTTTTAGCTGATGTATGCAAAGCAATTACGCGATAGCAGGAGGTACCATCTAAATATGGCACAAAAATCAGGTGATGCTAGTGGCAGCGCTTTACCGATCGCATTGTAACAACAGACGGCTCCATAAAAATTTTGCAAATGTGTTTACCACACTAGGATACACACGCACACCAGCTAGCGAAAAAATAAAAATTACTGTATATACGCGTGGGCTACTGTGAGCAAAAGATTGTGTGCATGTGAATGATGAATGAATCTGAGAATTTGAGTGAATCAGAGTCGTGCCATTTCTTAATACATAAGGGTTCAGCAAGGCAAACTCAATCTTTCTTGCTGGGAGAGCCACTGTATAGAGAACAGCAACAGAAAAGAAATCAACTGCTGGTGTTATTAACATGTATAGAGACAACGAGTAGACCAGCAGCAATAGTGGCGAAGAAAGCTACCTCTCTTTTAAATTAGCAGCGATAACGGCGAAGAAAGCATTCTTCCCAGAAGAATAATAAGATAAACACAAATTTTTGAAAGCTGATAGTACTGAGTACAGAAAGAAAAATACACGTTCTCCTATATGTATGTATAATACATATTTTATATATATATACAGAAAAAAAGAGGGCAAGGGAGAAAAAAAGTAAACCAAAGAAAAAAGCTATCTCTTGTAGAAAAAAAGAAAGAAAAGAGAGTTAGTACTTTGTGTTTTTAATCTCGGTTTTCTTTTACTTTGTTTGAACTGTGAGCCTCTTCCTTTTTTATGTACCCTCACATAAGTCGCCGTTTCACTGAAAGCTGGCGCCACACACTGGAACCGCCTCATTCAAAAGTATGCTCAAAACTCGATATTTAAAGAATAGGATAAATTTAAAAAAAAAGTGCATTGTGGACACACTATTAAATATCTATCTTTATTATTTGCAGAGTTACAGAGGTCCAAAGTTGAAATATTTTTTTTTAAATTTTGTGAAATTTTGTCTGAGTTCATAAAGCATGTATGTACGAGGGTAGATCAATAAGTACCCGTGTGTGAAGACAGGTGGCGTTGCTGAGGGAAGTTGGCATTACCGTCGTGTACTGCAATCTGTCACACGACACCACACTAAATTGACTGATCATAGGTTAGTTTTTATTTGGCAGCCTTTAGTATCACACGTGTTTCGTGTTTCGCAATAAAATGGAAAAAGAACAATACCGTAATTCGCTTTTTATTTTTGGATGGAAAAACATGCGGAGAAATAAAAGCGAAGTTGGTTGCTGTCTATGGGGACCCTTCACCATCTATGACAACCGTAAGATATTGGTTCAACGCATTTAAACGTGGTCGTACATCTGTTTTTGATGAGGAGCGCCCAGGCCGCCCGGCAGACGTGGTTACCGAGGATCGCCGAACGTCGTACGAAATGGTAATTAATATTTTACGTTAAGGTTAAGCATGAGAAAGGTGTCGGTCCGATGGGTGCCGCAATTGCTTAAGGTGGGCAATAAGCGGATACGGAATAAATACGTAATAAAAAATACGCGTCCAAATTGCATGAATTGAACTACGAGTTGCTGCCGCACCCACCCTACTCGCCCGACATGGCTCCCTGCGACTTTTTTCTGTTCTCCACCATGAAAACGTGGCACGGGGAAAAAAATTCAGCTCAAACGAGGAGGTTATCGTCGAGACAGAAGTGTGTTTTGAAAAGTTTGACAAATCGTATTTTTTGGCGGGGTTAAAGAAATGGCAGAAACGTTGGGAAAAGTGTATTGAACTAAAAGGAGACTACGTTGAAAAATAGAAAAAACAAATTTGTGAAAAACTTTCCTCTTCATTCCTAACACGGGTACTTATTGATCTACCCTCGTATATACTTTGTACCACTTTAATGACTATTTTAAGAAGAATGTTTGAAGATAGTAGTAGTTTGGTGAAAAATCTATTTAAAAATTAGACCTCTATTTTCCATTTTCTAAATTTATTTTTTTATTTAAATGTTTTTTTTTTTGCTACTTGGTTTTTGACGTTTATATTTCTGACAGTTCACGCGTGATTCTTTACATGTGTCAAATTAAAAAATTTTCAGTGTGGTTTGCCATTTCATCATGAATAGAATTACGCCTGAACAACGTTGGCAAATTATTGAAATTTATTATCTTCAGCGACGAGGCTCATTTTTGGCTCAATGGAGTATGCAGAATTGGCGTATTTGGGGTGAAGACCAGCCAGAGGCAATACAGCAGCTACCAATGCATCCCAAAAAACGCCCTGTTTGGTACGGTTTATGGGCAGGCGGCATCATTGGGCAGTACTTCTTCAAAGACGATGAAGGCCGCAACGTTACGGTCAATGGACAAAAGTACCGTTCGATTATAACAGACTTTTTTTTGTCGAAAATGCAAGAATTAGACTCGATCGACATGTGATTCCAACAGGATGGTGCCACATGCTACATGCCACACTGCACGTGAAACCATGCATCAATTGAGAGGCGAATTTGGTGAGCAGTTAATCTCGCGTTTTGGTGCAGCCAATTGGCCACCAAGATCGAGTGATTTGACCCCGTTAGACTATTTTTTGTGGGGCTATGTTAAGTCTCTTGTCTATAGGAACAAGCCAAACACGTTTGCCGCTTTGGAAGCCAACATTGAACGCGTCATTGGTGAGATTCCGCCCAAAATGTATGAAAAAGTGTTCCAAAATTGGACCTTCAGAATGGACCACTTGAAGCGTAGCCGCGGGCAACATTTAAGTAAAATTATCTTTAAGAAGTAAATGGCAGGAATTGATTTATCGATCCAAACAAAAATTTGATTCAGTTTTGTAAAATTTCTGTGTTTTTTTGAATTTTAAAATCACTTTTTATAATATTATTTTTAACACATATTATGTAAGTCAATAAAGCTTATGTGTTCCACGCATTCCCTCTAGCTTAGTAACTTTTTTTTAACTTGCACATACAATATTTCCTCAACATTTAAGGAATCTTTATGATTATGTTTTATTACAGATATAAGTATCAAATATTTACCGGGTCTGGCATGTTATACAATTTCTTAGACACTACCACAATATCAATAAAATGGTATGTATGTAGTGTTGTATGTATATGAATATTTTTTAACAATTAATATAAATTATTACTTACTATACAAAAAATAAGATGATGTGAAAATATTAATAGTATTAAGTATGCATAGTATAAAAAATTACTGTTGTAATGTATTGTTACATATGTATTTGACAGTTTTTATAGATTGATCCATTATCCAACTGTAAAACTTTACTTAGTTTACAAGTTCGCGCTCCTTGCCTGTTTTTTTTTTTTTTATTGTGAAGCGATTGGAATGACTGAGATTCTGACAATTTATTCGGCAAAAGATGAAACCCCGGATTCGCATGATGACTAATAATGTTAAAATTAGATGTAACTACTGGGTAGTGTAATACAAATGTTATAAGTGAATTTCCAATTCCTGGTTTAGGTTTATCTACAATTGATAAGCAATTTTTTTTATTCGTTTTTTATTGTAATCAATAACGTGTTCCTTATCTAAATTTAATCGATATGTTATTATCGATAGCCCATTGTTTATAAGAAAATGTCATTCGTTAATACTTATGTACACGTGTAAAGTTTCAAATCAATCAGGCAATTCATTCTTTGTTTAACAGCTGCTTGAAGTTGACGTGTCACAATGTTTTTTTTGTAAATGGAAAAATTAAAAATTCGTGCCATTATTGAGTATTTATTTAAAAAAGGTTTATCTGTACAAGAAATCCTTACCTATATGGTAAATGTGTTAGGTGAATGTGCTCCTTCACAAGCAACAGTAAAAAATTGGATTGCTGAATTTAAACGTGGTCGTACAAATATTGAAGATGAACCTCGCACTGGACGTCCAAAAAGTGCCCCGACACCAGAAATCATTGAAAATGTACAGGTTATTGTTTCTGAAAATCCAAGTACGAAATAGCTGATACCATAGGCATCTCAGAGAAACGAGTAAACCACATTTTACATGAAGAACTACATATAAAAAAACTGTTTGGAAAAGTAATGCCGCATACGTTAACAATTCAACAAAAACTCGATCGAAAACGAATTTCTCAGTGCAATTTGGAACGTCTTAAGCAGAATAAAACGGATTTTAAGCATCGTTTCATAACTGTGGATGAGACGTGTGTCTACCATCATGATCCTAAATTGAAACCGTAACGTTTACAATGGACAGAAGCAGGATGTTCGGCGCCAAAGCAGACAAAACACGAACGATTGGCAAAAATGGTTATGGTTACTGTTTTCTGGGATGCAAAAGGGATTTTGTTGATTGATTATCTTGAGAAAGGTAAAACAATAAACTCAGAATACTATTGTAACCTTTTGGATAAACTTCCTCACACAAGTGTTTTCACAATGGCTAAATTCAAGGAATTAAAGTACGAATTGCTTGACCATCACCCGTATTCACCAGATTTGGCTCCCAGCGACTACTACCTGTTCCGAAACCTAAAACAGTTCCTTCGTGGAAAGCGTTTTTCTTCGAGTGAAGGCATATTTTACAGACCTTCCGGAATCGTACTTTAATGATGGGATAGATTTATTGGAGGAGCTCTGGACCAATTGTGTTTAACTGTTAGGAGAGTATACTGAATAAAAACCAAAACTCAAACCAAAATAACTGTTTTTCATATTTAGGGTAGAAACTTTTCAAATACATATATTGTACCTGTACATATATTGATATATTGCTCTTCTATTTATTTTCTAAATAAATTTAACTATTTAATTTCTATACTTCACGTTATTAAATAATAAAAAAAAATTTTTTACCCTAATAAAAACTATTACTATTTGCGAATATTCTTATCTCTATTAGAATTAATTGCATGAGTTATCTTTTCTGTTCAGAAAGTAACATTAAAATGTCATACGATTTTACCTATTATAAGCTAACTGAGAAAGTCAAGATATATTTTAATAGTTTTATTGATGCGCTTGAATCTATGTATGTCTTTAAGCCGACCACTTCGTTTCGCCGCTCCTCATCACTCCTCAATTCGCCTCCTTTTTCCTCTGCGCTCGAAAGTCACTACTTTAGTCGCCTTCCTCTTTCTCCACCCACGAAAATCCTCAGGCCTTGAGGCTCGATACCTCTCGAGGTTCAACCGGTTCCACAAGTAGTATGCATCGCTGAATTGGGCGGATAATTGTGCTGACCAGTGACATTTTGGACTAAGCCGTCATTGCTGGGATGTGACGCAGTTACGCAACCCATCTTCCATAAGGTCGGTGGAGTAGCTTCATTTTTTATGACCACTTAGTCGTCCAATTTCAGGTTCCGTCTAGCTTCGCGCCTTTTGAGACGCTACTGGAGCTCATGAAGATAGTTATCGCTCCATAACTTACAAAATCTCTGAGTTATGTGCTGTCGGGATTGCCAGTAGCTGAGGTGATTCTCCGGTCGTGCAGGTATTAATGATTCTCCGATTCTACGGGTTAGAGGTCTTAAGTCTCGAGGATCTGCACTCTGAGCACATAATGGGCGCGAGTTGAGAGCCGCACCGATTTTTGCCAACAAGGTTTGCATCGCCTCAGTGGTCAATAGACGTGCTCCCATAACACGATGCAAATGATGTTTGGTGGCTTTAACGGCTTCCCATAGGCCTTCCTGATGTGGTGCAGATGGTTAAATAAAGTGCCACTGCGTCTGCCGAACGGAAAGTTGGTCATAGAGGTCCGAGGCTCCTATGAAATTAGTTCCATTATCGAATGCCATGACTAAGCCAATACTCGATAAGTCTGAAAGAAATTCCAGATGTACTGCCTACGAGACCATACACACGAATACAGCTATATATCCTTTTATGACAACGTTTCCTCTACGACTATCAGGGCGCACATGAATCGACGCATGCATGCAGAAAAGGCCGAGCCGGATGTACGCGACAAGCTGGTAGATTTCCCATTATTTGTTCGTCAGACAAGTCTGCCTCTTGTAGTCTTCCTCATATGCAGCATACAATCTTGAATAAATGGAGCCAACATTCCAATAGTATTTGATAATCATGGTCGCTCTGCTGATTGATGGTCTTGTCTGATCCAAAATGACACAGATTTGTTAAGTTCCTTAATCCTCAATTGAACCTTCTGTTCGCTAATGATGTTCGACAATTGTAAGCGAATCTGAATATCTACACCGTTATCCTTATTAAACGATTGTAAGACGAATAACGATATTATAGCGATTGCTGATTTATGGAGATCGGGCTAACAATTGCCTATCGCAGAATACCTGCTCGCAGGTGTGTAGCTTATCTTCCTGTCCCTTATTTAACCTAGCCGGCCGACATTCATTCTTTACTTCTGCCTCAACCCTTTCTTGTACGCCTTCTGGTAGTTTTGGCCACATAGCTTCTGGTAGTTGCAGGAAGTCTGATCAATGCCACCATTGCTGGCACTTAATCAGTTCAGATATCGACGTGCTTCTAGAGATGAGGCCAGCTAGGTTCCTATCGGTGGGAACGTTCTTCCATTCGCAGCTTGTAGTGTTTTCCCATGATTTTGCCTTTGAAGATTCGATTCTCTACGAATTGCTTGGGGCTTCCGCGATCGCTCTTCAACCAACACTACACGTTACATTAGATCATTGCGGTACGCAATTCAAGAAGTGGTATGGTCTCTGTTGTAAAGATACATCAAGTATCCTGAAACACATTTTTCAAAATGCCGCACTAATAGCAGGTAATACGCCCACTCGAGTTCGGTGTGTCGGAATTTGACGTTGTGCTACGAAATCTTTGCTAATTAGGTTCACCTGTTGCTTCTCTATGCGTTAGTGACGCACTTGCCCTGTAGCTAACAAACTTGATTGTAAATCAGAATGTAATGTCTTCAACATTAATGCCTTTAATTGAGGTACGAAAAAGTTAATAATCATGTCTATGTACCGCTCACCTTTAACTATAACTTTTTGGCAGCCATAATTTTTGCAGACATAAGGACATATTCCATTAGCACCACTTCTTCTGGATGTAATGGTGTCTCGAAATCAAATGGAGATTAACTCTTGCCAACAGGTATAACTACGGGCTATGTAAGCAATTGGAAAGCAGAGCCCTCTCTCGACCGACAAAAATAACCCTCTATAAATCCCTCATTCTTCACGTCCTGGACGTGGAGTTTGACCAACAATCATGCAGTTGCGAGCGTTCGAGAGGAAGAAACTCCGTAAGATCTATGGTCTAATAAGCGTGGACGACGTTTATCGAATAAGATGGAACCATGAGCTGTATGAGCTGTTTGTCGACTCTGACATAGTCAACCGCATAAAAATCCAGATACTTTGTCATGTTGAGCGAATGAAAGAATGCTATAAAGGTGTTTTGCGTAAAGATAGTGGTATAAGAAGATTCAACTTGTAAGAACGTAAACCCAGAGTTTAGAGGTTCCCCAAAAATCGAAGTTAAATAACAGAGTTTATATCCCCGATTTGGATAAATACCCAAATTTTTAACCATTTACCCAATTTTTCTCAATTTAACGGTATTTGTCCTATGTCCCATCTCTAATAATTAGCATAATGACAGTAGCAAAGTTTTTGTAAATATCTTATAATATAAATATATAAAGTATTAACAACAAATAATTGCTCTTAATGATGGAGCATGCTCGAAGACTACAAGTCCTCTGTGGTGGACGCAAGACCTAGTGGTCTTCGAGCCGTTCGATGAAAATCAAAAAAGTCAAAGGCTCGTAGACATACTATGACAGTCTCAGAGCAATCTCCTGTGAACAAGAAGCCCATTCCCATATCGTACATGGCTTCGAGCACGCTGTGCTATTATACAAATATTAACAGAACTTAAAGATAATTTTTACTTACATTGCTAATATATTTCATACATTTGTGCGTATGTATGGCATATGGTTCAGATATTTTTATTTTTTTTTATACACTTGTATGCTCTGCTTTTCCAGTTTCGATGATTTTTTAAAATTAAAAAATATCCTTAGTTTAAGTAAATAATTGTAATTATCACAATTTACATAAAATGTCTCACTTGCAATAACTCACATGAAAATATATATATACACTCTATGCATTCGCTAGCTAATGCATAACATTTACGAAAGTGGATGAATCTTACTAAATGAAAAATCAATAACTGGTATACACTTATGCTCTGGTTATAATAGACGTGAGGTGAAGTAACGTCGTACGCAAAAGTAATAGAAGCAGTTATAATAGACGTGATATAACGTGAGGTAAAGTAAGTATTTGTAGATAATAGATTTATACGTTACGTTACGGAACTTTGACAGCTGAAATTAAAATACCTACTTCGTATATCATATGTAGTATACACAGATAATGGAGAAAAGGGTCTAAACCACGCGCATAACTTTTACTATCATTTTTCTTTTTGAAATTAACAGATAACCATTTAGATATTTGTTGCCAAATTGCCAAAATATAGGGGAAACATTTTTCTTTTGTTTGGTTGCCGATAACAATTACCGCAAACGGTCACGCGTTATAAAAACGAAAAGTTGTGATTCCTATATATTTTGTTAGCGCTGAAAAAAATCTGACTTAAAAATTCACAAGGATATCAGGATATAGCCATAATTTCAGTCAAAAAATTTCATTTTGTTTTTTGGGAAATCAACATTTGTTTATAAATTTTGTACAAAAGTATCGCTTGATTGAATCGGCTAAAATTCGGAGATTTCGATGAAGGTGACCGAAGAAATTAATTAACCGATACACGATTCTACTAACTCAATTAACACAAACTCATTTAATTGTGTAGCTGACTCAATAATGCGTAATCATTTCGTACAGAGTAAAGTGATATGCACATATGGTAAATAATTAAACTGCAGAACATATGGCTGGAGAACATGGTTTTCATTTTGGGGGAATTTTTCAAATGATCAATTAACCGGTATTTTAAGTATGTGATTTATTAGACAGCATATAATATAGGTCACGTGATCGCTGTGGCGTAGTGATAGTACGTTGGACTGCTGCGCAGAGTGTCCGGAGTTCGAATCTCGGCACAGGCAAAATCAAAAAGTACAAAAAATGATTTTTCTACACGGCACCTCCTCGTGGCAGGCAATGGCAAACCTACAGAGTAAACATTGCTATGAAAAGTTTTTCACTTCGCCGTTCGTATTCGGCATTAAACTGTAGGTACCTTCCATTCATGTAAAATATAACACGCACAACATGAGTGGATGCGAAAAGCTCGGCCTAGGCCCTCCATGGGCTGTTGTGCCATTAAAAGTAAGTAAAGTAATATAATATAGGACTCAATTGAGAGGGTAGCGCAATTATCCGAACTTAATTATACGGAGAGTAGATGTAAATAAAGAACTATTTAGCCCAACCCTGTTTAGTAACTAAACAAATACAACGAATGTCATAATAAACCATAATGTGTAATTATAATAAACTTGTTTTCTGTCTGCGTAAACTATTTTTAAGATTCGACATAACATCACTGTATATTATATTTTATATAGAACTTTTACATTGCAATTTCATTTGCTCAATTATGGTGGTAACATATTGATGATGCAGATTGAAAAAAAGAACGATTTTGGTAGATGTGGCTTAAATGTCCGCAATTAGCTTGATTGTTGCAACTTGTATATCTGCAAGAGCAAAAAAAAAAAATATGTTGTTTTGTATACAGCTTAAATGACTGCAAGTAAGAAAACAAATTTTTTGTAGATGTGGCTTAAATGCCCGCAATTAAAAAAAATATGGGTTACAATAAAAAGAGGATGTTGCAGCTTGAATGTCTGCAAGTGCAAACAATTTTGGTGAAGGCAAGGGAAAAACATTTTGGTACAGGAAAAAAAGATATTGTGAAGCTACTAAAACGTTAGCAATAGAAAAAAACATATGTCTAAAGATAAGTGGAAAATAAATAATGTTGAGAAGTAACTTGAGTATATGTTTTTTTTTTTAAAAAAGGGGGGAGTATATTAATTATATTTTGTTTGCTTTTATTAGTTTCATGTTTCAGATTTTTCAAAATTATTTGGTATCATGTCATTTGACTACACACTTTTCGACGATGGATGAGGCTACGAATGGCAAAAATGGTTACGGGGTTTTAATTGGTTTCTTCAAGCATTGAAAGATGATCACGAAAAATTTGTGAAGTTAATGCAGGACCAAAAGTACAAGAGCTATATGGAATTTTGCCGATTCCAGAACAGCGTTCAGCGTTGCCCGCTAGTCGAGCGTTTCGTGCCAAACTTAACCGAGTACGAGGTGGCTTTTGAAAAGCTAAATGATAATTTTCAATCAAAGAAAAATTTTACGTATGAAAGATATGAATTACAAGAGCTTAAACAAGAAGCTGAAGAGAAAATTTCTGCATTTGTTTTGCGATTACGAAAAAGTACCAATAATTAATTTTAATAAAATTAATGTTCGACAAATAAAGCAGTTTGGAAGCGAGGCAGGTGTGGAATGTCATCGTTGCGGTTTCAGAGGTCATCGATTGTAAAACTTGGAATTATTTAAAAGCTGGTACGGTGGTGGTACGAAATCCACGAACGGAATCTAATATAATTTTTAGAGCATTTGGTAAGCATCCGTTGTCTTTGGTGGGAGTATTCGAAGCACTAATAGAAACGACAAAGCGTCAGATGTATGCTGATTTTTATGTATTCAAAGATTGGGAAGAGATTCATTGGGTATGAAACTGCTATCTATTTTGAAGATCGGTGAAAGCGTCAACCAAGTAAATACAACGAACAAACATGGAAAAATCAAAGGCAAATCCCAATTGATAGAAACATCAAACCGGTTGCTCAATCATATCGAAAAATACCGTTGGCTTTAGAAGATGCCGTTGACACTAAAATAAGTGAACTTCTCCGTTTGGGTATTATTGAGAAGGTTGACATGCAGCTTGGATTTCGCCGATGGTGGTAGTGCCAAAAGGAGATGATGTACGTATATGTATCGACATGCGTCGAGCAAGCGAAGCCATTGAGCGTGAAAAACACCCACTACCAACATTTGAGGACGTCCTACCTTATCTGGGTAATTGGAAATTTCTGAGGAATAGCGTGAGATTACTACTCTTTTTATTACAAAGAGAGAATTGTTTCGTTATACTAGGCTGTTATTTGGAAGAGTTTTGCGCACCTGAAATCTTTCAACAGATTATGGAGATGATATTAAGTAATTGTGAAAAATGCTACAATTTTATTGATGATATCATAATTTTTGGTGAGACAAAAGAGAAATTAGAAGCATATGTCAATAAGGTGCTCGATAAACTAAAACAATACAATGTGCACTTGAATAATGAAAAATGTATTTTTGGTGCTGAACAAATTGAATTTTTGGGGCACAAATTATCAGCAAATGGAATTACGCCTACGAACGATAAAATTGAATCAATCAGAAGGTTCAGACAACCTACTTCAGCTGAGGAAGTACGTAGCTTTCTGGGTTTAGTTAATTATGTAGGAAAATTTATTCCAAATCTTGCAACGATAACTGACCCACTTCGAAAGTTGACTAAAAATAATGTAGTATTCGAATGGGGCCATGAACAGAAACAAGCTTTTAACGATTTAAAACAGCATTTAACAAGCGAATTACTGCTTGGTTGTTTTAATTTAAGAGACAAAACTCAGTTGTATGCAGAAGCGTCACCAGTTGGTTTAGGTGCCGTGCTTGTGCAGATTAATAATGTGGGGCCAAAAGTTATTGCATATGCTAGCAAAAGCCTTTCGGATACTGAGAAGAGGTATTGCCAAACAGAAAAGGAGGCTTTGACCTTGGGCAGTTGAATGTTTTTATTTTTATCTTTTTAGGCTAAGTTTTGAACTAGTAACAGATCATAAAGCCCTTGAAGTAATATTTTCGCCAAAAAGTAAGCCATGCGCAAGGATCGAACGATGGGTTCTCCGACTACAATCTTATCAGTATAAAGTAGTTTACAGATCCGGGAAAAATAATATTGGTGATCCACTTTCACGACTGATTAACTTTGTACCATCGCATAAATCATTTGAATAAATGACTGAGCGTCAAGTGAACATTATCACAGCTTTGGCAGCACCAGTTGCTATAAACTTAAAAGAAATCCAGGAAAGTTGTATACAAATACATGGATAGAACTCGTAAAATATTTCAAAGTCTTTTAAACGGAATTGTGCTTCGTGGGTAACATTTTTCTAAGGGGCAACAAAATAGTTATGCCCCAGAGTTTGCGGGCTCGAACCCTTGACCTTGCACATGAAGGGCATCCAGGAATCGAAAATTGATATATAGAAAAGAGTCGTGGATGTATGATGGTTTCTGCACCACCATCGCCGGAGCCGCTTCGTCAAACGAAATTACCAGATAGAAGTTGGGAGCATCTTGCAATTGATGTTTTGGGTCCGTTACCATCAGGAGATTACTTATTGGTGGTTGATTATTTTAGTCGATTTATCGAAATTTAAATCATGCGGTTGATTGATTCGGATGAAACAATTAGTCGTCTTCAACTTAGCATTTCCACTGTCCATCACTGCGGATAATGGGCGTCAGTTTGTAAGTGAAGCATTTAAAACATTTTGCCATGTTCACGGGATTCAACTGATTAGCACTACGCCAAATTGGCCACAACGAAATGGGGAAGTGGAAAGGCAAAATCGGTCTATTTTGAAGCTCCTTATAATAAGTCAAAATGAGAACAGAAACTGGAAAGAAGATCTTCTGGATTATTTAATTAGGTATTGTACAACACCGCATGCCACGACTTAAAAAACGCCGTCAGAGATGATGTTTGGACGAACGAATCTCGATAAATTGCCAAAAATTGATCAACCCATTGGGACTATGAATGACGAAGAAGTACGAGATCAAGATAAACAACCGAAAGAAAAAAGAAAACCATACGCTGATGAAAGACGTGGAGCTAAAGCGAGTAAAATTAAAGAAGGGGATGAAGTATGGCTTAAACAAATGATAAAAACCAACAAATTAGCAACAACTTTTATGTCTGAGCCATTGAAAGTGATTGGGAGGATAGGTAGCGAGTTGCTGGTAGAGACCGTAAACACTTAAGTTCGGTACCGACGAAATGGTTCTCATGTGCTGAAGGTTCCAACTCAGCAGTCATCTGTAGAAGTCATTAGGGCGGCAAGGATGTCAGAAGCAAACAAGAAACCTTCGGATGAACTTCGACCTAAACGCATATTTGTATTGGATGTGAAATAGTAAAAGAAGCAAGACGTGTTTTATTGAACTCTACAACTGGTATTAAGGATTTAAAATCATATCGTGTTTGATATTTTTCAAATCCAGATCCTTTTTCGGCGAAAATTAAATCTAAAAGAGTTTTACTTTAATTGTCGTAATTTTAATGGACAACCAGAAAAACTGGTGTAGATATTTACCATATATAAGTATATAGGTATGTAAATGGCTTTTGTGTGTGGTCGCTGTGGTGTAGAGGTAGTGCGTTGGACTGCTACGCAGTGTCCGGGGTTCGAATCTCGGCACAGACAAAATCAAAAAGTAGAAAAAATAGTTTTTCTACACGGCACCACCTCTTGGCAGGCAATGGCAAACCTACAAGAGTAAAAATTGCTTCGCCCTTCGGATTCGGCATTAAAATGTATGCTTTTGCGTCTCCAAAAAAAAAATGTATATATTTTCATGCAGGGCAACCCTTGTATGCGTACATAACGGTTTTTGAGCATCTCATATGCAATTCATTGAAAGATAGAAAATCCTTACGCTATTTGCCCATCCAAGCGAATCAATTATAATTTGGTCAGTTTTGACCAAATTTTGAAGAAAATCAGAAATATGTTGTCGAATATATGCTAGTATAAAAATCTTTTAAATATCCAATATTTTTCAGGGTTAATTTTGGAATTTGAAATTCTGGGCAGACATTGAACCCGATTATTTCATTACAATTTGCTGCACAGCTAACATATGTATAAGGAATTCGACCGTCAGATTTTAGCGACAGCCGAAGGAATTTTTTTATTACTTCTGAAGACTAAAATTGTTTCGGAAAAATTATACCTTTTTGATCTTATTAAACTACTAAACTACTACTAAACTACTCGTTTAGTTGTATTATGTATGTGTACTATCTATTGAATCAAAACTGGACTTCACCAGAAATATTTTTTGGAAAACTTCCAAAACAACTTTGAAAAGCTTCATTTGATCGTTCCAATGTAATTTTAAGTAATATGTATAACAAAAAAATTATATGAGGTAGTTTTATTAATTTCAAAATTTAATAAATTATAATAATAATAGTCTTCATATAAACTAAGCCTCACAAACTATTTGCATGATGATTTCTATGCGCAAATGACCTGGCAAACTTATGCGTTTGTGAAAACAGGTCTGATTGATTGTACACGATTTGAAGCGACCTACATTTTTATGCCGAATCCGAATAGCTCACAGTGCGTCGACGCCATACAAAAAGTGTACAAAAATGGAAGGAGTTTTTGGAATTTGATGAAACTTGGTTTCTAAGTGGATTTTGTGACTTTGATTTCTAAAATGATATCAGTTTTCTTGTAGGATTTGTGGGTTTGTAAGATATTTCGGGATTTGCAATAATTTTTTTTATTTTCTCTTAGCCGATAAGTCAAAGGCAAATTAAAGGCCAAAGACCAGAAAATCATTATATTTTGCATTTTTGAGTCAACTTTTATATTGAAATTTAACTCCTTTGACACCAATATTGTTAAGTGTTAAGGAAAATCTACTAACTTTAGACAATTAAAGAAACAAACTTTTGCAATATACAGGTATCCCTCGTATAACGCCGTAGTTACGCACCAGGAAAATTCCGCGTTATGTGTTCCGCGTTACGTAAGACTTAGTTTTCATATAAATTTGAGGGTTATGTTCCAATAGGTTTTTTAAATAAAATTCGTATTAAATAACAGACGTACATATATTTCAACTTAAAATTAAAATTCAGACTTTGTCATAAAAAAAAGTTAAGTAATTAATCTGTTTCGCTGTCTTCAAATATCATATTTCGTGCAAATTTTGAACGTTTTGGGTGTGCAATAGCTTCATCAGAAGATATTTATTCAACATAGCTGCTATTGGATACAAAACTAGTTGTAGAACCTTGTGATTCTTGCACTGGTTTTATAATCGCGAAATCAGTTATCAGTCTTTGCTTGGTTTTTTTTCCAAGATCCTTTTCAATTTCATAATAAGGTGCTAAATTAATATCTATTTGCCTTATTATTTTGGTGGATCTTTCTAGTGAAGGATCATTATTAGCAAAGAAAGAATTAATTTTTTCAACCAAACTTAAGCCCTCTCGTATGCACTTTAGTGTGAAATATGGAATTGATTAACATATTGTTAATTGAATTAACAGATTGTTAATTGAATTAACTCTCCTTCGGTTGGGTCTGTAGCTTCGTTTATAATTTCATAAATGTCATCTTCGTTCATATCATTAAAGCCTTCTCCACTGAAATGTTGACCTACCGTTAATATTCGGCTCACTTCCACATTTAATGGTGGTACTGCGTTATCTTTTGCAACAGCCTCCGGCCATATGTTTTTCCATGCGCCGTTTAGCGTGGACTGTTTTAATTCTTTAACAAATGATTCTACAGTTTCAATGCAGTTTAAAATTGAAAAAGTTTTCCACAATTCTGTTACTGTCATGTTAGCATTAGAATCCAAGAATAAGTTGAAATGTTTTCCGAATATAATATGAACGTAGATATTATACCTTGGTCTATCGGTTGAATGATAGACGTTGGTATTAGGTGGCAGGAAAACTATTTCTACATTAGGATGGTTCAAGTCTCTTGGATGTCCTGGCGCATTACCTAGTACTCACTGCACTTTGAAATCGATGTTCTTTTTCTTCAGATAACTTTCAACGTCGGGTAAGCAATCAATTAAAAAACCAATCGTGAAAAATATTGCTTGTAATCCAAGCCTTTTTATTTGCCCGCAAATAAACAGGTAACTTGGATTTCTCAATGTTTTTCAAAGCTCGTGGATTTGACGAGCGGTTTATAAGTAAAGGTTTTGTTATATAGTCCCCTGATGCATTGCTACAGAGAAGTACAGTAGTTCTGTCTGTTGCGGTCTTAAAACCTGGTGCAACCTTTTCATTTTTCGAGATGTTTGTCCGACGCGTCATTTTTTTTTCCAATTTAGACCTGTTTCGTCTGCATTCAAGATTTGTTCCCCCTTATAACCACCCTCTTCAATAATTTTAGCAAGAGTTTTAGGGTAAGCCCTCGCAGCTTCTATGTCTGCCGATCCAGTTTCGCCTTGAAGTATTATGTAATCCAAATCGTGATTTAAAGTTTTCGAACCAGCCTTTATTAGCTAAGAATTCCTGCTCACATGTTTTGGTTACTTGTACTGCATCTGGATTACTTTCTTTTAAATGTGTATAAATTTTAAGAGCTTTCGCCTTAATGGCATTTGTATTGAGTGGCATTTTTTTGTAGCACAGTCGTCGCTCAACAAAAAAAAAAAAAAAAAAAAAAAAAATTTTTACCATTTAAACGACTTATATGCACAAAATTTCACGCTGTAATGATAGTTTTCAATTCATATGTTTACAATATTATTCATTGTTTTACGATAACACATGTTTTGAAAGCAAATTTGGGTAATTACCTTTTTATTTAGAAAAACAAGTATGAATATGTACATACACAAATTAGTATTACCAGTATGTATTTATATTAAACATACATATTTTCAGCTTCGCGTTATAAAAGTCGAAATTTCGCGTTGTACTGAAACCGATTTTTTTTCAAATCGAGTTATATCGAAAACGCGTTGTATAAGTACCGTGTTATACGAGGGATACCTGTATATCTACCTTTTGTTAGTCCACATTGTTAATATAAACAACAATTTCTAATTGTTTTTACAACTTTATTCCTCACTCTGAATTACTTACGAATCTTTCGATTGAAGATTCGTCAGACGAAGAACCCAATAATGACGAAAATATTTCAATTTCTTCATCCATTGTTTCATCCTGTATCATATAAAAGTTCACATACTTACCATATCAATAAGCATTTGTTTTTTGTTCTTATTTTTCATATCTCTCTTTGACGAAAGAAGTGACGAAGTGACGAAATAACGTCTGTGTTATTATACAGTGAATACAGTGAAATTCCTCATTACGGACAGCCCTTTTAACCAGACAGCTCCAATAGCCGGACAAATTTCGTGGACAAAGCTTCTTCACTTATTTTTCCTCTTGATCAAAAAATCCCTCATAAACGGACAAAATTCAAAAAATCCCAAACAATCTGTTAAAAAAGCCCATAAAACAAATCCCATTCGTATTTGTGTTGATAACAACGATATGGGTGATTTTTTTAACATGTACGCAAAACGAAATAGGTGATTCCCCTTTTAACATGTATGCACACAGTTATGACATGTATCAAATAGAGAGCAGATTTTTCATTCAGTTTGTCATGTAAACAAGTTGCATGTGAATTGTGTTTTGTATAAATTCGTAATATGTAACATGGCACAAAAAAAAACAGTACTGTCCATTAAGGGAAAAATGGAAATTATTAATATGTTCGAAAGAGATAAATTGTCTGTGCCTGAAATTGCAAAAAGGTGAAGTTTAATGCCCTCTAAAAAGGAAATTGTGCAAAAGTTTATTGTTTTCAAAGGTTTAATATTGGTAAAACACAGGCTGCAGAAATCAATAAAGAAACAATTCTTTCTAAATGGGAGTCTGGAGTTAGTGTACATCAAAAGCGAAGTTTTCTTAAAGAAGGTGGCTCTCAAGTAGACAAAATGTCAAAAAATTCCTATATCTGGCCCTATTGTAAAGGCAAAAGCAATGGAAGTAGCAGTCAAATTGGGTGTATCTAATTTCAATGCTTTAGATAGATGGTTAAACAGATGGCGCATAAGGAATAATGTTGCTTTCAAGAGCATATCTGGTGAAGCTGCAGATGTGAACCAGGAGGATATCGAGCAGTTCAAGCTGCCATCTCTGCTAAGCGGATAGAAGGCTGAGGACATTTACAACGTGGATGAAAGCTTTTTTCGTGCATTACCTGACAGAACTCTCGCTTTAAAATCGGAAAAATACGTTGGCGGTAAATTCTCGAAGGAACGACTCACAATTATGTTTTGTGCAAACATGGCTGGAGAGAAAGAGCTGCTTTTGTTTTATTGGTAAAGCAACCAGCCCTCGACCGTTCAAACATGTTTCTATCAAGGTACTGACAGTGGATTGAAAATCGAGAAGTAATGAGTGAATTGCTGCAGGAGTTCAATAGGAAAATGAGGACCCAGAATCGAAAAATTCTCTTGTTTTTGGATAACGCAGCATCTCATCCAAGGGAATTAAACTTGACTAATATAACCATTGTTTTTTTTGCCTCCAAACACAACGGCAGTAAGCCAACCCTTTGATCAAGGGGTAATCTAATTTTTCTAATTTTTAAAACATTTGCTACGTAATATTGACACTGCAAATTCCGCATCGGAACTGTGAAAATCTATTAATGTGCTTGAAGCTGTTTATTTCATCAAAGCAGCAGGAATAAAGTAGAAGCTACAACAATCCAAAGCTGCTTCCGTAAAACAGGAGTTTCAGAAATGGATGAGAGTCTTTCCGATTTTGATTCCGAATGTATGCACTATATAAATATACATACTTTTTATATATAGGTATTTGTAGGTCCATGTAATAAGACATGTGTTTTTTATGTGGAATATTCATTATTAAATATATAGAAATTCCTACAAAATATAAACGACAACTTCTGGTCACTTGGATGCAATTTTAATATAATTATTGTGCGCTCCCCATAAGCGGATACCTTCCATAATCGGACAAAAACACTGCGACGGTGAGTATTCGGTTATGAGGAATTTCACTGTACTAAGATTACCTTTGGTATAAATAAACAAAACTGCAACTCATTTATCAATGGCAAATTAATATGTTTGATTACATCGCATCTGTGAATCAAAATCTTGTGCACAGTGCAAGGCATGTAGGGACCAACCATAATATGAAATATTTTTATTGGGTTACAACAGGATAAAACCCTCAAAATCAGTCAAAAATTAAAAATAATAGATTTATTGAATGTTGTTAGTTCTGCTGTAGTTTCTATATATGAAAAAAAAAATCGAGTAGTGTTCCCATCGTTTGT
Source organism: Palloptera scutellata (assembly GCA_958295655.1). NCBI lineage: Eukaryota > Metazoa > Arthropoda > Insecta > Diptera > Pallopteridae > Palloptera > Palloptera scutellata. The sequence continues at coordinate 32,771,205 of OY282451.1, forward strand.
TGTACCGAAAGTCCCCACGTGACTATTATCAAGCCATCAAGCCCTGACTTAAACTCCTTTTGAATAGATGATTTGTTTCTGTAAATTTAATTTTGTTTTCTTCTCGTGTTTGCCACGTTTGAAAAGAAAAACGGTAAGCTATATGAAGTAGGCAACCAAAATAGCGAATCCAGCAGTGAAGTATTAACAATCCGTATTTATAATTATTACAGTTTGGATATCTGCTCAACAAGTCAACACGGTCATTTTCGTCGGAATTTCCTTGCTATTAAAGCATCTCCTTGCAGAAGTTGTATTTGTCAATGTATTTGCAACTGAGGTCGCTGTGGCATAGTGGTAGTGAGTTGGACTGCTACGCAGTGTCCGGGTTTCATATCTCGGCACAGGAAAAATCAAAAAAAGTAAAAAAAAATAATTTTTCTACACGGCACCACCTCTTGGCAGGCAATGGCAAACCTACAAGAGTAAAAATTGCTATGAAAAGCTTTTCAATTCGCCTTTCGGATTCGGCCTTAAACTGTGGGTCCCTTCCATTCATGTACAAATATAACACGCACAACATGAATGGATGTGAAAAATCTCGGCCTAGGCCCTCCATTGGCTGATATACCATTAAAAGTTAGTAAGTAAAGTAATTTGGAACTACGCCATCAATTATAATGCAATGCATAACATATGAAACATTTGCAGACTGGTCATTGGCTGAAAATATATCACTCTCTAATAATTAAGTTTCGATCCGCTTTTGTAAAAGAAAATTTTTACCGCGTGCACCAAAGGGTGTATGAAGTTATATTTATCTAAAGTACCTCATTAGATATTGAGTCAATTAACCTACAAAAACACAGCATATATGTATATTCATGGGAATCGTTCTACGAAGAAATTAGTTGTTTATAGCAACTGTGACCTGAACTGGCATCCATTTCCCATTTGCATATTAAATCATCGAAGCTTTAAAGTATAATTCTGCAGATGTGCCTGATACAGTATAAGCGGTATTAATAGATTTTTTAAATTACGCAAACAGTATGAACTTGGAAAACACTTATCATGCTATTCACTTTTTTCAAAACCTTATATTTTTCTTCAGAAAGATACCATATAAGTCGATGTAAAAAGCAGTATTTACTTAGCAATAACTTTTCTGCGGGAGTACTTTTAACTCACATATGTTTTACTGGTATCTTCTATGTCCACAATTCTCCACTGCAGCCACGAAGCCAATAAAACGCTTTATCTTTCTTTTTTATAAGAGGAATTTTCCAGTTTTCCGCCATTTTCATATTAAAGCTGTACACTGTAACCGCAAATTGCATCAAATTCGTTGTGTGGAATTTTCCGCCAAAATGAAATATAAATGTTAAACTCTTTGTTCCACTTCTGTCGATATCCACAAGTCAACTAAATCTGAATTGTTTATTTTAATTGATATTATTAATTTAAGTATTGTAACTTAAGTATTAAGTTATTTTTATTTTTTTTAATTTTTACAAAATTCACTGTTAGCACAAACAGGCCTTTACAGATCAGTTCAACATACCAAGAATCGGAAAAAATTGGAGAATATAATACCAATTCCTGATAAAAGAAGATCTAGTGTATAAGAAATGATAAAGATAATTACCGACTCTTTGATCTCGTATTTATTGAACATATTTTAGCTTTTAAAAAATATTAATTTGTTACTTTACTGTACAAAATGTAATATTGATATTTTTCTTTTATTTATTCCACATAAAAAAGTGGTTTTCTTATCAATTAGGTCGTCGCTGTTTGGCGATCACACCATATCATATTTTTCTCTCGTGCTCGGTATGGTGGTTACATTCGAGTTCGTTACAGAGTTGGTTTTGTTCGAAATTCAGGTATCAACACCATTTGAATACAGCAATATGTTGTATAAATACTTTTCATACATACTTCCTCAATAGTTTTTTAAATAATATATTTAGTATTTACTTTTAAGCATATGTACAGGTTTGCATATTTTCGTACCATTTTACATAAATATTTGTTCCTTTTTTGTAGAATAACACCTGAATACTCGGCGTCTCAGTGTACATTTCACCCACCATATCGTGTTCAAATCTTGTAAATTAACTTTTTGGTTAATTAACAATTGGGTATGAAATTAATTAATTTTTTGCTTCCTTCAGTCTGTTGTTGCTTGGAAAACAATTATGGTGGATTGAATTTACTGCTGATCGTAAAACTTTGTATTTTCTAACCGATAAATCTAAATCATAAAACAAAGCAAGTGCTTGGTTAACTGAGAAAGTTTTGTCGTTCGCATTATTTTAATTTTGCGTTTTCACTTTTATTGCTACTTGTTATTTCCTCATACGGGTATGCACCAAGTAAGTTTTTCACTCGTCGGAGTTTTGTGCTAGGTTTGTATGGAACCAGCTATTGACATATTAGGAAATTTAAAAGAAAATTATCTTCGAACCTGGCTTTCGTCGTTCCTTAAAACATGTCACAGGTATATTCGAAATAACTTTATTACTTGAAACAAATTTTTCAACAGCAGCAAGACTCTTTGTGTATTGAAAGGTACTGTTGTTTAGTGAAACGTTGAACATTTCTTCTATTTTTAATAAAAGTGCCACTAAGTAATAAATGTAAATGTGCAAATTCAAAAATGATCTCTAATGAACTCATTTGTCATTCATGCTGTCTCTTCGCATTAATCTTTACGAGTTTTTTTTTCAATGAAATTCGAATTCGGTTGCGCCTTTAATTGCTTGGGTAGTCTATGCTGTTGCGATCTCTCGGTGCTGTTTTTATGTATTTTTTCTATATATTTCGCAGCAGAATCTGAATATTGTTGGACTTCCATTTTTCGAGTGTTGGGCTGTCTCTTAGCCGCAGTTTTTGTTGAAGATTTTATCGTAACACAATCACAATTTGTTTGTGCCTTCCGTTTGTTTTTCCCTCTATTCTCGCTCATTCTTTCTCTAAAAATTTCTAACGATTTTTGTTTGAAATGTCAAACAAACCAGCGCCCTCTATCACAGAGGGATAGAGGACTCCTCTATAGATTGATAGAGAGCGCATAGTTGATGCATATGTGCTGCCTATCACTTATGTGTAGGTATATACTTACATACATATGCATCATAATTGTTTTCATACTTGATTGATAGAGGGCGCTGCCCTTCATTTCCGTGACAATTTTCGCTGCGGCAATCATCTTTTACCCCCTCATAACCATGAAAACGGTTCTTAAGAAGTAAACTTCTTAAGTAAAAACTCACATGAAAAAATTATATATTGGGCTTTTCGTTACAAGATGATGTTGGCACCCATAAATCTGGCCACACTAATCCGATTATGTCAAACGAAAACATGTTTGAAAGGTGACATTTCAGGCTATATTGAAGACAGTTGTGTAATTCGTCGCTAGTGTAAACAGTTACATTGATTTAGGAACGAGTGAAATATCTGAAGAAATACGCTATATGATGCTTAATTACTATAGAAAAGGTAAAACCGCTGTAAAAACATATCGAAAAATGTGTGCGGTTTACGGTGAGGATGCTGTGAGTGAACGCCGGACCTAGCAGTGGTTTGTTCGATTCTGTTCCGGAAATTTCGATACCAAAGATGCACTGAAAATGCAACGCATTACCGCGAATGCTTTCTTATATGACCCAATATAAATTATATATTATAATAAATTAATTATATGAGAAAGGGCCAGTCAGTCAAAGGAACCGGGTTAATGACTGTAGATAATACCTTATTACATATATAATAGATAATCCATTCTTTGGATAATCCAAAAGAATTGGTCGATAGATTGAGACTTCTCCTATCATCACAATCGGCTACAGTTATTATAATGATGAAATCGTTTCTATTTTTAGAGAATTAAGAGAAGCTAATGAGTATTATTGCATAAATATGGAATTGAAAATTATTTTCAAAAAATAATTTATAATAATAAAATAATAATAACAAAATAATAAAATAATAATAAAGATATATCTAGTAATAAAATAATAAATTCGAAAATATATGTGAAAGAGTAGTAGTTAGTGGAGGAGCTCCATAAACAAGCTAGCAAAAATTTGAAGCGGCGAAAAGTGTTTACAAAATAAGGTATTGATGATCTCTGGCAAACAGATTTTGGCAGGAAATGGGGCCAATTCAACAAAGGATACAAATATCTTTTGACAATCATAGATATATTTTCAAAATATATCTGGGTTCTACCTCTTAAATCTAAAAATGCTGACAATTTGGTAGGATTACTAAAAATCTACAAACTGATGATGGCAAAGTCTTTTGAATAAAACATTTCAAACATTAATGAAAATATATAATATCAGACATTACTCATATATAGCGTGTTGACGTTTTAATTGAATCTTGCAAAGAATGATGTGGAAGGAGTTTAGCTTCAACGGAACATATCGATTAATTTTTAAACATTTTTAAAAAGCCAACATTTAATATCGGTGATTATGTATGGATAAGAAGTGTATCAAAAATTTATGAAATTTTCCAGACGAAATTTTCTAACACTTATATTGTTCATCTTTAAATCTACATTCCTTAATTTACATATTTGCTGTAAAGTAATAATTTATAATGATACTTAAATAATATAAACTATTTGGACTTATGGGATACAACTATGGGGTACAGCCAACTCAAATATTGAAATACTACAACGCTATCAATCCAAAACTTTAAGAATGATAGCTAATTCTCCATTTACGTCACCAATAATGTATTACATATCCATTAACTTTCCATGCCAAAAATTAAGGAAGAAGTGAAAAGCTACTCTGTCACATATTTTGCGAGACTAGGTCAGCATGTTAATATATTAGCTATTTGGTTATACGACGACACGGACGAACTTAGACGATTAAAAAGATTCCATATTTTCGATTTAACATTCAGAACTGTTGTATATATTTTTAGAATTTGTAAATGTTTAATTCTTTTGCGAAAAGTTCGGCCTAGGCCCTCCATGGGCTGTTGTGCCATTAAAAGTAAAGTAAAGTTAATTCTTTTGTAAATATTTATATATATATATAAATGAAAGATTTATTTACTGTTTTCTTTAAAAAATAGCAAATTGAAATTGTTTGCTTTTACAAATGAAAGTTTTATTTCTTTTTCTTTTATTAGGAATTACACCGTCGCTGTTTAGAAGCTTACTGCTACTGAGTTTTTTATATACCTTAAAACTAACTGCATAGCTTAATAATTTTATATATAATCTACGCTCTGCGCTTAAACCTCTTATACGCTATAGTATAAGAGATGAAGATACAGGTGCAGTCTCGAAACAGTGGGACTTTGTCACTCCTCCCATCTCTAAATAATGCAATGCCCTCATTGCAGTTTTTTGTTGTTTACAATTTGTTTTTTTTTTTTCGTTGATGTTTTGAATATTTTAAATCTAGTAAATTTTAGTTTTAATGAAATTTTAATTTCCTTGCGTCTAATTCTTTACAATTAATGTGTAACATAAAAAAATGAAGAATTAATTACAAAATAAAAAAAAAACTTATTCGTTTTTTGAATAGACCAAAAATATTATAATATTGCCAAATTAGTCGAATAGTAATTTTAATTAATTTTCTTTTAAATTGGTTTTTATTATTTTCTAACATTTTGATTTTTTAAATTTGACAATGATGTTCTTCATCTTCTTCGGTTTGAAGTAGCCTTACTTTCCTATAAGGGTTACTAATTTTATCTAATCTTTTCCTCGAATTTTCGGCATTTACAAAACTTGTGTCGATATCTTTCTCTTGTCTGTTTTTATTTGTATTATTGATTCTTTGTTCTTTAATAAGTTCAGGATTATATATTGGTGGATGTTTATTAAAGTTCGTGACAGTCGCAGGTGCGTCCATGGTCGATCCTTGCGCTTCTACGTTTCAAGTCGACACACAGCCTCCTCGTGGCGTCCCCTGGATAGCGATCTGACAACCGTCAGTGAGTTAACTAATGTGTGCCGCGGGCTTCTCCATGGCCTTGAATGAATGGTTGTGCGTCGGGCTCGGAACCCACCACGTTAAAATACCCTCCAATGAAACCTCCAAACAAGCCTCGGATAATGAACCCCTCTAATATTGACGACTCCCGCAAACGCCCAAAGGACAACGATTTACGGATATGCACCTGGAATGTCCGAACCCTCTACAGGGAAGGTGCCTCTATCCAGCTGGTGGATGTCCTCCAAAAATATAGAGCTGACATCACCGCTGTACAGGAAATGCGATGGACGGGACAGGGTTGCTCCAAAAGAGCATCCTGTGATATCTACTACAGCTGTCATGCGTCGACACGAATTTGGTGTTGGATTTGTGGTTGGGAAGAGACTGCGTCATCTAGTCTCGAGGTTCACAGCGGTGAACGAGCGCCTAGCCACTATCCGCATCAAGGCAAAATTCTTCAACATCAGCCTAATTTGTGTCCATGCCCCGACGGATGAGAAGGATGAAACGACCAAAGATGACTTCTACGAGCTCCTCGACAAAGCTTATGAGCATTGCCCCCGCCACGATGTTAAAATCGTGTTAGGCGACTTTAATGCCAAGGTGGGCAAGGAGAGTCTCTTTGGTCCGACGATCGGAAAATTCAGTCTCCACGACGAAGCCACCGATAACGGTATGAGACTGATCGACTTCGCCGCGGCACGAAACATGACAGTTAGTAGCACTAGATTCCAACATAAGGATATCCATAAGGCCACTTGGCTGTCCCCTGATCAAAACACACGAAACCAAATTGATCACGTTGTGATCGACGGAAGGCACGCTTCCAATGTACTAGACGTACGCACAATACGTGGTGCAAACATCGACTCAGACCATTACTTGGTTGCAGCCAAGGTCTGCACACGTATATGTGTAGCAAATCGCGTACGGATAGGTACAAAGAGAAAGCTGGATGTCGAAAAGCTGCAATCACAACAGACAGCCAAAGTCTTTGCCAACCAACTTGCACTTCTCCTTTCGCAAAACACCCCTCAACTTGATGATATATGCGCACAGTGGACGCACATTTCCCGCTCTATGCGTACGGCTGCCGAAGAGGTGCTAGGCTACCACCGTCGACGGAGAAATATGTGGTACGACCAAGAGTGTCGCGATGCTACTGAAGCAAAAAACGCAGTATACAGAGCCACCCTGCAGTCAGTTGCAACGCGAGCTGCTAAGGAGCGATACAGAAAGTTGAGGAGGGAGGAGAAACGTCTTTTCAGGCGCAAGAAAAGAGATGAAGAAAGACGCGAGTTCAATGATATCGAAATGTTGCGGGACAGGAACGAGGTCCGAAAATTCTTTGAAAGAATAAGACGCCTGACTCTTGGTTTGAAGACCGGGGCCTCTTCCTGCAAGGATGAAGATGGAAATCTGGTGACAGATATCCAGGGCATAATGAGATTATGGAGGGAGCACTTTTCGCAGCTGCTTAATGGCGAAGACGGCAATAATCCCGCCACTGCGGAACCCACTCCGGAAACCCCAATTACTGACGGCGTTGAAGTACCGCCGCCTGACTATGAGGAGGTCTTAACAGCCATTGCTCGGCTGAAAAACAATAAGGCTGCAGGTGCAGATGGCCTGCCTGCTGAGTTGTTTAAGACCGGAGGCGAAGAGCTCAAAAAACGCATGCATGAGCTTCTATGCAGAATATGGTCAGATGAAAGCATGCCAAGTGATTGGAATCTCAGCGTACTCTGCCCAATCCATAAGAAGGGTGATTCCACGATCTGCGCCAACTACCGTGGGATCAGCCTTCTTAATATTGCATATAAGGTTCTATCGAGCGTACTGTGCGAAAGACTGAAGCCCATCGTCAACAAACTGATTGGACCTTATCAGTGTGGCTTCAGGCCTGGTAAATCCACCATCGACCAGATATTCACACTACGCCAAATCCTGGAAAAGACCCGAGAAAAACAGATCGACACCCATCATCTATTTGTCGATTATAAAGCCGCCTTCGACAGCACGATTAGGGATCACTTGTACGCCGCAATGTCTGATTTTGGTATCCCTGCAAAGCTCATTCGTCTTTGCAAAATGACACTGACCAACACCACCAGCGCAGTGAAAATTGGGACAGACCTCTCCGCACCATTTGATACCAAAAGAGGTTTCAGACAAGGTGACTCCCTATCGTGCGACTTCTTTAACCTAATGCTGGAGAAAATAATTCGAGCTGCGAACATCGACATCTCTGGCACTATCTTCTACAAGAGTGTCATGCTGCTAGCATACGCTGATGATATTGACATCATTGGCAAAAACGCTCGAGCAGTCAGTGCAGCATTCTCCAACCTGGAAAGGGAGTCTCGTCGTATGGGTCTAGTGGTGAACGAGGACAAAACGAAATACCTTGTGTCAACAAACAAAGAGTCACGGCGTCTTGGACACAATGTCACTGTTGACAACTACACTTTTGAAGTCGTCAAGGATTTCGTTTATTTAGGATCCAGCATAAACACCAACAATAATGTCAGCCTTGAGATCAAGCGGAGACTAACTCTTGCCAACAGGTGTTACTACGGGCTCAGTAGGCAATTGAGAAGTAGAGCCCTCTCTCGACCGACGAAAATAACGCTCTATAAGTCCCTCATCCTTCCCGTCCTAATGTATGGCGCAGAGACGTGGACATTGACCATCAATGATGAGAGACTGTTAGGAGCGTTCGAGAGGAAGATACTCCGTAAGATCTACGGTCCAGTATGCGTGGATGACGTGTTTCGAATAAGATGGAACAATGAGCTGTATGAGCTGTACGCCGACACTGACATAGTCAAGCGTATAAAACTCCAGCGGCTTCGCTGGCTGGGTCATGTTGAGCGAATGGAAGAAAGCGCTCCGGCTAGAAAGGTGTTTTATTCGAACCACGGTGGAGGAAGACGCAGAAGGGGACGTCCTAATCTCCGTTGGAAAGACCAGGTGCAGGGCAACCTGACTGCACTTGGCCTTATCAACTGGCGCTAGCGCGCGCATAGCAGAAGTGACTGGCGAAGCTTTGTGGAGGCGGCCAAGACCGATCATCGGTTGTAGCGCCAGCTAAGTAAGTAAGTAAGGATGTTTATTAAAAAATATGTTATACGGAATTTCACCAGTAGTAGAATGAGCAATAACATGGTTGTAAGTATAAAGCATTTGTTCTACATCCATATGTTTTAATTCTTTATCACCTGATGTGTTTATTATTCTCTGTTTTTCATTCAGTGTTTTATGCAAACGCTCAATGTCACCAACACCAGTATTTTCTGTTGTTACTTCTACCTTTATGTTTAATTGATCGCACCATTGTCTAATATTTACATTATTTAAGCCTTGATCTTGATTCATTTTTAAAATTTTTGGAGGTCCCATACCATTGAAAACGTTTAGCAACGCCTTTTTTGTTTCAAGCTAATTTAGAGCTTTAACTTTTTCCGCTGTAGCGAATTTGGAGAATAAATCGATACATATTAAATAGCATTCGTTATCCCACTTCCAAAAATCTTTAGTAAACTTTTCTCGAACTTCAAAGACCGGAGGCGTAATTTTAAATGGTAATTTGTTAGATATGTGATCGCTTTTGCAGTAATTACACAATTCACATTCGTTTATTATTTTAGTAATTTCTTTAAGATAATTGGGATAGTAATATTTTTTTTTAAAACATTTTGAAACCTTTTCTATTCCTTGGTGAAGACCACTTAAATGAATTTCAATTACTTTTCTTTTAAAAGTTGAATACTCTTCAATATTTTCTTACTCCAGAGTTGATCTATATCTATAGACTTTGTTGCTATTTCTTGTAAGTATTGTTTTATAAACCTCTTAGATTGTAAAAAATCATTATCATTTGGCATAAATATTGTTACATTATTTTTTAGTAAATAAGTTTTAATTAGTTGCTTAATATAGTTAATATAGATAGTTCGCTATAAGTTATATTATTTGAAAAAATTCTTGTTGTTAGTAGAGTTTTGGTTACCTCTAATTAATTTAAGCTGATTTTTAAAAATATTTAATGGACGTTCAGATATTCCGATGTAACTTTCATTATCTTCGCAAGCTGAGTGAATGTGGCTATGTCTGACGCGATTTGCTCATTGATATTACACTCTTGAATCTTGACACGAGACAGTGCGTCCGCCACTTGGTTTTCTTTACCTGGAATATACTTCACATCAAAATCATATTCGTTAAGCCTGATCTTCCACCTTTGTAATTTGGATTTGGTTCTCTAAGGTTGTGCAGCCATTGCAATGGCCTATGATCACTATTTATAAGAAATTTTCTGCCATACAGATATGGTCTGAAATACTTTGACCATTGCTAGAAGCTCTTTCTCAGTTGCCGAATAATAATAATAGTTGCCGAATAATAGAATAGTAATAAGGTATACTAAAATTGGATATTTTGTTATCAAAATTTTTATAGTATTCACAGGTGTATTCTTTATCAGAATTATTTACCCTGTTACCCTTTTTAAGGCAGTTTGTCAAAGGTTTAGTAATTTTTGAAAAATTTCTAATAAACTTACGGTAGAATCCAGCCAATCCTAAGAATTGTTTTATTTCTTTTTCCGTTTTAGGAATTGGGAAATTTAAAATTGCTTTTATTTTGTTTGGATTCGGCTTAATTCCTGTTGGCGTTATGACATGGCCAAGAAATTCAATTTCACGCTTTAAAATATCACTCTTATCCAATTGGATTTTCAAATTTGACCCAGCTAATTTTTGAAAAACTCTATCAAGCGAGTTTATATGTTCTTGAAGTGATGTACTAAAAACTACTATATCATCTAAATAGACGATACAATCTCTTCCTATTAAGCCATCCAAAACTGTGTTCATCAGTCTTTGAAATGTAGCTGGAGCATTCTTGAGCCCGAATGGCATTCGTAAAAACTCAAAAGGCCACCTTGAGTGGAAAAGTCTGTCTTTTGTCTATCAAGAGGATTCATTTCGATTTGGTGAAAACTTTGCGCCAAATCAATGGTGGAAAAATACATACATCTATCTAATTTGTCGAGTTGGGGATAGGGTATGTATCATCAATAGTAATGGTGTTAAGTTTTCGAAAATCAATAACGATTCTCCATTTCTCCTTTCCTGAAGCATCCGATTTTTTAGGGACAACCCAAATTGGTGCAGAGTAAGGAAAGTCACTGTGACAAATGATTTTCTGCTCAAGCATTTCTTTTTGCTTATTGACTTCCGAATTATGTACTTCTGAATACCTGTAGGATTTGACATAGATTGGATCTTCATGAAGGGTTTTTATGTTATGTTTTTTTTTATGAGTGAAGCTAAGCTTTTCGCCTTCTTTATAAAAAAGACTTTTGTAGTTATCTAAAAATTTTTCCGATTCTTCCATATTTAAATGGTCAAGCCTGAACTTTTTTTTCTAAATCATTTTTTTCATTAATATTTAGTTCTGTGTGTAAATTATTAAAATAATTAACTCTGGGTTTGTTATTAAATAAATTGTAAGAGATTCCATTCAAAATGATAGTTTTATTTGCTATATCGATTTTAGAATTAAGTTGTTGGAGTGAATCGAAACCTATCAGTCTGTCATAATTATCAGAAAAGCTATGCACATAAAACTTAAACTTATGTTAACCATTAAAGCCAAAAACTTCTTGGATTTTGTCAAGCAAAACTTTTCCTGTAGCTGTTGTTAATGTTATAGGTTCAACTTGAATGATATTGTTATAAATTGTTTTTGGTTTTATTAAGCTAACAGACGATCCTGTGTCTATTAAAAACTTTACAGTTTTATTATCAATAACTCTACTAAGGCTTCTAATCGAAAATTTACTGGCTCTTGTTCGATTACTAATAATTACTCGGGTGTTCCAAAACGTCTAATTCTTGACTGGTTTGAATTGGTCATGTTTTGCTGCCTAATTTGATGTGAGCTTGTTCTCTGTTTGTTAGTTAAGTTACTGTTAGTGTAGTTGTTAGCATAATTAAACGGAGAAGTATGATTAAATTGGTAAGAATTACTATTTCGCCAATTTGGATTGTTAAAATTGTTATGATTATTGAAATTGCTATTTTGCCGCAATTGATTTCTATAAGGCGTTGAAAAGTGTTCATTGGTAGCTTCATTATTCAAATGAACCTGATTTCTTGAGAATAATTATATTTTAGATTTTGTTTGTTTTGTTTAAACTTTTTATCATCATCATAAACATTATTTTCTTTTAATATTTTTATCGCTGATTTCAGATCAGTAACTAGGTTTGCATTCACTAATGCAGTTAAATAATTGGGTAACTCTTTTCAAAGTCTTCAGACTTATTTGATCTAATTCTTTGTTTAAAAATATTTTAGTTGAGCTGCTTTCGTTTTTCATTTAATGCAGTATTTTACTTTTCAAACTTCATATTTATTTCATCACATATTTATTATTATGTTCACCCAAATGAACAAATGTTATCCAGAAATTTGGGTATGTTCACCAAATTCCTGGATAAGTAGGTGTCTTAACGTTGTCCAACACGACGGTTGCTCTCTTCTGCCAACATCTAAGCCAGGATCTCTTAGAGTACATACAATGCAGTGAAAATAGAATGCTCTCTCTTGAACTGTTGACATCGTTTGAGGCATGGTGGTATCAATACTATCGATATATAACGCCAAATAGTTCTGGTCGCTATCAAACGATTGGATCAGTTTAATATTTGGCATAATAAGTTCCTTTCTCTCTCTCTTTCTTCAACCATTGCAGTGCTTACAGTGTTTATATTTAATGAATTTAATATCGAGTTTATGCTTTCTAATTCTGCTTCCATCAGTCAGAAGTCTTTGTGTTGTCTTAAATTATTTTTTTTTTTAATTTTTATTCGTGTTCTAAATGTTGCCGTTTAGATACTTCAGTTCTATTTCTTTCACCCTACTTTTTGTATTTACAGCAAAAGCTTACGTTATAATTTTATATTGTTATTTCATTCTACTTGTTAGGCTTTCTCTCTTTTCTTCACATTCAACTATCGGGCTCTTGTTTTTTTCTTAATATATGATTCTTATGCATTTATTCCAATGCGCCTTTTTTTTTAAATCTAAGAAACGGAATCAGTTACACTTATCTAACCACGAGACTGTACTTTTCCCAAGATATTAAAACAACTGTTACATAGTTATAATAATATATAAGTACGAAAAGTTTTTGTTTTTTTTTTATGAATATTACTTTGTTATTAAATATATATTTGTCCTTTTAGATCTTATTATTAGTTTCTTTTATTTAATAATTATTTTTTTGTTTGTTTTTAAACGTGTTCACCACTTTTTGTGTATTGCCTTATTGTTAACACCAAGTAGGTCCGTTTTAGGATCTTTTACACAGATCATACCGACTGCGCCAATGAAAGTTTTATTTATTGTTTTCTTTAAAAAATAGCAAATTGAAATTGTTTGCTTTTACAAATGAAAGTTTTATTTTTTCTTCTTTTATTAAGAATTACACCGTCGCTATAGTATAAGAGATGAAGATACAGGTGCAGTCTCAAAACAGTGGGACTATGTCACTTACCTATATATATAAACAATTGTTTATATATTAAGTTAACAATTGTTATTAATGTAGTTTAACAACTGCTGTTATCTTTTTTTTTGAAAATATATAATATCAGACATTACTCATTATATAGCGTATAGCGTGTTGACGTTTTAATTGAATCTTGCAAAGAATGAATGCTTACTATCTGTAGCAGATAGATTGATCAAAACGGAGATTATATTAATTTCAGTCGATATATGATATCTCTAAGGCTTCACTTTAAAACTCACGAATAACGAATATCTGAGCGCATCAAATTCAAACGAAAGTAATTTGCCAACAAATTGAAATTTTAATTGCTATGTTCCTTTAAAAATGTTACTGAAATTTGCTGAAAATTATAATAAAAGTATTTTAAATTCCAATCATGAATTAATATTATTGTGATCGAAAAGTATTGATAAGCGTTTCAAAAGAACGTCTACAAAATATTGAATATAACATGGAAAATTAGGGGGGCCTGGGGCGTAGGACACAAGGTAAAGTTCGTGACAGTCGCAGGTGCGTCCATGGTCGATCCTTGCGCTTCTACGTTTCAAGTCGACACACAGCCTCCTCGTGGCGTCCCCTGGATAGCGATCTGACAACCGTCAGTGAGTTAACTAATGTGTGCGGCGGGCTTCTCCATGGCCTTGAATGAATGGTTGTGCGTCGGGCTTGGAACCCACCACGTTCAAATACCCTCCAATGAAACCTCCAAACAAGCCTCGGTTATGGAGGGAGCACTTTTCGCAGCTGCTTAATGGCGAAGACGGCAATAATCCCGCCACTGCGGAACCCACTCCGGAAACCCCAATCACTGACGGCGTTGAAGTACCGCCGCCTGACTATGAGGAGGTCTTAACAGCCATTGCTCGGCTGAAAAACAATAAGGCTGCAGGTGCAGATGGCCTGCCTGCTGAGTTGTTTAAGACCGGAGGCGAAGAGCTCAAAAAACGCATGCATGAGCTTCTATGCAGAATATGGTCAGATGAAAGCATGCCAAGTGATTGGAATCTCAGCGTACTCTGCCCAATCCATAAGAAGGGTGATTCCACGATCTGCGCCAACTACCGTGGGATCAGCCTTCTTAATATTGCATATAAGGTTCTATCGAGCGTACTGTGCGAAAGACTGAAGCCCATCGTCAACAAACTGATTGGACCTTATCAGTGTGGCTTCAGGCCTGGTAAATCCACCATCGACCAGATATTCACACTACGCCAAATCCTGGAAAAGACCCGAGCAAAACAGATCGACACCCATCATCTATTTGTCGATTATAAAGCCGCCTTCGACAGCACGATTAGGGATCACTTGTACGCCGCAATGTCTGATTTTGGTATCCCTGAAAAGCTCATTCGTCTTTGCAAAATGACACTGACCAACACCACCAGCGCAGTGAAAATTGGGACAGACCTTTCCGCACCATTTGATACCAAAAGAGGTTTCAGACAAGGTGACTCCCTATCGTGCGACTTCTTTAACCTAATGCTGGAGAAAATAATTCGAGCTGCGAACATCGACATCTCTGGCACTATCTTCTACAAGAGTGTCATGCTGCTAGCATACGCTGATGATATTGACATCATTGGCAAAAACGCTCGAGCAGTCAGTGCAGCATTCTCCAACCTGGAAAGGGAGTCTCGTCGTGTGGGTCTAGTGGTGAACGAGGACAAAACGAAATACCTTGTGTCAACAAACAAAGAGTCACGGCGTCTTGGACAAAATGTCACTGTTGACAACTACACTTTTGAAGTCGTCAAGGATTTCGTTTATTTAGGATCCAGCATAAACACCAACAATAATGTCAGCCTTGAGATCAAGCGGAGACTAACTCTTGCCAACAGGTGTTACTACGGGCTCAGTAGGCAATTGAGAAGTAGAGCCCTCTCTCGACCGACGAAAATAACGCTCTATAAGTCCCTCATCCTTCCCGTCCTAATGTATGGCGCAGAGACGTGGACATTGACCATCAATGATGAGAAACTGTTAGGAGCGTTCGAGAGGAAGATACTCCGTAAGATCTACGGTCCAGTATGCGTGGATGACGTGTTTCGAATAAGATGGAACAATGAGCTGTATGAGCTGTACGCCGACACTGACATAGTCAAGCGTATAAAACTCCAGCGGCTTCGCTGGCTGGGTCATGTTGAGCGAATGGAAGAAAGCGCTCCGGCTAGAAAGGTGTTTTATTCGAACCACGGTGGAGGATCACGCAGAAGGGGACGTCCTAATCTCCGTTGGAAAGACCAGGTGCAGGGCAACCTGACTGCACTTGGCCTTATCAACTGGCGCCAGCGCGCGCATAGCAGAAGTGACTGGCGAAGCTTTGTGGAGGCGGCCAAGACCGATCATCGGTTGTAGCGCCAGCTAAGTAAGTAAGTAAGTGTTGTTCCACTCCTTAAAATATAAATGAATAAATCCCTCCCCGTAAATTAAATATAGATTTAAGTAATTTTTAATTTAAGTAATTTTAAGTAATATTCTCCCTTCTACTAAGCTAAATAAATAAATAAATAAATGAGATAGAGTCAGCAGATCAGCTGGAAGAGTTGAAGTTTGGAAATTTACCCAAATACTACAAAAAACTGCATTGGGTAGTAGACCTAATATGAAAAGTAAAAGCTTAGCACAAAATTATCCAAATTAGAGAATTAATTTGGAAGAAACGTAATCTTCGCCATAAATGGTATGAAACGCGATCACCAGTTGACAAAGCCAAGTTGAATAAGATCACTAAAGAACTAAGTAAACAATTATAAATGGGCCAGAAACAACTACGATATGGCACATGCATTTGCAGAGCACTTGGAACAATCATTCACTTCAAACGAAGAACAAAATGGTGGTATTCCCAAGCACCTCTAACTCTCAAAAAAAAATTACCATATTCACTGCAACTGAAGTTAAGTTGGAAATCGGCAACAACTTAGCTCTGGCTACAACCGAACTTTTAAGAAATATTCCCTATAAATGTACCCTACACTACTAAAATATATAACGGATGCACCAAGCTTAAATTGATGTCTTGTGTTTGGAAAGTAGCAGAAGTGATTATGATTCCAAAACAGGGAAAACCCTTACAGGATGTGTCTTCATATAGATAACTTTCGCTTCTGCGTCTTCATGTTATTGGTGAGTGTGCTTTGCTGCCGGAACTGCATCGAACTGCATCGAACAGCAAGAACAGGCGAACGGGTTGTCGTCGGTGTGTATTTTTTTGTGGTTGGCCAATGTGGCCAGTTGGCTGAACGACTTATCGCATGTATCGGGCTTTGGGTCGTTGTGCGTCCACTCGTGATGTGCATGTTACCAAAGTTGCTAGAAAAATTACTTATTAAACGTCTAAAACCAATCATTCAACAAAGAAAACTGATAACAGGTGGTCAGTTGTAATTTAGAGACAAACACGCAACGATCGATAAGGTGCATAGAATTACCGATGTCATTGAAAAGGCACTAGAAGATATGCTCTGCAGTGTTCCTAGATGTGACACAAGCATTTGATAAAGTCTGGCATGCCGGCCTCATAATGAAACTTAGAACAAACGTCCCGAGTGATTTATATGATCTTCTTGAATCATATTTAACCAAACGATTCTTCAGCATCAAATAGGGTGATACGTACTGATACGGACCTTAGAGAAATTAAAGCTGGTGTTCCACAAGGAAGCATATTGGGTTCAGTTCTATTGCTCTTGTTCACTAGTAAGCTATCAACTTGATCAAATTATTGCACTTCTACCTTTGCAGATAATGCAGCTCTTTTAGCTGTAGGTACATTCGTATCAATGTACATTGAATGTACTAATTCTCATGCTGTAAGGCTTCAACAACACGTAAACTTCCTGACGAGTTAGAACACAGGCTTAAACGCAGAAGTCCCTGGGATCTTGTTGGGCGATAACTTAAGTAAATAAGTTAGTCTTTTCTAACTTTGCAATACTTCTTTAAAATTTACTAAGAAAGAATTGCGTGTTGGGTTTTTTGTAACTAAGTAGTCGCAGTATTATGACAATTGTATTATTTCCTCTATGTATATACATTGTTATTCAAAACAAAAAAATTTATTTTGTATGGAAGCCCTGTGAAGGGCTTTGAAGAATTGAAGATGAAGGATTAATACATACATAAGTATGTTGGAAAAAAATATGTTGGCAACAAATAATATAGAACAACAACAAATATAATAGAATATAGTTTTTTTTGGATCATGTCAGCCATTGTATATACATATATGTATGTATGACATAGTTAAACTATTAATAGAGTTTCTCCCGATTTGATTTCACTGAATATTTTACACCTTTAGGAGACTGCCGTTGTTTAAATTTATTACCTCGATGGCTTTTTCCATCCGGTAAACTTTAACGCACTTGTGTGGTTTGAATGGATTTTATTAGTATTTTATAATTGAACCGAACTTATCCGGCGCTCTTATAACAGCTGTATTTTCTTATTGAACCGAACATATCTGACAACTGTATTTTCTTATTGAACTGAACTTATCAGGCGCACTTAAACAACTGACTAGTATGAACAAATTAAAATAATTATTACCAAAACTCAACTTGAATTTTTGCTGTTATCAGCAAATTAATACGAACAAATTAAAAAATAAGTATTAGCAAAACTCAAATTGAATTTATGCTGTTGTCAGCAAATTAGTGCAGCATGCGATTACGAAACATTCAAGCCAAGTGCGAACTGCAACTTCAGCATATTCACACACTATTTTAGTAGGCGATAATACAAATATCAGTTTCATATTCGAATGCTGCACTGTTCAAAATATAATGTACAGGTGTATATTATCCATACTCCCCTCATTGAGCTTTGTGAGCTCAAGACAATATTTGGACTTTACTTTGGCGAAGCTTAAAGCTGCTGCAACAACAACGCCGATCAACAGGCCGGTGTAGCCAATCGTATAGTATATTGGTGAACATCGTGTGAACTTAGATGTTTAGGCTCAGCTTTTTGTAATTGTATACTTCGAATTTGTTCCTGAATTCGTTCTATATCGTCGCTTGCAATTTTATGGATTTCAAGCTTAAGCTGCTGTTGGGACTCGTTAATTTTTGCATCGTTAACCAATTTGATTATGTCGACGGTTGGTGCGAACGACGTGTTTAGCTGTGTCGGGTTCACATTATGTGAAGTTAATCTCAGCGTGTCCGATTTCATCTTGATGCATGCCACTGCTTCTGATTCGCTCATAGGACAAAACAGATCTCTGTGTAAACTGACAATTAAGTATTGAGATGAAGGCTTAATGTCTAGGTAATCTTGTCCGACTTTAATTGATATCAAACTGATTGTTCGATGCTAACGGAAGCTGTATCCTGAAAATGATATGATCTGTCAACATTCGGCCTTGCACATGAAGTAAACTATAAGTGTCGCTTAACTCAACTTGAGTTGAACCAAAAAACGGAAGCATGAGTTCAAGTGAAAGATTGTTCTTTATCGTACCCAATGCATTCCTCAGGTGGGTGGGTGTAAGTAACAGAGGATTTATTTTGATGGGAGTCCGTTAACACTTCAATGAGACTGGTTTGAAACTTTTGAAAATTACTCATAATCAACAATGTTTGGATAGCTAACGACGGAAATATGTGTTGAATTTTTTGTTGCTCCCTAAACACTTCAATTAAGTTTATCGTGCGATTGTCCGCTAAGTTGTGTTCAAATAATGAAAGTATGATGGCGCAGTGTGTTTCGTTAATCATCTTACCACATAAACTACGTATATTCGAAATTCCATTTTCGAATCCCTTCAACTCTCCCAAATAGTTTTGTAGATCGTAATACACCACAAGACGCCACTCATTGTTAACTAAGTTTGTCAGGCCCATACTCTCGAAATAAATTCCTGGGTAGTAATCAATATTTATTAGTTCGACTACCGGTGGACGGACTGCCTTTGCATATGTTGGAAGAATTAACACTGCCAACAGTGTTATATTGCCGTTATCGAATTAATAGATATTTTCTTAGAATCTTTTGGCTTTTCGGAGTTCAGCATAACAAGCTCTTTTCTGGGATGTATGTTGTCGCTGATGTGTCTAATATCTTGATTCGATACCTGATCATCTTCGATTGGCAGCGGACACAATTTATGAATTAGTCGTTTAAAAGTGCCGTGCATAGTTTTCACATCAGCAACTCTAGTAAGCCCCTCATGTCCTTTGTATGTTTTCTCGATTCGGCCCAATCTCCATTGAGTTGGAGGCAAGTTGCCTTCCTGATTGAGTACCATTAGTCCAGGTGACGCATTTTGACATTTAATTCGCCATTTGTAGCGATGTTGGAGACTTGATATGTACTCATATTGCAATCGACGCCAGAATTCGTTTTTGATGTAGGTGACAAGTTTCCATCTTCTCACACTAAGTGTGGATGTTTGGCGTCGAATGATTTCGTCGCTGCTTCAATTCGGCCACCAACTCTCAAGCAACGATTTACATCTATAAATGGCGTGAGCGAAGATAACCGATGTTTTTTGTCCAATTCACCAGTCACAAGATCCTTGATTTCATTTTGGAAATTAAATTCTTGAAGAGATTTTATAATCAGAGTAAATGACGAATGTATTTCAGATTTTAAAACAAAACCCTTTCTTGGAATGTTGTCTGATAATATTGATGTAAAACGTATCGCCAGCTACGTAAGTAAGTAAGTACATGGAAAATTCCGCATTTACAACTAACAGAGCGGTAAGAGAGAGTGTTGCCGAGAACCCACATGTGTCTTAAACAGTTGATGGGAATCGATATCGATGGATGTTGGCTCATAATGTCTGCTCACAAATGTGTGAAAAAGGTCTGGATGGTTACTGGTTTCGACAAGACGGTGCACCATGCCACACTGCAAATCAAACAATGCAATTTCTGCAACGAAAATTCCCTGGAGGTCAAAAAATGGCGGCATTGACTGGCCACCCAGATCTACAGATTTCACCTCTCCGGACTTTTTTTTGTGGGGTTATTTGAAAAGCAAAATGTATGTCAGCAGGCCTCAGAAAAAGTGATGGAAAACGCAGCAAAAAGCGGCGGCCACTTGATTGATGTTGTATTCAAAAACTTGTCCAAATAAATTGTAAAGGACCAAATTAAATTAAAGGACCAATCATATTCAATTGCCAATGACACAGGACGCAATCTCGTTACCACCTCTACGAGCAACAGCTTCATGGACGGTGTCATCTTCTCGTGAATTGTAAGATTAAACGTCCACAATTGACGCTTATAAAAGCTAATAGAGCTTCTTAAAATCGGTGTGGGCAAAAACTGTTGAAAGTCGAATTTAAATGCTTTTGTATTTATATTATCTTTCGCGGATTTTTTGTCAGCTCGTTTGTTATTGTAGGCTTTGTCTGCTTTCCCAACATATTGTTGTTTTAATTGCTTAAAGTTGTTTTCTTCTTCTCCAGTAGCAAACTTAATTTTCATTTTGAATGAGTCACAAGAAAAACAAGTGTCGAGTGGAGATTTGAATTTCAAAATTCATGCTCCTGAACACCTGGGCGTATTTTGAGAGGTTCGTAGGGTTCCCAGTTTCATTAGTGTACAATTGATGCATTTTTGAAAGCGTTAAATCAGAGTGGAGATATTTTTGGCTTATGTCACGTCTAATATAATGGTTCTCATAAGCCGCAAACTTACTTACATGATTTTTAACCCTATAAAATTTTTCTATATTGAATTTATTCGCTGAAGCTGATGTTCTATGTATTTTAAATGACAGATGGACAAGCAAAGTGTTTGCGAATTATAATTTCCACAAAACTCTCCGTTTCAATAAAATACTGCGTAAAATGTCTACGACATACCTTTATTCGTTTCCCATCAAGTATTAGAGAATGTTTTACAGCATTTCCCCGTTGCCTTTTTCTGGTAGTGGAGTTCACTGAAGTATCACATTTCTTGTTTTTAATATCCATTAATGATACAATATAAAGAACTCACAGATTATACGTTCTTCGACACCAATCAATAATGATTAAATAACATCTTACAGAATTCAAATTTAAAACTCCTTCTTTGTTAACTTTTCCTGACTGACCAATATAAGATATTTTTGGCTAATGATTTTCTTTTTTTTACCCGATGCTGGTAGCAAATAATTTTCCATTCGTTGTTCCCGGCCACCTTATTTCTGTGTGATTTTGTATTCCAGATAGTGAAGAGTCATTGCTTATTGAACCATCACTTTTTGTTCAGAAAAATAGAATCTGAAAAAGTTTAGATTGTAATACAAAAGTGTATTGATACATAAAAGTAAATAAAATTATACCTACTTTTAAATATACTATTTATGTACATCAATATAAAATTCTTGGATTGATGACTAAATCTCAATTTATTCTGCGGGTTCATAAAATTTTTCTGAAAAAAATTCTCCCGTGACGTTAGACTGAGCACATTGTATATTCTTCGGCCATTGTGTCAAATTAAACTCCTTATTACTCGTCCTCTAAAAATTTAATTCAACATATTTTTACGATGATCTAAATTTCAGTTACAAAAATTAGATGCTGATATTCAATATTTTTGTGATTATTAGTTGAGTTCGGTGCCACTGCAAACACAAAAAATTAGTACAAGAGACTGAAGCCAAACTCATAAAAACAAAACTATTTTTCAAATTGTAGGAAGATGTCTAAAAGAATTAAAATATTCGGCCGTTTACTCAGTTTTTGTCTCAGTAATAACCAGAACTTTAACTGGCTGTTCTATTGCTTTATCTGTCGGTTAAACTTTTGATTATTACTGAACCGGACATTGAAAAAGCGGCCTTTAATCGTAGACTGAACTAATAACATTTTATTTATTTCAATTATTTCAAATCAAAAAGATAGTACGTTGGAAAAAATTTTTCAACAGCGCTTACAATTGTCAGTTATACTAAAACTTAATTTTTAAATGAAAATATTACCGGAATTTTTCGAGGTCGTTCAACTAGAAAATTTAAATTCATAAATTAATGATAACGTTTGTTTATAAAGTAACTATTTGAACGCTCAATGGTAATTTCGAATGTTTTTAATTGATAATTCAAATCTTACAATTGTCTTTTTATCTCGACCAAACTCGAGTTAAGATTCGTTTCTATAGTATACAAAATTTGGGAAAACAAACCTAATTCCACATAAGAAATTTTATAAATAATTGTCAGTTACAGAAAGAGGACTAAACTATATTAGGATTTAGAATTGTTAGTACAAAGTTTTTGAAAAATTACCTAAGTATACTTAAGACTTACAAATAATAATTTTTAATTTTGGAATTTCCACTAAACTTTGGCTATAATTCGAATTAAAAAAAAATGCAAAAAAGAAGTGAATAATGATTAAACTCAAGTTTGGCTGATATTCCAAATGTGAAAAAATAGGATAATGACTAAACTCTGACTAAACTTAAATAAATAGAATAATGACTAAACTCGAATAAGAAAGAAATTTTGCGTCTAAATCAACTGATAGTTTTGGAATAATGTTACTTTAATGTTACTAGTTAAAATTAGTAAACTTTGTCCTAACTCCACTTTAGTAGTGTATTCCTTGAATTAAATAAGAAAACGCGCTTTATGTTAATGTGTAATTGAGGTTGATGCTGAGGTAGAGTCATTTCCATCCATCGATTCAGGTATACACTCAAAATCAGCATAAAAACGATTGACCCAGCCCCCTTTCAAATCTATTATATGCGGAAATAATTGCCCACTTAAAGCATTATTAATCGCTATTTTCAATGCTTATATCTGTGTTTTTTTTAGAGCGGAGAACTTTAAATTTTAATAAAACACAGAAAACTGTATTTAATATCCATGAAAATGGATTTATTTTAACGACAATTTTTAGACTTTAATGTTTGAATATAATTTTGGGCTTTTTACCGCGCCGCGGAAATCTGGCGTAATCTGGAGGTCCAATACTCACATACTCTTCGCAGTGAATCAGTAATAACGCGTCAAATGTTGACTTCCTAGTGCTCAATTATTTCTATTATTTATTCAAAAATAAGCTAGCTTTATTCCTTTCTTCACTGTAATGGAAAATAGTGAAATATATCTTGTAATTCAAATTTTTATGAACAGATGTTTAAAGATTGTTATTTATATTCTTGCGCTTCACATTAGCTTACTTGTTTATTTTATGTTTTGAAAATGTTTACTAAAAGTTTGGAAAATGTTTAATTTTAATCCTAATTTGTTTATACTTTAGAACGAGGTGACTAGTTAACTGGTCCATTTCGTTAAATTAATCGTTTGTTAATTGTTCCTTTCAATAAATTAATTGTGTCGCGCGCTCTGTGACATGTGGCGTAGTCCTGCTGAAACCACATGTCTGCAACATTAATGCCTTTTAATTGCGGCACGAACAAGTTAGTAATCATGTCTCTGTACCGCTCACCGTTGACTGTAATATTCTGACCAACATAATTTTTTAGACATATGGACCAATGATTCTACCGTTCCATAAAGATTTCCAAACGGTGACTTTTTCTTGATGTATGTATGTATGATGTATGTAATGGTGTTTCGAAATTTGTTTGTAGATTATCGCTACAAATGCGCTTATTCTGTTTATTGACGTAGTCATTTAACCAAAAGTGTGCTTCATCATTGAACAAGATTTTCAAATGAAATTGTGGACCAATGACAATGTTTCGTTCGGCCCATTCACCAAAATTACGGCGGGGACGATGAACGTTTGGCTTTAATTCATGACATATTTGCATCATCATCAAAACTACGCTGCACACCAGCAATCGATTGTTGTGTGCGCACTCTTCGTCGCGATGTCTTACGGTATGCGTACTATCGTTTAGAGTAAACGTATTGCGAAAACCATTCATAGTTTTCGAATTAATCGCTCTGATGGACGATTACGAGCACCATAAAACGTAGGTAATGCCCGATGTGTTTCTCGAATTGAACCGGTTTTTCAAAATAAATTTGAACAAATTGCAAACATTGCTCCGGCATGAGGCTATTCATGATTGCCAAACCAAATAACTTCAAAACAACTGAGAACTGTCAAATCGGCTGTCACAGAAAACTGTGTTGCCAATTTAAAGTGCTCTGCATCTAAAAAAAAACACCCGATACTTTTAAATCAACCATATAAATATGTATCTAAACACACACAAACATACAATAAATATGTGTACAGCGATTACACAATTTTCGTCAAACACCACAAATTCCTTTCCTTTCTTTCTTCATCTTCTCTAAACCTATCGCGCATAACAAATATATAAGTATAATATATGTATAATACATACATATATTCAACCTAGGAATTATTCGTTCAACCACTTTTCTGTGACCACATGAAATATAAAATCAGTACTCTATTGTACTCTATACTCTATGTATGGAAAGAGAAGCGACATCACGCATAACGAAACTGCACACTACCAAAGGTATGGACATATTTTACCACGTACCAAAAAGACTACAACTTAGCATATGACATTAACAGGTATCAAAGGTTCGAAAAAATCACAAGCTGGTAATACATAGGTTAGGAGAAATATCAACACGTTGCGAAAAGTGATGGAAAATATTAGTAAAAGCAAAAATATGTTGGGGAGAAACAGGTCAGCAGGTGGCAAAAATTTGGGTGAAAGGGAGGCAGGTGGTGATAAAGGTCATAAAAAGGTATCAAATAGGTTTGAAAAAGGATGTCATGTGACAAAAAATGTGTGATAAAGGTGATAAACAGGTGTGAAAAAGGGTGTCATGCGACACAAAAGGTGTTAAAAATATCACCTGGCGGTGTCAATGATCTAAGCTTCTGGTCTGAAAGGTAAATAAACACACTACTAACAAGCAAAAGCAGGAAAACAAAATTACCCGATTACAGACCGATAAGCCTCTCTTCGATTATTTGAAAATATTTGAAAGGCTTATTCACATGTATATGAGAGGAATTACCAGTATCCAACAACAATGGGTATCGCGAAGCACGCATATCCTAAAGATAGATCAGTGGATAGCGCTGTCCACGAGGTGGTTGGTACCGTTATAAAGTCAGTGGAATATAAAGAGTACACTTTGGTGGGTTTTCTTATTATCGAAGGAGCCTTCAATAACGTAAACACTGAAGTCATTTGCAAGGCGCTAAGATATCATGAAATGAAAGAGTTTGTATTGGAATGGATAGCTCAATGTTAAAAATTAGAGTCATTAACGCCGCTATGGGTAAGAGGTCTGTGAGTAAGAGGACTACTAGCAGGGTGTTGTCTCTTTTCTTAGTGGTCAACGAAATTTTATATATTTGCAAGGCAAAAAGAACAAAGGTTGTGGTTAATGAACTTTTGGAATCAGCACTTGACGAAATTTCCGAATGGGCTAAAAGGAACGGCTTAGGAGTTAACCCTGCTAAGATCTAGAAATGAACACCAAATGGGTAAGAAGTGTAATAAACCTCGCATCGGAACGGTACAGAGACTTGCTATCCTAGAAATCTCACGAGCTGTTTACGAACTTTTGGAATCAGCACTTGACGAAATTTCCGAATGGGCTAAAAGGAACGGCTTAGGAGTTAATCCTGCTAAGATCTAGAAATGTACACCAAATGGGTAAGAAGTGTAATAAAACTCGCATAGGAACGGTACAGAGACTTGCTATCTCACGAGCCGTAAGAAATGCGCCTCAGGAAGGTCTAAATGGAATATTTCATTTCTTACTGCTACAAGTATATATTCAAGAGTCCAAAGTGTAGAAATCAACTAACTGTGCACAGTGTACAATTTTGAGTGAGATAAAACAAAGGAGTCAACATGAGACCAAATGCCATGAACTACATGACTTTTATCTTTGATTTTACAACTAGAATTCCAACTCTCTATCCAATCAGAGGCTCTACAACACGTAATTCGGAAATTACCATCCACACTGACTCACTGGCTCAGAAATGGAGGGAGGGGCTGGAGCAGGTGTCTACTTGGATAGCCTGCAGATAAGGCAGTCATTTTGACTACTTGGCTCCTGCAGCGTTTTTCAAGCGGATAAAATACAAGGTGGTTAAATCGAAGATTATAATGAAATGTTGGGTTTCACTTGTTGACTGACATTGAGCAGCACAAGGTCTCTCTCTGCTTGGATTCGTAGACATAGCGATATGGAAGAGCACGAGATAGCGGACGAGTTGGCCAGAAGAGGGTTTGAAATGAACATAAACGAAGTGGACATTTGAAATATTTAGGAACATAAACGAAAACTAAGCGGAATGACTGTGAAGTCTCACGTGCCCTAGGTTAGAGTGGAAGAAAACGAAAGTTCTATTAGGGCTCAACAAATCTGCAGTACGGGTGCTTACTGTGCTCATAACTAGACATTTTGCTAACGCACCACTGCGTATTCCTACGAGCGGACTGTGCAGAAGTTGTCACCATTAAAAGAAAATAGGTAGAATCGATCATCTCTTCCTCTGTCGATGTCCAGGGCTACAGATGAAAGGGCTGCATTGCAACAATCTGGCAATTGTTTAGTGTGTCAAACATTTTAATAAGTACTTGTATGGGCATAAGTTCCAGCTGAAGACTGACCACTCCGCGCTAGGATGGCTTTTTTATTTATACATTTAATGTTGAATGCAAAGGTAGAACTGTGTTGAAAGAGGATTGATAGGTGAGAGGAAGAAGAAGGGAGAATGAGAGAGGGAATGTAATCACACAGGACACCGATAAAGAGACAGACAGCCATTGTGGCAAGTGTTATGCCTTTACCACAATGAACTTCAGTTTAGCAGTGTCGACTATGGCCGCATGAAGCCCTAGCGGCTGCCAATGATACCGCGATGGATAAAGCGATTACAAGGAGGAATGCCAACACTGCAAAAGAGCCAAAGAAATGAAGACATTGTTGACATCTTACTATTAGCCGCACTTTCAGCAGAAAACGACATTGCTGAGAAAATTCGAGAAGACCAATAAGCGATGAAGATCTCGCGGTAATTATGGAGGGTATGGAAGGAACGTCAGGCTCACTTGGAAGAAAATGGTAGATAAGTAGATGTCCCATTGCAAAAGAGGTTGCCTACACCGAGCAAAGATGGTAATTGTACAAATAAATTGTTGGTTGTGCTGAAAAACAGTATCAAGAAAGTTATAGCAGAGTACCACAATGGGAGCAGTGGTGGCCACAGGGAACACGAAAATGGTAGAAAAGCTTAAAAAGCAATTCTACTGGGTTGGTTGTCAAGACCCTGTTTCAGATTGAATTCGTCGATGTGAGAAGTGCATGGCCGCAAAAGGACTAACAAAAAGAAAACATGATAAAATGGGGAATTACAACGTAGGAGCGCCGTTTGAGAGAATCGCAATGGATATAGCAGGTCCATTTACGACAAGTGAAAATGGTAATAAGTAAGTATGTGCTGATAGTGATTCACTACTTCAGCAAGTGGCCAGAGGTGTATCCGATTCCAAATCAGGAGGTCACAACTGTAACCAATTCATCAACAATTGGGTTACGAAATTTGGAGTTGCATTCCGATCAAAACAGAAATTTTAGTCCTTCATTTTCAAAGCAACATGCGATGCGTTAGGCATCCGAAAAACTCATATAACACCATTACATCCGCAGTCTGATGGTATGGTAGAGCGCTTTAACAGACCACTAGAGTCTAAGGAAAGTAGTGGACAAAAATCAGAAGGATTGGAATGAGCAAACATATGTATTTATGGTAATGATGGCGTATCGATCAGCGCGGCATGATACAACTGCGGTTACTCCGACGGAAAAGTTTTTGGTGTTGGCTTCAAATTGCCAGACGATTTAAAGTTTTGTGTAACTAAGCCGTCCAGTAGTAAGAAAGTGGTCAAACAAGGTATCGAAATTAGTTGGATGCAGCCTCATCATTTTTTCAAGAAGCGCGTTAAAGTAAGTAACAAAATAAAGGCCAGATATGATCTGAAAGCAAACTCAGAGGGTTTCGGGGAAGGACAGTTGGTAATTCTGTACAATCGACATGGGAGAAAAAGGCCTTTCCCCTAAATTACAAACACAGTGGGAAGGTCCATTCAAAGTTATTACATACATAACTGACCTGGTATATTACAATAAAGAAAAATTACAGAAAAAATTAAAGTTGTTCATTTGGAGAGACTAGCGCTATATCAATAAAATGATTCTCCACTTGTCTGAGTGTGTAATATAATTGTGAAGCAATTTTAAGTGTTGTTAAGTGGTAATTTTAATAAAGTTGCAATCATTTTCTATTATACACAATCCAGTGATCAAACATTTTTATTTGTTGAGAATAAAGAAACAGTAAACTAAATAATCGTGCCTTGATATGCAAACGGCACTAGTTGTTGTTGCTTCAATATAAAAAAAAAAATTTAGAAAAATATGAACAGCACGAGCACCAAACGATTTACCTTTATATGCCGAACCATGAGATTAAACCAGTGTGTTACGTTGTAAAATTATTCTCAACAATTGCCCTTTAGGAGTAATGATGAAAATGTATGCAAAAAATTAAAAATACCAAAAAACGATCAAATTTTGATCGTCTGCATAACATCGTCCTAAGCACAGTTAAGCGAAACATAAATAAATATTAATAGAAATAAGAGTCATTTTTTTTTAGCAAAATTTACCATTTTAGTAAATTCATATATTTATCGTAATTTATGAATATAAAGTCACTACTTTACAAAGTTTATCAATTACATACTATATCTTTTATAATGAATTAATATATATACAACTTCAATAACATTAATTAGAGATGCTCCTATAAATAATCCAATCACACCTCCAACTGAAACTGAAATTAGATACTTCCTTAATTAAAATAGTTAATAAAGAGGGGATGAAATATTATATTTGTTACACAGTCTAACATGTTTCTTCTAAGGCGCAAAGTTGTTCTCCCCACACCCTACTGAAATCCAATAATTTCATAAATTTTCTTTCCATTCAGTTACATATTTAAATGTAGTACTGCTTGTTAGGTTTCTAAACTTTAATTTCGTTAGTTGAGTACAAATAGTATATAATTTGCCGGCTTGAGCGTAATCCTCATTCTAACACAATTTACCGTGCTAGAATAAATTCTAACATCACTTACTATGTCCGAATAATCTCTAACACAATTTAAAAAAAAAAAAGTTAGATCTATAATTACTAATCTTCATTATGTCACGATTTTTAAGTTAGAATTAGAATGTTACAAATATAAATTCTAGCTTAAAATTCATAATATATTAACAATTAGTAATTTTCAATCCAACTTAAAAAGAAAAAGCATTATAAAAAACCTACAATCATTTAAATATTCGTATCTGCAAATCAACTTAACGCTTAACACGTTCAGCTAATCTTTGTTGATAACAATGCGTCAACTTACTACTACTAATTATCCGTTTCTGTGTATGCTGATTCATCGTACATTCAATGTTCCTCAAACCGGTTCCTAAATTCTTTCAAAGCAAACCATGCAGTGATATGTGTGTTTACATGCTTATCAAATGCTTATCTTGCAAACAAAAAAATTGAATTTATGGAAAAACATATTGAAAATGTTAAACTTTGTTTAAAAAAAAAATGGTAGAATATCTTAAAGATTTAGAAAAAATAATAAAGTTTAAAGCAAATCATAAAATTAACAAAGGTATTCAAGTTTCCGAAGGAAACCGTGCACAAGTTTCATCAAAGACGCAATCATTTTCTGAAGTTTCAGAGACGAAAAAACAAACAGAACTTGAAGATAAAACAAATGCAATAAAAAAATAATTTGAATTAAAAATGTTTGATATATATAAATAATATTTTTAAAAAATCCATATTAAATGAAAAAAATTGTAATGATGAATTCATAAAATAAAAATCAATATAATCGGTTCGCGATTGGTAGTGAAATAAGTACTTACTAAACAAGTACTTTTTTACTTTACTTTACTTTACTTTGCTTCATTTAACTTAAACTTAATATTACTTTAAATTTAATAAAGGATGGGTGATAGTGGTTCGTTTTATCTATAATAAATTTATATGTTCTCTGAGAATGTAGTGCCCCCAAGATAACTTAGAAATATTGTTTAATTTATTATCATTATATTAATAAAACTTATCATCATAAGGTTATAATCCTATTTTATCTTCTTTAGTTGTATTCAACTCTGATTAATGATCTAATATTATGAATTGTTTGAATTTTATTTTCTAAATTAACCAAACAATTTTTGTAATCTTCTATGGTTAACTTTTTAATATTATTTTTCTTTATTCCTTTACATACTTATGTCTTATCAACATCTGTTTTAAATGCATACATTTTACTTCTAAGATCATAAAATTCTAGAGGAATTTCATTATATTCATCTTTAAATTTACCAGGTACTTTCTTATTAACATTACTTTTCAATCCTTTAATAGGAAAATTATAAATATATATTCACTAGTATCATATATATCAGCTTCATTTTTCATATTGATTCTATCAATCGTACACGACGTGTACATATCTTCATAAATGTCAAAATCATCACTTGAACATTCAAAATAAAGAATTAAAGAATCAGTATCAAATACCTAGTAATTTCATTCTATCTCCAAAGTTTTTCTTCAATTGTACAAACATCTTAAACATTAATAATTTTGATAAGTCTAAAATATTTTGGCCTCCAAATATTGGTTTATTTAATTTAATCTTAGAACTTTTACCAAATACTACAAATGTATTCTTATCATTAATTTTTGTAAATTGGAACGTTCTCTTAATTATTAGTTTCCTCATCATTTTTTCGGTTTTAACTACTGTAACATTTAATGTATTTCTAACGTTTTCTATTTGTTTTCAAAATACACTATTATTAATTTGAAGAAATCTTTTACAAAATCATTTTTTGCTTCTTTCCTTAATAAAGTATTTTTATCAATATAATCTTTTAACCATGCTTGTTTTTTACATTTAATGCTTCTATGAACTTTAGTTAAGATTACTCCGCGCTTTAAATAATCTTTTAATAATCTAGTATCAATTATATAATTTTTCTTTGGTATTAAAGTACACAGTGGTCGCTGTGGCGTAGTGGTAGTGCGTTGGACTGCTACGCAGAGTGTCCGCGGTTCGAATCTCGGCGCAGGCAAAATCAAAAAGTAGAAAAAATAATTTTTCTACATGGCACCACCTCTTGGCAGGCAATAGCAAACCTACAAGAGAAAAAATTGCTATGAAAAGCTTTTCACTTCGCCGTTCGTATTCGGCTTTAAACTGTAGGTCCCTTCCATTCATGTAGAAATATAACACGCACAACATGTATGGATGCGAAAAGGTCGGCCTAGGCCCTCCATGGGCTGTTGTGCCATTAAAAGTAAGTAAGTAAGTAAAGTAAACATCAGTTTCTTATTTTTATCATTTGGTTTACTACCAACCAACACCTTTTTCAATTAATTATTTTTGAAGAGAAGGTAATTCTTAATATTGAGGACTATAATGGTGTGGTGCTGGAGCATAATCACTAAAGAAATTATGTATCCCTTCAACTTCTAATGTGTATCCTATATCACTCTCATCATCAAAATTTAAAATATTATTAATATTGTAAAAATATTTAATTTCATCTTATATTTGATATTCATTTCACTTAATTTTTGACTCATAACCCAACCATATAAATTATTAGCATCTAAATATAGGATATAACTAGTTAATTTTTTAGAATCATATATTCCTTTTCTTCAGCTTCTTCTTTTCTTAATTTACAAACTTGTTCTACTACATAATTATATAATTATTACTTACTTAGCTGTAAGTAAGTAAGTAAGTACTTAGCTGGCACTACAACCGATTATCGGTCTTGGCCGCCTCCACAAAGCTCCGCCAGTCACTTCTGCTATGCGCGCGCTGGCGCGCGCTGGCCAATCCAGTTGATAAGGCCAAGTGCAGTCAAGTTGCCCTGCACCTGGTCTTTCCAACGGAGATTAGGACGTCCCCTTCTGCGTGTTCCTCCACCGTGGTTCGAATAAAACACCCTTCTAGCCGGATTGCTTTCTTCCATTCGCTCAACATGACCCAGCCAGCGAAGCCGCTGGAGTTTTATACGCTTGACTATGTCAGTGTCGGCGTACAGCTCATACAGCTCATCGTTCCATCTTATTCGATACACGTTGTCCACGCATACTGGACCGTAGATCTTACGGAGTATCTTCCTCTCGAACGCTCCTAACAGCCTCTCATCATTGATGGTCAATGTCCACGTCTCTGCGCCATACATTAGGACGGGAAGGATGAGGGATTTATAGAGCGTTATTTTCGTCGGTCGAGAGAGGGCTTTACTTCTCAATTGCCTACTGAGCCCGTAGTAACACCTGTTGGCAAGAGTTATTCTCCGCTTGATCTCAAGGCTGACATTATTGTTGGTGTTTATGCTGGATCCTAGATAAACGAAATCCTTGACGACTTCAAAAGTGTAGTTGTCAACAGTGACATTTTGTATATAACAGTGACAAATAATTACTATATTACACTATTATTAGCTTTAGCATAATTATTGTATGAGATTTGATCTTTATATTGATCTTGATCGGTTTATGATTTTAATTTTTTAAACAATTTTAATGATGTCGAATTACTTAAAGCATTTACATACATAATATTTATGTGGAATATAAAATACCGAGTGTTCACTTTATAAATGTTTATTCAATTAATGATAGCTTTACGGTCGGCGGTCAGTCAGCAAGTGTCGATAGTTCATGTATTCTGTCTTCTTTGTCTCCTGTGTTTCGTTCAGTTTCGGTCAATTGTTCGTTGAAGTTTACGAGCGCAGTGTTGCTTTCTATGTTACTTTCGTTTGGTCAAAGGTGTATCCACTTCGTTTATCACGATCGGATCCCACAGCTATATAGGATCAAATTTATAATTTTTAAACACATCTCTCTAAAATTATCATAAATATCTGCTAATAAAATAATATCTAATTTTAAATGCAAATTGCGATAATCTTTAAATGTTTTACAATCAAAATGATACCAAAACTTCCTTGCAAATTTATAATCTTTCTTACTAATACTTACTTACTTACTTAGCTGGCAACTACAACCGATGATCGGTCTTGGCCGCCTCCACAAAGCTCCGCCAGTCACTTCTGCTATGCGCGCGCTGGCGCCAGTTGATAAGGCCAAGTGCAGTCAGGTTGCCCTGCACCTAGTCTTTCCAACGGATATTAGGACGTCCCCTTCTGCGTGTTCCTCCACCGAGGTTCGAATAAAACACCCTTCTAGCCGGAACACTTTCTTCCATTCGCTCAACATGACCCAGTCAGCGAAGCCGCTGGAGTTTTATACGCTTGCCTATGTCAGTGTCGGCGTACAGCTCATACAGCTCATCGTTCCATCTTATTCGATACACGTCGTCCACGCATACTGGACCGTAGATCTTACGGAGTATCTTCCTCTCGAACGCTCCTAACAGCCTCTCATCATTGATGGTCAATGTCCACGTCTCTGCGCCATACATTAGGACGGAAAGGATGAGGGACTTATAGAGCGTTATTTTCGTGGGTCGAGAGAGGGCTTTACTTCTCAATTGCCTACTGAGCCCGTAGTAACACCTGTCGGCAAGAGTTAGTCTCCGCTTGATCTCAAGGCTGACATTGTTGTTGGTGTTTATGCTGGATCCTAGATAAACGAAATCCTTGACGACTTCAAAAGTGTAGTTGTCAACAGTGACATTTTGTCCAAGACGCCGTGACTCTTTGTTTGTCGACACAAGGTATTTCGTTTTGTCCTCGTTCACCACTAGACCCACACGACGAGACTCCCTTTCCAGGTTGGAGAATGCTGTACTGACTGCTCGAGCGTTTTTGCCAATGATGTCAATATCATCAGCGTATGCCAGCAGCATGACACTCTTGTAGAAAATAGTGCCAGAGATGTCGATGTTCGCAGCTCGAATTATTTTCTCCAGCACAAGGTTAAAGAAGTCGCACGATAGGGAGTCACCTTGTCTGAAACCTCTTTTGGTATCAAACGGTGCGGAGAGGTCTGTCCCAATTTTCACTGCGCTGGTGGTGTTGGTCAGTGTCATTTTGCAAAGACGAATGAGCTTTGCAGGGATACCAAAATCAGACATTGCGGCGTACAAGTGATCCCTAATCGTGCTGTCGAAGGCGGCTTTATAATCGACACATAGATGATGGGTGTCGATCTGTTTTTCTCGGGTCTTTTCCAGGATTTGGCGTAGTGTGAATATCTGGTCGATGGTGGATTTACCAGGCCTGAAGCCACACTGATAAGGTCCAATCAGTTTGTTGACGATGGGCTTCAGTCTTTCGCACAGTACGCTCGATAGAACCTTATATGCAATATTAAGAAGGCTTATCCCACGGTAGTTGGCGCAGATCATGAAATCACCTTTCTTATGGATTGGGCAGAGTACGCTGAGATTTCAATCACTTGGCATGCTTTCATCTGAGCATATTCTGCATAGAAGCTCATGCATGCGTTTTTTGAGCTCTTCGCCTCCGGTCTTAAACAACTCAGCAGGCAGGCCATCTGCACCTGCAGCCTTATTGTTTTTCAGCCGAGCAATGGCTGTTAAGACCTCCTCATAGTCAGGCGGCGGTACTTCAACGCCGTCAGTGATTGGGGTTTCCGGGGTGGGTTCCGCAGTGGCGGGATTTTTGCCGTCATCGCCATTAAGCAGCTGCGAAAAGTGCTCCCTCCATAATCTCATTATGTCCTGGATATCTGTCACCAGATTTCCGTCTTCATCCCTGCAAGAAGAAGCCCCGGTCTTCAAACCAAGAGTCAGGCGTCTTATTCTTTCAAAGAATTTTCGGACCTCGTTCCTGTCCCGCAACATTTCGATATCATTGAACTCGCGTCTTTCTTCATCTCTTTTCTTGCGCCTGAAAAGACGTTTCTCCTCCCTCCTCAACTTTCTGTATCGCTCCTTAGCAGCTCGCGTTGCAACTGACTGCAGGGTGGCTCTGTAGACTGCGTTTTTTGCTTCAGTAGCATCGCGACACTCTTGGTCGTACCACATATTTCTCAGTCGACGGTGGTAGCCTAGCACCTCTTCGGCAGCCGTACGCATAGAGCGGGAAATGTGCGTCCACTGCGCGCATATGCTTATCTTTCTTACTTACCATTTAATCTTCTGTAAAAATCTTCATATGGAGAAAATTAAGTTAAATTTAATTTTTCATCATCATCAATAAATTTATATGGATAAACTTCTTTTCTAAATAAATAACATATATTTTCATTATCGAATTCTTTAAAAATATTATTAAAATTTTCAAGATGATTATTAATTTTTTATTTCTTCTACTACGTGATGAACATTTACCACTAGCTAAGATTTTATCATTAATCTATATATATAATGGATTAATATATGACGGATTATATAAAATTCTTACTTTTTTACAGGTAACACAATAAATACTATTGACACATAATACATTTTTATTAGTTTTATCTAGTGAAGTATTAACAAACTCCATTGAATCTATAAATCTTAATTCTATTGTTTCGTTTACCTTGATTAATTCCAGTTAGTTGATTTTAAATATTCAATTTCACCTACTATTACCTTTTCTCTAATTTGTCTAAATTTTTCTGTTCTTGTAGATATATCCGTAGTTTCTGTTTATGGATACACAGAATTTAATTATTTTAAAAATAATTTGGAACTTATGAACTTTTTAAATTATGGATAACGATTGATAAAAATTTAGGCATCCTTAAATTTAGATTACATTTATTACATAAAGCCATTTTATATTTTCCAGTTAAATGATCATGATCCCAACATTTTGTTGTTTGTTCATTGAAGGAAACATTACAAATTTCACACTTTATACATAGTATTTCCAAATTGTAAACATGATTCATTATCTTGATTTACTATACCAATATCTGTTTTCCTTATTTTATTATATTCTTTAGCATGTTGTAATATTTTATGAAAAAATTCTTTAATTTAACCTCCTTTATGTTTTCTTGATGAAAAATATTCCTTTGTATAATTACAATATATTCCAAAACTATTTCGGATATGTTCATTGAGCAATATTTTCCTACAATTATTTGATTTCTTTTTACTAATCTTTTTGATAGTACATTCAAAATCTAAATATAAAACATGGAATAACTCAAGTTCAATCTCGACTGGCTCCGTGGCTACTCCTCCAGTAGGTGTCACTTCTAAAGAGGTCAGTGAGGGTGATGCAAATTGAATGACTCCTTCTACTCAACACTCAAAGCTGTACTCGACTTTTCATAAGCTTATAGATCAGAAATTCGATAAGCAAAGTGAGAGGCTAGAATTACGTCTTTCTCAGCAATGTGAGTTGATTACCTCACAAATTAAAGATGGGCTTAGAACGGCTATTCAAGAAAGCGAGCAGAGAGTTCTAGCTGAGCTTCGACAAAATGTGGCAGAAATGCGCAGCGGCTTACAAGCGGTTGCAACGAGAGTTGCGCAATTAGAAAAACTTGCTGCTGATGTCGACTCGGTTAAGATGTGTGTGAACAACTTCAAAACCGAGATGGATCAGTTGAAGGCGCGGCTTACACAGAACGAGTGTGCCATTGCTGCTGTGCAAGCTATACCTACTCGTCTGGAAGATACTGTTGATCTCAAACGGGAGGTTGAGGAGTTAAAATCACAGCTGGCTAGGCAAGACAATGCGGCCGTTGCATGTGACCAACGTGTAAGTGGAATTCCATTCACTCAAGGTGAAAACTTGCATGCCATACTAGGTCAAATCTGCACCACCGTCAAAATACAGCTTCCTAGAGTGAAAAACTTGTTTCGGCTTAGTCAAACCCCAGAAAATAAGAACAAAGATACTACTATCATCGCCAAATTTGAAACGTCGTTTGAAAGAAACTACGTTCTTAGCTCTCTTGCTAAATTCCGACGTGAAAGTAAGGACTTATTGCGTCTCCAGCATGCTGGTTTCCAATCCAACAGACCTATATTTGTTAATGAGGGCTTAACGAGAGCAAACTCAGTTATCCTGCAGCATGCTCTCCGGTATAAAAAAGATAACATTTTATCAGCCGCGTTTACTCGCCGTGGTATCGTGCACATAAAACTTAAGGGTGAAGATAATGCTATGTCTGTCGACTCGTTGTCAAAATTGGGAAAATTCATTGATTCTTTTAATTCCGAACATGGTCCTGGCGAGCCTGGTGCACGAAATCCTCATTGTTTTCGTGACTCTAGCTTCTAATATCTTTTTACCTAATTTTTTTATCTTAATTTTCTATAATATAAATTTTAATTATATTTTTTTGACATCTTCATATATCACAGCAGCGAAGAAAACGTACTTTTTTATCAAGCACGCGTTATACTTTAATACTTTTTTACTAAGGAATTTAATGTTTAAAAATGACAAGTTCTCTTAGTAATGAAAATGCTCGTTCCAAAGATAATACTTTCAATATGATAAGAATACTCTCAAAACAAAAGGTTAAAAGTTTGCCACTTAAATGCGCAAAGTTTGATTAATAAGATTGACGAAATGCGATATATGTTTGAGGGTTCTGGTATGGATGTAATTTTTGTTAGTGAAACATGGTTTAATAGTGGAATGTCTGATGCTTTGTTCAGCTTAAATGGTTACAAAATATTTCGTGCGGATAGGGTTAGCCATGCAGGCGGTGTTGCAATCTATGTAAAAGAAACGTTTACGTGTAAAATACTCAGTAAGTCCCCACCTGATAGCCTTATTGAATATATCTTTGTTGTAGTTTCAAATGTAAATCAAAAATTGCTTCTTGGTTGCGTTTATCGTCCAAACAGTTCTGTTGATTTTTCACCTTTTCTAAGCACATTAGAAAATATTGTACTCTCGTTCACTGATATAATTATAACGGGGAATTTTAATAGTAACCTCCTTGTAGAAAATAGTCTAGTACCCGATATGGATAGCTTAGGTCTTTCTTCTGTTAATACCAGTATGCCAACTCACTATACAAGAACAACTAATACTGTCCTGGATTTATTCTTTGTAAGTGCCAAGACTAGAATTCTTCTGTATGATCAATTATCTGTATCTAATTTTTCAAAACATGATCTTATTTTCCTTGCTTACGACTTTACACTCAATGATACTGCAAACTGCTTTAGTTATCGTGACTTTAAAAACATAGACTATGCTCGACTTGAAACTGCTGTATCTGATATAAACTGGGAACAAGTTTTTTATATTAACTCAGTTAATGATCAAGTAGCATTTATTCAAGGCAATGCCAATCATCTGTTTAACGAGTTCATCCCTATTAAGTAAAAAAGAACTACTCATAAGCAACGTCCGTGGTTCAACAGAACTATTGAACATCTGATTTTGATGCGCAATAATGCATATAATCGCTGGAAACGCTTCAAAACTCCAGAATTATATGAAGAATTTAAAATATTGCGTTCGACAGTGGTAAAAGAGGTGAAAATTGCAAAAAGTAATTATTATAGGGACAAGTATAGTTCAGTTGTGAATAGTAAGCAGAAATGGCGTGAGATACGCAATATAGGGCTTTGTAGAAAATCATTCGACTCTTGTGATAACGTAGACGTTGAGGATTTAAACAAAAAATTTGTTGATATACCTATGCCTTCTGTCAATCAAAACGTTTACCAGACTATTGAAAGTTCTTTTAATGCCAACTCTAGCTTCAGCTTCAATTGTGTTTCTCAGGCTGATGTACTGCAAAGTGTATCATCAATAAAATCGAACGCTCTAGGGTATGATGACACTAGTCCTATTTTTCTGAAAATTTTGCTTCCGAAGATTCTCCCATATCTAACTCACATTTTTAATACTGTGCTCACAAAGTCAATTTACCCGATAGAATGGAAGAAAGCTAAAATAATACCAGTACCAAAATCTCATAATGAGTATCGCCCAATAGCTATACTCCCATTTATATTCAAAGCTTTAGAATCGCTACTTAGTCAACAAATTAACACACATTTGAGTAAAAATAGTTATATAACTGAAAGGCAATCAGGCTTTAGGGAAAAACATAGTTGTATTACTGCTCTAGTTGATGTAATTGAAGACTTACGTTCTAGCATAGATGACAATAAAGTTGGGTTCTTAGTTCTGTTGGACCACTCCAAGGCTTTCGATACAGTCGACCATAATATTTTGGAGACAAAACTAATTAAATTATTTAACTTCTCGCCATCTGCGACGAATCTTATTGCGTCATATCTTTCCAATAGGTCACAAGCTGTCTTCGCCAATAACTGTTCATCAGTCTTTCTACCCATTATAAGAGGTGTTCCTCAAGGTTCTGTCTTGGGTCCTCTTTTTTCTCTATGTACATAAATGACCTACCTAGTGTTTTGAAAAAGTGTAAGATCCATATGTACGCAGATGACGTCCAGTTGTACGTCAACTGTAAGCGTGAGAACCTCTATGACTGCATCAACAATCTGAATAGTGTTCTTGAAAACATTGGTAATTG
Organism: Palloptera scutellata; assembly: GCA_958295655.1. Classification (NCBI taxonomy): domain Eukaryota; kingdom Metazoa; phylum Arthropoda; class Insecta; order Diptera; family Pallopteridae; genus Palloptera; species Palloptera scutellata. The sequence continues at coordinate 32,811,203 of OY282451.1, forward strand.
GGCAATAAAAAACGGCTTAAGCCTTAATCCAGCAAAGTCAAAATGCTCGGTAATTGCGAAGAAAATCATTGACATTTCCACTGCCCCTAACCTTTCATTAAACGGAAGCAATATTGAATACGTAGACTCTGCAAAAAATCTAGGGGTAACCTTCAACAGAACTCTAACTTGGAATAACCACATAAGTAACACGGTTGGGAAAGTCTACAGCATGCTTCGTGTTCTTTGGACGACGCAGTACTTTACTCCTCTTCATATACGAATGCTACTTGCTAAAGCATATCTCAAACCAACAATGCTATATGGCTGCGAAATATTTGCAAATTGTGATAGTCTAAGTAAAAATAAATTAAATATTCTTTTCAATAACATTGTTCGTTATGTGTTTGGACTAAAACGAAGAGATCATGTTTCCCAGTATGCTAAAAGAATCCATGGCTTAACCTTTGACTTTAACTTACTGAACTATCGAACGCTTTTATTGTTGCATAAAATTATATGTAATGCAGAACCCAGTTATTTGTTTTCGAGATTAAACTTTTATATATCCAATCGAACTAATATGATTAACTGTTTACGTGTTTCTTGTTTAACGTCTGAAAGGCAGTTTTTTGTACACTCTTTCTTCTTTCGTCTTTGGAATGCACTTCCTAATAGTTTAAGATCTGGTAATAATGCTGTGCAATTCAAAAATAAACTAACTTTATTTCTTTCTTCGCTGTAATAGGAAAATAATATATCATGTTATTAAAATTTTTTACGAATAGATGAATAGATGTTTAATGTTTATTTTTAAAGTAAAGTTTAAATTTGTATGTCATGCAATATATATTATAAGTCGTATTTAATCTTGTTTACGCTACATGCTGCCGGTACTGCTAATAAGGTTTTAAACTTTGTTGTGCCGGTTTTCGAAAAAATAAATAAATAACTTAGCTCCATTAGATTTATATTTTAAATGGTTTTTACCTTCTTTAGGTAAATCTGTAAATTTAATTATTTCATTAGCATATTTTAATAAATAAAATATTTTTTTTATGTTCTTCTAATTCAGTTACTATTTTAAATTTCTGAAAACATTTATTACAAATATTAAAGTGTTTATGACTTTGAGTGAAGAATTTTGTCACTAAAGAATTCTGATAAATTCTTCATAACCATGAAATGATTGGTGTAGAATAATGATAAAGATTATAGTAAATTTGATCATTGAAATTTAGAAAATGTTGTAGTTAAATTAATTACAGTTAGATACCCAAATTGTGATATGCAATTATCTTTTTCCCATAATACGTTTGATACTTTATATAACATGTTTCTAGACTTTAAAGATTCTTATTATGGTTCTAGTAAAAATAATTTACCATTGATTAATTATGATACATTTTTAAAAGAATATTCAATAATTTGTATTGATACTTCTAAAGAAAAAGAAATAGTTAAAGAGGCTGTTATTGATATTAAAATTGAATTCAAATGGGCAGAAAATTTTCCATCTAATACAATTGCTCATTGTTTAATTATCAGTGATGATAGTTATTCATATAATCCTTTAACTAATCAAGTAATGCATTTTACTTAGTTAAATCAAATAATGTAGTTGAATTTAAAAAAAAATTAAATAAATCACTATTATAAATGATAACTTGATCTTCTCCAGAACATTTTTTTTCAAGGAAAACGTGTAACATGAGTACAATTAAAATTAAAGCTTTAGATTGTAAGATTGTAACTAGTAAAAATTCTGATACTCACAAACCAATAAGCGATTAAATGAATTATTTCCAAACATTTGAGGAGTAATTATTTGTGGACCTAGTAATTGTGGAAAGTTTTAGATAAATATGATATTAAAATGTATCATACATTTAGTGAAAAAAAATCTACAATTGTAGAAAGATTTAAAGAACAATTAATGAAAAATTAAAAGTACAATTTGATTGATATAATTGATAAGCTATTCCATGAATATAATTGTAAGATGTGCACAGAACAATTGGTATGAAACCTTGTGATGGGAATGAAAATAATGAACAAGAAATTTTTGATAAAATATTTTATCGGACACCGATTTTATCGGAATCGATGATAACGTAAGATTACAATCACATAAAAAGCATTTTGAGAATAAATATAAAAATAATGAAATATTTTATATTAGTAAGATTTATCCGTCTAATCCGATAAAATATTTAATAAATGATTTAAATTGTGACCAAGTTATAGGTAAATTTTATAAAGAAGAATTACAACTTACAAAATTTCATTGATAAATTTATGTTTGCTTTGCAATCGGTTACCTCACACTCATGTCAGTATAACACTCTGGTGGAATATTCTAGATCTATAACTTTTATTAAGAAGCTTTAAAAAACTTCTCTATTTCTATTTATGCTTTCAAAGCAGACCATGCAGTGATTGAATTAGTCATAAAACGCGCGCCGGTTCCTCGATTCTTTCAAAGCAAACCATGCATAGATTGATTTAGTCATAAAACGCGCACCGGTTGAATGCACGATAAGTCAGCATACTCGTACACAGAAATAAATCAGTAGTAGTTTGTTAGATTAGCTGAACGTATTAAGCGTTAAGCTTATTTGCAGATACGAATATTTTATTGATTGTAGGTTCAAATCCTACTGTTTTTTTTTAAGTTGGATTGATAATTACTAATCCTCATTATATTATGATTTTTATGTTAGAATTTATTTGTGTAATATGCTAATTCTAACTTAATAATAGCGATATAATGAGTATTTGTAATTTCGATCTAACTTTTTTATTAAAAAATTGTGTTAGAGATTATTCTGAAATAATAAGTGAAGTTAAATTTATTCTAGCATGGTACATTGTGAGGATTGTAACATTGTAAATTGTGTTGGAATTAGGATTGTAACATGGTAAACTGTGTTAGAATGGGGATTGCGCTCAAACCGGCAAATTACATACAACTAGTACAGTAACAAAAATTAGAACATAACGGTAATTTGCTTAGCCGCAGTCGAGTTTTAAGCGTTTTACAGGCAAGTACACTTTTACATCTTCTATAATACATCTTCTTTACATCTTCTCATAAAGCGATTACAATTTGCGAAAAAGCTTGTGCATTGGACTGAAAGATAGCGTAAAGTAATTTTTTTCGACAAATAAAGATTTGATCTGAAAGGTTCTGACGGATTCAGATATTATTGGCATGACTTTCGCACATATAACCTACCAAAAATGAGTTGTAACTTTGGAAGAGGTTCATGACATGTGGAGCTTTTTTATACCATGGTAAGCTGCAATTATACTTCATCACAACAAAGATGACCACCGAAAAGTATGTTGAGATGTTGGACGATTATTTGGAGTCGAATGCTGACATTGAACATACGTTAGGATAACGCGAGTATCAATGTTTCAAACAAGTCGAGGGAATTTTTTTTTATCTCATTCGATACCATATTTTAACTGGCCATTTTTGTGGCATAATCTCAAGCGGTATATAAAAACGGGTGACCGTAACGGTAAAATTTTGCAAGCGAAGGATTTGAAAATAAACACACTTCGGAAATTAATGGACTCACTCCCTACCCGATTTTTTCTGACAATTAACAAAAATGGATGTCCAATCACATATTAAACGCACGAATTTTCCATTTAAAAAAATGTTTTTAAACCTCAATGCTAAAAATAGCAGTATATTTTATAATATCAATGTCTACGTAAATTTTTAATTTAAAACTTTTTATTTAACTTTTGTATAATCTTATAACAAATAAAATATATAATAAAAAATCTCACTATTCACTTAATCCTAATATTGCTTTTCGTTCAACATGACACACAATTGTGTGCGGCTAAGCAAATTTCATGTATTCTATCAAACAGCACATGTATGATAACTAATTCTTAACAAAGAAAATAAATTCATCTTCAAAGATCTTTAAAGAACTTAATAATATAAATATGTCTGAGTCCCATACATTTCCGCATCCGGATAAAAATATAAGAAAAGAACATGTGAAAAGTAAGAGAGCAAGTAACCAAAGAGCAATGCTACTGCTGTTACTTTGCGCGAGGGAAGGGAGACGTAAGTGGCGTCCGCTACAAAAAATTAAGAGAAATGTGAAAAATCATCGTAATTTACATATTGTCGTGTGTTGTCGTAAATGCTGACGAAATATCAAAGTGCAGAATACAATTGTACTTACTTTCAAGCAAAGAGTTCTAATATATAGTAGATAAACAATTTGTCTGCTTGCTTTGTACAAACAAAGGCAAATGTGTGGGTGAGTGGCAATGTTATGCCAATCATGCGATCGCAACAATTGTAGAGTAAAATATATTTGTGGGTTTAATAACAAAACAATTTAATAACATGTAATGTGTATTTTTCAAAACAGAATATAACAAAAATAAGTGGTATAAATTATATAAAAATGAATGAAAATAAAATATTTGCAACAATTATGTATATCATAAACACATATAACAATATAGAAATTCAAAAAGAATAGAATTTAAAATATATAATCTATTAGATTTTAGATTTAGAGTAGCTTATTTATTTTGGCGTAAGTTAATAATTTTGCAATTCTAGCATTAACTTTAAGAACGGATGGGTTTTCGCAATGCTCACCTTTAATTTTAAATTTTATTATTTTAATAGGTAGTACAAAAAAATTAAATATATGTAGCTAATGTACTGTACCACTGCAATGGAAGGACTTTAATAAAATAAAAACAAAAATTACATACATGTACAAGTATACATAGTATGGTGTAAAAATTCATCATATATGTAAATATTATTGAATTGGTATACATAATAAGTATAATATTTACCCTTGTCGAAAGAACTTTTGTAATAAAATTTTAAATCGCGCTGCATTGCTCATGTTTTTAATTGAGGATGGTAATGTGTTCCGAAGAACACAGTTATTAGAAATTCGCGCTAAGATGTCTTACAGCTATATTTAATTGGTATCAAGGTAATATTACGTTTAGAACGCGTAAAGTTGAGTAAACAGCAGATAAGATAGTTCTTTAGTGTATGTTATTGTGAGCAGTAGAGTTAATGTTCTGAATGTTAAAAGTGATTTAAAGGTCATGTTCATAATTTGTTTTGCAAACTTGGTCACATTTTCTAAATACATATCTGGCAATATTGTTAAACACAACATTTAGTTTGTTCATGCTAACAGTATCACTATTGGCAAAAAGTTCACAACCGTATATTAATGAAGGAATTAAGTAATATTTAGCGAGCAGAAGACGAACATTTAAAGGAATGAAATGTTTGGTCAACCATAACATTTTCCTAAAACAAAGCTTATGTTATTATTCCACGTTAATTTGAGATTAAATGTTATACCCAGATTTTTTATAGTACATACATACTCTAATTCTGCACCACTTATTGCTAGTTTTGGAAATTTTGTGTTGACAGTAACCTTATGAGATATGATTATACATTTAGACTTTGCTGGATTTAAACATAACCCATTCAAAGATGTCCAGGTATTAATAACTTTTAACTCGTCATTTATGTTCTGAACACATTCGTCAATTGATTCTTGTTTCTTGTTTACAGCTCGCATAAAGCTGGACATCGTCTGCATAAACATTAACATTTGCTTTAGTAATCAGGGTTCACAGATCATTGATATAAATAGAGAATAGAAGAGGTCCCAGAATCGACCCTTGAGGAACCCCTTTTTTAATTGGCAAAAAACTTGAGCAGGTATTACCTACATTCTCTTTCACTGTCTTCTCTTGACTTTCAGAAACATTTGACGGAAATACCCTCCCGTACGTATATAGCAACGCCATCTCCATGGCCATGCCTGTCTGGTACAACATATCTATCCAACATCTAAACAACATATGTCCTTTTAAATTTAAAATACAGATAACATCGACTAAAGAACTCTCAAAAATGTACGCAAACTCATCGATTTTGTTTACTAAGCTTTGTGCATTTAAATGGCATACCTTGAATCCAATCTGTCTTTTGTCTATAGTGCACTCGCGTAAATTTTGATTTTGTTGTCGTTTTTAATGTTCAATACACAGTGGTCGCTGTGGCGTAGTGGCAGTGCGTTGGACTGCTACGCAGAGTGTCCGAGGTTCGAATCTTGGCACAGGCAAAATCAAAAAGTAGAAAAAATTATTTTTCTACATGGCACCACCTCTTGGCAGGCAATGGCAAACCTACAAGAGTAAAAATTGATATGAAAAGCTTTTCACTTCGCCGTTCGGATTCGGCATTAAACTGTAGGTCCCTTCCATTCATGTACAAATATAACACGCCCAACATGAGTGGATGCGAAAAGGTCGGCCTAGGCCCTCCATGGGCTGTTGTGCCATTAAAAGTAAAGTAAAGTAAGTAAATTGACTTCAATACACACGCCGCGAGTTTATAGACAAATAAAAATAAACAATACTTAACAAATTAAATTAAATAATATATAATCCAACATAACGGAAACAACAATAAACCATTAATAACAACAATATAGCATCCACAGTCAGCAGAATCGCATTGCTGGTAATTGTTTTTTCCTTCTCTTATCGTATTCCTTTTGTTGGTGCTAATCATTGGCATTGATAAATTGAAGTTCATTGTGGTAAAGGCATAACACTAGCGACAATTACTGTCTATCTCTTTATCGGTGTCCTGTGATTGAATTCCCCGCCTCCCGTCTTGTTTTAATTTTGTCTAGGCTTATAAATGTTGGGAAATTTTAGTATAACTTTTTGTAATATTCGCGGACTTAGATCAAATTTCTTCTCTGTATATGCATTTAGAAACGTCCATAAACCCCATATAATGGAACTAGGTGAGACTCATGTATGTAAATTCACTGGATTTTCACGTGCCAAGGTATCGGCTGGTGTCATTATTCTCTCCACAGAGGGGTCTTGCCCTTTTTATTAATGAGGATGTGGCGTACCAGTGCCAGCAACAACTTTATATGACGGGCGCAGAGTTCAGTTCCATGTGGGTTAAGTTCATCATACTATACAGTCTCATTTTCTGTACTTCTGTTTTCTTTATACATAGGGATTTTACTTTTAAAAGTTAGATTCCCTTTCTGATTCGATCGCTTCTCTTTTGGAAGTCACCAGCAGTGAAATCGTGATTGCTGGTGACTTCAATATTCACAATTCGGATTGGTTGTACCACTCAAGTCACACAACAACCGAAGGTCTGTATGTCCAGTTATTTGCCGAGTCGAACAACCTGACTCAATTAGTGACCGAACAGACACACATTACATGTATCGCAGGGCAAGCCCAAAACAGCCTTAACCTATTTCTTACTTTTCATCATGATGTAAGTATCCACGCACCTCTTGAAAACGCAGACCACTGTACCATTTTACCATCATTTCCGTATTCTCGAACCCAGAACCCTTTGACGATAGCTCCAAAGTGATTAACGTGACTTTACGAAAAGGCAAATTGGAATGATGTCAATAATTTTTTTTTTTTTTTTTAATTAGAAATTGTGTTTTACCGGTAAAAACATGTGTAGAAACCAGTGCTAAAATGGTAGAAGAAATAATTTTATTAGGAATGCGTTCTTTCATTCCTAATAAAACGATTAGCGTTAAACCTAAAGACAATGCATGGTTTAATGCGACTTGCAGACAACCAGTCAGGTCGCTTTCAGAAACTGGCAATCTAACAAGACAATACTGAACAGTTGCGTAAACAGGAAATGAATGCCACTATAAAGCGCGAAAAGTTTCTACACTAACAGCGCCTGAGGCACAAAATCTTACAATTCTATAGGGGTGGTAAGAACTTTTGATCATTTGTAAAGAGAGTAAAGAACCAAACGTCTTCGTCAATCCCAACTCTTTTTACAGGTGATCGCCTCGTCACTAGCTCGGTCTCATACCATTCCTTTTATTCCGGTGTTAACTTCTGCCACAAAACGACAAACTTTTCCTTCAGTTGCCAAACTGTTTTGAACCGGCAGGGTGGCTGTCGCTTTTTATGAAACGAGCGAAAATCTCACACCGTCAGCTCAGATTAGCAGGCACGGATTGAGACTAATATATGAAGTATTCCATCCATACAAGAAACAGCTTCTTAGAGAATCTTTCCACCATAGACAACAGCGAAATCTTTCAGTGGAGGCAGTCCTCGAAGAGTAATCAAGCTTAACTTCCCGAACTTTGTTACTTGTAGAAACAATAATCCTTCTACAGTTACAACTCTGCATAGGAAAATCTTATTGTGCTTGCTTTTTGTTCTCACACTCAGGAGAAGGACAACTCCAATCCTCGTCTCCTAGTGGCAAAGGGCTGGCGGCGCTCCTGCAAGCAATAAGTCTTTCGCGATTATAAGTCGCCTTCGAAAAAGCTTATCGTGTTTGCCTTTGCGTTCGCACCTGAGAGAATGACAATTCCGTTCCTTACATCTCTTGGCGGTAAAAGGTTAAGTGCCCTCCTGCAACAAATAAGCCTTTCGAAGTTAACACTCTTCTCAGCAGTTTCACACTTCAAGCTCTATCCCTCACGCCGAAATTCGATTTATCAAGACACGATTTTGTGGCACCCTTGAGCGCTGTAATTTACCATTGAGTGTTTCCCTACTAATCTGTGCATCTTCCCAGTACTCCACAGCTCAACACGACTCACTCCGCAGTGGTGATGGCTGCTCCCGGCCTGGAGATTAATGTTAGACAATGCAACCCCAAACACAATTGATTTTGCACTCGTGCAAGGGGGCCGGGATGTTGAAGCACTTTTTATTTTCTATTCATTTTCTTTATCCTTGTTTCTTTTTGTTCTATATTTTTCTTTCTATTGCTTTCTCTTGGTTCTTCTCTAGAACAAATTCACACCGGTTGGTCACCATTATTTACTGTAATATTAAAAGTTCCAATTTTATTTACAATCAAATTATTTTATTTAATTAAAATACAAATTCCTTGTGTTTTTATATTTTATTTATTAATTTCTGAATTAAACAACAGAGATAGTTCGTTTATCTGTCGTACCGCGTAGTGGTCGCTGTGGCGTAGTGGTAATGCTTTGGACTGCTACGCAGAGTGTCTGGGGTTCAAATCTCGGCACAGGCAAAATCAAAAAGTAGAAAAAATTATTTTTCTACACGGCACCACCTCTTGGCAGGCAATGGCAAACTTACAAGAGCATTAAACTGTTCCTTCCATTAATGTACAAATATAACACGGACAACATGAGTGGATGCGAAAAGCTCGGACTAGGCCCTCCATGGGATGTTGTGCCATTAAAAGTAAAGTAAAAGTCGTACCGCGTATTAGGAATAAGTTCCCTGCAACAATTTTTCCCAATTATTATAACAATTGCAAGTTTAAAGCAAACGCTCATAACTACTTCTCCCTCCTTCTTCCTCCCACCTATCAACCTTCCTTCCAATCAACAAAATGCTCTGCGTTTATAGGGGTACCCCCTGAGTATTAATTATATTCAAAAAAAATCTTTTATTTGCACAATATACGGATTAAATTGTAAGATACGTCTTTGGAACTGGTACAATTATTTTTATAGGAACACGACATTATGTTAAACTATATTATTAAATATATAAGCAATACATTTGAGAAATGATTTATATGTTGCAATTAATTTAATACAAACACGGCAAACTAAAAACATGAAAAAATAAAGATTATACTCAATATATGTAGCAATAAAAGTAACAATACCTACACACACATAGAATTTCGCTTACTTAAAGCCACATCATAAAAAGCACTATGTAAAACAGTGTAGCAATTTCAATTAAGAGAATAAAAGACAAAAAGTGCGTTTGCAGCTCAGTTATTAAGTAGGATACGAAACAAAACCACTCTACTCGTTGTTGAGATTTGCAAATGAGATTTGAAGATGCATTGTTGCCATTTCTATAGATGTTGGTAGGGTAGGCCGGGGTAATTCTGTACACGGGGTAATTCTGTGCTGACACTTTCTCGTACTCTTTGACGTCTGCTCTCGAATACACGGACCGTGTACACTCATTTCTCGTAATTCTCAGAGTGGATAGAAAAAAAGTAATTTATTTTCTGAATTTTTTGTGTTTCTGGTGTTCTGAATTTGTTATTTTTTGCAACAGCTAATACTGGTAAGTGGATTGATAGTGAAGTTTGGTTCTTTCTCTTTCATTCCGTACAAAAAACTCCCATGGTTGTATACAACATGTTATACTGCGATAATATTGAAATAATAAACCCGACTCGGGGTAATTATGGACAAATGGCGCCAAATGTTAACGTTGTATTGCATTGTTGTTTTTGTTTTGTTTTGATAATCGTTCGATGAAAAATAAATTAGTTATTGGATTTTTAGTCATTTTGTTGTTATCATGCCACGAAACTATATGCGTAAAACCGATAAACCTTCTCAAAATTCAGAAAATTTATTGTCCGCATTTTTTTTATTGATACATTCAACGCACAGGATGTACCCATATGAATACAGAGCATTGTGTTGAATGGAAGGAAGATTGATAGGTGCGAGGAAGAAGGAGGGAGAATGAGAGAGGCAATGCAATCACGCAGGTCACCAATAAAGAGATAGGCAGCCATTGTCGCAAGAGTTATGCCTTTACCCTTTACCACAATGAACTTCAGTTGATCAGAGCTAAAGTCGGTGAAAATGTTAATTCATTTGGACCAGCAGTTGGGTTTGTAGAGCCAAGTAGTCAATGTACAGTTATTTTTCAAGTCAGCAAAAACATTAGGGGAAAGAATTGCATGTTTATATTAAACAATTGCTCAATTTTTTATAGAAAAGAATAATAGTCTTAATTAAGAAACTAAAATTAAAAGCAATGTGTTGTTTTTTATATCGTAGTTTTTATACGTTGAGTCTTAAACCTCTTAACTCTTAACCTTGACTTTCCCACAGCATAGCTTATCAAGACACTAATTATCTTTAACATAAACCCAAACAAATTTTGCTGTAATTATTTGAAACCCTTTCAGCTACAGCAATTTTTAGCGAGGGGTCTATGAATCTAGCCATTTTCATCCGATTGTATGTTATCATGAACATATAAAAGCTTTTTTTTCCTAATAAAATTAAAAAAAATTTTAAAACTTAGCTTCAGGCAATGCCTATTTTATTGTTTTTCTTCAAATAATAGTTTTCTATAATCTTTTTTTTATTTTTCTGCTTAAATCTTTTATATGGGTGAAGACAGCTAAATCACGCGAATTTCCCATCACAGACATTGCGCATAAAATGTAATATGTATATAATTAGTCTAAAAATGTATTGGAGTATCGTTGTACAGGGCGCATATGGCCGAAAATAGCGCACACACCCAAGCAAATTTACGATGCAGCTCAACAATTTAATTGTTAAATTAAATTAATTGATATTATTATATCATTTTAATGTTAAATGTAGTAAATAAAAATAAATAAGGAAACAACATCCTAATAAAGGTCAGTTGTTTAAGAAACTAAAACAAACATTCTGGTACAAAAACATTAAAAAGATTAATTATAAAAATATATATTACAAATTCCTCCTTATTTGAAATGTTTACGAGTACATCAAGTGAACCGGAGTTTATATCGTCCGTTATAAATCATCTTGGGATTACCGAAAATAATTTCCAAATACAGAAGATATGTGGAAATGAAAAAAAAGTATCCAAATTATATTTCAATATAAAATAGATATGGACACTATCTATACTTCATAAAAAATATCATCATCGGCTAAACCAAAATATTAATTTTGACCTTGAGGAAACAGCAGACATGCTTGATGAACTACCAAGCACGTCAAGAGGGCAACCACAAAAATCAATTGAGTGTTCAACATAAAAAAAACAATAATATTGGATGCCACCGAAACAATCCCTTCTGAACACCTTTCAACAAAGATCACGAAAAATTGAAAGCAGATACTTATACATAACTAAAGTAGTCTCACATGCAAGTCCACTACGAGTAAAAAGCATAACATAAATTCCTACTACACCAAATCTACATCCCAACAATTATACTGCTGATAATGCTTTGGCTTTGTTTATGAGTTTGGGACTATCAAAGGAAAAATATTTAATATTGCGAAATTCTCTAATGCACCACAGCGTAAATATTCTTTATTATAGTATTTTCACTAATTTAATATTATCAACAAAGGCAAACAGCCGTTTCGAAATAGGATTAGTGAAGAAGTTATACATTACACTGGGCACAGATTGCAATACTATTAGAGTAGACAACTGGAGATTCTGGGACATATGTTCCGTTTCGGATCACATTCGGATACTATTCACCGTCAACTAAAAGTAGCGTTTCCAAATCCTTTTAAGAAGCCTAACAGGTCAGACTGGACCAAATTCTCATAACTAGCATAGCATGGCTTGTTTAAATTAAAGTCTTAGTAGGCCCAAGCAACGCTATACATAATTGATAAGGCGGTTGGTCGTCTGACGGGAATACTGACAAAATCTTTTGAACTATCTTGTCCATTAACTAGGAAACGTGTCAAACCTAAACCGGTTGGGTGGAACATAGAGTTAGGGCTTTTTAGAGAAAATCAAGGAGACTCTTACTTTACTTTACTTTTAATGGCACAACAGCCCATGGAGGGCCTAGGCCGAGCTTTTTGCATCCACTCATATTTTCCGTGTTATATTTGCACATTAATGGAAGGAACCTACAGTTTAATGCCAAATCCGAAAGGCGAAGTGAAAAGCTTTTCATAGTAATTTTTACTCTTGTAGGTTTGCCATTGCCTGCCAAGAGGTGGTGCCGTGTAGAAAAATAATTTTTTCTACTTTTTGATTTTGCCTGTGCCGAGATTCGAACCCCGGACACTCTGCGTAGCAGTCCAACGCACTACCACTACGCTACAGCGACCACATCTTCTCACGATGTCCCACTAATGGGCAGTATTCAGAAAATAAGTCAGGGTAGTTTTTATTGCAAAAGCAGGAAAACTCAATCATTCTATTGCTAAAGATTACAGATTGATAAGTCTCACTAAGGGGTGTTAAGCAACACCATCTCCTGTAAATTTCTGTCAACGATTAGCGAGCTTATGGAATCAGCACTTTTCCGAACTCCAAAATTTCCAAATGGGCTAAGCGAAACAGCTAACCCTGCTGATTCTGTTCTCGAGGAAAACCAAAATTCCTGAGCTCTCTTTACCAATGCTGAATGGAATGGCACTGAATCTCTCCTCTAAAGCAAGATAATTGGGTATCTTTCTGGACTCCATTTTAGAGAAGGAATATTGAGGGAAGGGCAACGAAGGGGTTGGCAACTTACTAACCCCGTGAAAGGGCTTTTGGGAAAATATGGGGATTGCCACCGTACAGTAATGTGCACCACAATCATTAAACTTATCATTGCATACGGTGAAAGGCGTTTGGAACATTTTCAATCAAACTCGCAATGGAAAAACACAGAGACTAGCCTGAAAAAGTCAGGAACTTAGGAAGATCTAAATGCAATATTTCACCTCTTACCGCTACAAGTATGTACCAGGTGTAAAACTATGAAACCGGGAATTTTTTTTTAGAAAATACACGTTTATTTCAGAAAAATGGTTACACATTCAATATTAAAAGTAATGGCCATTGCTAGCTACATATTTTTCCCATCTCTCTGGCAATTTTGAATGCCTCGCCAAAATAACTGATCGTTTTTTGAGTCAAATCAGTCATCGAGCCATTTTTTCACATTTTCGTACGAATCGAAGTGCTGCTCATCAAGTGCGTGTCCCATTGATGAAAATAAATTGTAGTCAGATGGAGCCAAGTCTGGTGAACAAGCCGCATGGTGGAGGGATTCCCAGCTGTACGAATCTATCAATTCCCGAGTCTGTTTTGTTCAATGTGATGGTGCATAAAGAAAAATCACTTTGTGTTGCCTAGCTTGATATTCTGGACGTTTTTGTCGCAAATCACGGTTCAAATCGGCCAACTGTTGTTGATAGCGTTGATTAGTAACTGTTTCACCTGGTTTCAGACGGTCAAACCAGATAACACCTCGGTGATTCCAGAAAACACAGAGCATTGCCTTCTTTCCGAAGCGATTTGGCTTTGCTGTCGATTTGGCCGGTGTACCGGGCTTAGCATATGGTCGTTTACGTTTGGGATTCTCGACATAGATCCATTTTTCATCACCAGTAACAATTCGATGAAGATATGAATTTCTTTTGTACCTGGCGAGTAACATTTCACAGGTGGTTTTTCGATTTCCTTCTGTCTGTCAGTCAATTCATGCGGCACCCATCTTCCCACCTTCAAAATCCATCCCATGGTTTTTAAACGTTGAGAAATGCATTGTTGGGTCACATTTAATTGTTCTGCAAGTTGTTCTTGCATTTGACCATCATCCTCACCGAGTAAAGCTTGCAATTCGGCATCTTCAAACTTTTTCGGTGGTCTTTCACGTTCTTCGTTTCTCACCTCAAAATCGCCACTTTTAAACTTATTGAACCACTCGTTGCACTGTGTTTTGCCTAGAGCGTGCTGGCCGTAAGCTTCTACAAGCATTCGATGAGATTCCAAAGCAGATTTCTTCTATTGGAAACAGAAAATCAATGATGTCCACATATCGTAGTTTGTAGGCACAAAATTCGACATTTTTATGAGCGAAAAAAAAATAGGTTGTTGTATGAAACTTGATTGTTTATGAGCTGAATATTGTTTACAGAACTAAATGCGAAGAAATGACGCCAATGATTTGGTTTGACAGAACGTATAGTTTTACCTAGTGACACAGAGATGTCATTTCCGGTTTCATACTTGTATTCAGGGTTGTACCGCCAAGGGTGCTTTCTGATTAAGCGAGTCCAACGTGCTATCGCACCAATGTATCAACATTGGCGTATTCTGACGAGCGGACTGTGCAGAAGTTGTTTCAATGAAAAATACGTAGAATCGATCCTTCACTTCCTATTCCGATGTCCAGGACTACAGATAAAAGGGATCCATTGCCTGGGTTCACGTTTGTTCAAAAGCTTAACAGAGATAACGAAACTGGAACTTCTCGCTTCCTTGCTTTCATCTGGAAAACCAAGTGGTTTAATAGGGATAGCACATTGACACATATGAAACCACATGTCGACCAGATTCATTTCGTGCATTTTGGGCAAAAGAAGGTCGAAATCAACGAACGATAGCGGGCACCATTGACAGTAACGTCATCTTTAAAAAAATACGGATCAATGATTCCTCCAGTCCATAAACCGCACCAAACAATGCATTTTGTTATATGCATTGGCAACTCATATATTACTTTTAGTTGCTGATCAGCCCAAATGTGGTAATTTAGATATTAACATCAAACAGAAATGAGCTTCGTAGCTAAACCCCGTAAAATGGTCGAAGTGCGCGAAAAACATTTCTCCCAGTGAACGAATTTTGATAATAAAATTCAATAATTGTGTTGTTCGAGTGTAAGTCTTATCATGTTGAAATAACAATCAGTTAGAGCATGTCTGATTTTGACACATGGCACGAATCACAAGGGGGAACTGTCAAAACAAATAGTGAAACAAAAACGATTGCCCCGTTCGCCTTCCATCTCACCTTTTTCTCCAATATTCCGTGGCCAGATTGTGGGAGAACTAAATGTGATGAAAAGATCGAACTTCAGTTACGGGATTAACTTAAATTACACCAAAACCGCTGGAAAAATTTAATACGAAATTCTGTTCTTGCGCTGTGTAATCACGTTTTTCAATATTTTATCTGTATCTATGCGCCGCTGCCGTAGCAAAAAAAAAATTACAAAGCACATATTTTACAAATATTAATAATCTTACCTACTAGATCGAGATATGTTTGTGTTACAACCCTTTTATAGCGAGTTGTCGGAGAAGTAATAACTTCTATTTCTACAAAATAGAATCCGACACGGGATACATTTTTGACATCACTTGACCTGAAAAATAAACACATTAAAGTTTGTAAGCTTAACAGTTTTAATATTTTTAGCTTTGAAGAATACGCTCTTCAAGAAATGGCTAAGAATTTTTAAGTTACAATCTAAAGTAATTGTATGAACAATACATTTAATCCCAAAATATTTGTATAGCCCAGTGATTTCGGGGCTTTAAAATGGCATTCTCGGTATTTTTCGTGATTTGATCAACGCTGAAAACAGGCTACTTTATTAAATTTTTTTTCTTTTAAAATTTTTTGTTTTCTTCGATTTAGATATGGTAAACGGTGCAGTGTTACAAGGCCATAGGCAATATAGCTATACTACTTTATTTCACATTATGACTCAATGGAAGAAGTGAAATAAGATCAGATACACAACCATTTAATTTTATTGAAGATGGAAAAGCAGAATTAGAATTTTCACAAATTATAAAAATTTTTGCCATTAAGGTGAATATCAAGTTCAATTTTATTTATGTAATTGATATAACACTTTGGCTGTCTTCTTAAACGTCAGTTGCTTAGCAGCAGTGCAAAGCATCATTTTCGTGAACGAAACCTGCAACAGTGTTGCAATCCATCGTGTTCATGAACGCATCCAATGATGCGCATCGCATCGGCATCGCAAACTACTAAACTAGATATTTTACAAATAAACTCCCAAATAACTTTTTTCTATTAACATGTTCAGCGATAGACGATGGAGCAACAACTTTACAAAATTACTGGTTTCAACGAAATTGAGGAATGTGGCGGAATTCTGTAAAAGAAAAAAAAAACCAGTGCTGTGGGCAAAAGTCTTGCGTGAAATAAAGGAAATAGACAGCGGCTTTAAATTTATTCA
The DNA here is from genome assembly GCA_958295655.1 of Palloptera scutellata. NCBI lineage: Eukaryota > Metazoa > Arthropoda > Insecta > Diptera > Pallopteridae > Palloptera > Palloptera scutellata. Next base: position 32,827,950 of record OY282451.1, read on the forward strand.
AGACGACATCACTCGGTAATTCTTGGCTTGATGGTCACTTATCGGAGGATTAAAAAGCGAAACCACACATCAGGAGAGGGAGAGGGACATTTTCTTGTCTTGCCCGGCAACTTTATTTCAGAAAAAGATAATTCAACTCCACCCAAACAACCACGATGTGAAATTTTGGAAATATTGAAGGAAGATCATGAGACTGACAAAGGATTATTTGAAACATTCTTAAGCATAGAAAAGGAACAGAGAAAGAAAAAGTTGAAGAAATAAAAAAGTTGCGAGAGTTTCTAATGTCCATGAATTGAGAAATGTATTTTTTTTTAAAGAATTGATTTAATTTTAAAGGCTGAAAGTACAAATACCAAGTGAATTTAACGGTGTTCCAAAAATTAGATTTATTAATAATAAGTGTTTTTATTGAAATAAATACATGTTGAAATAGTATTGAAAGTTCGTTGTTCACGCCAAAGAAAGCCATTGTTTTTATAAGGGACCATTAGAAAACGTTCCAGTAGACAGGCACATTATCCCAATAGATGATATTCACATTGTAAATGAAATAATTTGGTTTGTAATCGCTCTACGCAGAAAACTTGCTTTCCATACAACTGCGTCGTGGCATTTTTCAGGATAACCCACGTATATAATAAATTATATATACTTATATTTACTTGAGTTATAAAGAAAAATGTGCCTTTACGGTTGTAGAAGCTTACACTGTCTAAGCATCCCAACACAAACGGAAAAGGGTGCGACCGTAAAAATTCAAGCCCTCCATAAAGCTTTTCGTCTTTGGTCGTTTGTTGGAAATTTTATTACGTGGGACTTAAGGCTTGGCAAAATTTGTATTATTTTGACGAAAGCTCAGTACACGGCACCTTGTCCCACATTGAACCTGCTCAACTCACGAAAACTATTTTGATTCGCAAGCTTCCAAGTAGTTATAAGTAGCGATTGCTTCAATGTAATGTTTTCGCTGAAGGCCAAGAAGGTGTCATAATTTCTGTAAAATAAAAAAATTAACATTATGCACTTATATATATATGCATGGATTCAATATTTACCTCAAAAGTTTTAATTTGCATCCTGAAATGAGTATAAAATACATCATTTGGCATCTCATTCACTGCTTCGAAAAAATTTGTGCAGTTTGGTACTTTCCTTAAAATTTTCATATTTTGAGCTTTCCGAAAGGCAAGGAAACGTTTTTTTTTTTAACAATGCACACAGCAACTGGTTCATTGTGTTTTTTGACTTGAGATTGCTAAAATTGTTTGCAATATCAACGTCTGCTTTGCTTTAAATTTTTGCTTTTGTTGTGCCTCCATTTTGCAGTATTTGCATTCGTAAACAATACTGCCACACAAATTTATGCAATGCATGAACAATGATAGAACATCACTGCTTTGTATAGGGCGGTTTAAGAAGACAACCTTTTTGCTAAGCATCTTTTATTTTTGACGTAACAAGGAATAGCGGGAATATTCCACACTGTTGATATGTTGAAAAGAACGACTTTTGAATTTTTTAATTTCTTTAATTCCGAATTTTTTAGATTAAAAAGTCTTTACATTTTAGTATACACAGTTCAAAACAGTGCTACAGAGTATTATTAAAATCAACTATACATTTTTTAATATCACCACAATCTATACATCAGTTTACATTTGACAAAAAAATTTGTAACTTTAGATAATTTGCCTTTTTGAAATAGAATTTGTAGCGGGTTGGAATATTATTTTTAATAGAAGTGTTTTAGCGATTCGCGAAGCTTAGGGTGACAGTAAGTTCTATTTGCCATCCCTGTTCAGAATATCGTTTATTTTACAGGCCCAAATCAGATATGATGTTTAAAAATTAATTCAAATTTAACGGGTGGAACACGATATTAAAGCTTGGGTCTCACTACTAGGTTAAAATCACTAAAGGTAATAAAGGAGTAATTATTGCGAATTTTAGATGAATCAGACTTAATTAAAGCAGCATGTTTTAATCGAACCTGGGCGCGTACGACACAAGGTAAAGTTCGCGATAGTGGCAGGTGCATCCATGTTCGATCCTTGCGCTCCTACTTCTCAAGTCGACACACTGCCTCCTCGTGGTGTTCCCTTGATAGCGATCTGACACCCATGAGTGAGCTAACTAATGTGTGCGGTGGGCTTCTCACTAGCCTTGAATGAATGGTCGTGTGTCGGGTTTGGAACTCACAACATTAAAATATCTTCCAGTGAAGCCTAATATAAGACCGCGGATATGGAACCCCCTAATGTTGAGGACTCGCGCAAACGACCAATGGACAACGATTTACGGAAGGTGCCTCTATCCAGCTGGTAGATGTCCCAGAACAATATAGAGCTGAAATCACCGCTATACAGAAAAGGCAATGGACGGCACCGGGTTGCTTCAGAACAGCATCCTCTGATATCTACTACAGCTGTCATAGTGGAGACTCGAATTTGGTGTTGGGTTTGTGGTTGTGAAGAGACTGCGTCACCTAGTCTCAAGGTTCACGCCCGTGAACGAACGTTTGGAAACAATCCGCATCAAGGTAAAATTCTTCAACATCAGCCTAATATGAGTCTATGCCCCGAATGATGAGAAGGATGAAACAACCAAAGATGACTTCTACGTGCTTCTCGACAAAACTTATGAGATTGATCACAGGTTGATCACGTTTTGATGAACGGAAGGCACACTTCCAGTGTGCACACGTGTATGTGTAGCAAGTCGCGAAGGTATAGTTACAAAGAGAAAGCTCGAAGTCGAAAAGCTACAATCACAACAGACAGCCGAAGTTCTTGCTAATCGACTCACACTCCTCTTATCTTACCCAACTTGATGATATAAGTGCGCAGTGGTCGCACACTTCTCGCTCTATGCGTACAGCTGGCACCGTCGACGGAACAAAAGAAAAGCTGAAAGACGTCAATTCAATGATATCGGTTCTCTTTCTGCAAGGACGAATGTGGAAATCTGATGACAGATATCCTTGGTATGATGAGGTTATGGAGGGAGCACTTCTCACAGTTGTTTTATGGCGATGACGACAATAATCCCGCCACTGGGGAATCTGTACCGCCACCCGACTATGAGGAGGTCTTAGCAGCAGGCTTGCCTACTAAATTGTTTAAGATGAATATGGTCGGATTAAAGCATGCCAAATGATTGGAACCTTAGCGTACTCTTCCCAATCCACAATAAAGGTGATTCCACGATTTGAGTCAACTACGGTGGGGTAAGTCTTCTTAATATCATATATAAGGTTTTATGAAGCATACTGTGCGAAAGACTGAAGCCCATCGTCAACAAACTGATTAAACCTTATCAGTGTGGCTTCAGGCCTGGTAAATTCACCATCGACCAGATATTTATACTACGCCAAGTCCTGGGAAAGACCCTAGAAAAACAAAAACAAATCGACACCCACCAGCTACCATACATATTCGTCGTTTTTGATAAATTTCGTAATTTCCAACAGTTAGTTTTACTACCTTCATAACCCTTCTACTACAAATGGGTACGGTCTCAGTTTTATGTTCGACCAGCTTCAGACCGATTGAATTGAACCAGTAACGCTTTGTTCGTATGGTTTCATTACCGATACGTTCGGCTTCTTCGATATGTTTCCCAACAATACCGACTGCAATATCATCTACGATACCGATAATGTGCGTATCATCGTTGGTGTTAAGCCTTAAAACGTCATCGTACATCACATTCCAGAAAAGCAGTGCAAGTACAGATCCTGTGAAACACCTGCTGTCACCCTAAACTCCTTCATGCCATTCTCTGTTTTATATAATAGCAGTCTATTGCTGAAGTAGTCTGCTATTTCTGAGGTATTGTGGTACATTTAGCTTATGCAAAGCTTCTAGTATTTTTCTTGCAGAATTAAGGCATTCTTTATGTGATGTGATAACAAGACAATATTTCTTGGTACCTCCTTGCGAGGGTTTTCCTCCTTGCGCTATACTATAACCATTTTGACAGATCAGTTGTTGAGCAAGGCTTCCTGAATCCAAATTGGGTTGGTGAAATTCCATTTTCCGCATGTATTGCTTCTTCTAAACGATTACACAATATTTTCTCCAGAATATTTCCTGCAGTGTCCAGCATGCATCTGTAGCCAGATGGGTCATCTGGTGCATACCCACCCTTTGGCAGAAGGACCAGCATTTGCACCTTCCACCTGTCTGGAAACACTCCTTCACCTAGGCTAATGGAAACGTTCAGAATGTTGCAAAGGGCCTTCGGTGATAATTGTATGTCGCAAGCAAGTGTTTTTGATTGGTACAAATTGTTCAAAGATGGTCGAGAACGCGTTGACGACGAACCACGTCCAGGACGGCCATAAACATCAACTGATGATCAACACGTCAATAAAATCAAGGAATTGGTGCTCGAGAATCGACGATTAACAGTCAGAGACCTTACTGGCATCGTTGGAATATCGGAAGGATCAGTGAAAACCATTTTAAAACATCATTTGGGCCTAAGAAGAGTGAATGCACGATTGGTTCCAAAATCACTGCGTTGGTTTTACGAGACCATTTTGCCAAAAATTCGACTGATATCGTTCCGCAACCACCCTATTCGCCTGACTTAGCACCATGTGACTTTTGGCTATTTTCTAAACTCAAAAAACCGCTTCGTGGACACCGTTTTGAGTCAATTGAAGACATTAAACATGAATCGCATTGAAGGCTATTCCGGAAATTGACTTTAACAAGTGTTTCGAGAATTGGAAAAAACGGTGGCACAAGTGTATTGGGGCCGGGGGGTATTACTTTGAAGGAAACGAAATAGATTTGGAAGAATGAATAAAAAATTTTGAAATTATGAACAAAGTCTTACTAACTTTTGCCCACGTAGTATTCCACGAAAAGGATCATTTTGAGCATAATTTTGTTTGCATATGCTAAGTTTAATAGGAATCAAATAACGTGAGCTTCTATACCCTATACCCTATTAAAGTTTATTTCATTTAGTAAATACGAAGATTATAGAATGCCATTCAAAAGCTTTACAAGAAATGTTATAGTCAGCATTTTTCTTCTGCTTATCAATGTCGGTAGATTAATAAGCTTTAATCGATGTTCATACGGTGGAAGCTTCAATAGAGTATTCCAACAAAAACTCTTCAGTGCAAAAACAAGAAATTGTTTCAATCGACTCAATTTTACTTATGTAGCAATTATATTGAGGATTCCAGACAGGAGATGCATACTCAAGGATGGGTCCAACAAGTGAAGTGAATAGCGTTTTTGTTCGTTAAACTCTTTTGACCAGCGTTTAATAAATCCTAACGAACTTTTAGCTTTATTCACACACGAGTTGATATGTAAGTTAAAACTTAATTTGGAGTCCATTGTCACACCCAAATCAACAAATATCAATACATGACTCAGAGTCTGATCCTGTACAGAATATTTAGCAGACATTGGTTGTCTCCTTGCAAATGTCATAAACTTTAATCGGCACCATTTTGAAAAATTATCTAGATCTTCATGCAGAAGTTTTTGTTGGATTATAGAGTTGTAAGATAAGAACAACTTTACATCATCAGCATACATTACAATTTTGCAATTTCGAATAACAGATGGCAAATCATTGATAAACAGAAGAAATAATAAAGGTCCCAGATGGCTCCCTTGAGGAACTCCGGAAGAAACAGCAATGCTTTTTGATACTGCATTTTGGAAAATCACTTTTTGTTTTCTGTTAGTGATATATGACCCTATCCATCTCAAAAGCAAGGGCGGAAATCCAATCAAACCTAGTTTTTTAATAAGGAGGCCATGATTGACTTTATCGAATGCTTTGCTGAAATCAGTATATATAACATCAGTTTATTGGTTATTAATAAATCCATTCATTACACATGTAGTGAATTCTAAAAGGTTAGTCGTAGTAGATCTTCCCTTAAGGAACCCATGCTGCGATGTGTTGATCAATGTTACAACAGAGTGCATAATTTGGGTAACAATTAATTCAAATAACTTAGGTATCACACTTAATTTAGCAATATCTCTATAATTTTATATATTACATTTAACACCATTTTTATGTAGAGGAACAATAAAAGATTCTTTCCAACAATCAGGGAAATAACCTGATTTTAAACATTTGTCAAAGATTATGACAAGAGGTTTATATAAAAGTTCGCACAATTTTTTAATATGCAACTCGGAATATTATCGGGCCCAGATTTAAATGACAGCTCAAGAGGCTTAAGGTGGTGAAGAACATCTAGAGGATCTATGGTTGGAAAATAAATAGTGTTTAACGAATCAATGGAGAAAGGGTAAAAGTCATTGGAGCTAAACGTGGAATATGTAGATTTCAAAAAATCAGCAAACAAGTTCGCAATTATCATGTCATCACTAGAAACAATATCACCAAGACACATAGACGGAGGGAAATCGCTGGCCTACGTTTTGAATTAACAAAGTCATAAAAAGATTTAGGTTCGTGATGAATTTTCATTTTTATACTATTTAAATAGTTTCTATAACATTTATCACTCAGCTTTATATATTCATGACGTAGATGGGAATAGTTACAATAATCCATATTTCTGCCAGATCTTTTATAAACTTTAAAAGCTCGCGACTTCCGATTTTTTAAGTTTCTCAAATCCTTTGTGAACCAAATGGACCCAGTATTCGTAAAAGAAGTTTTAACTTTAGGTACACATTGTTCAAATGCTTTATATAAGACATTATTAAATAGAGATACGCAGCTGTCAATGTTCAGATTATCTAACGGCCAAGAGGTAACAGAAAGAATATCAACGAGTTTATTATAGTTAGTTCTTTGAAAACAGTATTTCAATTTAGCAGTTTTAAAATCAATTTTTAGACTATAGGGTAATTTAAAGAATAATGCTAAGGTAGGATGATGACCATCCTCAGGTATAACATAAGGTTGGGAACGAGAAATTAAAATTTTTGAGTCATCATCTACATAAACAAGATCCAACCATTTTTCATTCCTATTTTTAATGTTATTAATCTTAAACTTAATCCAGAAAGTATATCTTAAAAGTTATTATTGTGTTCTATAACAGTGCAAGAATAAAGATGCCGAACTTCTTCACAAAAGTTCTAAGTAACACTTGGCATATTAAAATCACCAATAACAATCAGTGAATCAGTTGTTCTCATTTTAGAGCAAATTGTTGCCAAGAAAGAAGAATGCTTAAAATAAATATCATCAGTTGAATTAGGCGGGATATATGAACATGTAATAAATACATATTGCTCATCAATCCTTATGCGGACACATAAGAATTCAATATCCTCAGAATAATCTAATGGGTAAACCTCAGATGGATGTAAAGACTGAACGGCAATTAAAATGCCTCCGCTATGTTTCTGAAGGCGATCTTTTCTAAAAATTTGAAAATTAGTACATAGAATTTCAGCATCATATATAGATGGTTTAAGCCAAGTTTCAATGAAAGCTAAAATGTGCGCATTACAAGTAAAACTTTTAAGATATAGTTTGTTCAACTTTGAATTTAACCCTCTGACATTTTGATATATTATTTTCAAAAAATCATTTATCTCTGCTAGTTTTTTTCATCCACACGAGGAATGCGCACAATCCTCTCTGAGTCTGGCCTAGGTTTATAAACAAACTCTTTCACAATTGTACCTTTTGGCCAGAAGTTAATATCAACGATTTTGTCAAACATCTCAGCCGGAATACTAATTTTAAAAGACGAAATATTTCTTTGATATGAGAAGTTGAACTTCAGAACAGAAATGTCATCACTTTCAATTTTTTATTTTATATGAAATTTTATATCATCGACTGTAGAGACAAAAACATTTTTTTTGGGTGCAACTTCTTTAAGTTTTTTGGTAGCAGGCGCGACACCTTCAACTACTGTTAATTTTTTTTTTGGAACTGGTACAGCACATTCTGCGATAGATGAAGGTAAATTTTTTGTTTCTGTCGAAGTTGACATTTCAAAAGTGGGAATAGATGTTAATTCATCAATAACTATGGGGGATTGATTAATAGCCGAAGGAGTAGAAAAAAATGTTGGAGAAACATCGATGGCACTAGACGGGGTAAGAGATTCCGTAGCTTTCTTACCCGCAGGGTTTAAATAAGTGCGTAAATTATATCGATTTTGAATTGGGAGCTCAACATTTTTATCCTCGTCATGGCACTTGAAATCGTTAAAAAGTTTTTCGTACTTTTGAAATTTTTCAACGAGTACTGACAACTCTTTACCAATCTCACTTAATCCTCTCCTAGTAGTATTGAACATTTTGCTTATTTCAACTTCGGCTGATCTGCATTTTAAGCAAGACCAGCCTCTCTCTCCCTTAATGTATAATGTCCGCGATTCTGCCAGAAAGACTAGCACACTTAATATGAGCGAGGCCATCACAAAGCCAACGAGACACCTGACGCTCCTACTCATTCTTTACTGTGCAATTTGGATAAACGCAACTCATTATTTTATTATTAATATTAAAACAGAATAAAAAGACTAGGCAAATAACATATATTTAAAACGTTTGGGAACCACTGCACATGTAAACCGTACCGTTTGCAAATATAAATTTATAAGAAGATGAAAAGAGATTTGAAATAGCTGCAAATATAAATTACCCTTTGCAGATATGAATAAATATGTATGTATAATGTTGAGAGTGTACAAGCTCCTAAAACAGTAAAGATACGAAAAATAGAGAAATTTTTAATACAAAAATACTTACTTTACTTTTAACGGCACAACAACCCATGGAGGGCCTAGGCAGAGCTTTTTCGCATCTATTCATGTTGTGCGTGTTATATTTGTACATGAATGGAAGGGACCTACAGTTTAATGCCGAATCCGAACGGCGAAGTGAAAAGCTTTTCATAGACAATTTTTACTCTTGTAGGTTTGCCATTGCCTGCCAAGAGGTGGTGCCGTGTAGAAAAATTTATTTTTTCTACTTTTTGATTTTGCTTGTGCCGAGATTCGAACTCTGGACACTCTGCGTAGCAGTCCAACGCACTACCACTACACCACAGCGACCAAACAAAAATAAGAGAACAGAATTCGCTCTCACTGCTTATGTATGTATGTAGGTATATATGTATATAAGATTGCACATTAAATTAAATAGAAAAAATAAGAAAAATCAATAGTTAAATTATTTAATCAAAAATTAATAATTTGATAAAATTAAATAATATCACCAAGTAGTTCCAAGTCCGACAAATCACCATATTCGAAACAAACACCAAAATCAAAATGAAACAAATAATAATTTAAAATTCCACAGAGAACAAAAAACACGACCGACTTGTACAATTGTCTCTCAAATTGAGACAATTGTATATCAAGGTACAGGTTTTCTAAACCAACTCAGTTTTTTTTTACTAGCCTGTAGGCCGAGCCCCATGGGTTTTCTTCCGCATCATCGGAGAGTTCAGGAACTTTTGCTGTTTTCAATAAAATCTTTTAAGTTCACGCGTTCCTGTTTGTACTGTAACTCGTAATCTTGGAACACGAAAGTATTTCTTGATCTTGTGTACACTCTTCCGGCCTTGTTGTAGTCTACGCGTAGAGCAGCGATGTTTTCTTTCCACTAATAGACTGGTCTGTGCTTTCCTGAAAACGATGTTCCTGCCATAGACAAATTACATGCTTCCTTAACATGATTCATTAGTATATTGTCCATGTTTCGTGTTGATCCAGATGAAAGCCCCATTTTCCAACCGTTTTGGTTGATTCGACTAGCGTTCTGTTCAGCGTTGTGTCGCCTTTTCACCTCACAAATTATTGGTGTACACGTCACTTATACACCAAGTTGCTGACCTGTACAATGATTCACTCAAAAATTTCAAATCTATTATAATACCGAATCTGCCTATAGCAAAAGTATGCTTCAATCCCGTATTCATTAATGTCACATCAAACTTTGTGATTGATTCGAGCAATGCTAGTCCTCTCGAATTTGTTTTTGGACAACACCATTCAATTGCTCACTCGTTAAAATTACCAGCAATTATTATTCGGTTTCTCCCTCTAGCGTCAGCAAGCAGTTTGTCCATTGTTGCCTCAAATTCTGGCAGTGTAGCACTAGAAGGTATATAGCAGCTATAAATCGCGACCAATCCTACAAACCCAGACACAAACCCATTCTTTGATTTGAATGCGTTCACGTGAAGTGGGATATTCCCGCAACTCCATATAACCGCTTTTCTGAACACGCCCTTTAGCCATACACTTCAATCTTTCTCTCAGTAAGGTTCACACAAAATGGCGACATCTATTGACAGTTCACTAACGGTTTGTGTTAACAGGTCCTGTGACGCCTGACAAGGGTTGAGATTTAGTTGAAGTAGTCTTATTAATGTTGCAAATTTTTAGCTCCCTGTGGAATGTCTGACATCTTTTAATTTACTCCTTAGGCAAAGTATACATCGGTATTTTTGCATTTTTGTACGATGTTACCACAGTTAAGACAATTGTAGCAGCGAGTTGCCTTTAGTTTGGTCCGGATACGACAGATGACCTACCCTAATCGTAATTTACCAATACTCGTGAGCTTATCAGCGTTTCGCCGTACGCCGACCTCATGAATTCAAACGCCGACGGAGGTAAATGCATCTCTTCAAAATGCCGATATAGTGCTTAGGGAAGTTCGCCTCTGGTTCTTACTACTTCGATATGCTTGCTTTCAACCGTAACCTCATGCGTCACAGCTCATATTTTAGCGTTTCGCCCAAGCAGCTTCTCAACCGTCTCTAGAAACGTTACAGTCTGTGGATCATCTGCTTTACTTAGCTCGATGTGTAAGTTGTCTTTCTAATGACTTTTATGATTAGAAAGAGCTCAACTTTTTAAGCTCTGGCTGAGACTTCACCATTTTCAGTATTTCGCGATACAACAGTTCGCTTGTATTTTTGATTACTATAGCATCTGTACGCGTTAATTTGCATTTAGTTCGAGCGCGGTCCATTATTCTCTTTATGGTACTACAGAATTTGCATTTTCAGCTCTTAGCATTTCCTATTTTGCTAGGCTGCTTAGTATTTTCAACCGTATTTTTTGTTTCCCCACTGGCTGGTGTTTGTATGTTTACCAGCTGCGTCTTATTCTTTGCAGCCAGCGACACCATACTCTCGTCACAGCTCTCGCTCAATCTTTTGTGGATTTTCCTGGTTTTCTCCGTTCGGTTCGGCATAAAACTGTAGGTCCCTTACATTCATGTACAAATATAACACGCACAACATGAGTGGATGCGAAAAGCTTGGCCTTTGGCGCTACATGCGGTCATATTCGACACTGATAATCTGAAATTCATTGTGGTAAAGTCATAACACTTGCCACAATGGCTGTCTATCTCTTTATCGGTGTCCTGTGTGACTTTTTCCCTCATTCATTCTCCCTCCTTCTTCTTCCCACCTATCAACCTTCAACACAATGCTCTGCATTCATAGGGGTAAGCCCTGTGTGGTGCAGCCGCGGATTTACCTGTAGGCAGATTAGGCATTTGCCTAGGGCCTCCTATTAATGAGGGCCTCCAAAATTTAACAAGAAAAAAATTTAATACTATTAACTGAACTATATTTATTTGCGATTGTAGTAGGCCGTTACAAAATAAAATATATGATACACAAAACATAAAATATAAATATAAAAATTTTAACATTTTCAAAAGCAAATAGGAAAAAAAGAACCAAGCATAATCAAGCTTTGCGTTTCTATACTTCGTTTGAAAAATGCAATTCCATTCATTTCATTTCATTGTTTGTTTGAATTTTATTGCATTAGCATCGAATTTTCGTTGCATGATTTTGAATATTGAGAACAATTATTTGTGTTTATTGAGTATTTCTATTAGCATAATTTAAATTTTGATTTGAGATTGATATTTTCAGAACAACCAACAGTTTTTTTTACTACCAACACCAACTTTGTTGCTTTCAACATTTAATAATTCTTAATTCACTCAAAAATTAAACCATTTTTGTTTTTTAAAAATAATTAAAAATATACTTTAAAATGAGAAGAACTTTCGAGTCTGGCGCACAAAAACGACTACGAAAAAAAATTCAAATGAGGGAAAATGAAAAGCAAAGAAACTCCCTTGCAAAATTTATGTCTTGGGATGGCAATGTTCCATCTATCATCTGCGGTGGCAGACAAAAATGTTTCACAACCAGTAATAGCTGATAACGATGGTCATCAAATAGGAGTATTTGTGTGGAAGAAGGTGCAAGTGATAATTGCGTTGCCATTACCAATGACATAGATATTGAAATTGAGAGTAAAGTAATAAAATGTACAAATACTTATCCTAACTTTACTGATATTGGTTTATTTTGGCCAAAAATAATTAGTAATGATTTGATTGAACATTGATTTGTACAAAACCCAAAAATGTGGGAGATTTAGAATCTTATAAAAAACGTTATAAAGATAATAATTATCAACAAATATACCGAAAATTAAATGATGTAGGACGTTTTGAAAAGACGTGATGAGTTGAAAGAACATAAAAGTTGTATGTGTGCTTATGTTCGTCGTGCTAAAATAAGTGGTCGTGTCGATTCCAAACTTTTAGATGTAATAGAAAAAGATGCAATTTATTGACGTTAAATATTAAAACGAGTCGTTGCTACAGTTAGACTTTTGGGAAGTTTGGGCTTAGTGTTTAGAGCACATGCTAATTCTTCCAAAGTCAAATTTCCCAGCTGTATTGAATATTTGGCTGAATTTGATGACTTTTTAAAGGTTCACTTAGAAAAATACAGTACTTAATTGCGGGTACTTAACCACGTGTGATGATTCATAGAACTTATGGGCAAAAGTGTACAAAACTCCATTGTTGATGAAATAAAACGAGCTAACTATTTTGCTCTTATAGTTGATTCCACGCCTATTGCTAGCCATACTGACCAGTTAACTATTATTATCAGGTATACAGATTTAGATCAAAAAATTAAAGAAAGGTTCATATGTTTTATTCCGATCGAACATCATGATGCAACATATTTTGCCAGCTTGTCCGAATTAGGGTTGAACATTAATAATTGCCGGGGACAAACATATCGAACATGTCAGGCATTTACAACGGTCTCCAAGCTAAAATTAAAAGTTACAGCAAAAATGCTGTTTAGTTGGAAATACAGCTGCAGAATGTTCTTCTAAAGCTATTAGATTCTTCGATTTTATTCAAAATTTATTCGACTTTTTTTCATCTTCGACAAAGAGATGGGATCAGCTAATGAAAACTAAGAAAAAATTAAGCCATACCTTAAAACGTATATGTGACACTCGATGGTCATCCGGAGCTGAAGCTGTATTAACTGTACGAAATAATTTTTCTTTCATAAGAACCGTTCTTGGTGAAATTTGTATTAACCCATCTGAAAAGCCCATAACAAAGTAGTTTTGAAGATTTAGAGACGGCACTGTTATTGATTTTTTGGAATACGCTATTGCAAAGAATTAATGCCGCCAATAAATCGTTACAAAACAAAGAATGTAACATACAAAAAGGAACTAATTTATTGAAATCTTTATCAGCATTCATACTTAGCTGGTTTCATACTGCCTGAAATGTATGCGTCAATTCTGGAGGCTTAACATCAACATTTTCAAAAGTTGAAATAATCCAAAAATTTTTTTTAACAATCCCAATAGTAAATGCATCTGGTGAGAGATCATTTAGGATTCTTAGGGTCAAAAATTACTTAAGAACGTCACTTGGCCAAATAAAATTAAATCACTTATCCATCATGGCCATTGAAAGCGACTTAGTTAAAAAATTCACTATGGCTCCTTAATTGATAGTTTTGCAAGAAATGAATCACGAAAAAAAATAATTTAAATGGTCTATAAATTCTAACATAATATTTGTCTATCAAAAATGTTGTTTCTTTCGTCAAAATTTAGAAAATTAAGGCACAAGTACAAAAAAAACAAAAAGTAAAAGTAAAGTATGCTTGCCTTCATAGAATACAAGCAATCCATCAATGTATTGGCCAATTTTTCATCTGTTGGTACCTTCACAAAGACTTCATTTTGATGTTTAAGTCCAAAAGGCACATCGAGCTCGTTACGTCCTGGTCCAAGTCAATGAGATCCGGTGAAGAAACAGCTTTCTTCAGTATTTCCCTCCTGGCGTATCCTGGCGATCCTGCGAGCCTACGTCCTTTGAAGGGATCAAAACTCTCTGCAACAGCAAGATTAGGGTTAACTTGCACGCCGCAATGTCTGATTTTAGTATCCCTGCAAAGCTCATTTGTCTTTGCAAAATGACACTGACCGACACCAGCAGCGCAGTGAAAATGGGGACAGACTTCTCCGCGCCATTTGATAACAAAAGAGGTTTCAGACAAGCTGACTCTTTGATCTTATGCTGGAGAAAATAATTCCAGCTGCGAACATCGACCGCATAATTGAGTCTTGTAGAAATGTAAAAGTCCTATATAAAATATAGTTATTGCCTGTCGAATCTTAAAAATAGTTTACGCAGACAGAAGAAATAAAAAGCAAGTTTATTATAATTACACATTACGGTTTATTATGATATTCGTTGCATTTGTTTAGTTACTAAACAGGGTTGGGTTAAATAGTTCTTTTTCACATCAATTCCCGTTTAATTAATCTCGGATAATTGCGCTTCCCAAAAAAAAAAAGTTGTGGCAAAATTTTTAATATACATTATATAATGTAACTACGGCACCATTTTCTCCAGCCACATATCTACATTACTTATGAGCATATCATTTTTCTCTGCACGAAATGATTACTATTATTTTTCTTAAATTAAGTAGAAATCAATAGAACCGAGTATCGGTTAATTAATTTATTCGGTCAATTGCGTCTAAATCTCCGATTTAAGTCTGTTAACTTAAACGATGTATAAGCTTTTGTACAAACTTTGTTTTCATAGTTTTTGTTTTTCTTGATACATTTAACACACAGGGTGTACTCCTATGAATGCAGAGCATAGCGTTGAATGGAAGGGAGATTGATAAGTGGGAGGAAGAAGGAGGGAGAATGAGAGAGGGAATGCAATCACACAGGACACCGTTAAAGAGATAGGCAGCCATTGTGGCAAGTGTTATGCCTTTACCCTTTACCACAATGAACTTCAGTTTATCAGTGTCGACTATGACCGCATGTAGCGCCAAAGGCCGAGCTTTTCGCATCCACTCATGTTGTGCGTTTATATATCAAAATTTTTTTTTTTTTTATTGATATTTTCAGCACTCATGGTGTACCCCTATGAATGCAGAGCATTGTGTTGAATTGAAGGCAGATTGATAGGTGGGAGAAAGGAGGGAGAATTGGAAACGAAATGCAATCCACATGTAGCGCCAAAGGCCAAGCTTTTCGCATCCACTCATGTTGTGCGTGTCATATTTGTACATGAATGGAAGGGACCTACAGTTTTATATTCTGAATCCGAACGGCGAATTGAAAAGCTTTTCATAGGCAATTTTTACTCTTGTAGGTTTGCCATTGCCTGCCAAGAGGTGGTGTATAATTTTGTTGTTATTGCTTTTTTTTTTTTTTTAATTTTGCCTGTTTCGAGAATCGAATCCCTGACACTCTGTGTAACAGTCCAACGCACTACCGCTAAGCTACAGTGACCACTTTAGAAGCAAATATTGATTTCTCACAAAAAACAAATCGTCTTCACAAATAAGAAGCTGTTTATTGTTGAACAAGCGCATAACCAACAAAATGACAGAACAGAGGCTCCTGGACAATCATTCGTCATTCATCATCAACAAAATCCGCAATCTGTCATGATATGGGATGGGATTCGACGTTCCAACAAGACTCTGTACCAGAGAGTCTTATGATGTATTGCTCTTTCCAAAGCTGGGCTGGCATATAAATAGAGAAAGACTTTCCGTTTCCTCCTCTTTTGATTAGCTACTACAGGAAGTAGTGAATGGATGATTAAGTTATTCTAGACGTGGAGCAGGTAGTCAGTCATTTTCACTTCTGTTCAGCTATAGTGAGGTAGTGAGAAGCAAGAGTAGTGGCCTTGACACTGCTAAACGGAATTGCGAAAGATTCCGCTGTAGCGATGTCAAGGGCTGAACCCAATCTAGCTAGCTTGTCTGCCATTTCATTAACCTCGATGTTCCTATGGCCTGGAACCCATATTAGAGTAATTTCTAACCTTTGGCAGGGTAGAGCGAAATCCTCCCTGCATTGGAATTTATTATGGAAGAATCTACGGCTTGACTGTCTGTAAAGATAGCAATCTTGGCCCCATTATTCCTGATGTCATAAAGGGATCTGCACGCCTCTTTTATTGCCATTAATTTAGCCTGGAATATACTGGCTTCGTTGGCGAGGCATATGGCTGCGCACAGTTCTAGGGACTCTGAGTAGACGCCTGCCCCTACACCGCAGCCATTTTGGACCCGTCGGTGTAGAGCTCCACGCCAAAGCCCCAATTAAACTTGTTTCCTCCAATCCGCTCTGGATGGAGAAAATACAGAAAATTTTTTCCTGAACTTTTGGGTAGGTGTAATGTAGTCAATGTTGATGTTGTGTAGCAACGGACCCTGTAGGAGTATCTTGCTATGGCCCTATGTTTTTCTGGTCAAGCTTCTTACTTCTTTGAGTCTGACTGCGCTACTTGAGGCGATTGATTTTATGTGTAACTCTGTTGGCCATAAGTGAGTAAGTTAAGGGCCTCAGCTGAACTAGTTCTAAGTGCAAGAGAATACAAGCTGATTTTTGTATTCTATTGAGTTTAGTTTGATTGTACTTCTTAGGTGCAGCCGGCCACCAGACCAGGGTTGCGTATGTCACAATTGGTCTTGCAATGGCTGTGTATGACCACAATGATATTTTTGGTTGAAGACCCCATTTCTTACTCTGCATTCTCTTGCAGGTACAGAGTGTTACACTTGTTTTCTTTACTTTGTGTTCTATATTCAGTTTCAAGCTGAGTTTGTGGTCTGAAATAACACCTAGGTATTTAGCTTGTTGAGATAGCCCAAATTTTACGCCATTTAATTTAATATTGAAGCTAGGTACTTTTGACATAGTGGTAATAAGCATTAATTCGGTTTTATTGGGGTTCATGTTTAGACCACAGCTAGTAGCCCATTTACTGAGTGACGCTAAGGCTTTTTTCCCTAATTTCACTAATTACGGTTGGACACATGCCTGATATTATGTAGTATCACAATATCGTCCGCCTACGCAACCACTTAAAAACCTTGCCCATTAAAAGTAGTAAGAATATCATTAACTAAGAGTATCCAGAGCAGGGGAGACAGAACTCCCCCTTGCGTGGTACCTCTATTAACAGAGCGCATAGCTGCATTAATGTAAACCTTGGCAATGGTTTTTCTTGTATTGAGTATGTTTTCGATCAAATTCATTTAGACTCGCGTCTGAACCTAATTGTTTAGAGCAGCTAAAATGGAATCTGTATTGATATTGTTGAAGGCCCCTTCAATGTCTAGAAAATCCACTAAAGATTCAATTGATCTTTCGATAGTTCTGACCTGCAAGGCCATTACTACTGACATGCCTTTGAGACATGTTGTGATTTAGAGAGTAAAGTTGTAAACATCTTATCTCGAAGGTGATCATGTTGAATGCGTTGAAAGGTTTGGAGAACAAAGGATGACAACCTAATGGGTATGAAATTGTTAGCAGTTTCCTATCCCTTCTTTCCAGCCCTAGGGATAAATATTACTTTTTTCCGGTTCCAGCTGGATGGAACGTATCCAAGTAACAGACTTTTCTTGAAGAAAATCTCTAGCCAAGGAATTACCGTTCCACGTAGATTCCATAACATAGCCGGAAGTATTCCATCAGGGCCTGTTGTCTTGTAGGAACTGAAAGAATACTATCGGCCAAACAATACTATCTTTAGATACAATGGAATTGATGGTCTCGGGAGATATGCCAGCTGTTTGAACTTTAGAATCATTGCTGTCAATGTAAGCTTAGTTGCCTGGGAAATGAGCGCTCATTAGAAGGTATAAAGATTTAACTGAAGACTTCGGCAGCAATGGGCAGGAGTGTTCTTTGGATAAGAGTCTACCCAAGCGGGCGAAGTCTTTAGTTGTCTCGATAGAATTACATTATTAGCTGATATATTTCTTATATTCTTTGAGACAGTCTTTATATGGTTGAAAATATTTGTGTTTGTAGCAGATGTTGAAGATTATTCTAGTCATTTCTCTGAGTCGACCTAGGTCTTCATTCCACCAAGGAGGCGTGCTGCTTCGAAAGCACTTACCTCTTCATCCATATCTTTATAGGATTTTATTGAACTATTTTTATGGGAACGAGCTTCTTGAACTTTAGGTCGAAGAGTATCCAGCAGTAGACTGAGAAAGACTTCTAGTTGGACACCCTCCAATTGCTGACTCTTAGAGAGTTGTTGTCTGTAAAAATGTAACGTCTAAGACCTGAAAGTTATACGAGCTCGGAAACATAAAAGTTGGTGTTGTTGCACACGTTATAATTGTTAAGATTAGTATTCAGTATATTATTGAATAAAGATTCATCTCTAACTTTCGTTTCTGAGCTTCCCCAAATCTCGTGTCTCGAGGCTACTACATGAGTTCGAATTCGATGTTTCCCTCGCGTAGGAAAACATCGAAATTATCTCACACACATCTTGCGTGCTGCAAATTAATTTGCATTACTTTCAACATCGGACAGTTGGATTAGATTTGATTTAAGGTATTTCAACACTTACGCACTTCATTGGTCCATTACCAGTATCCAGATTCGAGCACGAGGTGGGCAAGGCTGCTGATCTCAACAACATATTCCTCAAGAACTTTTCCGTCGTTATCGCACTTGATCACCCTACAGCCGGGGAGGACCTCTGCAGAGTCGAAGGAAGAAGGTGTGCCGTCCTGAGCTCCGATCACGTGCTTGTCTAGCACGATTCTGGAGAATTTTGCCTCGATCTCCCTCCATCTCTCCAGGTCTCTCATGCCACTGTTGTTACCTTTGTCTATCAGTGCAATAAGTAGGTTATCCTTAACCACCTCGCTCAATGGAGGTTGTGTTGATAAATTGGTCATGTTGGCGATACCTTAGCTCTCTTCCGTGCCTGGTTGATCACATTCTTTGACCAATATCTCTTCGCCGGGATTTTTTGGGATCTAGATGCAAGGAATTCTTGGTTTTTTATTATCTAATAAGCGCATGTTCGTTAATGCTTGTTGCACTCCCGTAGTACTGCAGCATTTACTAAAGCAATGTGGCTGGTGCACGCCACAAGCCGGCAGTTCATTAGGAATAAGGGGAAATATCGGGGTGAGAAGGCCACAGTTACTCTCTAAGAAGGCCAGGTATCAGTGAGAGAAACTTTGAGAAACCTTTACAGCATGGTTAAACCTGGGCTGTGATAGGTTCACTGACCTAACTTTAGATCAATCACCACGTCAAGGTGCGTCAACGCGAGACGCACATATTTTTCAATTATCTTTTTCTTCTGCCTGTTTTTCGTTTTAAATTACAATAACTATTGTATACACATATTAATTGTCGCCCTGTACTTTTTTTTTTTTTTTTTTTTTTTCCTTATAAATATTTATAAATATTTCTCAACTGGTCTTGTAGTAGCTCATACGATCAACCCAATTTTTCAGTATGTTTTCAATTGTATGGACCAATTTCGTCCGTAATACTACTGTCAAAAGTTAAAATGCAATGAAAATATTGGTAGCGAGCAAAATGTGTAGCAGCTACAAATGTAATGGCTGAAATTGCCGCGAAAATTGATTAAACTTTAACTTTTGAGCGTCGACACACGCAAGTGTTTAGAAAACAAGCCATTCAATTTATAAAAATATTAGATAGAAGACCGGAGCACGGAAATATATTTTTAAAATATATATTTAATATTTTTTTTCTATAAATTGACATGCGTCATCTGGTGCACATTCTGTAAATTTTTTTTTTATGCTGTTATGCGCTAAAAACGTTGAACATTTGTTTTCGCTGCTACCGCTCTTGTAGAGGTGGAATTGCATTATTTCCATTCCTAACACTTATCTTTAATGGCTCCCCACAAATAATAGTCCAACAGAGTCAATTCGAACTGGCCAATTCACTTCACCAAAACGGTTAACAACGCGATTTTCGAAATTCCCACGCAAAAGATCGATTGTTTCACGGCTTGTGTGTGCCATTCTGTTGGAACCAAATGTTGTCTAAGGCCATATCTTCTAAAATAGGCCACAAATATTCAGTTATCATTGTACGATAGCGCACACAATTCACTGTAACGCATCTTCCTTCCTATTGGCCACTCAACAATCGCGCATGGATTTTCTGAGCTCCAGATGTGGCAATTTCGCTTATTAACGTAATCACCAAGGTCAAAGTGCACTTCGTATGAAAAGATGATTTATCGGTGTAGGATATACACATAAGTAAACACAACCTACCCCACATTTCATTCTCTCAACTACATATGTTCGACAATGCATCGAGTAACGTTTATGCTAGCGATGCACTTTTGGCGGCCACTGAACTCGATGCATGCTAATGGTTCTGAACGTTGACCATCGATTTCAAGTGCATATTGTGAAATGCGCTCAATTTAGCTGAGCGTTCTGCGACACCACTCGTCAAACTCGAAATATGTAATTTTAATACCTCTGCGGATTCAAATGCATGTTAGTAAGTAGGTGCATGTTTAAACCCATACGAGCAAGTAGGTAGGATAAGATATAACTTTTAATTAGCTTAGTATAACAGTTTTGTAAAAACATATAAAAAGGCCAGCGCGCCGTTAATAAAGTCAGATTTTAACTAGCACTATGTTTTGCGAGTATGAAATTTCGTTGAACAGATAAACATTTTTATCTACAATACGCGCGTTTACATACAATATCAATTGTATAAACACTTATATTTTGCAATTAAATAAATCAAAAACTAAAAACACACGAAAATGGCAGACAAAACAATAACAACAACAATGCCGCCCCAGTACCAATTTGAGTAATACGAATTGGTCATTACCACATCAAAGTATGACTGCAGCAGGCAGCAGCGGCGGCTGCAATTGCAGCATCTCAACAACACCAGCAGCAGCAATAACAACAAACTACTCCACAGAGGCCTTCTTCACACAGCAACAACAACAACAGCGGCAGTAGCAAAATCACAAAATCACTAATTTAAGTTTAAGCAACAACAACAACAACAATTGCAAGAAATAATCATGTCATCCTTTAGCATAGAAACTGCCTCAAAGGCATTGCCCACTTTTTCTGGCAATTTTCGGGAATTAGAAAGTTTTATTATCACAGCCGAATTTATAAATAAAACGCTCAATGCAGAAGGCATAATTGATTTCCTACAGTATGTCTATCATGCCAAACTGACGGCAAATGCCCGCACCTCGCTGGGCAGCCATTCGAGACCAGAAAGTTTTGAAATATTAAAGCAACTTTTGCAAAACAGATATATAGTAAAGACAACACGACAATAGCACAATTACAGACAAGATTAAGCAACTTACAACAACGAAATTTAAATATAAATACTTACAAAGAAAAGTTACTTAACATTATAGAAGGACTGAACAGGTTGGGCATTGCAAATTTGGGTTCATCAGCCACTAAAGCTGAAAAGAATGTCATTACAAGGTGCAATAATAAAGTTGAACTTGACGCATTCAAGAAGAGCTTGAATGCAAATATAAAATCAACAATTTTCGCTGCGCGTCCAAAATATTTAACGGAAGCCGCAGAATTAGCTCTTGAACTTGAAAACGAATCAATGCCACAACAAAATGCAATTATGCAATTTCAGCGAACATTCAACTCGCAACAGTAGCAATGCTCGATATAATTCAAGGCCAAACGTTAATGTGGATCAGAACTTCAATAATCCATTTAAATCAAACAGAAACAAAAACCAAAACAACCAACATAATTTCAGCCGAAACCAGAACAGAACTCAATACTACAAAAACAACAGAAACAGAATGCAAAACAATAACAATAGCTACGACCGAAACGGTAGCAGGAGTTAATATAACAACTACAATATAAATAGATACGTTGACAATGACACAAACGGACGCGTATATACTGTATACTATCAGGGAAACGTCATGGGCTCGGAAGACACAGTCATTCCGGATAGCCAAAATTTAAAATGTTCAAAGTATCGGATAATAATACAAATTTCATAAAATTAAAATACAAAAATAACATAATGACATATCTAATTGATACAGGCGCTGATATATTCCTATGTAGAATAAGTAAAAAATTAAACGATGCTTTTTACAATCCAGATGAGAAATGTAAATTAACCGGGATAACAGACGAACAAACTTTTTCACTTGGGAAAATAACATTAAAACTGAATTTTGGACAAGGGGATTTTGAACACGACTTCCAAGTAGTTAATTATGATTTTCCAATTGAAACAGATGGGATACTAGGCAGAGACTTTTTAAAGACATTCCTTTGTAAAATCGACTATGAAACATTCACAATTTCTATGACAGTAAAAGACATTACAACTACATTACCTATGCACACACAAACACAATGCACTCACTATAAAAATATCGCCAAGAACTGAAATAATACCATCTGGAATCTTTCTCAGTTATTCTATTGCGCCAAAAACAGGGATGACAAATAGAAAAATTCTAAACACTACGGATACTGAAGTAATTCTGGAAGGCATTTAGAAACGGATTCACTGACAAACTATGACATTGTATAATACAACAATGTCCAACATTCACACAACGAAGAAAGACTGAAACATATTTTAGACATTAAAAGCACGGTCAAAAACGCAAAAGACGATTTAACAAAAATATTCAGACAATACCAAAACGTATTTCAAATTGACAACGAACCTTTGTCTACCAACAATTTCTATAAACAAAACATTTCTACCACAGACAACACTCCGGTGTACATAAAAAATTACAGACTGCCACATACGAGGTATGATCAAAAAGTAACCGTTAGTTTCAAAAGTATTTATTTATTTACCAACAACTATCTTATCCCCTTCAAAGTAATCCCCCTCAGATATAATACACTTATGCCAGCGTTTTTTCCAATCCTCGAAACACTTTTGAAACGCGCTTTTTGGCATCGCCAACAGCTCCTGTTTCGATTTTTCTTTTATCTCCTCAATCGTAGCAAAACGCGTTCCTTTCATCTGTGTCTTCAGTTTTGGGAAGAGGAAAAAGCCAGCGGCGGCCAAGTCCGGTGAATACGGTAGTTGAGGTGATAACGGTTCTGTTTTTGGCCGAAAACTTACGCACAAGCGACGTTGTTTTTGCTCAAAATTTAGCAATTTTGGAACAATCTTCGCTGCCGCACGTTCCATGCCTAAAACATCCGTAAAAATTGCTTGGCCGAACGATATGCCAACATCATCAGCAACCTCGCTGATAGTGATTCGACGATTATCCAAAATCAATTTCTTCACTGCGTCAATGTTTTCATCGGTTGTTGACGTGCTCGGGCGACCAGGACGAGCATCGTCATTGACATCTTCTCGGCCTTCCTTAAACCGGTTATACCACAATTGAACTTGTGTTCTGCTCATAGTAGACTCACCAAAGGCCACAGTCAACATTTTAAAACTGAAGACAGTTTCTTTGATCCATTTTTTCGAATAGAAAAAAATATAAGAGCACACCAAAACACGACTAACCTTTTTATCTGTCAAAAACAAACTAACAATCCAAAATGGTTGGTATTGCCAACATATATAACAGACATGTGTACCAACATAACAGAAAAAAAATGCGAAAATCGAACATACGTAACTCACGAAATTTGAAAATAACGTTTATTTTTTGATCACACCTCGTACACATACAGAGGTGATAAATGAGCAAGTGCGTGAAATGTTGAAAAACGACATAATTGAACCTTCCGTTAGCCCATACAACGGAAGGCAAAAGAAATGGAGACTTTGTAGTCTCCTTAATAGTCTTAGTAGTAGTAGTGGACTTTAGGAAGCTCAATGATAAAATCGTTAATGACAAATTTCCGCTAATTCAACTGGAAGATGTTCTAGACAAGTAAGGCAGAGCAAAATGGTTTTCAATCCAATTCCAAAAAATGCCGAAAAAGTAAGAAGATTCGTTGGATTCTGTAACTACTATAGAAGATTTATTCCAAATTTTGCAGACATTGCAAACAGTTCAAATTCTCTTTTGAAAAAGAAAACGAAATTCACATGGAATGAAGAGCTTCAAATAGCATTTGATTCACTGAAAGAGAAATTAATTACACCATCTTTATTGCAGTATCCAGATTTCAATAAACCATTTATTCAACGCATCCAATTATGCGTTAGGCGCCATTCTATCACAAGGCGAAATTGGCAACGATTTGCCAATATCTTATGACAGCAAATCACTGCAAAAACACGATCTAAATAAACCAGTAATAGAAAAAGAACTGCTAGCGATACATTGGCGAATCAACTTTTTCAAACAAAATAAAGAGACAAATAATGCAAACATGGTAGAGGGATACCATAGTAAAAATGATAAGGATAAATGCAAAGCCCAGAAGCCTGATCAACTTCTAATATGGGATTGTACATCCGTTAGTGACGTCAGAAATATAAAGAAATTGCAATTTAATGAAAATAGAGAAAAAGAAAATATATATATTGAAAATAATATCGTGCACGTAGGACATAGCAATAATTCAGCGAAACCAGTTTCTCCTCTGAAGAAGCTACTATCCAAAGAAGAAGAATATATGAATAAAAATTTTAACCCGCATGCGAGATACAGCGATAACTCATCGAAACTAGATTCGATCTTGAGGAAACTGATATCTAAAATGAAGAAAGAGAATATTAAAAAGCTAGCGCTAGCCCACAATGACAAAATATTCTAATTATTTACGAATAAAGAATTTAAAGAAGTATATACAAAAATAACGAATATTCCTCACACACATAGTCCTAAACTGAAAATACCAATTTATGAACCACCAAAAATGGTACACGATGACCTGACAAAATACAAACTTATTAACGATTACCTTAACAATGGCCACTTATGAGTCAGAAAAACATTGATAAAATTAAAACAAAGATAAGTGTGGAAAAACATGTACAAAATGGTCAAGAGATTTGTGTCGCAATGTGACATATGCGCTAAAAGAAAAACAAACAAGGAACACAAAAGAGCCACTCACGCTGACAGACACCCCTAGCGATAGTTTTCAAACATTGTCAATCGACACCGTAGGCCCATTACGTATTTCAAACCAATACCGCTACATACACACAATACAATGCGAACTCACAAAATTTGTAATTGCACATCCAATGTCAACAAAAGATGCAGAAACTGTTGCACGAACATTGGTTGAGCAAGTAATTTTGAAATACGGTCACTTTCAGGTGTTGAAATCCGACAATGGGACGGAGTTCAAAAATAAGCTAATGCGTAACATATGCGAACTATTGAAAATAAAACAAACTTTTTCTACCCCTTATCACCATCAAACGTTAGGCTCACTTGAAAGAAACCACAGGGTACTGAACGAATTTCTATTGATATTGACAACTAACCATGAATGGGACAAATGGATCCCATATTTCACTTTCACATACAACACAACCACACACATAGATACAGGATATACACCGCATGAGTTTGTTTATGGAAAACTACTATACCAACCAAATGACATTTATGAGTCAAAAACAAAGTTTTATGATTTTAACAATTATCTGTGCGAGATGCGTACCAGATAGAAGTTTGCTTTAAATAAATCAAAAGAATTGCTAAATAGAGCAAAAGAAAAACGTACAGATAAGAATTTAAGTTATACTTACAAATACACTTAAAGCAGATATAGAAGATTTAGTTTTACTTAAAATAGAAGATAGGAAGAAAATCCAATTACCAAATAAGGGCCCATTTAGAATTTTAGATCGAATAGTGTACGCTTTTCATAGGCAATTTTTACTCACGCAGTTTTACCACCTCCACCTTAATACTATAGTAGATTATAATGGTATAAATCAGAAAGTCCATAATAACCAATTAAAACCATATAATGTTATACTTTAAGAAAATATTTTTTTACATATTTTACTATTACTATAACTCTATATATAATTGCAGGACAAAAATATATTCATTTCTAACTTTTATTTAAAATCATTAAAAATTAGGCCAAAAACAAAAACTTTATCATTAACTATATACTTATAATATATATATTATATATAAATTATCAAATCTAAGAAAACTTATTGTAATCCCTAATTTTTCTCTTAAGGTAAAGTAAACACAACCTACCCCACATTTTCTCACGAGTGCATATGTTCGGTAATGCATCGAGTAACGTTTATGCTAGCGCTGCACTTTTGGCGGCCACTGAACTCGATGCATGCTAATGGTTCTGAACGTTGACCATCGATTTCAAGTGCATATTGAAATGCGCTCAATTTAGCTGAGCGTTCTGCGACACCACTCTTCAAACTCGAAATATGTAATTTGAATCCCTCTGCGGATTCAAATGCTCATCTTCTTTCAAGCGTTTCAGATCCCAATTAACGACCCGAAAACGTTGCGGATGGTAATGTGGCTTAAGCGGTTGTACCTGTTAAACTTTGTACGGCTTCATACCGAAGTCTTATGCAAAATGCGCAACAAAGAAGTGAGTGAAATGTTCAATACCCGAGAATGATGGCGAGTTGATGTGGAGAAACATTCGGAGAAACAGCAGCAATTTCGGTTGTGCACTGCAGGAGTACGAGAGCGTGTAGTTTTATCCAATAAAGATCCAGTTTTACGCACATGTTTCACAAATTGATCCACAAATTGCGAAAAAGGCGCTTCTCTTCTGCCGTATTTTCTTACACTTTCAGTAGAAGATTCACCATTTTTAAAGTAAATTTTTACTATTTCCCAACGTTAACCGCAAATATAAAGCTATTTTTCCGTCATAATGCGAATTAGAGTTGCCACACTCAAAATAACGAGGAGTTCAAATTCCAAATGTTTGTATGTTCTAGTATTACTATGTAACTTAAGAAGTAAGTTAGAATCATCTAAATATGACTTCAGAAGTGATTTTTTTGATTTTATTACTATTTTGCTTTGTGTATTCTAAGTTCCTCTTTAGAAGTTCCTCAAATTGAAGTGTCACAATTTTGCTGGGTATAGGATATGAAATTAAATTATGTACATAGAAAGTCCTTACCCAACATATGTCAACTGCTGCTCTATGCAAGACGGGTAGCATACATATTTTGTGCCAACTATTTCTTTAGCTATAGACAACACATCAGCTGAAAATAGTAAAAAAAAGATAAAGAAGGAGCATACATACATATATGTTTGTTTAATGTTTTTAATATAATAAATAAATAATATATAAATAAAGATAGTTATCTTCTGATCTGTTTGTTCTATATTTACTTTACTTTACTTTTAATGGCACAACAGCCCATGGAGGGCCTAGGCCGAGCTTTTTCGCTTTTTCGCATATACATTTCGTTTGTTCTATATACATTGTTGTTATTCTCTCTGGTCTTGAGGCATGTTCATTAGGTTTAAGTTCATTTTTTGCAATCCTGGCAACCCTAAGCAGCTCGATTTTCCTATCGTTAAGTTTCGAGAGAATAGCGGGGTATTTTGCCATCTTTATACAATTTACCGAAATTTTAAAAGAAGAATTTCTTTAATAACGGAGAAGCCAAAAGGTGCAGACGTCCTACCGCAGCAATCAACCTTAGAAAAACCGTTACCAGAAACAGCTATTTGCCACGAGAAGGAAAATCATAGCTAGACTTCATACATAATTAGCGCTATACCGTTTTTTATTTTGCGTAAGGTATGTCAGAAGAAGTATATATATCTAAGCATTTACCCCTAGCATCTTTTGCCACTCGCTTTTTCATTTATCAAATTTTTTTTTTCGTCTTTGAGTCTGGCGTCATCGATAGTGGGTTACAGTTGTCGAAATTGTTTCTTACATTCTCTCACCAGCATACTCGTACATACAGTTGCACCTAAGTTTTCAATTAAATATATTTGAGAAAATTTTTTTTATATTCATAGCGGGTTATAATCTAAGTACCCTACTATATGTATGCCTGGAGATTCAAATATTATGAAATTTTTGAATTTTAATTTAACGCGTACAAAAACAAAATTAAACGCAAATTAAAATCAAATAAAAGCAAGTGAAATCTAATAAAAAAATAACTTACTTACTTAACTGGCTTACTGATAAGGCCAAGTGCAGTCAGGTTGCCCTGCACCTGGTCTTTCCAACGGAGATTAGGACGTCCCCTTCTGCGTGTTCCTCCACCGTGGTTCAAATAAAACACTCTTCTAGCCGGAGCGCTTTCTTCCATTCGCTCAACATGATCAAGCCAGCGAAGCCGATGGATTTTTATAAGCTTGAATATGTCAGTGTCGGCGTACTGCTCATACAGCTCATCGTTCCATCTTATTCGATACACGTCGTCAACGCTTACTGGTCTGAAGATCTTATGGAGTATCTTCCTCTCGAACGCTCCTAACAGTCTCTCATCATTGAATTGTGGAATCACCTTTTTCATGGATTGGGCAGAGAATGCTGGGATTCAAATCGCTTGGCATGCTTTCATCCGACCATATTCTGCATAGAAGCTCATGCATGCGTTTTTTGAGCTCTTCGTCTCTAGTTTTAAACAACTCAGCAGGCAGGGCATCTGCTCCTCATAGTCGGGTGGCGGTACTTTAACGCCGCCAGTGATTGGGGTTTCCGGAGTAAATTCCGCAGTGGCAGGATTATTGCCGTCATCGCCATTAAGCAGCTGCGAAAAGTGCTCCCTCCATAATCATTATGCCCTGAACATCTGTCACCACATTTCCTTCTTCATCGTTGCAGGAAGAGGCCCCGCTCTTCAAACCATCAGTCAGGCGTCTTATTCTTACAAAGAATTTTCGGACCTCGTTCCTGTCCCGTAATATATAGCATTGAACTCGCGTCTTTCTACATCTCTTTGCTTGCACCTGAAGAGACGATTCTCCTCCCTCCTCAACTCTCTGTATCACTCCTTAGCACCTCGCGTTGCAACTGACTGCTCTGTAAACAGCGTTTTTGGCTTCAGTAGGATCGCGACACTGTTGGTCGTACCACATATTTCTCCGTCGACGGAGGTAGCCTACCACCTCTTCGGCAGCCGTAGGCATAGAGCGGGAAATGTGCCTCCACTGCGCGCATATATCATCAAGTTGAGGGGTGTTTTGCGATAGGAGGAGTGCGAGTTGGTTGGCGAAGACTTCGGCTGTCTATTATGATTGCAGCTTGTCGACATCCAGATTTTCCTTTGTACCTATCCGTACGCGATTTGCGACACATATACGCTTGCAGACTTTGGCTGCAACCAAGTAGTGGTTCTACATATTCATAAGGGAATACTCCTTTCCTAACAATTAAATTAATTTATTTTCATTTTCAAATTTTGATTTAACTGCTTTAAAATCTTCTTTCACAAGATTTTTGGCTAATGACTACAGACTTGATAACATAAATCTGAAGGAATCTAAAAATCTTAGTTCAACTGTTTGCTTCTCACTAACAACACGTTTCGAAAGTGATATATACAACTCCTTATTTAGTGGAATCAATGTAATGTCTCCTGGAATATTTGCTCTCTCTTTAACTCTTTAACAAATAAGTGACAATCATAACCAGAAAAATTATGAAAAAATATCGGGAAAAATTTCGGGGTTCTATATTTTAAATTGCAACCCGAATGGGCTGGTCCTCTATATTTACCAGTTAGATGACAATGATCTAAAACTCTATCTTGATCTAAGAATTTTTTGCAAATATGACAAACGGGGCTATTAATTTGAAAATTTTGTTCTTCTAATTTTAAAAGAATTCACCGGCTTAATAACAACCTTTAATATCATTCACTAAGCTATTTATAAATACACTGGAGGCATCATTTCTTTGTATAGAACCTGTTTGCTTAACTCGTCGTTATATGAACATTTAATATAATAACTAAATGCGCATGGAACGTGCTTATTGATAATATTGCTAAACCTTGAAGACGGATTTTGAGTGCATGTATCCACACTTTGGAGAATGCATTCAAAATCCGCGTATACTACAAAAGGTACATCTATGGTTTTATTATAATTTTTAAAACTAATAATAGACAGATTTTGCAACGTCAGGCATCTTACATACGATCCTAGTGTACTCCATTTTGTGTATGGAAAGATGTTTCTCCCTGTAGAAGTGTTGTAGACAAACATTACAAATATGCACTACGGTTGTGTGTGCTGTTAATTGACTTCTTACTAGTCTGTAAAAATTAAAATAAACAGTTATTTCATGACACTTAAAAATATACATTTTAACAAATTATTTTACGGTTTTAAACCATAGAAATTATTTTTTCCTTGAAATATGTTTTATCCAAACGTAGTGATGAACGTCGCCTTCTTGAATTAACAGCATGTTGATGTGTATTAGTTCGTGACAGTCGCAGGTGCGTCCATGGTCGATCCTTGCGCTTCTACGTCTCAAGTCGACACACAGCCTCCTCGTGGCGTCCCCTGGATAGCGATCTGACAACCGTCAGTGAGTTAACTAATGTGTGCGGCGGGCTTCTCCATGGCCTTGAATGAATGGTTGTGCGTCGGGCTTGGAACCCACCACGTTAAAATACCCTCCAATGAAACCTCCAAACGGATAAAGAACCCCTCTAATGTTGACGACTCCCGCAAACGCCCAAAGGACAACGATTTACGGATATGCACCTGGAATGTCCGAACCCTCTACAGGGAAGGTTCCTCTATCCAGCTGGTGGATGTCCTCCAAAAATATAGAGCTGACATCACCGCTGTACAGGAAATGCGATGGACGGGACAGGGTTGCTCCAAAAGAGCATCCTGTGATATCTACTACAGCTGTCATGCGTCGAGACACGAATTTGGTGTTGGATTTGTGGTTGGGAAGAGACTGCGTCATCTAGTCTCGAGGTTCACGGCGGTGAACGAGCGCCTAGCCACTATCCGCATCAAGGCAAAATTCTTCAACATCAGCCTAATTTGTGTCCATGCCCCGACGGATGAGAAGGATGAAACGACCAAAGATGACTTCTACGAGCTCCTCGACAAAGCTTATGAGCATTGCCCCCGCCACGATGTTAAAATCGTGTTAGGCGACTTTAATGCCAAGGTGGGCAAGGAGAGTCTCTTTGGTCCGACGATCGGAAAATTCAGTCTCCACGACGAAGCCACCGATAACGGTATGAGACTGATCGACTTCGCCGCGGCACGAAACATGACAGTTAGTAGCACCAGATTCCAACATAAGGATATCCATAAGGCCACTTGGCTGTCCCCTGATCAAAACACACGAAACCAAATTGATCACGTTGTGATCGACGGAAGGCACGCTTCCAATGTACTAGACGTACGCACAATACGTGGTGCAAACATCGACTCAGACCACTACTTGGTTGCATCCAAGGTCTGCACACGTATATGTGTAGCAAATCGCGTACGGATAGGTACAAAGAGAAAGCTGGATGTCGAAAAGCTGCAATCACAACAGACAGCCAAAGTCTTTGCCAACCAACTTGCACTTCTCCTTTCGCAAAACACCCCTCAACTTGATGATATATGCGCACAGTGGACGCACATTTCCCGCTCTATGCGTACGGCTGCCGAAGAGGTGCTAGGCTACCACCGTCGACGGAGAAATATGTGGTACGACCAAGAGTGTCGCGATGCTACTGAAGCAAAAAACGCAGTATACAGAGCCACCCTGCAGTCAGTTGCAACGCGAGCTGCTAAGGAGCGATACAGAGAGTTGAGGAGGGAGGAGAAACGTCTTTTCAGGCGCAAGAAAAGAGATGAAGAAAGACGCGAGTTCAATGATATCGAAATGTTGCGGGACAGGAACGAGGTCCGAAAATTCTTTGAAAGAATAAGACGCCTGACTCTTGGTTTGAAGACGGGGGCCTCTTCCTGCAAGGATGAAGATGGAAATCTGGTGACAGATATCCAGGGCATAATGAGATTATGGAGGGAGCACTTTTCGCAGCTGCTTAATGGCGAAGACGGCAATAATCCCGCCACTGCGGAACCCACTCCGGAAACCCCAATCACTGACGGCGTTGAAGTACCGCCGCCTGACTATGAGGAGGTCTTAACAGCCATTGCTCGGCTGAAAAACAATAAGGCTGCAGGTGCAGATGGCCTGCCTGCTGAGTTGTTTAAGACCGGAGGCGAAGAGCTCAAAAAACGCATGCATGAGCTTCTATGCAGAATATGGTCAGATGAAAGCATGCCAAGTGATTGGAATCTCAGCGTACTCTGCCCAATCCATAAGAAGGGTTATTCCACGATCTGCGCCAACTACCGTGGGATCAGCCTTCTTAATATTGCATATAAGGTTCTATCGAGCGTACTGTGCGAAAGACTGAAGCCCATCGTCAACAAACTGATTGGACCTTATCAGTGTGGCTTCAGGCCTGGTAAATCCACCATCGACCAGATATTCACACTACGCCAAATCCTGGAAAAGACCCGAGAAAAACAGATCGACACCCATCATCTATTTGTCGATTATAAAGCCGCCTTCGACAGCACGATTAGGGATCACTTGTACGCCGCAATGTCTGATTTTGGTATCCCTGCAAAGCTCATTCGTCTTTGCAAAATGACACTGACCAACACCACCAGCGCAGTGAAAATTGGGACAGACCTCTCCGCATCATTTGATACCAAAAGAGGTTTCAGCCAAGGTGACTCCCTATCGTGCGACTTCTTTAACCTAATGCTGGAGAAAATAATTCGAGCTGCGAACATCGACATCTCTGGCACTATCTTCTACAAGAGTGTCATGCTGCTAGCATACGCTGATGATATTGACATCATTGGCAAAAACGCTCGAGCAGTCAGTGCAGCATTCTCCAACCTGGAAAGGGAGTCTCGTCGTGTGGGTCTAGTGGTGAACGAGGACAAAACGAAATACCTTGTGTCAACAAACAAAGAGTCACGGCGTCTTGGACAAAATGTCACTGTTAACAACTACACTTTTGAAGTCGTGAAGTTCGTATATCTAGGATCCAGCATAAACACCAACAATAATGTCAGCCTTGAGATCAAGCGGAGACTAACTCTTGCCAACAGGTGTTACTACGGGCTCAGTAGGCAATTGAGAAGTAGAGCCCACTCTCGACTGACGAAAATAACGCTCTATAAGTCCCTCATCCTTCCCGTCCTAATGTATGGCGCAGAGACGTGGACATTGACCATCAATGATGAGAGACTGTTAGGAGTGTTCGAGAGGAAGATACTCCGTAAGATCTACGGTCCAGTATGCGTGGACGACGTGTATCGAATAAGATGGAATGATGAGCTGTATGAGCTGTACGCCGACACTGACATAGTCAAGCGTATAAAACTCCAGCGGCTTCGCTGGCTGGGTCATGTTGAGCGAATGGAAGAAAGCGCTCCGGCTAGAAAGGTGTTTTATTCGAACCACGGTGGAGGATCACGCAGAAGGGGACGTCCTAATCTCCGTTGGAAAGACCAGGTGCAGGGCAACCTGACTGCACTTGGCCTTATCAACTGGCGCCAGCGCGCGCATAGCAGAAGTGACTGGCGAAGCTTTGTGGAGGCGGCCAAGACCGATCATCGGTTGTAGCGCCAGCTAAGTAAGTAAGTAAGTGATGTGTATTGCACGTTCATTGGGTAAAATGGGCCAACTAATTGTTTTAGTTTCCCGTCATAGCCAAACACGTTGACACTTACAATATTATTTCCCTCAAATCTCTTTATATCAGGGATTTTCAGAGGAAATTTTAAATTACGAAAGTTAATTTCAAAATCGGTGATTTTAATTTCACTATCCTCTATATTTTGGATGTTGTACGATCCAACTCTTT
The DNA here is from genome assembly GCA_958295655.1 of Palloptera scutellata. NCBI lineage: Eukaryota > Metazoa > Arthropoda > Insecta > Diptera > Pallopteridae > Palloptera > Palloptera scutellata. The sequence goes on from OY282451.1 coordinate 32,861,863, forward strand.
GAGGATTACTCGCGCAATTCAATGTTTTTAATGCTGATATTACAGCCCACTTAAAACAGAAGATGTCTCTATTATTTACATTAATACCATTAATACACGCATGTCTATTTTTTTATGTTTCGGAAGCTCGATATATAAAGATCCTCTAAGAGCTTCATATTTATTTAAATTAATGTCTAGGTAGCAGATGTTAAATAGTGACCATCCGTTGCACTTAATTTGGTATTAATTATATCATCACATTGTTCTGTAAAAGATGATGATATTTCTGTGCTATTTTGTAAAATTATCATTTTCGTTTGAAATGTCTTTAAACTTAATTCAATGTTATTATTTTCAAACGCGTCTTCACTATCATCGCCCGTATATTTTATAAACACAATACAACTCGATGTTGTATTTGCATGCTATGTGATCGCTTAAAAAGTTATCTAGCAAATTAGATACTTTACTGGGAATTAAGTTAAAAAAATCCATAGATTTTAAATTGTATGGATTTACATTTTTTATTCTATAAGTTTTTATTCTATTATTGAAACTATTATTTCTAATAATGATTAAATTGTCTTCAATTTCGAGAATACAATTATTTTTGTGAATATTTGTGCGCAAGTGTGCATTCCACTTTGTTTTAATGACGTTCTTATTACAAATTTCACATTTTTTATGTTTAATTGTCATTGCCTTATTCACTTCCAAGCGAATAAAATCTAAAAATGTTCCCGCGGAATCCGATTCCCTGTATTCGATAGTCTTTTTTTCTAAATTAGCACAATTTTCTTTGAAAGTGCTTAAACTATCCGCACTATTTCGAATTTCTTTTAGGTTTGATTTGAAGTTTAATTGTTTTTGTTTAGTTTTTTCATTATATAGAAATATATCTTCACAAATTAATGTGAGATTATATTTTATTACTTTATGTTCTAACAGCAGCTCTGTTAGAACTAATAAAACGTCTCTTTCAACGTTTATGAAAAAAAATTTTAAGGCACTATGTCCATTGTGTTTAAATTTTAAAGTTTCTATTTCCCCTGTTGGAATATATATTATTTCACTGTTTGATATGGGGTCATCCAATTGCAATGTGTTATTTACAGTTGCATTATTTTGAATATTTTCTATGGGCTCATCAACCTGCAACGCGTTGTGCGAGGTTGAGACCCGACCATTTTGTACTATGTCTATGGGACTATCAACCCACATCGCATTATGTGAAGTTGAAGCTCCATCATTTTGCACTAAGCCATGCACATTGCGCTTATGTCTTGCAAACCCGACCGTTCGTGCAAAAGATTTATTACACAATTCACAATTTAATTTTATTTTAATATCAGATGACCTTTTATGCCTATTTAAATTTGTAGATGTTGTAAAAGATACACCGCACTCTAAGCACACAAAGTTCTTCATTGTTATTTCACGTGTTCAATAATATGTATGGAGTGTAAAAGTTAATTTTTTTTAATATATTTATCGCGAATTGTTTTTTTAAATATTTTTTTTTTAAACTCAAAACTTCTACAGAATACGAAGAAATGTTTTTTATTGACTTGTTTTTCAAAAAAAAGAATAATATAATAATTATAACAATCAGGAATCAAAATAATAATCCCCTAAGTATCAAAAATTTTTTTTTAAATATTTTGGTTAATACCAAGTAATGTTCTTAAACACAATTAAAACACAATTAAACACAATAAAAACACACAGGAAATACTTCCGTCTTATTTATCAGATCTGAAAGATATGAAGTTTAAAGTTTCGTTAACCCAACCATTTATAGAAAATGTATACAAGTCACAGCTTGTGCACACATAATGTAAAAATAGATTAAAAATACCATTATCACCCTTTAAAGAAAGTATGCTAAAGCATAACCTGCAGTTTTATGAAGGATACTGTTGTGTACAAATATATGCGATAGCAAGAGATGATGAAAAACACAAGCAATTTCCTCTCTATAAGAAATTAATTATCAAAAAAGTTTTTTCCATTTATGCCTATTCGTTATTTCTGTGCTCCTGTTGACTTAGAAACCAAATATTGTAATTCTAAAAGAAAATCAAACAACCTACATCATGTATCATAAATAACATACGACTATACCAAATATATGCGGCAGCAAGAGATGATAAAAACAATTTCCAATCTCATTATCACCCTTTAAAGAAAGCTGAAGCATAACCTGCAGGTTTATGAAGGATACTGTTGTGCACAAATATATGCGATAGCAAGAGATGATGAAAAACACAAATAATTTCTATACGAAATTAAAAATCAAAAAATATTTTCCATTTATGCTTGTTCGTTATTTCTGTTCTCCTGGTTGCTATTCAAACAATCCATATAAAATTAGACACCGATTTCTGTAATTACCATTTATATTTGCTGAAAAATAGAAATTATCCACCAATTCCACACTCCTCTTATCTCATCCTCACATTCCTCATTCCCCCGATCCCCATTCCTCATTCCCCTGTGCTAGAACATACATATCCCTACTCACAGGTGCAATTGTGTTTGTGAGAGTTTCACAAAAACAAAAGTGTACCTCGGAGAAATCTTTGAAAATAGGTGGTGAGACATTCTGCTTTTTTTGGTGACCCACCGCACTGTACAGTTCTCTTTCTATCTTGTGCTTTTATGCTGACGCTACAGCAAGTATTTTACATGTTTACGTGTTTGTTACCTGTTTGTCCCCGTGATTGATACATTAGGAAATTGGGAGTCTAGTCTCATAAACCGTTTCTCGCTTGCGACCACTCCTGGATGACGTGTGCTTTCATTTCGTTTTGCTGGATTGTTATATTACATACTAAAAATTTATGGGCAAAATTTCCAAAATGGCGTTTTCAATATTTGATTTGTTAATATTAGTTTTCAATATTTGAAATTGATTCGTCCGCTATAATACTCCGACCCCGCCCAATTTTGTGTTTTTTTTATTTGTACCCAAAAATTACTATACCATATACGAAATATTGAAACCGTACAACTCCTGCAAAAAATCCAATATGCACCAACAAAATCTGAATGATTTTATGATCCTAAAGAATCATAAAATATGAACAAGTCTAACCACTAATGTATATATATATATGTATATGTATAGTATGTATATATGTGTATATATATGTATATAAGTTGATGTATATATATTTGATAAATAAATAATTTTCTAAAATACAATATTTATAATAGTGAAAACATACTTACTATAACTCAAACATAATAGCCCTTTGATGTCACAGTAATACATGGAAACTGCAAGAAAGGAATAGTTAATAATTAAAAACTAATTTTTAAATGGGTAATGGCCTATTTGGTTGGCTTTTCTTAAAAGTTATCCCTGATTCATTTTTTGCTTGCTTAGAATAAAAAGACGTTATACATATGTAATATTGATGTTCCGATAGAAGTAAAGTAAGTATCAATACTTTTCTCATTTATTTTTAACTTCGCACAGTGGTTGATTCACAGAAAGAGCTGACCAAAAGTCAAAGATATTATTTAACTCCAGCGAAACTCGGAATATGGAGCCTTTGAGGTCGTTGATTACGAACATAAAAAAACAAAATGATAGATTTAAAATCGTGAACCAATTAGTGGAAACTGCATATAATGGCTGACCACAATCTGCGTATATTCCCAAGGAAGCCGGTACAGGGGGATTTTTGAAGTAGCTAATTTTGGTTTTTTCCTTAAAAAATATTAAAATTTTTTATATCAAATGGCGGGGAGACGTCTGTCTCAAATTTCACAGTGCTGGTGCAGTCGGTCAGTGCCATTTTGCAAAGACGAATGAGATATGCAGGGATACCAAAATCTGACATTGCAGCGTACCTAATCATGCAATCAACTTTTCAAGGATTTGGTGTAGTGTGAATATCTGGTCGATGGTGGATTTACCAGGCCTGCTGAAAAAATACCGATAAGGTCCAATCAGTTTGTTGACGATGAGCTTCAGTCTTTCACTCTATCGAGTGTTATCTGCAATATTAAGATGAGAATCGATTTACGAAGGCTTCGGCTATCAGTTTTGATTACAGCTTTTCGACATCCAGCTTTCTCTGTGGTCCTATCCGTTCGCGATTTGCTGCACATAGACGTGGCTGCAACCAAATAGTGGTCTGAAAAGATGTTTGCACAACGTATCGTGTGTACGTCTAGTACACTGGAAACATGCCTTCCGTCGATTACAACGTGATCAATCTGTTTCGTGTATTTTTGTCGGGGGACAGCCAAGTGGCCTTATGGATATCGAGATGTTGGAATCTGGTTCTACTAACTGTTATATTCCGTGCCATGGTAAAGATGATCAGTCTGGTACCGTTGTCGGTCTCTTTTTCGTGGAGACTTAAGTTTCCTATGCCCCGTGACATTAAAGTCGCCTAACACGGTTTAATATCGTGACGGAGGCAATTCTCATAAACTTTGTCGAGTAGTTTGTAGAAGTCATCTTTGATCACTTTTGCCTTGATGCGGAAATTGGTTTGGCGTTCGTTCACGGGCGTGTCCCTCGAGTCTAGATGAGGCAGTCTATTCCCTGAATTCTAATAGTAGCTAGTATGAGTGAATGAGAAATTGGTCAGAGCAGTGCACGTTTTCATTTAGTGTTGATGAAAATATGTTAGATATATGTAATACAATTTTGAATTAATATTCTAAATAAAAATCCGGACGTTTTTCACGTTGGTGATTAAAATTTTAAAAATAAATTACCAGATCCAATATGGCAGCTGATTTAACTTAACCAATTATCAAAAATTTTCGCAAATAAATGTTTTTTACGTTGCTTACCGCGGGATTGCTAAATGACACGTTGTATCCGGATGTTTTTCACGTTACTTACTTACTTAGCTGGCACTACAACCGATGATCGGTCTTGGCCGCCTCCAAAACGCTCCGCCAGTCACTTCTGCTATGCGCGCGCTGGTGCCAGTTGATAAGGCCAAGTGCAGTCAGGTTGCCCTGCACCTGGTCTTTCCAACGGATATTAGGACTTCCCCTTCTGCGTGTTCCTCCACCGTGGTTCGAATAAAACACCCTTCTAGCCGGAGCTCTTTCTTACATTCGCTCAACATGACCCAGCCAGCGAAGCCGCTGGAGTTTTATACGCTTGCCTATGTCAGTGTCGGCGTACAGCTCATACAGCTCATCGTTCCATCTTATTCGATACACGTCGTCCACGCATACTGGACCGTAGATCTTACGGAGTATCTTCTTCTCGAACGCTCCTAACAGCCTCTCATCATTGATGGTCAATGCCCACGTCTCTGCGCCATACATTAGGACGGGAAGGATGAGGGACTTATAGAGCGTTATTTTCGTCAGTCGAGAGTGGGCTCTACTTCTCAATTGCCTACTGAGCCCGTAGTAACACCTGTTGGCAAGAGTTAGTCTCCGCTTGATCTCAAGGCTGACATTATTGTTGGTGTTTATGCTGGATCCTAGATATACGAACTTCACGACTTCAAAAGTGTAGTTGTCAACAGTGACATTTTGTCCAAGCCGCCGTGACTCTTTGTTTGTTGACACAAGGTATTTCGTTTTGTCCTCGTTCACCACTAGACCCACACGACGAGACTCCCTTTCCAGGTTGGAGAATGCTGCACTGACTGCTCGAGCGTTTTTGCCAATGATGTCAATATCATCAGCGTATGCTAGCAGCATGACACTCTTGTAGAAGATAGTGCCAGAGATGTCGATGTTCGCAGCTCGAATTATTTTCTCCAGCATTAGGTTAAAGAAGTCGCACGATAGGGAGTCACCTTGTCTGAAACCTCTTTTGGTATCAAATGATGCGGAGAGGTCTGTCCCAATTTTCACTGCGCTGGTGGTGTTGGTCAGTGTCATTTTGCAAAGACGAATGAGCTTTGCAGGGATACCAAAATCAGACATTGCGGCGTACAAGTGATCCCTAATCGTGCTGTCGAAGGCGGCTTTATAATCGACAAATAGATGATGGGTGTCGATCTGTTTTTCTCGGGTCTTTTCCAGGATTTGGCGTAGTGTGAATATCTGGTCGATGGTGGATTTACCAGGCCTGAAGCCACACTGATAAGGTCCAATCAGTTTGTTGACGATGGGCTTCAGTCTTTCGCACAGTACGCTCGATAGAACCTTATATGCAATATTAAGAAGGCTGATCCCACGGTAGTTGGCGCAGATCGTGGAATAACCCTTCTTATGGATTGGGCAGAGTACGCTGAGATTCCAATCACTTGGCATGCTTTCATCTGACCATATTCTGCATAGAAGCTCATGCATGCGTTTTTTGAGCTCTTCGCCTCCGGTCTTAAACAACTCAGCAGGCAGGCCATCTGCACCTGCAGCCTTATTGTTTTTCAGCCGAGCAATGGCTGTTAAGACCTCCTCATAGTCAGGCGGCGGTACTTCAACGCCGTCAGTGATTGGGGTTTCCGGAGTGGGTTCCGCAGGGGCGGGATTATTGCCGTCTTCGCCATTAAGCAGCTGCGAAAAGTGCTCCCTCCATAATCTCATTATGCCCTGGATATCTGTCACCAGATTTCCATCTTCATCCTTGCAGGAAGAGGCCCCCGTCTTCAAACCAAGAGTCAGGCGTCTTATTCTTTCAAAGAATTTTCGGACCTCGTTCCTGTCCCGCAACATTTCGATATCATTGAACTCGCGTCTTTCTTCATCTCTTTTCTTGCGCCTGAAAAGACGTTTCTCCTCCCTCCTCAACTCTCTGTATCGCTCCTTAGCAGCTCGCGTTGCAACTGACTGCAGGGTGGCTCTGTATACTGCGTTTTTTGCTTCAGTAGCATCGCGACACTCTTGGTCGTACCACATATTTCTCCGTCGACGGTGGTAGCCTAGCACCTCTTCGGCAGCCGTACGCATAGAGCGGGAAATGTGCGTCCACTGCGCGCAAATATCATCAAGTTGAGGGGTGTTTTGCGAAAGGAGAAGTGCAAGTTGGTTGGCAAAGACTTTGGCTGTCTGTTGTGATTGCAGCTTTTCGACATCCAGCTTTCTCTTTGTACTTATCCGTACGCGATTTGCTACACATATACCTGTGCAAACCTTGGCTGCAACCAAGTAGTGGTCTGAGTCGATGGTTGCACCACGTATTGTGCGTACGTCTACTACATTGGAAGCGTGCCTTCCGTCAATCACAACGTGATCAATCTGGTGTCGTGTGTTTTGATCAGGGGACAGCCAAGTGGCCTTATGGATATCTTTATGTTGGAATCTGGTGCTACTAACTGTCATGTTTCGTGCGGCGGCGAAGTCGATCAGTCTCATACCGTTATCGGTGGCTTCGTCGTGGAGACTGAATTTTCCGATCGTCGGACCAAAGAGACTCTCCTTGCCCACCTTGGCATTAAAGTCGCCTAACACGATTTTAACATCGTGGCGGGGGCAATGCTCATAAGCTTTGTCGAGGAGCTCCTAGAAGTCATCTTTGGTCGTTTCATTCTTCTCATCCGTCGGCGCATGGACACAAATTAGGCTGATGTTGAAGAATTATGCCTTGATGCGGATAGCGGCTAGGCGCTCGTTCACCGCCGTGAACCTCGAGACTAGATGACGCAGTCTCTTCCCAATCACAAATCCAACACCAAATTCGTGTCTCGACGCATGACAGCTGTAGCAGATATCACAGGATGCTCTTTTGGAGCAACCCTGTCCCGTCCATCGCATTTCCTGTATAGCGGTGATGTCAGCTCCATATTGTTGGAGGACATCCACCAGCTGGATAGAGGCACCTTCTGTCAGTCTGGCTCCAACCTTTTATTTATCGGCGGCTATTCCACGAAAAATTTAAATTCATATGGTTTAGTGGGATTTACTGAAACATTTTCTAATTTGGAATTGGAAATGTAGGATTATGAGCGACAATATTAGCATAGTCCCTTCCATTCATGTACAAATATAACACGCACAACATGAGTGGATGCGAAAAGCTAGGCCTAGGCCCTCCATGGGCTGTTGTGCCATCAAAAGTAAAGTAAAGTAAGTGCCGAGATTTCAACCACGGACACTCTGCGTAGCAGACCAGCGCGCTACCAACTACTTTACGGCGACCACTATCTATCATTTGCCGCATCACTCAAAATTTTTCAGATATGCGTTATTTTCTATTTTGCTTCTTTAGAATGAAGTTGCGTTGTTGTTTGAATGTAATGATTGTTGCTTTGGCAATTAACGATTGTCATTTAAATTTTTACATTTACGATTGGTCAGAAGAGAAAAGGAGATAAGAAACGAAACACTGGCAGCGCAACAATGTTTGAATGTATATATGTGTTTGATTTTTTTAGTTTTTATGACGGGCTCATAACAAAAGTGAAACATATAATTTGCAAAAAATTTCAAAGAGCAAAAACGATCTCCGTTCAGTTCTGCCTATTTAATTTTAAACTATGTATATGTATATTGAATGTAAAAAAATATAATTTAGTTAAGTGTTTTAGTAGCTTTTACATATTCAGATAAAAATAAATTTATAAATAGAGATGACGAAAATCATTGGGGCTAATTCAATACTTTTCGCATTCAAAGTAGAGCGTTTCTTTTGATAAAACTAAACTGAGGAAATGTTTTTATTGTTGAGATATAATTGTCGATAGTTACGATAATTATCGAGCACAAGGTGTGAAAAAAGTGTATAACAAATGTTTGCGCGAAAAAATTAATCGCTTGATGATTGGCAAAAATCACATTAAAGTCTTTCTGTGTTCAAAGTTTAGCAATTAAGATGTCACAGTCGTGAAACTGGAGCAGCAGAACTTGGAGGTGTACCTTGCGCAAATTATATTTATTTCTTCAGAATTAATTTAAATTATTTTATATTTATTTATTTTCAAATTAAGTACTTCAGTGTACCAAACGTAGACTACGACTACTTTTAGAGAGAGTGTAAGAATGAATAAAAAATAGATTAAGGCACATTGGAAGAAGAAGAGTGAGAAGTATAACAGTACATATGACACTGGAAAGTAAATACAGATATGTATGTAAAAAGTACTTAAATAAGAAATAGTGAAGTTTGAGTCACACTAACGTAACTTCCCCTTCGTTAAAATAATGATACATACTATCTCTGTATTTTAATCAGTTAAGAGCTACAAATACATTTTCGAATTAGAGATGCTTTAACTTATTTTCTTTTCTTTTTTAATTCATGTATAACAATTAAATAATTAATTATAAAATATTTTCCAATGTTTTTTTTTTCAAATTTATACACCTTTAAAATACTTTTTTTTTTGTGTACTTTTTTATCTATTTTATTTTATGACATATGATTTGTATCAAATTGCGTTGGATCAACGATGCCATAAAATTTAGTTTTTCTTTTTATATTTGAGGACTGAATATTTTCCGAATTGTGTAACTTATACTTAGGCTCTTCTTTATGTCTTAACGACTTATAATTTTTGATATATCCCTGTTCTCTTTCTTCTGTATATAATTCTCATTTTTCATTTCTTTTTGTGATATATTCTTTAGAAAATAAAATATTTTGACGAACTTTCTCTTTATTACAATTTCAAAATTCAACTTTTATAGGCTTTCCCTTTATTACTGAATGTTGACTGTTATTATAAAATTCAATTGCTTTACTTATTTTATCTTTTATGTTAAGTGACTTATGTTCAATAGATAACATTCTAAGTCTTTCAATATCTGCATTTCCAGTGTGATTGTTTGGTTTTAACAAATGAAACTCAATATTTTCGTTTCTTAAGTAGTCTTTTATATTTACAATTTTAAATTCATTGTCACATATTAATTTAATGAAATGTGTTTAATGAAATGTTATGATTTGTACAATCTTAATTTTTCTATAATAGTCTGATTATTTCGGTCTTCTAAGTAGTATGTTGTAGCAAATTTATAAAAACAAAAAAATATATATAAACTCGGTAGATTTGGAAAATAATTTAGAAAATATTTTACGACGTTATATTGATAAAGGTAAAATTGGAATTTATTCAGAATTAGACGATACTAAGTATAATATTTTACAAAATAAAATTATATAAATGTATGAAGGAGACAGTAGTGTCAAATTTGTTTGATGTTTATATCATGCCATAGACGTTCGGACCGAAGAATGAAATGAGTTTATATATATTTTTTTGTTTTTGTGCTTCACGTCTATGTCCTGTTGTTTATTGTCAGTTAAAATTATCTGTGTTCGAAATCTATTTACAACAGTATCTAGAATTCCAATATGTTCGTAAGTATTTTCTTGTTGTGAATGGGTTGTTTCTATATTGTCATTAGCATTATTGTATAAAGAGTCATTAAAAGTAGTTAGCATGTTAATTTCGTTTATGTCGATATTTTCTAATTGGTGGATTTCGTGGTAGAGGTATGGACATGAATCCATAAATTTTAATTTAATTCCATTTATAGTAATGGTTTCATTGTTCATATCTATTACGGCTCCCATTGGTTTTATTTAATTTTGTCCTAGTATTGCATCAAATTGCTTATCTTTAAAATCGGTCAATTTCCACGACATAGCTGCATCTTCTTTAAACTCTAAAAACAATTCAGTTATTATTTCGTGAATTACAGTAGTGGTGTTGTTAAGAGATGTAAAAGAGACTTATTTGTTTAGCAACACTCGTTCATATGAACAAATTGATTTCCTTCTTTTACCTGAATTGCAGTGCGTTTACATTTGCAAATCTGTATTTGTTTTCTCAATATTGTTGTTATTATATGTTTGACATTGATTTGATAGTTGTCTATTTGCTTCACTGTTATATCTTTGAATATTTTGTTGTGAATTATATCTAGGATTAAAATTTTGTCTTGTTTGATTAGAGTAAACTCGTGTATCTGTCTGTCTGCTTTGATTGTTATAACCTTGAAAATTTGCTTGGTTATTTCGATTTGAATATATTTGCGAATAAGGTTGTCGTTGAGGGTTTTGAAAATGTTGTTGCGGTAAAACCTGCCTATTTTGAAATGTTGAAATTGGATTGCGATATTCATTATTATTATTATTTTCAGTCTTCTGATTCTAATTTTTTTTTTGTTGAAATTTTGTTGATTAATTTTATTTTCATGATTTACTTATTCTACCCTCTTCTTTTTCTAGTATATTAAATGCTTCTCTCAGAGTTGTTATTCTATTATTAATAATTATTGAAGCTAAATTTAAATTGATATTATTCAAAAATGTTCTTAAAATTATTTTTTCAGCATTAATTGGACTTAATTCACTTGGCTTTTCATTATCGAATTAATATTTTTTTTTTTACATAATATATTACGAAGAGTTTAAAAGTAACTAAACATATCATTATTAATAGCTGAAAATGCTTGCTGATAAAGGTGATAGTATGAATCTTTTACGCCAAAATTCCTAGTTAAAATTACTTTAGTCTCCTCCCACATTGGACTCGAACCCAATGTTCTCAATACGTGCAGAGCTCCACCTTGAATTTGGTTTAGAATTACACGCTGATGAATGTAGGTCTGAAGGGCAGGTTGATTTTCTATAAACTGCTGCACAGAATCAAATTCTCTGATAAATGAATTCGTGGAGACGCTCAGTCTTTGATAATGTCACTCGCTGTCAGTTGCAAACACATTTTTCTTAAAGAAACTGGATTACACTTGAGTTCTCCGAAAGCGATTTGTTTTTACTCTAATTTTAGGTTTGATTTACAGTTTTTTCTTCTTTTTTGTTTTTAGCTTAGCGTTGTTTCGGAAAAAACTGTTTTTCTCTCTTTTGTTTTTTAAGTTTAGCGTTGTTTCGCTGTGGTGTAGTGGTAGTGCGTTGGACTGCTACGCAGAGTGTCCGGGGTTCGAATCTCGGCACAGGCAAAATCAAAAATAGTAGAAAAAATAATTTTTCTACACGGCACCACCTCTTGGCAGGCAATGGCAAACCTACAAGAGTAAAAATTGCTATGAAAAGCTTTTCACTTCGCCGTTCGGATTCGGCATTAAACTGTAGGTCCCTTCCATTCATGTACAAATTTAACACGCACAACATGAGTGAATGCGAAAAGCTCGGCCTAGGCCCTCCATGGGTTGTTGTGCCATTAAAAGTAAGTAAGTAAAGTAAGTTGTTTCGGAAAAACTGTTTCTCCCTTGTTTTTTGTGTGTTTTATTGTACGATTATTGTTTTTTTAAGTTAAGTTAAACAGTTTTTACTAATTTATATTTTATTTATTAAATTTTTTAATTCTTTATGTTGATTAAACTTACAATCAATATTTATGAAATACACTTTCAGTATTATTTATCTTAGGTTTGTCTTTGAAGGTTTTGATTTAAACGCTATATATTTTGGATTTTTGTATAACAAAACCTTAGTTTGCCAATAAATGTTTTAATAAACTTAAGTTTATATACTCTTTTCTAACTTTAGTTAAATTTTTGATTTTAAGTTCGACAACGACTGCGCCAATTATATTTATTTCTTTATTTCTTC